>OY744482.1:108479554-109720554 GCA_963556165.1 Tipula helvola
AATCGTGCTCCGATTTCGATGGTTGATACCTCTATGAATAGGCGATTAAACCTGTAATCATCATGCTAACGGTCATTTGAATCGCTCGAATATTTCTACACATTTCGCAGAAAATTCAATTTTATTGAAAATCAACTGAACTATAGCCCACAAATTCAGAGCCAGAAAAATCGAAAATCTGCAATTGTGCTCCGATTTCGATGGTTGATACCTCTATGAATAGGCGATTAACCTGTAATCATCATGCTAACGGTCATTTGAATCGCTCGAATATTTCTACACATTTCGCAGAAAATTCAATTTTATTGAAAATCATCTGAACTATAGCCTACAAATTCAGAGCCAGAAAAATCGAAAATCTGCAATCGTGCTCCGATTTCGATGGTTGATACCTCTATGAATAGGTGATTAAACCTGTAATCATCATGCCAACGGTCATTTGAATCGCTCGAATATTTCTACACATTCCGCAGAAAATTCAATTTTATTGAAAATCAACTGAACTATAGCCCACAAATTCAGAGCCAGAAAAATCGAAAATCTGCAATCGTGCTCCGATTTCGATGGTTGATACCTCTATGAATAGGTGATTAAACCTGTAATCATCATGCCAACGGTCATTTGAATCGCTCGAATATTTCTACACATTCCGCAGAAATTCAATTTTATTGAAAATCAACTGAACTATAGCCTACAAATTCAGAGCCAGAAAAATCGAAAATCTGCAATCGTGCTCCGATTTCGATGGTTGATACCTCTATGAATAGGCGATTAAACCTGTAATCATCATGCCAACGGTCATTTGAATCGCTCGAATATTTCTACACATTTCGCAGAAAATTCAATTTTATTGAAAATCAACTGAACTATAGCCCACAAATTCAGAGCCAGAAAAATCGAAAATCTGCAATTGTGCTCCGATTTCGATGGTTGATACCTCTATGAATAGGCGATTAAACCTGTAATCATCATGCCAACGGTCATTTGAATCGCTCGAATATTTCTACACATTTCGCAGAAAATTCAATTTTATTGAAAATCAACTGAACTATAGCCTACAAATTCAGAGCCAGAAAATCGAAGATCTGCAATCGTGCTCCGATTTCGATGGTTGATACCTCTATGAATAGATGATTAAACCTGTAATCATCATGCCAACGGTCATTTGAATCGCTCGAATATTTCTACACATTTCGCAGAAAATCAATTTTATTGAAAATCAACTGAACTATAGCCCACAAATTCAGAGCCAGAAAATCGAAAATCTGCAATCGTGCTCCGATTTCGATGGTTGATACCTCTATGAATAGGCGATTAAACCTGTAATCATCATGCCAACGGTCATTTGAATCGCTCGAATATTTCTACACATTTCGCAGAAAATTCAATTTTATTGAAAATCAACTGAACTATAGCCACAAATTCAGAGCCAGAAAAATCGAAAATCTGCAATCGTGCTCCGATTTCGATGGTTGATACCTCTATGAATAGGCGATTAAACCTGTAATCATCATGCCAACGGTCATTTGAATCGCTCGAATATTTCTACACATTTCGCAGAAAATTCAATTTTATTGAAAATCAACTGAACTATAGCCCACAAATTCAGAGCCAGAAAAATCGAAGATCTGCAATCGTGCTCCGATTTCGATGGTTGATACCTCTATGAATAGGCGATTAAACCTGTAATCATCATGCTAACGGTCATTTGAATCGCTCGAATATTTCTACACATTTCGCAGAAAATTCAATTTTATTGAAAATCAACTGAACTATAGCCCACAAATTCAGAGCAGAAAAATCGAAGATCTGCAATCGTGCTCCGATTTCGATGGTTGATACCTCTATGAATAGGCGATTAAACCTGTAATCATCATGCTAACGGTCATTTGAATCGCTCGAATATTTCTACACATTTCGCAGAAAATTCAATTTTATTGAAAATCAACTGAACTATAGCCCACAAATTCAGAGCCAGAAAAATCGAAAATCTGCAATCGTGCTCCGATTTCGATGGTTGATACCTCTATGAATAGGCGATTAAACCTGTAATCATCATGCTAACGGTCATTTGAATCGCTCGAATATTTCTACACATTTCGCAGAAAATTCAATTTTATTGAAAATCAACTGAACTATAGCCCACAAATTCAGAGCCAGAAAAATCGAAGATCTGCAATCGTGCTCCGATTTCGATGTTGATACCTCTATGAATAGGCGATTAAACCTGTAATCATCATGCTAACGGTCATTTGAATCGCTCGAATATTTCTACACATTTCGCAGAAAATTCAATTTTATTGAAAATCAACTGAACTATAGCCCACAAATTCAGAGCCAGAAAAATCGAAGATCTGCAATCGTGCTCCGATTTCGATGGTTGATACCTCTATGATAGGCGATTAAACCTGTAATCATCATGCCAACGGTCATTTGAATCGCTCGAATATTTCTACACATTTCGCAGAAAATTCAATTTTATTGAAAATCAACTGAACTATAGCCCACAAATTCAGAGCCAGAAAAATCGAAAATCTGCAATTGTGCTCCGATTTCGATGGTTGATACCTCTATGAATAGGCGATTAAACCTGTAATCATCATGCCAACGGTCATTTGAATCGCTCGAATATTTCTACACATTTCGCAGAAAATTCAATTTTATTGAAAATCAACTGAACTATAGCCCACAAATTCAGAGCCAGAAAAATCGAAATCTGCAATTGTGCTCCGATTTCGATGGTTGATACCTCTATGAATAGGCGATTAAACCTGTAATCATCATGCCAACGGTCATTTGAATCGCTCGAATATTTCTACACATTTCGCAGAAAATTCAATTTTATTGAAATCATCTGAACTATAGCCTACAAATTCAGAGCCAGAAAAATCGAAAATCTGCAATCGTGCTCCGATTTCGATGGTTGATACCTCTATGAATAGGTGATTAAACCTGTAATCATCATGCCAACGGTCATTTGAATCGCTCGAATATTTCTACACATTTCGCAGAAAATTCAATTTTATTGAAAATCAACTGAACTATAGCCCACAAATTCAGAGCCAGAAAAATCGAAGATCTGCAATCGTGCTCCGATTTCGATGGTTGATACCTCTATGAATAGGCGATTAAACCTGTAATCATCATGCTAACGGTCATTTGAATCGCTCGAATATTTCTACACATTTCGCAGAAAATTCAATTTTATTGAAATCAACTGAACTATAGCCCACAAATTCAGAGCCAGAAAAATCGAAAATCTGCAATTGTGCTCCGATTTCGATGGTTGATACCTCTATGAATAGGCGATTAAACTGTAATCATCATGCCAACGGTCATTTGAATCGCTCGAATATTTCTACACATTTCGCAGAAAATTCAATTTTATTGAAAATCAACTGAACTATAGCCCACAAATTCAGAGCCAGAAAAATCGAAAATCTGCAATTGTGCTCCGATTTCGATGGTTGATACCTCTATGAATAGGCGATTAAACCTGTAATCATCATGCCAACGGTCATTTGAATCGCTCGAATATTTCTACACATTTCGCAGAAAATTCAATTTTATTGAAAATCAACTGAACTATAGCCCACAAATTCAGAGCCAGAAAAATCGAAAATCTGCAATTGTGCTCCGATTTCGATGGTTGATACCTCTATGAATAGGCGATTAAACCTGTAATCATCATGCCAACGGTCATTTGAATCGCTCGAATATTTCTACACATTTCGCAGAACATTCAATTTTATTGAAAATCAACTGAACTATAGCCTACAAATTCAGAGCCAGAAAAATCGAAGATCTGCAATCGTGCTCCGATTTCGATGGTTGATACCTCTATGAATAGGCGATTAAACCTGTAATCATCATGCTAACGGTCATTTGAATCGCTCGAATATTTCTACACATTTCGCAGAAAATTCAATTTTATTGAAAATCAACTGAACTATAGCCCACAAATTCAGAGCCAGAAAAATCGAAAATCTGCAATCGTGCTCCGATTTTCGATGGTTGATACCTCTATGAATAGGCGATTAAACCTGTAATCATCATGCTAACGGTCATTTGAATCGCTCGAATATTTCTACACATTTCGCAGAAAATTCAATTTTATTGAAAATCATCTGAACTATAGCCTACAAATTCAGAGCCAGAAAAATCGAAAATCTGCAATCGTGCTCCGATTTCGATGGTTGATACCTCTATGAATAGGTGATTAAACCTGTAATCATCATGCCAACGGTCATTTGAATCGCTCGAATATTTCTACACATTCCGCAGAAAATTCAATTTTATTGAAAATCAACTGAACTATAGCCCACAAATTCAGAGCCAGAAAAATCGAAAATCTGCAATCGTGCTCCGATTTCGATGGTTGATACTCTATGAATAGGTGATTAAACCTGTAATCATCATGCCAACGGTCATTTGAATCGCTCGAATATTTCTACACATTCCGCAGAAAATTCAATTTATTGAAAATCAACTGAACTATAGCCTACAAATTCAGAGCCAGAAAAATCGAAAATCTGCAATCGTGCTCCGATTTCGATGGTTGATACCTCTATGAATCAGGCGATTAAACCTGTAATCATCATGCCAACGGTCATTTGAATCGCTCGAATATTTCTACACATTTCGCAGAAAATTCAATTTTATTGAAAATCAACTGAACTATAGCCACAAATTCAGAGCCAGAAAAATCGAAAATCTGCAATTGTGCTCCGATTTCGATGGTTGATACCTCTATGAATAGGCGATTAAACCTGTAATCATCATGCCAACGGTCATTGAATCGCTCGAATATTTCTACACATTTCGCAGAAAATTCAATTTTATTGAAAATCAACTGAACTATAGCCTACAAATTCAGAGCCAGAAAAATCGAAGATCTGCAATCGTGCTCCGATTTCGATGGTTGATACCTCTATGAATAGGATGATTAAACCTGTAATCATCATGCCAACGGTCATTTGAATCGCTCGAATATTCTACACATTTCGCAGAAAATTCAATTTTATTGAAAATCAACTGAACTATAGCCCACAAATTCAGAGCCAGAAAATCGAAGATCTGCAATCGTGCTCCGATTTCGATGGTTGATACCTCTATGAATAGGCGATTAAACCTGTAATCATCATGCCAACGGTCATTTGAATCGCTCGAATATTTCTACACATTTCGCAGAAAATTCAATTTATTGAAAATCAACTGAACTATAGCCCACAAATTCAGAGCCAGAAAAATCGAAGATCTGCAATCGTGCTCCGATTTCGATGGTTGATACCTCTATGAATAGGCGATTAAACCTGTAATCATCATGCCAACGGTCATTTGAATCGCTCGAATATTTCTACACATTTCGCAGAAAATTCAATTTTATTGAAAATCAACTGAACTATAGCCCACAAATTCAGAGCCAGAAAAATCGAAAATCTGCAATTGTGCTCCGATTTCGATGGTTGATACCTCTATGAATAGGCGATTAAACCTGTAATCATCATGCCAACGGTCATTTGAATCGCTCGAATATTTCTACACATTTCGCAGAAAATTCAATTTTATTGAAAATCAACTGAACTATAGCCCACAAATTCAGAGCCAGAAAAATCGAAAATCTGCAATTGTGCTCCGATTTCGATGGTTGATACCTCTATGAATAGGCGATTAAACCTGTAATCATCATGCCAACGGTCATTTGAATCGCTCGAATATTTCTACACATTTCGCAGAAAATTCAATTTTATTGAAAATCAACTGAACTATAGCCTACAAATTCAGAGCCAGAAAAATCGAAGATCTGCAATCGTGCTCCGATTTCGATGGTTGATACCTCTATGAATAGGCGATTAAACCTGTAATCATCATGCTAACGGTCATTTGAATCGCTCGAATATTTCTACACATTTAGCAGAAAATTCAATTTTATTGAAAATCAACTGAACTATAGCCCACAAATTCAGAGCCAGAAAAATCGAAAATCTGCAATTGTGCTCCGATTTCGATGGTTGATACCTCTATGAATAGGCGATTAAACCTGTAATCATCATGCTAACGGTCATTTGAATCGCTCGAATATTTCTACACATTTCGCAGAAAATTCAATTTTATTGAAAATCATCTGAACTATAGCCTACAAATTCAGAGCCAGAAAAATCGAAAATCTGCAATCGTGCTCCGATTTCGATGGTTGATACCTCTATGAATAGGTGATTAAACCTGTAATCATCATGCCAACGGTCATTTGAATCGCTCGAATATTTCTACACATTCCGCAGAAAATTCAATTTTATTGAAAATCAACTGAACTATAGCCCACAAATTCAGAGCCAGAAAAATCGAAAATCTGCAATCGTGCTCCGATTTCGATGGTTGATACCTCTATGAATAGGTGATTAAACCTGTAATCATCATGCCAACGGTCATTTGAATCGCTCGAATATTTCTACACATTCCGCAGAAAATTCAATTTTATTGAAAATCAACTGAACTATAGCCTACAAATTCAGAGCCAGAAAAATCGAAAATCTGCAATCGTGCTCCGATTTCGATGGTTGATACCTCTATGAATAGGCGATTAAACCTGTAATCATCATGCCAACGGTCATTTGAATCGCTCGAATATTTCTACACATTTCGCAGAAAATTCAATTTTATTGAAAATCAACTGAACTATAGCCCACAAATTCAGAGCCAGAAAAATCGAAAATCTGCAATTGTGCTCCGATTTCGATGGTTGATACCTCTATGAATAGGCGATTAAACCTGTAATCATCATGCCAACGGTCATTTGAATCGCTCGAATATTTCTACACATTTCGCAGAAAATTCAATTTTATTGAAAATCAACTGAACTATAGCCTACAAATTCAGAGCCAGAAAAATCGAAGATCTGCAATCGTGCTCCGATTTCGATGGTTGATACCTCTATGAATAGATGATTAAACCTGTAATCATCATGCCAACGGTCATTTGAATCGCTCGAATATTTCTACACATTTCGCAGAAAATTCAATTTTATTGAAAATCAACTGAACTATAGCCCACAAATTCAGAGCCAGAAAAATCGAAGATCTGCAATCGTGCTCCGATTTCGATGGTTGATACCTCTATGAATAGGCGATTAAACCTGTAATCATCATGCCAACGGTCATTTGAATCGCTCGAATATTTCTACACATTTCGCAGAAAATTCAATTTTATTGAAAATCAACTGAACTATAGCCCACAAATTCAGAGCCAGAAAAATCGAAAATCTGCAATTGTGCTCCGATTTCGATGGTTGATACCTCTATGAATAGGCGATTAAACCTGTAATCATCATGCCAACGGTCATTTGAATCGCTCGAATATTTCTACACATTTCGCAGAAAATTCAATTTTATTGAAAATCAACTGAACTATAGCCTACAAATTCAGAGCCAGAAAAATCGAAGATCTGCAATCGTGCTCCGATTTCGATGGTTGATACCTCTATGAATAGATGATTAAACCTGTAATCATCATGCCAACGGTCATTTGAATCGCTCGAATATTTCTACACATTTCGCAGAAAATTCAATTTTATTGAAAATCAACTGAACTATAGCCCACAAATTCAGAGCCAGAAAAATCGAAGATCTGCAATCGTGCTCCGATTTCGATGGTTGATACCTCTATGAATAGGCGATTAAACCTGTAATCATCATGCTAACGGTCATTTGAATCGCTCGAATATTTCTACACATTTCGCAGAAAATTCAATTTTATTGAAAATCAACTGAACTATAGCCCACAAATTCAGAGCCAGAAAAATCGAAAATCTGCAATTGTGCTCCGATTTCGATGGTTGATACCTCTATGAATAGGCGATTAAACCTGTAATCATCATGCCAACGGTCATTTGAATCGCTCGAATATTTCTACACATTTCGCAGAAAATTCAATTTTATTGAAAATCAACTGAACTATAGCCCACAAATTCAGAGCCAGAAAAATCGAAAATCTGCAATTGTGCTCCGATTTCGATGGTTGATACCTCTATGAATAGGCGATTAAACCTGTAATCATCATGCCAACGGTCATTTGAATCGCTCGAATATTTCTACACATTTCGCAGAAAATTCAATTTTATTGAAAATCAACTGAACTATAGCCTACAAATTCAGAGCCAGAAAAATCGAAGATCTGCAATCGTGCTCCGATTTCGATGGTTGATACCTCTATGAATAGGCGATTAAACCTGTAATCATCATGCCAACGGTCATTTGAATCGCTCGAATATTTCTACACATTTCGCAGAAAATTCAATTTTATTGAAAATCAACTGAACTATAGCCTACAAATTCAGAGCCAGAAAAATCGAAGATCTGCAATCGTGCTCCGATTTCGATGGTTGATACCTCTATGAATAGGCGATTAAACCTGTAATCATCATGCCAACGGTCATTTGAATCGCTCGAATATTTCTACACATTTCGCAGAAAATTCAATTTTATTGAAAATCAACTGAACTATAGCCCACAAATTCAGAGCCAGAAAAATCGAAGATCTGCAATCGTGCTCCGATTTCGATGGTTGATACCTCTATGAATAGGCGATTAAACCTGTAATCATCATGCTAACGGTCATTTGAATCGCTCGAATATTTCTACACATTTCGCAGAAAATTCAATTTTATTGAAAATCAACTGAACTATAGCCCACAAATTCAGAGCCAGAAAAATCGAAAATCTGCAATTGTGCTCCGATTTCGATGGTTGATACCTCTATGAATAGGCGATTAAACCTGTAATCATCATGCCAACGGTCATTTGAATCGCTCGAATATTTCTACACATTTCGCAGAAAATTCAATTTTATTGAAAATCAACTGAACTATAGCCCACAAATTCAGAGCCAGAAAAATCGAAAATCTGCAATTGTGCTCCGATTTCGATGGTTGATACCTCTATGAATAGGCGATTAAACCTGTAATCATCATGCCAACGGTCATTTGAATCGCTCGAATATTTCTACACATTTCGCAGAAAATTCAATTTTATTGAAAATCATCTGAACTATAGCCTACAAATTCAGAGCCAGAAAAATCGAAAATCTGCAATCGTGCTCCGATTTCGATGGTTGATACCTCTATGAATAGGTGATTAAACCTGTAATCATCATGCCAACGGTCATTTGAATCGCTCGAATATTTCTACACATTTCGCAGAAAATTCAATTTTATTGAAAATCAACTGAACTATAGCCCACAAATTCAGAGCCAGAAAAATCGAAGATCTGCAATCGTGCTCCGATTTCGATGGTTGATACCTCTATGAATAGGCGATTAAACCTGTAATCATCATGCTAACGGTCATTTGAATCGCTCGAATATTTCTACACATTTCGCAGAAAATTCAATTTTATTGAAAATCAACTGAACTATAGCCCACAAATTCAGAGCCAGAAAAATCGAAAATCTGCAATTGTGCTCCGATTTCGATGGTTGATACCTCTATGAATAGGCGATTAAACCTGTAATCATCATGCCAACGGTCATTTGAATCGCTCGAATATTTCTACACATTTCGCAGAAAATTCAATTTTATTGAAAATCAACTGAACTATAGCCCACAAATTCAGAGCCAGAAAAATCGAAAATCTGCAATTGTGCTCCGATTTCGATGGTTGATACCTCTATGAATAGGCGATTAAACCTGTAATCATCATGCCAACGGTCATTTGAATCGCTCGAATATTTCTACACATTTCGCAGAAAATTCAATTTTATTGAAAATCAACTGAACTATAGCCTACAAATTCAGAGCCAGAAAAATCGAAGATCTGCAATCGTGCTCCGATTTCGATGGTTGATACCTCTATGAATAGATGATTAAACCTGTAATCATCATGCCAACGGTCATTTGAATCGCTCGAATATTTCTACACATTTCGCAGAAAATTCAATTTTATTGAAAATCAACTGAACTATAGCCCACAAATTCAGAGCCAGAAAAATCGAAGATCTGCAATCGTGCTCCGATTTCGATGGTTGATACCTCTATGAATAGGCGATTAAACCTGTAATCATCATGCTAACGGTCATTTGAATCGCTCGAATATTTCTACACATTTCGCAGAAAATTCAATTTTATTGAAAATCAACTGAACTATAGCCCACAAATTCAGAGCCAGAAAAATCGAAAATCTGCAATTGTGCTCCGATTTCGATGGTTGATACCTCTATGAATAGGCGATTAAACCTGTAATCATCATGCCAACGGTCATTTGAATCGCTCGAATATTTCTACACATTTCGCAGAAAATTCAATTTTATTGAAAATCAACTGAACTATAGCCCACAAATTCAGAGCCAGAAAAATCGAAAATCTGCAATTGTGCTCCGATTTCGATGGTTGATACCTCTATGAATAGGCGATTAAACCTGTAATCATCATGCCAACGGTCATTTGAATCGCTCGAATATTTCTACACATTTCGCAGAAAATTCAATTTTATTGAAAATCAACTGAACTATAGCCCACAAATTCAGAGCCAGAAAAATCGAAAATCTGCAATTGTGCTCCGATTTCGATGGTTGATACCTCTATGAATAGGCGATTAAACCTGTAATCATCATGCCAACGGTCATTTGAATCGCTCGAATATTTCTACACATTTCGCAGAAAATTCAATTTATTGAAAATCAACTGAACTATAGCCTACAAATTCAGAGCCAGAAAAATCGAAGATCTGCAATCGTGCTCCGATTTCGATGGTTGATACCTCTATGAATAGATGATTAAACCTGTAATCATCATGCCAACGGTCATTTGAATCGCTCGAATATTTCTACACATTTCGCAGAAAATTCAATTTTATTGAAAATCAACTGAACTATAGCCCACAAATTCAGAGCCAGAAAAATCGAAGATCTGCAATCGTGCTCCGATTTCGATGGTTGATACCTCTATGAATAGGCGATTAAACCTGTAATCATCATGCTAACGGTCATTTGAATCGCTCGAATATTTCTACACATTTCGCAGAAAATTCAATTTTATTGAAAATCAACTGAACTATAGCCCACAAATTCAGAGCCAGAAAAATCGAAAATCTGCAATTGTGCTCCGATTTCGATGGTTGATACCTCTATGAATAGGCGATTAAACCTGTAATCATCATGCCAACGGTCATTTGAATCGCTCGAATATTTCTACACATTTCGCAGAAAATTCAATTTTATTGAAAATCAACTGAACTATAGCCCACAAATTCAGAGCCAGAAAAATCGAAAATCTGCAATTGTGCTCCGATTTCGATGGTTGATACCTCTATGAATAGGCGATTAAACCTGTAATCATCATGCCAACGGTCATTTGAATCGCTCGAATATTTCTACACATTTCGCAGAAAATTCAATTTTATTGAAAATCAACTGAACTATAGCCTACAAATTCAGAGCCAGAAAAATCGAAAATCTGCAATCGTGCTCCGATTTCGATGGTTGATACCTCTATGAATAGATGATTAAACCTGTAATCATCATGCCAACGGTCATTTGAATCGCTCGAATATTTCTACACATTTCGCAGAAAATTCAATTTTATTGAAAATCAACTGAACTATAGCCCACAAATTCAGAGCCAGAAAAATCGAAGATCTGCAATCGTGCTCCGATTTCGATGGTTGATACCTCTATGAATAGGCGATTAAACCTGTAATCATCATGCTAACGGTCATTTGAATCGCTCGAATATTTCTACACATTTCGCAGAAAATTCAATTTTATTGAAAATCAACTGAACTATAGCCCACAAATTCAGAGCCAGAAAAATCGAAAATCTGCAATTGTGCTCCGATTTCGATGGTTGATACCTCTATGAATAGGCGATTAAACCTGTAATCATCATGCCAACGGTCATTTGAATCGCTCGAATATTTCTACACATTTCGCAGAAAATTCAATTTTATTGAAAATCAACTGAACTATAGCCCACAAATTCAGAGCCAGAAAAATCGAAAATCTGCAATTGTGCTCCGATTTCGATGGTTGATACCTCTATGAATAGGCGATTAAACCTGTAATCATCATGCCAACGGTCATTTGAATCGCTCGAATATTTCTACACATTTCGCAGAAAATTCAATTTTATTGAAAATCAACTGAACTATAGCCTACAAATTCAGAGCCAGAAAAATCGAAGATCTGCAATCGTGCTCCGATTTCGATGGTTGATACCTCTATGAATAGGCGATTAAACCTGTAATCATCATGCCAACGGTCATTTGAATCGCTCGAATATTTCTACACATTTCGCAGAAAATTCAATTTTATTGAAAATCAACTGAACTATAGCCTACAAATTCAGAGCCAGAAAAATCGAAGATCTGCAATCGTGCTCCGATTTCGATGGTTGATACCTCTATGAATAGGCGATTAAACCTGTAATCATCATGCCAACGGTCATTTGAATCGCTCGAATATTTCTACACATTTCGCAGAAAATTCAATTTTATTGAAAATCAACTGAACTATAGCCCACAAATTCAGAGCCAGAAAAATCGAAGATCTGCAATCGTGCTCCGATTTCGATGGTTGATACCTCTATGAATAGGCGATTAAACCTGTAATCATCATGCTAACGGTCATTTGAATCGCTCGAATATTTCTACACATTTCGCAGAAAATTCAATTTTATTGAAAATCAACTGAACTATAGCCCACAAATTCAGAGCCAGAAAAATCGAAAATCTGCAATCGTGCTCCGATTTCGATGGTTGATACCTCTATGAATAGGCGATTAAACCTGTAATCATCATGCCAACGGTCATTTGAATCGCTCGAATATTTCTACACATTTCGCAGAAAATTCAATTTTATTGAAAATCAACTGAACTATAGCCTACAAATTCAGAGCCAGAAAAATCGAAGATCTGCAATCGTGCTCCGATTTCGATGGTTGATACCTCTATGAATAGGCGATTAAACCTGTAATCATCATGCCAACGGTCATTTGAATCGCTCGAATATTTCTACACATTTCGCAGAAAATTCAATTTTATTGAAAATCAACTGAACTATAGCCTACAAATTCAGAGCCAGAAAAATCGAAGATCTGCAATCGTGCTCCGATTTCGATGGTTGATACCTCTATGAATAGGCGATTAAACCTGTAATCATCATGCCAACGGTCATTTGAATCGCTCGAATATTTCTACACATTTCGCAGAAAATTCAATTTTATTGAAAATCAACTGAACTATAGCCCACAAATTCAGAGCCAGAAAAATCGAAGATCTGCAATCGTGCTCCGATTTCGATGGTTGATACCTCTATGAATAGGCGATTAAACCTGTAATCATCATGCTAACGGTCATTTGAATCGCTCGAATATTTCTACACATTTCGCAGAAAATTCAATTTTATTGAAAATCAACTGAACTATAGCCCACAAATTCAGAGCCAGAAAAATCGAAGATCTGCAATCGTGCTCCGATTTCGATGGTTGATACCTCTATGAATAGGCGATTAAACCTGTAATCATCATGCTAACGGTCATTTGAATCGCTCGAATATTTCTACACATTTCGCAGAAAATTCAATTTTATTGAAAATCAACTGAACTATAGCCCACAAATTCAGAGCCAGAAAAATCGAAAATCTGCAATCGTGCTCCGATTTCGATGGTTGATACCTCTATGAATAGGCGATTAAACCTGTAATCATCATGCTAACGGTCATTTGAATCGCTCGAATATTTCTACACATTTCGCAGAAAATTCAATTTTATTGAAAATCAACTGAACTATAGCCCACAAATTCAGAGCCAGAAAAATCGAAGATCTGCAATCGTGCTCCGATTTCGATGGTTGATACCTCTATGAATAGGCGATTAAACCTGTAATCATCATGCTAACGGTCATTTGAATCGCTCGAATATTTCTACACATTTCGCAGAAAATTCAATTTTATTGAAAATCAACTGAACTATAGCCCACAAATTCAGAGCCAGAAAAATCGAAAATCTGCAATTGTGCTCCGATTTCGATGGTTGATACCTCTATGAATAGGCGATTAAACCTGTAATCATCATGCTAACGGTCATTTGAATCGCTCGAATATTTCTACACATTTCGCAGAAAATTCAATTTTATTGAAAATCATCTGAACTATAGCCTACAAATTCAGAGCCAGAAAAATCGAAAATCTGCAATCGTGCTCCGATTTCGATGGTTGATACCTCTATGAATAGGTGATTAAACCTGTAATCATCATGCCAACGGTCATTTGAATCGCTCGAATATTTCTACACATTCCGCAGAAAATTCAATTTTATTGAAAATCAACTGAACTATAGCCCACAAATTCAGAGCCAGAAAAATCGAAAATCTGCAATCGTGCTCCGATTTCGATGGTTGATACCTCTATGAATAGGTGATTAAACCTGTAATCATCATGCCAACGGTCATTTGAATCGCTCGAATATTTCTACACATTCCGCAGAAAATTCAATTTTATTGAAAATCAACTGAACTATAGCCTACAAATTCAGAGCCAGAAAAATCGAAAATCTGCAATCGTGCTCCGATTTCGATGGTTGATACCTCTATGAATAGGCGATTAAACCTGTAATCATCATGCCAACGGTCATTTGAATCGCTCGAATATTTCTACACATTTCGCAGAAAATTCAATTTTATTGAAAATCAACTGAACTATAGCCCACAAATTCAGAGCCAGAAAAATCGAAGATCTGCAATCGTGCTCCGATTTCGATGGTTGATACCTCTATGAATAGGCGATTAAACCTGTAATCATCATGCTAACGGTCATTTGAATCGCTCGAATATTTCTACACATTTCGCAGAAAATTCAATTTTATTGAAAATCAACTGAACTATAGCCCACAAATTCAGAGCCAGAAAAATCGAAGATCTGCAATCGTGCTCCGATTTCGATGGTTGATACCTCTATGAATAGGCGATTAAACCTGTAATCATCATGATAACGGTCATTTGAATCGCTCGAATATTTCTACACATTTCGCAGAAAATTCAATTTTATTGAAAATCAACTGAACTATAGCCTACAAATTCAGAGCCAGAAAAATCGAAAATCTGCAATCGTGCTCCGATTTCGATGGTTGATACCTCTATGAATAGATGATTAAACCTGTAATCATCATGCCAACGGTCATTTGAATCGCTCGAATATTTCTACACATTTCGCAGAAAATTCAATTTTATTGAAAATCAACTGAACTATAGCCCACAAATTCAGAGCCAGAAAAATCGAAGATCTGCAATCGTGCTCCGATTTCGATGGTTGATACCTCTATGAATAGGCGATTAAACCTGTAATCATCATGCTAACGGTCATTTGAATCGCTCGAATATTTCTACACATTTCGCAGAAAATTCAATTTTATTGAAAATCAACTGAACTATAGCCCACAAATTCAGAGCCAGAAAAATCGAAGATCTGCAATCGTGCTCCGATTTCGATGGTTGATACCTCTATGAATAGGCGATTAAACCTGTAATCATCATGCTAACGGTCATTTGAATCGCTCGAATATTTCTACACATTTCGCAGAAAATTCAATTTTATTGAAAATCAACTGAACTATAGCCCACAAATTCAGAGCCAGCAAAATCGAAAATCTGCAATTGTGCTCCGATTTCGATGGTTGATACCTCTATGAATAGGCGATTAAACCTGTAATCATCATGCCAACGGTCATTTGAATCGCTCGAATATTTCTACACATTTCGCAGAAAATTCAATTTTATTGAAAATCAACTGAACTATAGCCCACAAATTCAGAGCCAGAAAAATCGAAAATCTGCAATTGTGCTCCGATTTCGATGGTTGATACCTCTATGAATAGGCGATTAAACCTGTAATCATCATGCCAACGGTCATTTGAATCGCTCGAATATTTCTACACATTTCGCAGAAAATTCAATTTTATTGAAAATCAACTGAACTATAGCCTACAAATTCAGAGCCAGAAAAATCGAAGATCTGCAATCGTGCTCCGATTTCGATGGTTGATACCTCTATGAATAGGCGATTAAACCTGTAATCATCATGCCAACGGTCATTTGAATCGCTCGAATATTTCTACACATTTCGCAGAAAATTCAATTTTATTGAAAATCAACTGAACTATAGCCTACAAATTCAGAGCCAGAAAAATCGAAGATCTGCAATCGTGCTCCGATTTCGATGGTTGATACCTCTATGAATAGGCGATTAAACCTGTAATCATCATGCCAACGGTCATTTGAATCGCTCGAATATTTCTACACATTTCGCAGAAAATTCAATTTTATTGAAAATCAACTGAACTATAGCCCACAAATTCAGAGCCAGAAAAATCGAAGATCTGCAATCGTGCTCCGATTTCGATGGTTGATACCTCTATGAATAGGCGATTAAACCTGTAATCATCATGCTAACGGTCATTTGAATCGCTCGAATATTTCTACACATTCCGCAGAAAATTCAATTTTATTGAAAATCAACTGAACTATAGCCCACAAATTCAGAGCCAGAAAAATCGAAGATCTGCAATCGTGCTCCGATTTCGATGGTTGATACCTCTATGAATAGGCGATTAAACCTGTAATCATCATGCTAACGGTCATTTGAATCGCTCGAATATTTCTACACATTTCGCAGAAAATTCAATTTTATTGAAAATCAACTGAACTATAGCCCACAAATTCAGAGCCAGAAAAATCGAAAATCTGCAATCGTGCTCCGATTTCGATGGTTGATACCTCTATGAATAGGCGATTAAACCTGTAATCATCATGCCAACGGTCATTTGAATCGCTCGAATATTTCTACACATTTCGCAGAAAATTCAATTTTATTGAAAATCAACTGAACTATAGCCCACAAATTCAGAGCCAGAAAAATCGAAAATCTGCAATTGTGCTCCGATTTCGATGGTTGATACCTCTATGAATAGGCGATTAAACCTGTAATCATCATGCTAACGGTCATTTGAATCGCTCGAATATTTCTACACATTTCGTAGAAAATTCAATTTTATTGAAAATCAACTGAACTATAGCCCACAAATTCAGAGCCAGAAAAATCGAAAATCTGCAATCGTGCTCCGATTTCGATGGTTGATACCTCTATGAATAGGCGATTAAACCTGTAATCATCATGCCAACGGTCATTTGAATCGCTCGAATATTTCTACACATTTCGCAGAAAATTCAATTATATTGAAAATCATCTGAACTATAGCCTACAAATTCAGAGCCAGAAAAATCGAAAATCTGCAATCGTGCTCCGATTTCGATGGTTGATACCTCTATGAATAGGCGATTAAACCTGTAATCATCATGCCAACGGTCATTTGAATCGCTCGAATATTTCTACACATTTCGCAGAAAATTCAATTTTATTGAAAATCAACTGAACTATAGCCCACAAATTCAGAGCCAGAAAAATCGAAGATCTGCAATCGTGCTCCGATTTCGATGGTTGATACCTCTATGAATAGGCGATTAAACCTGTAATCATCATGCTAACGGTCATTTGAATCGCTCGAATATTTCTACACATTTCGCAGAAAATTCAATTTTATTGAAAATCAACTGAACTATAGCCCACAAATTCAGAGCCAGAAAAATCGAAGATCTGCAATCGTGCTCCGATTTCGATGGTTGATACCTCTATGAATAGGCGATTAAACCTGTAATCATCATGCTAACGGTCATTTGAATCGCTCGAATATTTCTACACATTTCGCAGAAAATTCAATTTTATTGAAAATCAACTGAACTATAGCCCACAAATTCAGAGCCAGAAAAATCGAAAATCTGCAATCGTGCTCCGATTTCGATGGTTGATACCTCTATGAATAGGTGATTAAACCTGTAATCATCATGCCAACGGTCATTTGAATCGCTCGAATATTTCTACACATTCCGCAGAAAATTCAATTTTATTGAAAATCAACTGAACTATAGCCCACAAATTCAGAGCCAGAAAAATCGAAAATCTGCAATCGTGCTCCGATTTCGATGGTTGATACCTCTATGAATAGGCGATTAAACCTGTAATCATCATGCTAACGGTCATTTGAATCGCTCGAATATTTCTACACATTTCGCAGAAAATTCAATTTTATTGAAAATCAACTGAACTATAGCCCACAAATTCAGAGCCAGAAAAATCGAAGATCTGCAATCGTGCTCCGATTTCGATGGTGAATACCTCTATGAATAGGCGATTAAACCTGTAATCATCATGCTAACGGTCATTTGAATCGCTCGAATATTTCTACACATTTCGCAGAAAATTCAATTTTATTGAAAATCAACTGAACTATAGCCTACAAATTCAGAGCCAGAAAAATCGAAAATCTGCAATCGTGCTCCGATTTCGATGGTTGATACCTCTATGAATAGGCGATTAAACCTGTAATCATCATGCTAACGGTCATTTGAATCGCTCGAATATTTCTACACATTTCGCAGAAAATTCAATTTTATTGAAAATCAACTGAACTATAGCCCACAAATTCAGAGCCAGAAAAATCGAAAATCTGCAATCGTGCTCCGATTTCGATGGTTGATACCTCTATGAATAGGCGATTAAACCTGTAATCATCATGCCAACGGTCATTTGAATCGCTCGAATATTTCTACACATTTCGCAGAAGATTCAATTTTATTGAAAATCAACTGAACTATAGCCCACAAATTCAGAGCCAGAAAAATCGAAAATCTGCAATCGTGCTCCGATTTCGATGGTTGATACCTCTATGAATAGGCGATTAAACCTGTAATCATCATGCCAACGGTCATTTGAATCGCTCGAATATTTCTACACATTCCGCAGAAAATTCAATTTTATTGAAAATCAACTGAACTATAGCCCACAAATTCAGAGCCAGAAAAATCGAAAATCTGCAATTGTGCTCCGATTTCGATGGTTGATACCTCTATGAATAGGCGATTAAACCTGTAATCATCATGCTAACGGTCATTTGAATCGCTCGAATATTTCTACACATTCCGCAGAAAATTCAATTTTATTGAAAATCAACTGAACTATAGCCCACAAATTCAGAGCCAGAAAAATCGAAGATCTGCAATCGTGCTCCGATTTCGATGGTTGATACCTCTATGAATAGGCGATTAAACCTGTAATCATCATGCTAACGGTCATTTGAATCGCTCGAATATTTCTACACATTTCGCAGAAAATTCAATTTTATTGAAAATCAACTGAACTATAGCCCACAAATTCAGAGCCAGAAAAATCGAAGATCTGCAATCGTGCTCCGATTTCGATGGTTGATACCTCTATGAATAGGCGATTAAACCTGTAATCATCATGCCAACGGTCATTTGAATCGCTCGAATATTTCTACACATTTCGCAGAAAATTCAATTTTATTGAAAATCAACTGAACTATAGCCCACAAATTCAGAGCCAGAAAAATCGAAAATCTGCAATTGTGCTCCGATTTCGATGGTTGATACCTCTATGAATAGGCGATTAAACCTGTAATCATCATGCTAACGGTCATTTGAATCGCTCGAATATTTCTACACATTTCGCAGAAAATTCAATTTTATTGAAAATCAACTGAACTATAGCCCACAAATTCAGAGCCAGAAAAATCGAAGATCTGCAATCGTGCTCCGATTTCGATGGTTGATACCTCTATGAATAGGCGATTAAACCTGTAATCATCATGCTAACGGTCATTTGAATCGCTCGAATATTTCTACACATTTCGCAGAAAATTCAATTTTATTGAAAATCAACTGAACTATAGCCCACAAATTCAGAGCCAGAAAAATCGAAAATCTGCAATCGTGCTCCGATTTCGATGGTTGATACCTCTATGAATAGGCGATTAAACCTGTAATCATCATGCCAACGGTCATTTGAATCGCTCGAATATTTCTACACATTTCGCAGAAAATTCAATTTTATTGAAAATCAACTGAACTATAGCCCACAAATTCAGAGCCAGAAAAATCGAAAATCTGCAATCGTGCTCCGATTTCGATGGTTGATACCTCTATGAATAGGCGATTAAACCTGTAATCATCATGCCAACGGTCATTTGAATCGCTCGAATATTTCTACACATTTCGCAGAAAATTCAATTTTATTGAAAATCAACTGAACTATAGCCCACAAATTCAGAGCCAGAAAAATCGAAGATCTGCAATCGTGCTCCGATTTCGATGGTTGATACCTCTATGAATAGGCGATTAAACCTGTAATCATCATGCTAACGGTCATTTGAATCGCTCGAATATTTCTACACATTTCGCAGAAAATTCAATTTTATTGAAAATCAACTGAACTATAGCCCACAAATTCAGAGCCAGAAAAATCGAAAATCTGCAATCGTGCTCCGATTTCGATGGTTGATACCTCTATGAATAGGCGATTAAACCTGTAATCATCATGCCAACGGTCATTTGAATCGCTCGAATATTTCTACACATTTCGCAGAAAATTCAATTTTATTGAAAATCAACTGAACTATAGCCCACAAATTCAGAGCCAGAAAAATCGAAAATCTGCAATCGTGCTCCGATTTCGATGGTTGATACCTCTATGAATAGGTGATTAAACCTGTAATCATCATGCCAACGGTCATTTGAATCGCTCGAATATGTCTACACATTCCGCAGAAAATTCAATTTTATTGAAAATCAACTGAACTATAGCCTACAAATTCAGAGCCAGAAAAATCGAAAATCTGCAATCGTGCTCCGATTTCGATGGTTGATACCTCTATGAATAGGCGATTAAACCTGTAATCATCATGCCAACGGTCATTTGAATCGCTCGAATATTTCTACACATTTCGCAGAAAATTCAATTTTATTGAAAATCAACTGAACTATAGCCCACAAATTCAGAGCCAGAAAAATCGAAGATCTGCAATCGTGCTCCGATTTCGATGGTTGATACCTCTATGAATAGGCGATTAAACCTGTAATCATCATGCTAACGGTCATTTGAATCGCTCGAATATTTCTACACATTTCGCAGAAAATTCAATTTTATTGAAAATCAACTGAACTATAGCCCACAAATTCAGAGCCAGAAAAATCGAAGATCTGCAATTGTGCTCCGATTTCGATGGTTGATACCTCTATGAATAGGCGATTAAACCTGTAATCATCATGCTAACGGTCATTTGAATCGCTCGAATATTTCTACACATTTCGCAGAAAATTCAATTTTATTGAAAATCAACTGAATTATAGCTACAATACAAAATTCAAAGAGCCAGAAAAATCGAAAATCTGCAATCGTGCTCCGATTTCGATGGTTGATACCTCTATGAATAGATGATTAAACCTGTAATCATCATGCCAACGGTCATTTGAATCGCTCGAATATTTCTACACATTTCGCAGAAAATTCAATTTTATTGAAAATCAACTGAACTATAGCCCACAAATTCAGAGCCAGAAAAATCGAAGATCTGCAATCGTGCTCCGATTTCGATGGTTGATACCTCTATGAATAGGCGATTAAACCTGTAATCATCATGCTAACGGTCATTTGAATCGCTCGAATATTTCTACACATTTCGCAGAAAATTCAATTTTATTGAAAATCAACTGAACTATAGCCCACAAATTCAGAGCCAGAAAAATCGAAGATCTGCAATCGTGCTCCGATTTCGATGGTTGATACCTCTATGAATAGGCGATTAAACCTGTAATCATCATGCTAACGGTCATTTGAATCGCTCGAATATTTCTACACATTTCGCAGAAAATTCAATTTTATTGAAAATCAACTGAACTATAGCCCACAAATTCAGAGCCAGAAAAATCGAAAATCTGCAATTGTGCTCCGATTTCGATGGTTGATACCTCTATGAATAGGCGATTAAACCTGTAATCATCATGCCAACGGTCATTTGAATCGCTCGAATATTTCTACACATTTCGCAGAAAATTCAATTTTATTGAAAATCAACTGAACTATAGCCCACAAATTCAGAGCCAGAAAAATCGAAAATCTGCAATTGTGCTCCGATTTCGATGGTTGATACCTCTATGAATAGGCGATTAAACCTGTAATCATCATGCCAACGGTCATTTGAATCGCTCGAATATTTCTACACATTTCGCAGAAAATTCAATTTTATTGAAAATCAACTGAACTATAGCCTACAAATTCAGAGCCAGAAAAATCGAAGATCTGCAATCGTGCTCCGATTTCGATGGTTGATACCTCTATGAATAGGCGATTAAACCTGTAATCATCATGCCAACGGTCATTTGAATCGCTCGAATATTTCTACACATTTCGCAGAAAATTCAATTTTATTGAAAATCAACTGAACTATAGCCCACAAATTCAGAGCCAGAAAAATCGAAGATCTGCAATCGTGCTCCGATTTCGATGGTTGATACCTCTATGAATAGGCGATTAAACCTGTAATCATCATGCTAACGGTCATTTGAATCGCTCGAATATTTCTACACATTCCGCAGAAAATTCAATTTTATTGAAAATCAACTGAACTATAGCCCACAAATTCAGAGCCAGAAAAATCGAAGATCTGCAATCGTGCTCCGATTTCGATGGTTGATACCTCTATGAATAGGCGATTAAACCTGTAATCATCATGCTAACGGTCATTTGAATCGCTCGAATATTTCTACACATTTCGCAGAAAATTCAATTTTATTGAAAATCAACTGAACTATAGCCCACAAATTCAGAGCCAGAAAAATCGAAAATCTGCAATCGTGCTCCGATTTCGATGGTTGATACCTCTATGAATAGGCGATTAAACCTGTAATCATCATGCCAACGGTCATTTGAATCGCTCGAATATTTCTACACATTTCGCAGAAAATTCAATTTTATTGAAAATCAACTGAACTATAGCCCACAAATTCAGAGCCAGAAAAATCGAAAATCTGCAATTGTGCTCCGATTTCGATGGTTGATACCTCTATGAATAGGCGATTAAACCTGTAATCATCATGCTAACGGTCATTTGAATCGCTCGAATATTTCTACACATTTCGTAGAAAATTCAATTTTATTGAAAATCAACTGAACTATAGCCCACAAATTCAGAGCCAGAAAAATCGAAAATCTGCAATCGTGCTCCGATTTCGATGGTTGATACCTCTATGAATAGGCGATTAAACCTGTAATCATCATGCCAACGGTCATTTGAATCGCTCGAATATTTCTACACATTTCGCAGAAAATTCAATTATATTGAAAATCATCTGAACTATAGCCTACAAATTCAGAGCCAGAAAAATCGAAAATCTGCAATCGTGCTCCGATTTCGATGGTTGATACCTCTATGAATAGGCGATTAAACCTGTAATCATCATGCCAACGGTCATTTGAATCGCTCGAATATTTCTACACATTTCGCAGAAAATTCAATTTTATTGAAAATCAACTGAACTATAGCCCACAAATTCAGAGCCAGAAAAATCGAAGATCTGCAATCGTGCTCCGATTTCGATGGTTGATACCTCTATGAATAGGCGATTAAACCTGTAATCATCATGCTAACGGTCATTTGAATCGCTCGAATATTTCTACACATTTCGCAGAAAATTCAATTTTATTGAAAATCAACTGAACTATAGCCCACAAATTCAGAGCCAGAAAAATCGAAAATCTGCAATCGTGCTCCGATTTCGATGGTTGATACCTCTATGAATAGGTGATTAAACCTGTAATCATCATGCCAACGGTCATTTGAATCGCTCGAATATTTCTACACATTCCGCAGAAAATTCAATTTTATTGAAAATCAACTGAACTATAGCCCACAAATTCAGAGCCAGAAAAATCGAAAATCTGCAATCGTGCTCCGATTTCGATGGTTGATACCTCTATGAATAGGTGATTAAACCTGTAATCATCATGCCAACGGTCATTTGAATCGCTCGAATATTTCTACACATTCCGCAGAAAATTCAATTTTATTGAAAATCAACTGAACTATAGCCCACAAATTCAGAGATCGAAGATCTGCAATCGTGCTCCGATTTCGATGGTTGATACCTCTATGAATAGGCGATTAAACCTGTAATCATCATGCTAACGGTCATTTGAATCGCTCGAATATTTCTACACATTTCGCAGAAAATTCAATTTTATTGAAAATCAACTGAACTATAGCCCACAAATTCAGAGCCAGAAAAATCGAAAATCTGCAATCGTGCTCCGATTTCGATGGTTGATACCTCTATGAATAGGTGATTAAACCTGTAATCATCATGCCAACGGTCATTTGAATCGCTCGAATATTTCTACACATTCGCAGAAAATTCAATTTTATTGAAAATCAACTGAACTATAGCCCACAAATTCAGAGCCAGAAAAATCGAAAATCTGCAATCGTGCTCCGATTTCGATGGTTGATACCTCTATGAATAGGCGATTAAACCTGTAATCATCATGCTAACGGTCATTTGAATCGCTCGAATATTTCTACACATTTCGCAGAAAATTCAATTTTATTGAAAATCAACTGAACTATAGCCCACAAATTCAGAGCCAGAAAAATCGAAGATCTGCAATCGTGCTCCGATTTCGATGGTGAATACCTCTATGAATAGGCGATTAAACCTGTAATCATCATGCTAACGGTCATTTGAATCGCTCGAATATTTCTACACATTTCGCAGAAAATTCAATTTTATTGAAAATCAACTGAACTATAGCCTACAAATTCAGAGCCAGAAAAATCGAAAATCTGCAATCGTGCTCCGATTTCGATAGTTGATACCTCTATGAATAGGCGATTAAACCTGTAATCATCATGCTAACGGTCATTTGAATCGCTCGAATATTTCTACACATTTCGCAGAAAATTCAATTTTATTGAAAATCAACTGAACTATAGCCCACAAATTCAGAGCCAGAAAAATCGAAAATCTGCAATCGTGCTCCGATTTCGATGGTTGATACCTCTATGAATAGGCGATTAAACCTGTAATCATCATGCCAACGGTCATTTGAATCGCTCGAATATTTCTACACATTTCGCAGAAAATTCAATTTTATTGAAAATCAACTGAACTATAGCCCACAAATTCAGAGCCAGAAAAATCGAAAATCTGCAATCGTGCTCCGATTTCGATGGTTGATACCTCTATGAATAGGCGATTAAACCTGTAATCATCATGCCAACGGTCATTTGAATCGCTCGAATATTTCTACACATTCCGCAGAAAATTCAATTTTATTGAAAATCAACTGAACTATAGCCCACAAATTCAGAGCCAGAAAAATCGAAAATCTGCAATTGTGCTCCGATTTCGATGGTTGATACCTCTATGAATTAGGCGATTAAACCTGTAATCATCATGCTAACGGTCATTTGAATCGCTCGAATATTTCTACACATTCCGCAGAAAATTCAGTTTTATTGAAAATCAACTGAACTATAGCCCACAAATTCAGAGCCAGAAAAATCGAAGATCTGCAATCGTGCTCCGATTTCGATGGTTGATACCTCTATGAATAGGCGATTAAACCTGTAATCATCATGCTAACGGTCATTTGAATCGCTCGAATATTTCTACACATTTCGCAGAAAATTCAATTTTATTGAAAATCAACTGAACTATAGCCCACAAATTCAGAGCCAGAAAAATCGAAGATCTGCAATCGTGCTCCGATTTCGATGGTTGATACCTCTATGAATAGGCGATTAAACCTGTAATCATCATGCCAACGGTCATTTGAATCGCTCGAATATTTCTACACATTTCGCAGAAAATTCAATTTTATTGAAAATCAACTGAACTATAGCCCACAAATTCAGAGCCAGAAAAATCGAAAATCTGCAATTGTGCTCCGATTTCGATGGTTGATACCTCTATGAATAGGCGATTAAACCTGTAATCATCATGCTAACGGTCATTTGAATCGCTCGAATATTTCTACACATTTCGCAGAAAATTCAATTTTATTGAAAATCAACTGAACTATAGCCCACAAATTCAGAGCCAGAAAAATCGAAGATCTGCAATCGTGCTCCGATTTCGATGGTTGATACCTCTATGAATAGGCGATTAAACCTGTAATCATCATGCTAACGGTCATTTGAATCGCTCGAATATTTCTACACATTTCGCAGAAAATTCAATTTTATTGAAAATCAACTGAACTATAGCCCACAAATTCAGAGCCAGAAAAATCGAAAATCTGCAATCGTGCTCCGATTTCGATGGTTGATACCTCTATGAATAGGCGATTAAACCTGTAATCATCATGCCAACGGTCATTTGAATCGCTCGAATATTTCTACACATTTCGCAGAAAATTCAATTTTATTGAAAATCAACTGAACTATAGCCCACAAATTCAGAGCCAGAAAAATCGAAAATCTGCAATCGTGCTCCGATTTCGATGGTTGATACCTCTATGAATAGGCGATTAAACCTGTAATCATCATGCCAACGGTCATTTGAATCGCTCGAATATTTCTACACATTTCGCAGAAAAATTCAATTTTATTGAAAATCAACTGAACTATAGCCTACAAATTCAGAGCCAGAAAAATCGAAAATCTGCAATCGTGCTCCGATTTCGATGGTTGATACCTCTATGAATAGGTGATTAAACCTGTAATCATCATGCCAACGGTCATTTGAATCGCTCGAATATTTCTACACATTTCGCAGAAAATTCAATTTTATTGAAAATCAACTGAACTATAGCCCACAAATTCAGAGCCAGAAAAATCGAAAATCTGCAATTGTGCTCCGATTTCGATGGTTGATATATGAATAGGCGATTAAACCTGTAATCATCATGCTAACGGTCATTTGAATCGCTCGAATATTTCTACACATTTCGCAGAAAATTCAATTTTATTGAAAATCATCTGAACTATAGCCTACAAATTCAGAGCCAGAAAAATCGAAAATCTGCAATCGTGCTCCGATTTCGATGGTTGATACCTCTATGAATAGGTGATTAAACCTGTAATCATCATGCCAACGGTCATTTGAATCGCTCGAATATTTCTACACATTCCGCAGAAAATTCAATTTTATTGAAAATCAACTGAACTATAGCCCACAAATTCAGAGCCAGAAAAATCGAAAATCTGCAATTGTGCTCCGATTTCGATGGTTGATACCTCTATGAATAGGCGATTAAACCTGTAATCATCATGCTAACGGTCATTTGAATCGCTCGAATATTTCTACACATTTCGCAGAAAATTCAATTTTATTGAAAATCAACTGAAACTATAGCCCACAAATTCAGAGCCAGAAAAATCGAAGATCTGCAATCGTGCTCCGATTTCGATGGTTGATACCTCTATGAATAGGCGATTAAACCTGTAATCATCATGCTAACGGTCATTTGAATCGCTCGAATATTTCTACACATTTCGCAGAAAATTCAATTTTATTGAAAATCAACTGAACTATAGCCCACAAATTCAGAGCCAGAAAAATCGAAAATCTGCAATCGTGCTCCGATTTCGATGGTTGATACCTCTATGAATAGGCGATTAAACCTGTAATCATCATGCCAACGGTCATTTGAATCGCTCGAATATTTCTACACATTTCGCAGAAAATTCAATTTTATTGAAAATCAACTGAACTATAGCCCACAAATTCAGAGCCAGAAAAATCGAAAATCTGCAATTGTGCTCCGATTTCGATGGTTGATACCTCTATGAATAGGCGATTAAACCTGTAATCATCATGCTAACGGTCATTTGAATCGCTCGAATATTTCTACACATTTCGCAGAAAATTCAATTTTATTGAAAATCAACTGAACTATAGCCCACAAATTCAGAGCCAGAAAAATCGAAGATCTGCAATCGTGCTCCGATTTCGATGGTTGATACCTCTATGAATAGGCGATTAAACCTGTAATCATCATGCTAACGGTCATTTGAATCGCTCGAATATTTCTACACATTTCGCAGAAAATTCAATTTTATTGAAAATCAACTGAACTATAGCCCACAAATTCAGAGCCAGAAAAATCGAAAATCTGCAATCGTGCTCCGATTTCGATGGTTGATACCTCT
This sequence comes from Tipula helvola, assembly GCA_963556165.1. Taxonomy (NCBI): domain Eukaryota; kingdom Metazoa; phylum Arthropoda; class Insecta; order Diptera; family Tipulidae; genus Tipula; species Tipula helvola. The sequence continues at coordinate 108,507,595 of OY744482.1, forward strand.
ATGAATAGGCGATTAAACCTGTAATCATCATGCCAACGGTCATTTGAATCGCTCGAATATTTCTACACATTTCGCAGAAAATTCAATTTTATTGAAAATCAACTGAACTATAGCCCACAAATTCAGAGCCAGAAAAATCGAAGATCTGCAATCGTGCTCCGATTTCGATGGTTGATACCTCTATGAATAGGCGATTAAACCTGTAATCATCATGCTAACGGTCATTTGAATCGCTCGAATATTTCTACACATTTCGCAGAAAATTCAATTTTATTGAAAATCAACTGAACTATAGCCTACAAATTCAGAGCCAGAAAAATCGAAAATCTGCAATCGTGCTCCGATTTCGATGGTTGATACCTCTATGAATAGGTGATTAAACCTGTAATCATCATGCCAACGGTCATTTGAATCGCTCGAATATTTTCTACACATTTCGCAGAAAATTCAATTTTATTGAAAATCAACTGAACTATAGCCCACAAATTCAGAGCCAGAAAAAATCGAAAATCTGCAATCGTGCTCCGATTTCGATGGTTGATACCTCTATGAATAGGCGATTAAAACCTGTAATCATCATGCTAACGGTCATTTGAATCGCTCGAATATTTCTACACATTTCGCAGAAAATTCAATTTTATTGAAAATCATCTGAACTATAGCCTACAAATTCAGAGCCAGAAAAATCGAAAATCTGCAATCGTGCTCCGATTTCGATGGTTGATACCTCTATGAATAGGTGATTAAACCTGTAATCATCATGCCAACGGTCATTTGAATCGCTCGAATATTTCTACACATTCCGCAGAAAATTCAATTTTATTGAAAATCAACTGAAACTATAGCCCACAAATTCAGAGCCAGAAAAAATCGAAAATCTGCAATCGTGCTCCGATTTCGATGGTTGATACCTCTATGAATAGGTGATTAAACCTGTAATCATCATGCCAACGGTCATTTGAATCGCTCGAATATTTCTACACATTCCGCAGAAAATTCAATTTTATTGAAAATCAACTGAACTATAGCCCACAAATTCAGAGCCAGAAAAATCGAAAATCTGCAATCGTGCTCCGATTTCGATGGTTGATACCTCTATGAATAGGCGATTAAACCTGTAATCATCATGCCAACGGTCATTTGAATCGCTCGAATATTTCTACACATTTCGCAGAAAATTCAATTTTATTGAAAATCAACTGAAACTATAGCCCACAAATTCAGAGCCAGAAAAATCGAAGATCTGCAATCGTGCTCCGATTTCGATGGTTGATACCTCTATGAATAGGCGATTAAACCTGTAATCATCATGCTAACGGTCATTTGAATCGCTCGAATATTTCTACACATTTCGCAGAAAATTCAATTTTATTGAAAATCAACTGAACTATAGCCTACAAATTCAGAGCCAGAAAAATCGAAAATCTGCAATCGTGCTCCGATTTCGATGGTTGATACCTCTATGAATAGATGATTAAACCTGTAATCATCATGCCAACGGTCATTTGAATCGCTCGAATATTTCTACACATTTCGCAGAAAATTCAATTTTATTGAAAATCAACTGAACTATAGCCCACAAATTCAGAGCCAGAAAAATCGAAGATCTGCAATCGTGCTCCGATTTCGATGGTTGATACCTCTATGAATAGGCGATTAAACCTGTAATCATCATGCTAACGGTCATTTGAATCGCTCGAATATTTCTACACATTTCGCAGAAAATTCAATTTTATTGAAAATCAACTGAACTATAGCCCACAAATTCAGAGCCAGAAAAATCGAAGATCTGCAATCGTGCTCCGATTTCGATGGTTGATACCTCTATGAATAGGCGATTAAACCTGTAATCATCATGCTAACGGTCATTTGAATCGCTCGAATATTTCTACACATTTCGCAGAAAATTCAATTTTATTGAAAATCAACTGAACTATAGCCCACAAATTCAGAGCCAGAAAAATCGAAAATCTGCAATTGTGCTCCGATTTCGATGGTTGATACCTCTATGAATAGGCGATTAAACCTGTAATCATCATGCCAACGGTCATTTGAATCGCTCGAATATTTTCTACACATTTCGCAGAAAATTCAATTTTATTGAAAATCAACTGAACTATAGCCTACAAATTCAGAGCCAGAAAAATCGAAGATCTGCAATCGTGCTCCGATTTCGATGGTTGATACCTCTATGAATAGGCGATTAAACCTGTAATCATCATGCCAACGGTCATTTGAATCGCTCGAATATTTCTACACATTTCGCAGAAAATTCAATTTTATTGAAAATCAACTGAACTATAGCCTACAAATTCAGAGCCAGAAAAATCGAAGATCTGCAATCGTGCTCCGATTTCGATGGTTGATACCTCTATGAATAGGCGATTAAACCTGTAATCATCATGCCAACGGTCATTTGAATCGCTCGAATATTTCTACACATTTCGCAGAAAATTCAATTTTATTGAAAATCAACTGAACTATAGCCCACAAATTCAGAGCCAGAAAAATCGAAGATCTGCAATCGTGCTCCGATTTCGATGGTTGATACCTCTATGAATAGGCGATTAAACCTGTAATCATCATGCTAACGGTCATTTGAATCGCTCGAATATTTCTACACATTTCGCAGAAAATTCAATTTTATTGAAAATCAACTGAACTATAGCCCACAAATTCAGAGCCAGAAAAATCGAAAATCTGCAATCGTGCTCCGATTTCGATGGTTGATACCTCTATGAATAGGCGATTAAACCTGTAATCATCATGCCAACGGTCATTTGAATCGCTCGAATATTTCTACACATTTCGCAGAAAATTCAATTTTATTGAAAATCAACTGAACTATAGCCCACAAATTCAGAGCCAGAAAAATCGAAAATCTGCAATTGTGCTCCGATTTCGATGGTTGATACCTTTATGAATAGGCGATTAAACCTGTAATCATCATGCTAACGGTCATTTGAATCGCTCGAATATTTCTACACATTTCGCAGAAAATTCAATTTTATTGAAAATCAACTGAACTATAGCCCACAAATTCAGAGCCAGAAAAATCGAAAATCTGCAATCGTGCTCCGATTTCGATGGTTGATACCTCTATGAATAGGCGATTAAACCTGTAATCATCATGCCAACGGTCATTTGAATCGCTCGAATATTTCTACACATTTCGCAGAAAATTCAATTTTATTGAAAATCAACTGAAATATAGCCCACAAATTCAGAGCCAGAAAAATCGAAGATCTGCAATCGTGCTCCGATTTCGATGGTTGATACCTCTATGAATAGGCGATTAAACCTGTAATCATCATGCTAACGGTCATTTGAATCGCTCGAATATTTCTACACATTTCGCAGAAAATTCAATTTTATTGAAAATCAACTCAATTTTATTGAAAATCAACTGAACTATAGCCCACAAATTCAGAGCCAGAAAAATCGAAGATCTGCAATCGTGCTCCGATTTCGATGGTTGATACTCTATGAATAGGCGATTAAACCTGTAATCATCATGCTAACGGTCATTTGAATCGCTCGAATATTTCTACACATTTCGCAGAAAATTCAATTTTATTGAAAATCAACTGAACTATAGCCCACAAATTCAGAGCCAGAAAAATCGAAAATCTGCAATTGTGCTCCGATTTCGATGGTTGATACCTCTATGAATAGGCGATTAAACCTGTAATCATCATGCTAACGGTCATTTGAATCGCTCGAATATTTCTACACATTTCGCAGAAATTCAATTTTATTGAAAATCAACTGAACTATAGCCCACAAATTCAGAGCCAGAAAAATCGAAGATCTGCAATCGTGCTCCGATTTCGATGGTTGATACCTCTATGAATAGGCGATTAAACCTGTAATCATCATGCTAACGGTCATTTGAATCGCTCGAATATTTCTACACATTTCGCAGAAAATTCAATTTTATTGAAAATCAACTGAACTATAGCCCACAAATTCAGAGCCAGAAAAATCGAAAATCTGCAATCGTGCTCCGATTTCGATGGTTGATACCTCTATGAATAGGCGATTAAACCTGTAATCATCATGCCAACGGTCATTTGAATCGCTCGAATATTTCTACACATTTCGCAGAAAATTCAATTTTATTGAAATCAACTGAACTATAGCCCACAAATTCAGAGCCAGAAAAATCGAAGATCTGCAATCGTGCTCCGATTTCGATGGTTGATACCTCTATGAATAGGCGATTAAACCTGTAATCATCATGCTAACGGTCATTTGAATCGCTCGAATATTTCTACACATTTCGCAGAAAATTCAATTTTATTGAAAATCAACTGAACTATAGCCCACAAATTCAGAGCCAGAAAAATCGAAAATCTGCAATCGTGCTCCGATTTCGATGGTTGATACCTCTATGAATAGGCGATTAAACCTGTAATCATCATGCCAACGGTCATTTGAATCGCTCGAATATTTCTACACATTTCGCAGAAAATTCAATTTTATTGAAAATCAACTGAACTATAGCCCACAAATTCAGAGCCAGAAAAATCGAAAATCTGCAATCGTGCTCCGATTTCGATGGTTGATACCTCTATGAATAGGCGATTAAACCTGTAATCATCATGCTAACGGTCATTTGAATCGCTCGAATATTTCTACACATTTCGCAGAAAATTCAATTTTATTGAAAATCAACTGAACTATAGCCCACAAATTCAGAGCCAGAAAAATCGAAGATCTGCAATCGTGCTCCGATTTCGATGGTTGATACCTCTATGAATAGGCGATTAAACCTGTAATCATCATGCTAACGGTCATTTGAATCGCTCGAATATTTCTACACATTTCGCAGAAAATTCAATTTTATTGAAAATCAACTGAACTATAGCCCACAAATTCAGAGCCAGAAAAATCGAAAATCTGCAATCGTGCTCCGATTTCGATGGTTGATACCTCTATGAATAGGCGATTAAACCTGTAATCATCATGCCAACGGTCATTTGAATCGCTCGAATATTTCTACACATTTCGCAGAAAATTCAATTTTATTGAAAATCAACTGAACTATAGCCCACAAATTCAGAGCCAGAAAAATCGAAGATCTGCAATCGTGCTCCGATTTCGATGGTTGATACCTCTATGAATAGGCGATTAAACCTGTAATCATCATGCTAACGGTCATTTGAATCGCTCGAATATTTCTACACATTTCGCAGAAAATTCAATTTTATTGAAAATCAACTGAACTATAGCCCACAAATTCAGAGCCAGAAAAATCGAAAATCTGCAATCGTGCTCCGATTTCGATGGTTGATACCTCTATGAATAGGCGATTAAACCTGTAATCATCATGCCAACGGTCATTTGAATCGCTCGAATATTTCTACACACTTCGCAGAAAATTCAATTTGATTGAAAATCAACTGAACTATAGCCCACAAATTCAGAGCCAGAAAAATCGAAAATCTGCAATTGTGCTCCGATTTCGATGGTTGATACCTCTATGAATAGGCGATTAAACCTGTAATCATCATGCTAACGGTCATTTGAATCGCTCGAATATTTCTACACATTTCGCAGAAAATTCAATTTTATTGAAAATCAACTGAACTATAGCCCACAAATTCAGAGCCAGAAAAATCGAAGATCTGCAATCGTGCTCCGATTTCGATGGTTGATACCTCTATGAATAGGCGATTAAACCTGTAATCATCATGCTAACGGTCATTTGAATCGCTCGAATATTTCTACACATTTCGCAGAAAATTCAATTTTATTGAAAATCAACTGAACTATAGCCCACAAATTCAGAGCCAGAAAAATCGAAAATCTGCAATCGTGCTCCGATTTCGATGGTTGATATCTCTATGAATAGGCGATTAAACCTGTAATCATCATGCCAACGGTCATTTGAATCGCTCGAATATTTCTACACATTTCGCAGAAAATTCAATTTTATTGAAAATCAACTGAACTATAGCCCACAAATTCAGAGCCAGAAAAATCGAAGATCTGCAATCGTGCTCCGATTTCGATGGTTGATACCTCTATGAATAGGCGATTAAACCTGTAATCATCATGCTAACGGTCATTTGAATCGCTCGAATATTTCTACACATTTCGCAGAAAATTCAATTTTATTGAAAATCAACTGAACTATAGCCCACAAATTCAGAGCCAGAAAAATCGAAAATCTGCAATCGTGCTCCGATTTCGATGGTTGATACCTCTATGAATAGGCGATTAAACCTGTAATCATCATGCCAACGGTCATTTGAATCGCTCGAATATTTCTACACATTTCGCAGAAAATTCAATTTTATTGAAAATCAACTGAACTATAGCCCACAAATTCAGAGCCAGAAAAATCGAAAATCTGCAATCGTGCTCCGATTTCGATGGTTGATACCTCTATGAACAGGTGATTAAACCTGTAATCATCATGCCAACGGTCATTTGAATCGCTCGAATATTTCTACACATTTCGCAGAAAATTCAATTTGATTGAAAATCAACTGAACTATAGCCCACAAATTCAGAGCCAGAAAAATCGAAAATCTGCAATTGTGCTCCGATTTCGATGGTTGATACCTCTATGAATAGGCGATTAAACCTGTAATCATCATGCTAACGGTCATTTGAATCGCTCGAATATTTCTACACATTTCGCAGAAAATTCAATTTTATTGAAAATCAACTGAACTATAGCCCACAAATTCAGAGCCAGAAAAATCGAAAATCTGCAATTGTGCTCCGATTTCGATGGTTGATACCTCTATGAATAGGCGTTTAAACCTGTAATAATCATGCCAACGGTCATTTGAATCGCTCGAATATTTCTACACATTTCGCAGAAAATTCAATTTGATTGAAAATCAACTGAACTATAGCCCACAAATTCAGAGCAAGAAAAATCGAAGATCTGCAATTGTGCTCCGATTTCGATGGTTGATACCTCTATGAATAGGCGATTAAACCTGTAATCATCATGCCAACGGTCATTTGAATCGCTCGAATATTTCTACACATTCCGCAGAAAATTCAATTTTATTGAAAATCAACTGAACTATAGCCCACAAATTCAGAGCCAGAAAAATCGAAGAACTGCAATTTTGCTCCGATTTCAATGGTTGATACCTCTATCAATAGGCGTTTAAACCTGTAATAATCATGCCAACGGTCATTTGAATCGCTCGAATATTTCTACACATTCCGCAGAAAATTCAATTTTATTGAAAATCAACTGAACTATAGCCCACAAATTCAGAGCCAGAAAAATCGAAAATCTGCAATTGTGCTCCGATTTCGATGGTTGATACCTCTATGAATAGGCGTTGAGACCTGTAATAGTCATGCCAACGGTCATTTAGATTGCTCGCACATTTCTACACATTTCGCAGAAAATTAAATTTTATTGAAAATCAACTGAACTATAGCCCACAAATTCAGAGCCAGAAAAATCGAAGATCTGCAATTGTGCTCCGATTTCGATGGTTGGTACCTCTATCAATAGGCGTTTAAACCTGTAATAATCATGCCAACGGTCATTTGAATCGCTCGAATATTTCTACACATTCCGCAGAAAATTAAATTTTATTGAAAATCAACTGAACTATAGCCCACAAATTCAGAGCCAGAAAAATCGAAGATCTGCAATTGTGCTCCGATTTCGATGGTTGATACCTCTATGAATAGGCGTTTAAACCTGTAATCATCATGCCAACGGTCATTTGAATCGCTCGAATATTTCTACACATTCCGCAGAAAATTCAATTTATTGAAAATCAACTGAACTATAGCCCACAAATTCAGAGCCAGAAAAATCGAAAATCTGCAATCGTGCTCCGATTTCGATGGTTGATACCTCTATGAATAGGCGATTAAACCTGTAATCATCATGCCAACGGTCATTTGAATCGCTCGAATATTTCTACACATTTCGCAGAAAATTCAATTTTATTGAAAATCAACTGAACTATAGCCCACAAATTCAGAGCCAGAAAAATCGAAAATCTGCAATCGTGCTCCGATTTCGATGGTTGATACCTCTATGAACAGGTGATTAAACCTGTAATCATCATGCCAACGGTCATTTGAATCGCTCGAATATTTCTACACATTTCGCAGAAAATTCAATTTGATTGAAAATCAACTGAACTATAGCCCACAAATTCAGAGCCAGAAAAATCGAAAATCTGCAATTGTGCTCCGATTTCGATGGTTGATACCTCTATGAATAGGCGATTAAACCTGTAATCATCATGCTAACGGTCATTTGAATCGCTCGAATATTTCTACACATTTCGCAGAAAATTCAATTTGATTGAAAATCAACTGAACTATAGCCCACAAATTCAGAGCCAGAAAAATCGAAAATCTGCAATCGTGCTCCGATTTCGATGGTTGATACCTCTATGAATAGGCGATTAAACCTGTAATCATCATGCCAACGGTCATTTGAATCGCTCGAATATTTCTACACATTCCGCAGAAAATTCAATTTTATTGAAAATCAACTGAACTATAGCCCACATATTCAGAGCCAGAAAAATCGAAGATCTGCAATTGTGCTCCGATTTCGATGGTTGATACCTCTATCAATAGGCGTTTAAACCTGTAATAATCATGCTAACGGTCATTTGAATCGCTCGAATATTTCTACACATTCCGCAGAAAATTAAATTTTATTGAAAATCAACTGAACTATAGCCCACAAATTCAGAGCCAGAAAAATCGAAGATCTGCAATTGTGCTCCGATTTCGATGGTTGGTACCTCTATCAATAGGCGTTTAAACCTGTAATAATCATGCCAACGGTCATTTGAATCGCTCGAATATTTCTACACATTCCGCAGAAAATTAAATTTTATTGAAAATCAACTGAACTATAGCCCACAAATTCAGAGCCAGAAAAATCGAAGATCTGCAATTGTGCTCCGATTTCGATGGTTGATACCTCTATGAATAGGCGTTTAAACCTGTAATCATCATGCCAACGGTCATTTGAATCGCTCGAATATTTCTACACATTCCGCAGAAAATTCAATTTTATTGAAAATCAACTGAACTATAGCCCATAAATTCAGAGCCAGAAAAATCGAAGATCTGCAATTGTGCTCCGATTTCAATGGTTGATACCTCTATCAATAGGCGTTGAGACCTGTATAGTCATGCCAACGGTCATTTGAATCGCTCGAATATTTCTACACATTTCGCAGAAATCCAATTTTATTGAAAATCAACTGAACTATAGCCCACAAATTCAGAGCCAGAAAAATCGAAGATCTGCAATTGTGCTCCGATTTCGATGGGTTGATACCTCTATCAATAGGCGTTGAGACCTGTATAGTCATGCCAACGGTCATTTGCAGAAAATTCAATTTTATTGAAAATCAACTGAACTATAGCCTACAAATTCAGAGCCAGAAAAATCGAAGATCTGCAATTGTGCTCCGATTTCGATGGTTGATACCTCTATCAATAGGCGTTGAGACCTGTAATAGTCATGCAACGGTCATTTGCATCGCTCGAATATTCTACACATTCCGCAGAAAATTAAATTGATTGAAAATCAACTGAACTATAGCCCACAAATTCAGAGCCAGAAAAATCGAAGATCTGCAATTGTGCTCCGATTTCGATGGTTGATACCTCTATCAATAGGCGTTTAAACCTGTAATCGTCAAGCCAGTGGCCTTTTGCATCGCTCGAATATTTCTACACATTCGCAGAAAATTCAATTTTATTGAAAATCAACCTGAACTATAGCCCACAAATTCAGAGCCAGAAAAATCGAAGATCTGCAATTGTGCTCGATTTCGATGGTTGATACCTCTATCAATAGGCGTTTAAAACTGTAATAATCATGCAACGGTCATTTGAATCGCTCGAATATTTCTACACATTCCGCAGAAAATTCAATTTTATTGAAAATCAACTGAACTATAGCCCACAAATTCAGAGCCAGAAAAATCGAAAATCTGCAATTGTGCCTCGATTTCAATGTTGATACCTCTATGAATAGGCGATTAAACCTGTAATAATCATGCCAACGGTCATTTGAATCGCTCGAATATTTCTACACATTCCGCAGAAAATTCAATTTTATTGAAAATCAACTGAACTATAGCCCACAAATTCAGAGCCAGAAAAATCGAAAATCTGCAATTGTGCTCCGATTTCGATGGTTGATACCTCTATCAATAGGCGTTTAAACCTGTAATCGTCATGCCAGCGGCCATTTGCATCGCTCGAATATTTCTACACATTCCGCAGAAAATTAAATTGATTGAAAATCAACTGAACTATAGCCCACAAATTCAGAGCCAGAAAAAATCGAAGATCTGCAATTGTGCTCCGATTTCGATGGTTGATACCTCTATCAATAGGCGTTTAAAAATGTAATCGTCAAGCCAGTGGCCTTTTGCATCGCTCGAATATTTCTACACATTCCGCAGAAAATTCAATTTTATTGAAAATCAACTGAACTATAGCCCACAAATTCAGAGCCAGAAAAATCGAAAATCTGCAATTGTGCTCCGATTTCGATGGTTGATACCTCTATCAATAGGCGTTTAAACCTGTAATCGTCATGCCAGCGGCCATTTGCATCGCTCGAATATTTTCTACACATTCCGCAGAAAATTAAAATTGATTGAAAATCAACTGAACTATAGCCCACAAATTCAGAGCCAGAAAAATCGAAGATCTGCAATTGTGCTCCGATTTCGATGGTTGATACCTCTATGAATAGGCGATTAAACCTGTAATCATCATGCCAACGGTCATTTGAATCGCTCGAATATTTCTACACATTTCGCAGAAAATTCAATTTTATTGAAAATCAACTGAACTATAGCCCACAAATTCAGAGCCAGAAAAATCGAAGATCTGCAATCGTGCTCCGATTTCGATGGTTGATACCTCTATGAATAGGCGATTAAACCTGTAATCATCATGCTAACGGTCATTTGAATCGCTCGAATATTTCTACACATTTCGCAGAAAATTCAATTTTATTGAAAATCAACTGAACTATAGCCCACAAATTCAGAGCCAGAAAAATCGAAAATCTGCAATTGTGCTCCGATTTCGATGGTTGATACCTCTATGAATAGGCGATTAAACCTGTAATCATCATGCTAACGGTCATTTGAATCGCTCGAATATTTCTACACATTTCGCAGAAAATTCAATTTTATTGAAAATCAACTGAACTATAGCCCACAAATTCAGAGCCAGAAAAATCGAAGATCTGCAATCGTGCTCCGATTTCGATGGTTGATACCTCTATGAATAGGCGATTAAACCTGTAATCATCATGCTAACGGTCATTTGAATCGCTCGAATATTTCTACACATTTCGCAGAAAATTCAATTTTATTGAAAATCAACTGAACTATAGCCCACAAATTCAGAGCCAGAAAAATCGAAAATCTGCAATCGTGCTCCGATTTCGATGGTTGATACCTCTATGAATAGGCGATTAAACCTGTAATCATCATGCCAACGGTCATTTGAATCGCTCGAATATTTCTACACATTTCGCAGAAAATTCAATTTTATTGAAAATCAACTGAACTATAGCCCACAAATTCAGAGCCAGAAAAATCGAAGATCTGCAATCGTGCTCCGATTTCGATGGTTGATACCTCTATGAATAGGCGATTAAACCTGTAATCATCATGCTAACGGTCATTTGAATCGCTCGAATATTTCTACACATTTCGCAGAAAATTCAATTTTATTGAAAATCAACTGAACTATAGCCCACAAATTCAGAGCCAGAAAAATCGAAAATCTGCAATCGTGCTCCGATTTCGATGGTTGATACCTCTATGAATAGGCGATTAAACCTGTAATCATCATGCCAACGGTCATTTGAATCGCTCGAATATTTCTACACATTTCGCAGAAAATTCAATTTTATTGAAAATCAACTGAACTATAGCCCACAAATTCAGAGCCAGAAAAATCGAAAATCTGCAATCGTGCTCCGATTTCGATGGTTGATACCTCTATGAATAGGCGATTAAACCTGTAATCATCATGCCAATGGTCATTTGAATCGCTCGAATATTTCTACACATTTCGCAGAAAATTCAATTTTATTGAAAATCAACTGAACTATAGCCCACAAATTCAGAGCCAGAAAAATCGAAGATCTGCAATCGTGCTCCGATTTCGATGGTTGATACCTCTATGAATAGGCGATTAAACCTGTAATCATCATGCTAACGGTCATTTGAATCGCTCGAATATTTCTACACATTTCGCAGAAAATTCAATTTTATTGAAAATCAACTGAACTATAGCCCACAAATTCAGAGCCAGAAAAATCGAAAATCTGCAATCGTGCTCCGATTTCGATGGTTGATACCTCTATGAATAGGCGATTAAACCTGTAATCATCATGCCAACGGTCATTTGAATCGCTCGAATATTTCTACACATTTCGCAGAAAATTCAATTTTATTGAAAATCAACTGAACTATAGCCCACAAATTCAGAGCCAGAAAAATCGAAAATCTGCAATCGTGCTCCGATTTCGATGGTTGATACCTCTATGAACAGGTGATTAAACCTGTAATCATCATGCCAACGGTCATTTGAATCGCTCGAATATTTCTACACATTTCGCAGAAAATTCAATTTTATTGAAAATCAACTGAACTATAGCCCACAAATTCAGAGCCAGAAAAATCGAAAATCTGCAATTGTGCTCCGATTTCGATGGTTGATACCTCTATGAATAGGCGTTGAGACCTGTAATAGTCATGCCAACGGTCATTTGGATTGCTCGCACATTTCTACACATTTCGCAGAAAATTCAATTTTATTGAAAATCAACTGAACTATAGCCCACAAATTCAGAGCAAGAAAAATCGAAGATCTGCAATTGTGCTCCGATTTCGATGGTTGATACCTCTATGAATAGGCGATTAAACCTGTAATCATCATGCCAACGGTCATTTGAATCGCTCGAATATTTCTACACATTCCGCAGAAAATTCAATTTTATTGAAAATCAACTGAACTATAGCCCACAAATTCAGAGCCAGAAAAATCGAAGATCTGCAATTTTGCTCCGATTTCAATGGTTGATACCTCTATCAATAGGCGTTTAAACCTGTAATAATCATGCCAACGGTCATTTGAATCGCTCGAATATTTCTACACATTCCGCAGAAAATTCAATTTTATTGAAAATCAACTGAACTATAGCCCACAAATTCAGAGCCAGAAAAATCGAAAATCTGCAATCGTGCTCCGATTTCGATGGTTGATACCTCTATGAATAGGCGATTAAACCTGTAATCATCATGCCAACGGTCATTTGAATCGCTCGAATATTTCTACACATTTCGCAGAAAATTCAATTTTATTGAAAATCAACTGAACTATAGCCCACAAATTCAGAGCCAGAAAAATCGAAGATCTGCAATCGTGCTCCGATTTCGATGGTTGATACCTCTATGAATAGGCGATTAAACCTGTAATCATCATGCTAACGGTCATTTGAATCGCTCGAATATTTCTACACATTTCGCAGAAAATTCAATTTTATTGAAAATCAACTGAACTATAGCCCACAAATTCAGAGCCAGAAAAATCGAAAATCTGCAATCGTGCTCCGATTTCGATGGTTGATACCTCTATGAATAGGCGATTAAACCTGTAATCATCATGCCAACGGTCATTTGAATCGCTCGAATATTTCTACACATTTCGCAGAAAATTCAATTTTATTGAAAATCAACTGAACTATAGCCCACAAATTCAGAGCCAGTAAAATCGAAGATCTGCAATCGTGCTCCGATTTCGATGGTTGATACCTCTATGAATAGGCGATTAAACCTGTAATCATCATGCTAACGGTCATTTGAATCGCTCGAATATTTCTACACATTTCGCAGAAAATTCAATTTTATTGAAAATCAACTGAACTATAGCCCACAAATTCAGAGCCAGAAAAATCGAAAATCTGCAATCGTGCTCCGATTTCGATGGTTGATACCTCTATGAATAGGCGATTAAACCTGTAATCATCATGCCAACGGTCATTTGAATCGCTCGAATATTTCTACACATTTCGCAGAAAATTCAATTTTATTGAAAATCAACTGAACTATAGCCCACAAATTCAGAGCCAGAAAAATCGAAAATCTGCAATCGTGCTCCGATTTCGATGGTTGATACCTCTATGAACAGGTGATTAAACCTGTAATCATCATGCCAACGGTCATTTGAATCGCTCGAATATTTCTACACATTTCGCAGAAAATTCAATTTTATTGAAAATCAACTGAACTATAGCCCACAAATTCAGAGCCAGAAAAATCGAAAATCTGCAATCGTGCTCCGATTTCGATGGTTGATACCTCTATGAATAGGCGATTAAACCTGTAATCATCATGCCAACGGTCATTTGAATCGCTCGAATATTTCTACACATTTCGCAGAAAATTCAATTTTATTGAAAATCAACTGAACTATAGCCCACAAATTCAGAGCCAGAAAAATCGAAGATCTGCAATCGTGCTCCGATTTCGATGGTTGATACCTCTATGAATAGGCGATTAAACCTGTAATCATCATGCTAACGGTCATTTGAATCGCTCGAATATTTCTACACATTTCGCAGAAAATTCAATTTTATTGAAAATCAACTGAACTATAGCCCACAAATTCAGAGCCAGAAAAATCGAAAATCTGCAATCGTGCTCCGATTTCGATGGTTGATACCTCTATGAATAGGCGATTAAACCTGTAATCATCATGCCAACGGTCATTTGAATCGCTCGAATATTTCTACACATTTCGCAGAAAATTCAATTTTATTGAAAATCAACTGAACTATAGCCCACAAATTCAGAGCCAGAAAAATCGAAAATCTGCAATCGTGCTCCGATTTCGATGGTTGATACCTCTATGAACAGGTGATTAAACCTGTAATCATCATGCCAACGGTCATTTGAATCGCTCGAATATTTCTACACATTTCGCAGAAAATTCAATTTTATTGAAAATCAACTGAACTATAGCCCACAAATTCAGAGCCAGAAAAATCGAAGATCTGCAATCGTGCTCCGATTTCGATGGTTGATACCTCTATGAATAGGCGATTAAACCTGTAATCATCATGCTAACGGTCATTTGAATCGCTCGAATATTTCTACACATTTCGCAGAAAATTCAATTTTATTGAAAATCAACTGAACTATAGCCCACAAATTCAGAGCCAGAAAAATCGAAAATCTGCAATCGTGCTCCGATTTCGATGGTTGATACCTCTATGAATAGGCGATTAAACCTGTAATCATCATGCCAACGGTCATTTGAATCGCTCGAATATTTCTACACATTTCGCAGAAAATTCAATTTTATTGAAAATCAACTGAACTATAGCCCACAAATTCAGAGCCAGAAAAATCGAAAATCTGCAATCGTGCTCCGATTTCGATGGTTGATACCTCTATGAACAGGTGATTAAACCTGTAATCATCATGCCAACGGTCATTTGAATCGCTCGAATATTTCTACACATTTCGCAGAAAATTCAATTTTATTGAAAATCAACTGAACTATAGCCCACAAATTCAGAGCAAGAAAAATCGAAGATCTGCAATTGTGCTCCGATTTCGATGGTTGATACCTCTATGAATAGGCGATTAAACCTGTAATCATCATGCCAACGGTCATTTGAATCGCTCGAATATTTCTACACATTCCGCAGAAAATTCAATTTTATTGAAAATCAACTGAACTATAGCCCACAAATTCAGAGCCAGAAAAATCGAAGATCTGCAATTTTGCTCCGATTTCAATGGTTGATACCTCTATCAATAGGCGTTTAAACCTGTAATCATCATGCCAACGGTCATTTGAATCGCTCGAATATTTCTACACATTCCGCAGAAAATTCAATTTTATTGAAAATCAACTGAACTATAGCCCACAAATTCAGAGCCAGAAAAATCGAAAATCTGCAATTGTGCTCCGATTTCGATGGTTGATACCTCTATGAATAGGCGTTTAAACCTGTAATCATCATGCCAACGGTCATTTGAATCGCTCGAATATTTCTACACATTCCGCAGAAAATTCAATTTTATTGAAAATCAACTGAACTATAGCCCACATATTCAGAGCCAGAAAAATCGAAGATCTGCAATTGTGCTCCGATTTCGATGGTTGATACCTCTATCAATAGGCGTTTAAACCTGTAATAATCATGCTAACGGTCATTTGAATCGCTCGAATATTTCTACACATTCCGCAGAAAATTAAATTTTATTGAAAATCAACTGAACTATAGCCCACAAATTCAGAGCCAGAAAAATCGAAGATCTGCAATTGTGCTCCGATTTCGATGGTTGGTACCTCTATCAATAGGCGTTTAAACCTGTAATAATCATGCCAACGGTCATTTGAATCGCTCGAATATTTCTACACATTCCGCAGAAAATTAAATTTTATTGAAAATCAACTGAACTATAGCCCACAAATTCAGAGCCAGAAAAATCGAAGATCTGCAATTGTGCTCCGATTTCGATGGTTGATACCTCTATCAATAGGCGTTGAGACCTGTAATAGTCATGCCAACGGTCATGTGGATTGCTCGCACATTTCTACACATTTAGCAGAAAATTCAATTTTATTGAAAATCAACTGAACTATAGCCCACAAATTCAGAGCCAGAAAAATCGAAGATCTGCAATTGTGCTCCGATTTCGATGGTTGGTACCTCTATCAATAGGCGTTTAAACCTGTAATAATCATGCCAACGGTCATTTGAATCGCTCGAATATTTCTACACATTCCGCAGAAAATTCAATTTTATTGAAAATCAATTGAACTATAGCCCACAAATTCAGAGCCAGAAAAATCGAAGATCTGCAATTGTGCTCCGATTTCGATGGTTGATACCTCTATCAATAGGCGTTTAAACCTGTAATAATCATGCCAACGGTCATTTGAATCGCTCGAATATTTCTACACATTCCGCAGAAAATTCAATTTTATTGAAAATCAACTGAACTATAGCCCACAAATTCAGAGCCAGAAAAATCGAAGATCTGCAATTGTGCTCCGATTTCAATGGTTGATACCTCTATCAATAGGCGTTGAGACCTGTATAGTCATGCCAACGGTCATTTGAATCGCTCGAATATTTCTACACATTTCGCAGAAAATTCAATTTTATTGAAAATCAACTGAACTATAGCCCACAAATTCAGAGCCAGAAAAATCGAAGATCTACAATTGTGCTCCGATTTCGATGGTTGATACCTCTATCAATAGGCGTTGAGACCTGTAATAGTCATGCCAACGGTCATTTGCAGAAAATTCAATTTTATTGAAAATCAACTGAACTATAGCCTACAAATTCAGAGCCAGAAAAATCGAAGATCTGCAATTGTGCTCCGATTTCGATGGTTGATACCTCTATCAATAGGCGTTGAGACCTGTAATAGTCATGCCAACGGTCATTTGCATCGCTCGAATATTTCTACACATTCCGCAGAAAATTCAATTTTATTGAAAATCAACTGAACTATAGCCCACAAATTCAGAGCCAGAAAAATCGAAAATCTGCAATTGTGCTCCGATTTCGATGGTTGATACCTGTATGAATAGGCGATTAAACCTGTAATAATCATGCCAACGGTGATTTGAATCGCTCGAATATTTCTACTCATTCCGCAGAAAATTCAATTTTATTGAAAATCAACTGAACTATAGCCCACAAATTCAGAGCCAGAAAAATCGAAAATCTGCAATTGTGCTCCGATTTCGATGGTTGATACCTCTATCAATAGGCGTTTAAACCTGTAATCGTCATGCCAGCGGTCATTTGCATCGCTCGAATATTTCTACACATTCCGCAGAAAATTAAATTGATTGAAAATCAACTGAACTATAGCCCACAAATTCAGAGCCAGAAAAATCGAAAATCTGCAATTGTGCTCCGATTTCGATGGTTGATACCTCTATGAATAGGCGATTAAACCTGTAATAATCATGCCAACGGTCATTTGAATCGCTCGAATATTTCTACACATTCCGCAGAAAATTCAATTTTATTGAAAATCAACTGAACTATAGCCCACAAATTCAGAGCCAGAAAAATCGAAAATCTGCAATTGTGCTCCGATTTCGATGGTTGATACCTCTATCAATAGGCGTTTAAACCTGTAATCGTCATGCCAGCGGCCATTTGCATCGCTCGAATATTTCTACACATTCCGCAGAAAATTAAATTGATTGAAAATCAACTGAACTATAGCCCACAAATTCAGAGCCAGAAAAATCGAAGATCTGCAATTGTGCTCCGATTTCGATGGTTGATACCTCTATCAATAGGCGTTTAAACCTGTAATCGTCAAGCCAGTGGCCTTTTGCATCGCTCGAATATTTCTACACATTCCGCAGAAAATTCAATTTTATTGAAAATCAACTGAACTATAGCCCACAAATTCAGAGCCAGAAAAATCGAAAATCTGCAATTGTGCTCCGATTTCGATGGTTGATACCTCTATGAATAGGCGATTAAACCTGTAATAATCATGCCAACGGTCATTTGAATCGCTCGAATATTTCTACACATTCCGCAGAAAATTCAATTTTATTGAAAATCAACTGAACTATAGCCCACAAATTCAGAGCCAGAAAAATCGAAAATCTGCAATTGTGCTCCGATTTCGATGGTTGATACCTCTATCAATAGGCGTTTAAACCTGTAATCGTCATGCCAGCGGCCATTTGCATCGCTCGAATATTTCTACACATTCCGCAGAAAATTAAATTGATTGAAAATCAACTGAACTATAGCCCACAAATTCAGAGCCAGAAAAATCGAAGATCTGCAATTGTGCTCCGATTTCGATGGTTGATACCTCTATCAATAGGCGTTTAAAACTGTAATAATCATGCCAACGGTCATTTGAATCGCTCGAATATTTCTACACATTCCGCAGAAAATTCAATTTTATTGAAAATCAACTGAACTATAGCCTACAAATTCAGAGCCAGAAAAATCGAAAATCTGCAATTGTGCTCCGATTTCGATGGTTGATACCTCTATCAATAGGCGTTGAGACCTGTAATAGTCATGCCAACGGTCATTTGGATTGCTCGCACATTTCTACACATTCCGCAGAAAATTCAATTTTATTGAAAATCAACTGAACTATGGCCCACAAATTCAGAGCCAGAAAAATCGAAGATCTGCAATTGTGCTCCGATTTCGATGATACCTCTATCAATAGGCGTTGAGACCTGTAATAGTCATGCCAACGGTCATTTGGATTGCTCGCACATTTCTACACATTTAGCAGAAAATTCAATTTTATTGAAAATCAACTGAACTACAGCCCACAAATTCAGAGCCAGAAAAATCGAAGATCTGCAATTGTACTCCGATTTCGATGGTTGGTACCTCTATCAATAGGCGTTTAAACCTGTAATAATCATGCCAACGGTCATTTGAATCGCTCAAATATTTCTACACATTCCGCAGAAAATTCAATTTTATTGAAAATCAACTGAACTATAGCCCACAAATTCAGAGCCAGAAAAATCGAAGATCTGCAATTGTGCTCCGATTTCGATGGTTGATACCTCTATGAATAGGCGTTGAGACCTGTAATAGTCATGCCAACGGTCATTTGGATTGCTCGCACATTTCTACACATTCCGCAGAAAATTCAATTTTATTGAAAATCAACTAAACTATAGCCCACAAATTCAGAGCCAGAAAAATCGAAGATCTGCAATTGTGCTCCGATTTCGATGGTTGATACCTCTATCAATAGGCGTTGAGACCTGTAATAGTCATGCCAACGGTCATTTGGATTGCTCGCACATTTCTACACATTCCGCAGAAAATTCAATTTTATTGAAAATCAACTGAACTATAGCCCACAAATTCAGAGCCAGAAAAATCGAAGATCTGCAATCGTGCTCCGATTTCGATGGTTGATACCTCTATGAATAGGCGATTAAACCTGTAATCATCATGCCAACGGTCATTTGAATCGCTCGAATATTTCTACACATTCCGCAGAAAATTCAATTTTATTGAAAATCAACTGAACTATAGCCTACAAATTCAGAGCCAGAAAAATCGAAAATCTGCAATTGTGCTCCGATTTCGATGGTTGATACCTCTATCAATAGGCGTTGAGACCTGTAATAGTCATGCCAACGGTCATTTGGATTGCTCGCACATTTCTACACATTCCGCAGAAAATTCAATTTTATTGAAAATCAACTGAACTATGGCCCACAAATTCAGAGCCAGAAAAATCGAAGATCTGCAATTGTGCTCCGATTTCGATGATACCTCTATCAATAGGCGTTGAGACCTGTAATAGTCATGCCAACGGTCATTTGGATTGCTCGCACATTTCTACACATTTAGCAGAAAATTCAATTTTATTGAAAATCAACTGAACTACAGCCCACAAATTCAGAGCCACAAAAATCGAAGATCTGCAATTGTGCTCCGATTTCGATGGTTGGTACCTCTATCAATAGGCGTTCAAACCTGTAATAATCATGCCAACGGTCATTTGAATCGCTCAAATATTTCTACACATTCCGCAGAAAATTCAATTTTATTGAAAATCAACTGAACTATAGCCCACAAATTCAGAGCCAGAAAAATCGAAGATCTGCAATTGTGCTCCGATTTCGATGGTTGATACCTCTATGAATAGGCGTTGAGACCTGTAATAGTCATGCCAACGGTCATTTGGATTGCTCGCACATTTCTACACATTCCGCAGAAAATTCAATTTTATTGAAAATCAACTGAACTATAGCCCACAAATTCAGAGCCAGAAAAATCGAAAATCTGCAATTGTGCTCCGATTTTGATGGTTGATACCTCTATCAATAGGCGTTTAAACCTGTAATCATCATGCCAACGGTCATTTGAATCGCTCGAATATTTCTACACATTCCGCAGAAAATTCAATTTTATTGAAAATCAACTGAACTATAGCCCACAAATTCAGAGCCAGAAAAATCGAAAATCTGCAATTGTGCTCCGATTTCGATGGTTGATACCTCTATCAATAGGCGTTTAAACCTGTAATCGTCATGCCAGCGGCCATTTGCATCGCTCGAATATTTCTACACATTCCGCAGAAAATTAAATTGATTGAAAATCAACTGAACTATAGCCCACAAATTCAGAGCCAGAAAAATCGAAGATCTGCAATTGTGCTCCGATTTCGATGGTTGATACCTCTATCAATAGGCGTTTAAAACTGTAATAATCATGCCAACGGTCATTTGAATCGCTCGAATATTTCTACACATTCCGCAGAAAATTCAATTTTATTGAAAATCAACTGAACTATAGCCCACAAATTCAGAGCCAGAAAAATCGAAAATCTGCAATTGTGCTCCGATTTCGATGGTTGATACCTCTATCAATAGGCGTTTAAACCTGTAATCGTCAAGCCAGTGGCCTTTTGCATCGCTCGAATATTTCTACACATTCCGCAGAAAATTCAATTTTATTGAAAATCAACTGAACTATAGCCCACAAATTCAGAGCCAGAAAAATCGAAGATCTGCAATTGTGCTCCGATTTCGATGGTTGATACCTCTATCAATAGGCGTTGAGACCTGTAATAGTCATGCCAACGGTCATTTGGATTGCTCGCACATTTCTACACATTCCGCAGAAAATTCAATTTTATTGAAAATCAACTAAACTATAGCCCACAAATTCAGAGCCAGAAAAATCGAAGATCTGCAATTGTGCTCCGATTTCGATGGTTGATACCTCTATCAATAGGCGTTTAAACCTGTAATCGTCATGCCAGCGGCCATTTGCATCGCTCGAATATTTCTACACATTCCGCAGAAAATTCAATTTTATTGAAAATCAATTGAACTATAGCCCACAAATTCAGAGCCAGAAAAATCGAAGATCTGCAATTGTGCTCCGATTTCGATGGTTGGTACCTCTATCAATAGGCGTTTAAACCTGTAATAATAATGCCAACGGTCATTTGAATCGCTCAAATATTTCTACACATTCCGCAGAAAATTCAATTTTATTGAAAATCAACTGAACTATAGCCCACAAATTCAGAGCCAGAAAAATCGAAGATCTGCAATCGTGCTCCGATTTCGATGGTTGATACCTCTATGAATAGGCGTTTAAACCTGTAATCATCATGCCAACGGTCATTTGAATCGCTCGAATATTTCTACACATTCCGCAGAAAATTCAATTTTATTGAAAATCAACTGAACTATAGCCCACAAATTCAGAGCCAGAAAAATCGAAGATCTGCAATCGTGCTCCGATTTCGATGGTTGATACCTCTATGAATAGGCGTTTAAACCTGTAATCATCATGCCAACGGTCATTTGAATCGCTCGAATATTTCTACACATTCCGCAGAAAATTCAATTTTATTGAAAATCAACTGAACTATAGCCCACAAATTCAGAGCCAGAAAAATCGAAGATCTGCAATCGTGATCCGATTTCGATGGTTGATACCTCTATCAATAGGCGTTTAAACCTGTAATCGTCATGCCAGCGGCCATTTGCATCGCTCGAATATTTCTACACATTCCGCAGAAAATTCAATTTTATTGAAAATCAACTGAACTATAGCCCACAAATTCAGAGCCAGAAAAATCGAAAATCTGCAATTGTGCTCCGATTTCGATGGTTGATACCTCTATCAATAGGCGTTTTAAACCTGTAATCGTCATGCCAGCGGCCATTTGCATCGCTCGAATATTTCTACACATTCCGCAGAAAATTCAATTTTATTGAAAATCAATTGAACTATAGCCCACAAATTCAGAGCCAGAAAAATCGAAGATCTGCAATTGTGCTCCGATTTCGATGGTTGATACCTCTATCAATAGGCGTTGAGACCTGTAATAGTCATGCCAACGGTCATTTGGATTGCTCGCACATTTCTACACATTCCGCAGAAAATTCAATTTTATTGAAAATCAATTGAACTATAGCCCACAAATTCAGAGCCAGAAAAATCGAAGATCTGCAATTGTGCTCCGATTTTCGATGGTTGATCCTCTATCAATAGGCGTTGAGACCTGTAATAGTCATGCCAACGGTCATTTGGATTGCTCGCACATTTCTACACATTTAGCAGAAAATTAAATTTTATTGAAAATCAACTGAACTATAGCCCACAAATTCAGAGCCAGAAAAATCGAAAATCTGCAATTGTGCTCCGATTTCGATGGTTGATACCTCTATCAATAGGCGTTTAAACATGTAATCATCATGCTAACGGTCATTTGAATCGCTCGAATATTTCTACACATTCCGCAGAAAATTCAATTTTATTGAAAATCAACTGAACTATAGCCCACAAATTCAGAGCCAGAAAAATCGAAGATCTGCAATCGTGCTCCGATTTCGATGGTTGATACCTCTATGAATAGGCGTTTAAACCTGTAATCATCATGCCAACGGTCATTTGAATCGCTCGAATATTTCTACACATTCCGCAGAAAATTCAATTTTATTGAAAATCAATTGAACTATAGCCCACAAATTCAGAGCCAGAAAAATCGAAGATCTGCAATTGTGCTCCGATTTCGATGGTTGATACCTCTATCAATAGGCGTTGAGACCTGTAATAGTCATGCCAACGGTCATTTGGATTGCTCGCACATTTCTACACATTTAGCAGAAAATTCAATTTTATTGAAAATCAACTGAACTATAGCCCACAAATTCAGAGCCAGAAAAATCGAAAATCTGCAATCGTGCTCCGATTTCGATGGTTGATACCTCTATGAATAGGCGTTTAAACCTGTAATCATCATGCCAACGGTCATTTGAATCGCTCGAATATTTCTACACATTCGCAGAAAATTCAATTTTATTGAAAATCAACTGAACTATAGCCCACAAATTCAGAGCCAGAAAAATCGAAAAACTGCAATTGTGCTCCGATTTCGATGGTTGATACATCAATAGGCGTTTAAACCTGTAATCGTCATGCCAGCGGCCATTTGCATCGCTCGAATATTTCTACACATTCCGCAGAAAATTAAATTGATTGAAAAT
This sequence comes from Tipula helvola, assembly GCA_963556165.1. Lineage (NCBI taxonomy): Eukaryota > Metazoa > Arthropoda > Insecta > Diptera > Tipulidae > Tipula > Tipula helvola. The sequence goes on from OY744482.1 coordinate 108,531,661, forward strand.
CAACTGAACTATAGCCCACAAATTCAGAGCCAGAAAAATCGAAGATCTGCAATTGTGCTCCGATTTCGATGGTTGATAACTCTATCAATAGGCGTTTAAACATGTAATCATCATGCCAACGGTCATTTGAATCGCTCGAATATTTCTACACATTCCGCAGAAAATTCAATTTTATTGAAAATCAACTGAACTATAGCCCACAAATTCAGAGCCAGAAAAATCGAAAATCTGCAATGGTGCTCCGATTTCGATGGTTGATACCTCTATCAATAGGCGTTGAGACCTGTAATCGTCATGCCAACGGTCATTTGAATCGCTCGAATATTTCTACACATTCCGCAGAAAATTCAATTTTATTGAAAATCAACTGAACTATAGCCCACAAATTCAGAGCCAGAAAAATCGAAAATCTGCAATTGTGCTCCGATTTCGATGGTTGATACCTCTATGAATAGGCGATTAAACCTGTAATAATCATGCCAACGGTCATTTGAATCGCTCGAATATTTCTACACATTCCGCAGAAAATTCAATTTTATTGAAAATCAATTGAACTATAGCCCACAAATTGAGAGCCAGAAAAATCGAAGATCTGCAATTGTGCTCCGATTTCGATGGTTGATACCTCTATCAATAGGCGTTGAGACCTGTAATAGTCGTGCCAACGGTCATTTGGATTGCTCGCATATTTCTACACATTCCGCAGAAAATTCAATTTTATTGAAAATCAACTGAACTATAGCCCACAAATTCAGAGCCAGAAAAATCGAAGATCTGCAATTGTGCTCCGATTTCGATGGTTGATACCTCTATCAATAGGCGTTTAAACCTGTAATCGTCATGCCAACGGTCATTTGAATCGCTCGAATATTTCTACACATTCCGCAGAAAATTCAATTTTATTGAAAATCAACTAAACTATAGCCCACAAATTCAGAGCCAGAAAAATCGAAAATCTGCAATTGTGCTCGGATTTCAATGGTTGATACCTCTATCAATAGGCGTTTAAACCTGTAATAATCATGCCAACGGTCATTTGAATCGCTCGAATATTTCTACACATTCCGCAGAAAATTCAATTTTATTGAAAATCAATTGAACTATAGCCCACAAATTCAGAGCCAGAAAAATCGAAGATCTGCAATTGTGCTCCGATTTCGATGGTTGATACCTCTATCAATAGGCGTTTAAACCTGTAATCGTCATGCCAACGGTCATTTGAATCGCTCGAATATTTCTACACATTCCGCAGAAAATTCAATTTTATTGAAAATCAACTAAACTATAGCCCACAAATTCAGAGCCAGAAAAATCGAAAATCTGCAATTGTGCTCCGATTTCGATGGTTGATACCTCTATCAATAGGCGTTTAAACCTGTAATAATCATGCCAACGGTCATTTGAATCGCTCGAATATTTCTACACATTCCGCAGAAAATTCAATTTTATTGAAAATCAATTGAACTATAGCCCACAAATTCAGAGCCAGAAAAATCGAAGATCTGCAATTGTGCTCCGATTTCGATGGTTGATACCTCTATCAATAGGCGTTGAGACCTGTAATAGTCGTGCCAACGGTCATTTGGATTGCTCGCACATTTCTACACATTCCGCAGAAAATTAAATTGATTGAAAATCAACTGAACTATAGCCCACAAATTCAGAGCCAGAAAAATCGAAGATCTGCAATTGTGCTCCGATTTCGATGGTTGATACCTCTATCAATAGGCGTTGAGACCTGTAATAGTCATGCCAACGGTCATTTGGATTGCTCGCACATTTCTACACATTCCGCAGAAAATTCAATTTTATTGAAAATCAACTGAACTATAGCCCACAAATTCAGAGCCAGAAAAATCGAAGATCTGCAATTGTGCTCCGATTTCGATGGTTGATACCTCTATCAATAGGCGTTTAAACCTGTAATAATCATGCCAACGGTCATTTGAATCGCTCGAATATTTCTACACATTCCGCAGAAAATTCAATTTTATTGAAAATCAACTGAACTATAGCCCACAAATTCAGAGCCAGAAAAATCGAAAATCTGCAATTGTGCTCCGATTTCGATGGTTGATACCTCTATCAATAGGCGTTTAAACCTGTAATCGTCGTGCCAACGGTCATTTGAATCGCTCGAATATTTCTACACATTCCGCAGAAAATTCAATTTTATTGAAAATCAACTGAACTATAGCCCACAAATTCAGAGCCAGAAAAATCGAAAATCTGCAATTGTGCTCCGATTTCGATGGTTGATACCTCTATCAATAGGCGTTTAAACCTGTAATAATCATGCCAACGGTCATTTGAATCGCTCGAATATTTCTACACATTCCGCAGAAAATTCAATTTTATTGAAAATCAATTGAACTATAGCCCACAAATTCAGAGCCAGAAAAATCGAAGATCTGCAATTGTGCTCCGATTTCGATGGTTGATACCTCTATCAATAGGCGTTGAGACCTGTAATAGTCGTGCCAACGGTCATTTGGATTGCTCGCACATTTCTACACATTCCGCAGAAAATTAAATTGATTGAAAATCAACTGAACTATAGCCCACAAATTCAGAGCCAGAAAAATCGAAGATCTGCAATTGTGCTCCGATTTCGATGGTTGATACCTCTATCAATAGGCGTTGAGACCTGTAATAGTCATGCCAACGGTCATTTGGATTGCTCGCACATTTCTACACATTCCGCAGAAAATTCAATTTTATTGAAAATCAACTGAACTATAGCCCACAAATTCAGAGCCAGAAAAATCGAAGATCTGCAATTGTGCTCCGATTTCGATGGTTGATACCTCTATCAATAGGCGTTTAAACCTGTAATAATCATGCCAACGGTCATTTGAATCGCTCGAATATTTCTACACATTCCGCAGAAAATTCAATTTTATTGAAAATCAACTGAACTATAGCCCACAAATTCAGAGCCAGAAAAATCGAAAATCTGCAATTGTGCTCCGATTTCGATGGTTGATACCTCTATCAATAGGCGTTTAAACCTGTAATCGTCATGCCAACGGTCATTTGAATCGCTCGAATATTTCTACACATTCCGCAGAAAATTCAATTTTATTGAAAATCAACTGAACATAGCCCACAAATTCAGAGCCAGAAAAATCGAAGATCTGCAATTGTGCTCCGATTTCGATGGTTGATACCTCTATCAATAGGCGTTGAGACCTGTAATAGTCGTGCCAACGGTCATTTGGATTGCTCGCACATTTCTACACATTTAGCAGAAAATTCAATTTTATTGAAAATCAACTGAACTATAGCCCACAAATTCAGAGCCAGAAAAATCGAAGATCTGCAATTGTGCTCCGATTTCGATGATTGGTACCTCTATCAATAGGCGTTTAAACCTGTAATAATCATGCCAACGGTCATTTGAATCGCTCGAATATTTCTACACATTCCGCAGAAAATTCAATTTTATTGAAAATCAATTGAACTATAGCCCACAAATTCAGAGCCAGAAAAATCGAAGATCTGCAATTGTGCTCCGATTTCGATGGTTGATACCTCTATCAATAGGCGTTTAAAACTGTAATAATCATGCCAACGGTCATTTGAATCGCTCGAATATTTCTACACATTCCGCAGAAAATTCAATTTTATTGAAAATCAACTGAACTATAGCCCACAAATTCAGAGCCAGAAAAATCGAAAATCTGCAATTGTGCTCCGATTTCGATGGTTGATACCTCTATGAATAGGCGTTGAAACCTGTAATCGTCATGCCAACGGCCATTTGCATCGCTCGAATATTTCTACACATTTCGCAGAAAATTCAATTTTATTGAAAATCAACTGAACTATAGCCCACAAATTCAGAGCCAGAAAAATCGAAAATCTGCAATAGTGCTCCGATCTCGATGGTTGATACCTCTATCAATAGGCGTTTAAACCTGTAATCGTCATGCCAACGGTCATTTGAATCGCTCGAATATTTCTACCATCGGACCAAACAACAATAGTGAACAAAACGTCAATTATTTAGAACATTGCCAACTCGTGTGCAGCATCTAGCGGTCTGGTAACGATTATCTTCAGCAATTACATCATCACTACTGGCAAAACAAATCAACCAACTTAATGGAAGGCATAGTTGTAATTATTAAAGATGATAATCTTCCACCACTATGGAAATTTGGAAAGGAAGTCGAACTTCACCCAGAACATAACAGTGTGGTTTGTGTAGCCACAGTAAAAACTCAAACAGCCCACTGCCGAAAGAAATTAAACATGGAAGTGTTCAACGGGGGGAGTCAATAATCTCGGATCACAAAATCTGTAAATTCAAGAGTAAAATAATAAATTAGTTGGTTGTTGTTTTATTAAATGTAAATTAGTCTATACGAATGTTTTAATTTCATTTTCGAAAGGGAAGCAAAAAGGATTATTCTCCGAAGAATTGTGAATAATCAGATGTCTAATGTACCAAGTTCACGGGTTGAAATTATTGGTCGACAATTATCTCATTCCTAGTTTCAGATTTACTGTCGGTTGCTTGAGCGTAAAACATGTAATATGTCTTTCGCAAGTGTGAGGGATGTTTAATTACAAATGCAATTTTTAACACTAGCTATACGTTTATAACCTGGCCGAAAGTATAAACAAGGTTTTGTCATGTTTTTTGGTAGTCGGTTTTATGAATCTGTGGTGTGAGTGTGATTTCGTTTAAAGAAATTTGCTTGGCAATTTGAATAAAATCCTTACTAACAAATGATTGAGTCAATATGTTAACAAATTTAATTATCTCTAATATCTTCCTGTTTACAAATAACTTAAGTAGGAGTTAAAAGATTAAATAGCTACTGATTAATTGATTGCCATGTAAATTTATTATGAGAAATCAATCATATTATAGTGCAGCACAACAAACTGTACTTGCACATACCATAGTGCTATGCAAATTATAATACTCGAGATTAGAATTAATTTCAATATTTCATAAATTCTTGAAGATTGATCAAACATTATTGTATTTGTGATGCGGTTCTTTTAAATATTATAAATTTGCATGTCATCCATCAATAGATTTATGAAATTTTATATGAGACAGTTTACAGAGTAGTTAAGCACCATACTGCGCTTGCACAAATAGACTACTGTCTGTGCGCCATTCAAGATATTTTACAAAATTATCGATCAATGACTTTTCATCGATCAACTCGCATGTTGATTTATTATTCATGCGATGTACACAATTTTTTTTCTATATTAATTATCTAGACGAGTATAATTATGCGTAATGACATTTTATTGTCATCTTGGAAAATTCCAAGTATATAATCGTATAACACAATTTTTATGTACTATCATAATTCTATGATTTTAGGAATCTGATTAAAAACATTGCAAATACGTATCAAAATAATTAAAGGCACAAGAGACAGTGTGTACACAACATATACACGAGTATCACGCAAGGTTAACATTAACCATTCTTATATGTGCATCTACATAATATTATGACGAATATAATATTTATACGCTGGATTATGATTCCTATATACATATATTTATACATAAACATGCATAATAAAAATTACATATTTTATTGCCAGCAGGTATGGAAGTTTGAAGAGATTTGATCGGTTTAATAGAGACAATTATAACAAACTCGCCACAATACTGACAACGAGTACATAACTGCATACATCCATATACATATATTGAAAATATGATGGGGCAACATAACATAAAAAATAAAAAAATCATGTAAATTTATGCGTATGCACAACAATACATCATATAATTATTATTAATATTGAGACAATTTTATTGTTGTTGTCTTTAATGAATAACTATTACATGAGATTCGTTGGTGCGCAGTAATGACTTTTTGTGTACATGAACCTCTCGTCTTTTGCCTTCTTATATGTACATATTTATAGCCAATCGCTTTGATATTTTTGATTGGTGATTGTATCTCTATGGGAATCGACAGTTTTACACCAACAACAAAAAAAAAAAAAAACACAAACCAGCGAATGTGGCAATTATGATATATAAATTATATTTAAGTGCAATGTGCAAAAAAATTATGGAAATTATACAGTGTACGGTTTTTGGTTAATATAATTTCGTTGGTGAGTTCGACCATATATTCGTACCAAATATGGCTTTTATATAATAATGGTGGTGACACAATTACATAAATGGCCGCTTTTATTCTAATTTCTTTATTCTGCTTATGCACGAGACAGCAAATTTAGGGTTGAATGATAAATACTGTTAAATTTAGCCGAAAGCTTCCGGCCGAAAGTGAAAAATAGTAAAACAGATTGTGTTATCCCATAGCCGAAAATAAAAAATGAAGTTGATATAAATCGGTATAGTGTTTAGACTAAAATTTACTAAGGATGCATGGATAGCATTGAAGACCTATTCGTTAATATTCTTATACACCCTGCGCCATTGAAATGTTCGATTTCGATTATTTACTATTTCATGCAATTCTCTCATAGATTTTACCTCATTCGCTACTTTTTTTTTTTTGTTTTTTTTCAGTATATTTCACGCCTTATTAGGTATTTAAAACCAAACTAAGGATGAAATATTCGTTCGATTTCAATTAAGTAGTCAAATAGTTAATTTTACAAAGTGTCGCTCTAAATTAAATGCTAACGAAAAAGCCAAAATTTTGCAAGCAATTGCAAAAAGTACACACATTCACAAATTGCAAGAGTAATTTAGTGTAGCCAAACAGCAATTAGAAAGTTTTTAAGGCCCTATTCCGAAAATCAAACGATAATTTGGCTCTGATGCAAAGAGGAGAACTTCTGTTTCAAGAAAACGAATTTCAGATATTTAGATCTTAAGCAAAGGTGTGCTACGGCTTTGGAGCTGAGAAGTTAGCTTCTAATAGCAACAACCGACACTATTTCAGTTCATACTATTAAAAGGAACTTGGTTTATATGCTTGTCGACCTGCGAGAAAATCATTACTGACAGCAAAAATGGCAGCTGCAAGCCTCAAATTCGCAATAGAATGAAAAAACTGAATGCCCAGGGACTTGCGTTGGTTTATATTCTCGGATAAATCCAAATTCAATATCTTTGGACCCGGTGTATGGACAAGGGTTCGGCGACGAAAAGGCAAACGGTATTTAACAGAATGTATTTCGCCGACAGTGAAAAATCCACCATATGTTATGGCCTGGAGAGCCATAACAGCCTTTGGAGTTTGATCACTATACCTTCTGGATAGTTCAGAAAACGGAGGAAAATATAAAAAAATTATCGAAACCTAAATCGTGACTATTGAGAACCCGACTCAATACATTCGGTATTCCACTCTTCCAGGACGATTACTCTCCGTGAGTTATTGATATTATTTGTGAAGTAAGAATGCTTAATTTTAATGTCTATTTTGTTTAGGTAGCCGAATTTAAAAATAGCTTGGTGATTGAGTCGTTACCCTGGACAGGAAATAGTCCTGACCTCAATATTGTTGAAAATAATTGGTCCTTCATGGGAAAGAAGATTACAAATTACAAGCTGAAAAGTGCCAAAGAGCGGAAAAAACTTATAGAAAAAGTCTGGTTTGAAGAAATAACAATATATTATTTAATCAAACTTTAAAATTCAATGCTGATCGGGTTTAAGGCCATCATAAAAGCCAAGGGCTGGGTTATTAATCATTGATTTTAAAAAGTTGAATTTCTCTCAAAATATTTTGGTTGAGATGAATTATTTTATTTCTGTTAATTCTTATTTTGAATAAAAATTACCATTGTCCACAAAAAACTATTTTTCAATTGAAAAAACTTTGTTAAAAACACTGTAAAGACCTACCAAATTGTTACGAGGTAGGGCGGTAATATTTCTTATCCGACGTTATGTAGGTCTAAAATGTCGGATTACCGTTCTTTTTATTTGAATATATTCGGAATAGTGTAAAAATGGTTTTGATGATCAGAATCTATCATTTTCGCTACCTACTTTTGAAGCAAACGGTGGTATTTCCAAAATTTACTTTAAAAATTCAAACCGAACATTTCAATGGCACAGGGTGTACATATGGCAAAACCTGGCTCCAGTTCCTCGTGGAAAATTGCGAAACCCAAAATAATATTTTAATTGAAATAAAATCAGCGTCAGGTTTTTGTTAAAATATTTAATGAGCAAAAATTATATTTTGCAAAAAATGTGAAGAACTATTAGTAAGAGCTTACTAAGAGCTTTTAGTCAAACCAATTTTACTAGGAGGTAATATAATATAAGCTTTCGTTTATCGAAGCTTTTTGAATCAAATCACTCCGATTTTTGATTGATTGATTGATTGATTTAGTGTATACGACCAAGCCTAAGGCAAGTTTCCCGGATACGCCGGGTCCACCGTACACCCTTTTACGAATAACAAAATCGAGGGAAAGGAAAGGTATGTTAGTAATAGAGAATCAACCCGGTTCCAGACACCATGGCGGTTGATAGTTAGTAAATAAGACAACACAAGACAACACAATTTCTAAGCTACATGATTGTTAACTGCTTGTTGTTCCTGGAGAATTGATTATTTTTATAACTTTATTCTGAAAACAGGATTAAATTTAATCCTTATAAAAATGATTAGTACTGCAACTATGTTATGTTCTGAAAATTAAGTTATTTATCAGTAAATTATGTAAGAAACCCTTTTAAATACTCTTAGCAATTGATCGATATTAACGTACGACCAAGCCCAAGCCACACTCCTGGCCACGCCGGATTCACCAATAAGAAAGGAAAGTCCACCAGACCCGACCCGGTCCCAGCCACTCATGCAGTCGACAGTCAGTAATCCCGATAGTAATAAATATAATAAAAAAAATAAGTCAGCATTAGACAACACAACTTCTAGACTAAATGACTCTAAAATTCTTGTTGTTCTTAGAGAGCATGATTAATTCTTCTCTACTAGATTCTGAAACAAATTAATTTGTTATTTTTCAGCGTACTAAAATAAAACCGCTTCAAATACTGTGAACAATTATATTAATAAATAGATAATGATGAACAAAATAAATAAACCGCTGCGCCTGTTTCTACATACTGGAAATCTCAATGCATCTAGTCCGTTCCTGCTTTTCAATTGAATTATTGAACTATCACTTAAGTTAATTTATAGTTCGAAAACAACACCTCTAAGCATACTCTTAATTAATTAAGATTTAAATTAATATAATTTAATTTAAATTTCCAGAACATATCCATAAATAAACCTACTCATTAAGAACAAATTTTTAAGTACTATATAACTTAATGTTAATAATATGTTTCTCTTGGCTGCTACAGAATTCAGAACCTATTTCCGGAAATCTGTTTTTGCAATATGACTGAAATCAACTCAGTCCCAAAACCTTCCTACAGCCAGAAGTCAGTAGAACGATTCATTCCCAGCACATCACAACTCTTTATAGGATTCCCAACTAAAGGAAAGAACAACAATCAAAAAGCCACGAAGTATGGTACCAAACAACACCGCCCGGACACATATGTTGAGATATACTCAACATATAAGCACATCTCAACATATCCAACCATACAAACACTGCCCAACATGTTCACCTGCAGCCCCAGCCACTTCCCCTCTCTCAGCTGAAAACCCTAACTCCTTAGCACCCATGTTTTCACTGATATAAACATTTAAAATTATAACAGCTCAGTTAGCAAGGCTGGGCAAACCACATTGCACTGAGTAACCAAAATATTTCCACGAGTCGCGGCAAACTCAATAATTAAATACAAGTGACAAACACTTTCAAGCGGAATAACCAAAACAAAAACATAAGTTACAATGGCTCAGAACTGCAATTTATAACCAAAATACAAATTACAACCACTTTACACTTGCAAACTGACAAATTTAGCATGACAAAAATCGATCAGTGAAAAAACCATTAAACAGCGATAATCAGGTATTATACTGATGGCTTCAGAACCAGACCTTAATATACCTTGCAACAACTTAAACAAGTCATTACAAAAATCGAAGTAAGTAATTAAACAAATTAAAATTACCTAGAATTCAAGTAACCAAAATACAAATTACTTTTGCTTGGAAAATAGTAACTAAAATACAAGCTAAGACCGCAACCTGCATTTCCATTACGTAATTCAAATACATGCAATTCGTCAATGAACAGCCCTGATTATAGGTAACCCAAAAATAAGTCAAACAACTAGATAGAAATGAATTCCAGGAGACGCCTCTGAACCTTAAACAATTAATTAACTAGATCCTTGCCAAGCCGGATCTAATGTGGAACGCATCCAATAGCAGCCAAATAAGGTTCCAGGGTACCTCCCTGAATCCAACCAGTCGATAAACACCCAATTGCACACCATTTGATCCGCACTCATCCCAGCCGTAATGCATGGGCCATACATTTTAGCTTTTTAGCTCACTCCACCAATTAACAATTTAAATCAAAAATTATTCAATAATCTAAACAATACTTTCGTGTCGCTTGGACACAAAACAAAATACGGAATACTATCATCCGCTGAATACAGTAAATGCATTTACTTTCTTAAATGGAGGGTAAACGAAATAAAAGAAAGCAACAACCCACGCCTAGACACTTTATTCCTTATTGCTACAAGGGGCTCTTTCAGAGCACCAAACAGCTGACAACACGCTGAGTAAAATCACGGCCAACGCTATGAAATTTAAGAACTTTATTAGTAATTCAATTCAAATTAGCAATGATTTCACTAAACATGATGCCAACAGTTTGCGGATCTGAAAGCGCCCAAGGATAGATCGAGAACAAAACAGAAGAAATGCATAATTTAACAAAACACGAACACTACGAATCAACGTCCACCGTGGTAAATGGTCTACCTAAGAAACCGACCACAGCCTAGGCAAAACAAAATACATGCAATTCACATGTTTAAATCAAAACTCATATATCACCCAACACAGACCAATATACAAAATTACATATTATACATCCACTCAAAACAGACCACGGAGTTGAGTGACAACCACCGACACATGCTACACACCACCGAAACCGCACACTCACCAATCAATAGAAAATTAAATCCAATGTACATATACAAATCAACAAAAAATTCCCTTACCAAGAATAATTCACCCTATCTCCTTCCAACCACTCAAAGCCCCAAAAATTCAAAAACACAATCCCATCTGAATAAAAATCGAAGCACCCAATCGTACAATCGCCATATTGTTTGAAATATAATGAAAGGTTTGCAAAATTAACTAGACTACACGGCAACGCCTCCGATTCTGGAACGAGTATCAACAAAAACCGAAAAAGTGCTTTTCTTTTTTTCAGACATCCCACCCTGTTCAACTCCAGAGACCCGCCCAGCATAGCTCACGACACACAAAGAGCACTACATTATCTTAGGAATACCCAGAAAGAATAAAATATGAAACAATATCTAAAACAACCGTACTACAGCATTCAACCACTCACACACATTATCGAAATCAGACAACCTCGTACAATCCACCAAGTGCGGAGAACAAACGTACCAACAACAACGATTTAAACGCATTCCTCACTCTGCACACATACAACACACCCGCAGGAGACAAACAAAACAAATCACAGTTCAGCCAAATTCCATTCCTCCACACTAGCATCCCATTCAAACAATTTATCCACCCTACAATCCTCCAATTCAACCCAAACTAACCCAATTTAAGCTATATAACATAAAGCTCCCAGCAAATTTACAAATTAAACAACAATTGAATAACTTAATATAATAAAAATATAAATTACATAATATAATATATAATATAATATAAATATAAATGAAATATATAATTCATAATTATGTATGTGCATAAATGTATGCAAGCCATATGTTACATAATATATTCCTATTCTATCTATAAAGGATATTAAATACAAATACAAAATATAATGGTATTGGTAAGGAGAGTAAAACACCTGTGAGAACCGCAACCTAAACTCTGTTGAATTAATTAAGTTAATTACATTAAATAAAAATTAATATTTTCAAAGTTCATCATTTATTTATATAATCTTATATAATTTCAACGTTGTATACACACGTTGCATTAAAAACTTGAGCATGTACTAATAATTTGTATAATGGAATCTTTTCAAATAAGACTCGAACATATTCGATTATATGTAGCACAAGAATCCCATTTGAATACAATGCATATGTATTATACATTATATACGAGTAGGTATTATATTGTTTCGAGAATACAAAGAAAGCAACAAAAATAAATATGTACATAGGACTGCCGTACTATAATAATAAACCACTCATATTGGAAAGTAAATACTTTCACACAATCATCTATGAGCAAAATAGAGATATACTAATTTTAATGATTATATTTCCAATATTTAAGATACACATTACATTTGTGGTAAACACAACAATTTTAGTTTAGCCAAAACCAACATAAATGTCGTACAATACCACACATTCATATATTCCCTGCCTTGTATACAAATGATACACTTGTGCCATATTATAATCTACCGTTATCTATATAAATAATATATAATATAATATACTTGTGCTGGTTACACGTAAAATACAGACAAAAGTGTATTTTGAGAGAGTAGAAAAACGCAATAAAATGAAACAATATTTTCTAACAATGTCCATGAATGAAACAGAAAACTATTAACTGCATATCTACAAATTACAACGCGCCATTAACTAGATTCATTTATGTAATCTACTTGTTATAATTATACAAACAGCACAAACACTAACTACATATCATGCATTATTAAAAATATAATTTAATATATAAATCAAATATACATATAATACATTATGTATATATATGCAAGCCCTAAAAAATACATTAGTGCAATTTACATATAAAATACAGATACAAAATATAATCGTGTAGGTAAGGAGAAAGGAGAGAAAAACACACCACGTTCATTCATGATTGAAAAGAAACCAAAATTTAACTGCGTATATCCATTATCTTGAATTTAATTAGATCTAATTGTAAAAATAATATATTTTGTATTTGAACTTTATACACCAATCACACAAAATATTAGATACATGCATTATTAAGCCAGAAATCAAGGAATTTGATTTCATTCGCTACAAATTTAAACATTGCCTGAATGCATCCCGATGGATTGCATGTTATCCATATTTAAATTTTCACTTATTTCACTTTTATATTACTTTCACTAAATTAACAGAAAATTAATTATATATTAAATAAATTAAATATAATTTATTCAAAACACCACCACAACAAAACAAAAATCAACAAAATAAAATTAAATTAAATTTACGCAGAGGACGACAAAAAAGACATCCATCCTCTACGAGCGTCAACGACCGACCTGAATCAAATCACTCCGATTTTTGGTATTAAAAAGGGCGACGAAATTTTGGGATACATTTAGAATATTTGTTCTAATGAGCTTTATGCTTGATAATTATTTATACTATTTGGGTATAAACTTAACATTTCTGAGCCTTTAAATAATTTCAGGTTTGGTTACAATGTTTTATGTGCAAAAACTATGTATTTGCAAAAAGTGTCAAGAGCTTTCAGTTTTAAGAGCATTCACTGATCAAAACTTTTTAAACAATTTATCCCAAAATTCCGTTTAAGATTGATAATTAATTTATACTTTTTGGGGTTTGAACGAATTTTAGGTTTTTGTTAAAATGTTTTATTTTTTAGTTCCAGAAAATGTCGATCATTTAGTTTTAGGAGCTTTCACGTATCTAAGCATTTTAACCCAAATCATTTACCTTTTATTCTAAAATTTGATAGTTTAAAGAAAGGTTTGATTTTGGAATACATACATTTAGATCGGTGTGAAGTTTCTGACAAAATTTTCTGACAAAATTTGTCAAACAGAATATTGAAGAAAGTGTACATATTTTTTTACAGTGTAATTGAATAAAAAAAAATAGAAACGAAATTTTAGGTTGATAATGATAAAATAATTAATAAAACAACACAAAACTTTAAGTTGCACATAGAAATCATAAATAAAATCAATCGAAAATTTAAGCTTGTAAAAATTCACACGTGTTTTTGGCGAAAATGTCGTTCAATTAATTTTGTCAGGGCTATTCTAGAGTTTTCCGACATATCACATAATAAACATTAAATAGCTCGTACTATAAGCTATCGATATGATAATGTGAAATTAATGGCTAGTGGGGAACACTATGAATTGACAAGCTCTGAGTGCCAACAAAGTCAAAATTCACACGTTTTTTGGCGAAAATGTTGTTCAATTTATTTTGTCAGGGCTATCCTAGAGTTTTCCGACATATCACATAATATACATTAAATAGCTCGTACTATAAGCTATCGATATGATAATGTGAAATTAATGGCTAGTGGGGAACACTATGAATTGACAAGCTCTGAGTGCCAAGATTATCAAAATTCACACGTTTTTTGGCGAAAATGTTGTTCAATTTATTTTGTCAGGGCTATCCTAGAGTTTTCCGACATATCACATAATATACATTAAATAGTTCATACTATAAGCTATCGATATGACAATGTGAAATTAATGGCTAGTGGGGAACACTATGAATTGACAAGCTCTGAGTGCCAACAAACTCAAAATTCACACGTTTTTTGGCGAAAATGTTGTTCAATTTATTTTGTCAGGGCTATCCTAGAGTTTTCCGACATATCACATAATATACATTAAATAGCTCGTACTATAAGCTATCGATATGATAATGTGAAATTAATGGCTAGTGGGGAACACTATGAATTGACAAGCTCTGAGTGCCAAGATTATCAAAATTCACACGTTTTTTGGCGAAAATGTTGTTCAATTTATTTTGTCAGGGCTATCCTAGAGTTTTCCGACATATCACATAATATACATTAAATAGTTCATACTATAAGCTATCGATATGACAATGTGAAATTAATGGCTAGTGGGGAACACTATGAATTGACAAGCTCTGAGTGCCAACAAACTCAAAATTCACACGTTTTTTGGCGAAAATGTTGTTCAATTTATTTTGTCAGGGCTATCCTAGAGTTTTCCGACATATCACATAATATACATTAAATAGCTCGTACTATAAGCTATCGATATGATAATGTGAAATTAATGGCTAGTGGGGAACACTATGAATTGACAAGCTCTGAGTGCCAAGATTATCAAAATTCACACGTTTTTTGGCGAAAATGTTGTTCAATTTATTTTGTCAGGGCTATCCTAGAGTTTTCCGACATATCACATAATATACATTAAATAGCTCGTACTATAAGCTATCGATATGACAATGTGAAATTAATGGCTAGCGGGGAACACTATGAATTGACAAGCTCTGAGTGCCAACAAAGTCAAAATTCACACGTTTTTTGGCGAAAATGTTGTTCAATTTATTTTGTCAGGGCTATCCTAGAGTTTTCCGACATATCACATAATATACATTAAATAGCTCGTACTATAAGCTATCGATATGACAATGTGAAATTAATGGCTAGCGGGGAACACTATGAATTGACAAGCTCTGAGTGCCAACAAAGTCAAAATTCACACGTTTTTTGGCGAAAATGTTGTTCAATTTATTTTGTCAGGGCTATCCTAGAGTTTTCCGACATATCACATAATATACATTAAATAGCTCGTACTATAAGCTATCGATATGACAATGTGAAATTAATGGCTAGCGGGGAACACTATGAATTGACAAGCTCTGAGTGCCAACAAAGTCAAAATTCACACGTTTTTTGGCGAAAATGTTGTTCAATTTATTTTGTCAGGGCTATCCTAGAGTTTTCCGACATATCACATAATATACATTAAATAGCTCGTACTATAAGCTATCGATATGATAATGTGAAATTAATGGCTAGTGGGGAACACTATGAATTGACAAGCTCTGAGTGCCAAGATTATCAAAATTCACACGTTTTTTGGCGAAAATGTTGTTCAATTTATTTTGTCAGGGCTATCCTAGAGTTTTCCGACATATCACATAATATACATTAAATAGTTCATACTATAAGCTATCGATATGACAATGTGAAATTAATGGCTAGTGGGGAACACTATGAATTGACAAGCTCTGAGTGCCAACAAAGTCAAAATTCACACGTTTTTTGGCGAAAATGTTGTTCAATTTATTTTGTCAGGGCTATCCTAGAGTTTTCCGACATATCACATAATATACATTAAATAGCTCGTACTATAAGCTATCGATATGATAATGTGAAATTAATGGCTAGTGGGGAACACTATGAATTGACAAGCTCTGAGTGCCAAGATTATCAAAATTCACACGTTTTTTGGCGAAAATGTTGTTCAATTTATTTTGTCAGGGCTATCCTAGAGTTTTCCGACATATCACATAATATACATTAAATAGTTCATACTATAAGCTATCGATATGACAATGTGAAATTAATGGCTAGTGGGGAACACTATGAATTGACAAGCTCTGAGTGCCAACAAAGTCAAAATTCACACGTTTTTTGGCGAAAATGTTGTTCAATTTATTTTGTCAGGGCTATCCTAGAGTTTTCCGACATATCACATAATATACATTAAATAGCTCGTACTATAAGCTATCGATATGACAATGTGAAATTAATGGCTAGCGGGGAACACTATGAATTGACAAGCTCTGAGTGCCAACAAAGTCAAAATTCACACGTTTTTTGGCGAAAATGTTGTTCAATTTATTTTGTCAGGGCTATCCTAGAGTTTTCCGACATATCACATAATATACATTAAATAGCTCGTACTATAAGCTATCGATATGATAATGTGAAATTAATGGCTAGTGGGGAACACTATGAATTGACAAGCTCTGAGTGCCAAGATTATCAAAATTCACACGTTTTTTGGCGAAAATGTTGTTCAATTTATTTTGTCAGGGCTATCCTAGAGTTTTCCGACATACCACATAATATACATTAAATAGCTCGTACTATAAGCTATCGATATGATAATGTGAAATTAATGGCTAGTGGGGAACACTATGAATTGACATGCTCTGAGTGCCAAGATAGTCAAAATTCACACGTTTTTTGGCGAAAATGTTGTTCAATTTATTTTGTCAGGGCTATCCTAGAGTTTTCCGACATATCACATAATATACATTAAATAGCTCATACTATAAGCTATCGATATATAACACTATGAATTGACAAGCTCTGAAGTGCCAAGATAGTCAAAATTCACACGTTTTCGAACAACATTTTCGCCAAAAACACGATGAATTTTGAGAATCTAAAATTGTCGAATGCTCTTATTTGAGATTTGTAAGTGCAACTTAAATTTTTGTGTTGTTTATTTTTATATATTAATTATTTAATCATTTTCCATGTAATATTTCATTTCAATTTGTTTTTATTGAATTACACTGTAAAAAAATATGTACACTTTCTTCAATATTCTCTTTGACAAATTTTGTCAGAAACTTCACACCGATACATTTAGAATATTATTGTTTCCAATAACTTTGATAATTAATTCATACTTTTTGGGGTTTGAACTTAACTTATAAAATGTTTTATGAGCCTAAATTATGTATTTGAAAAAGTTGTCAAGGGCTATAGTTTTAAGAGCTTTCAGTTATTGAATCTTTTTAAACAAACTATTTTACTTCAAAATTAGATATAACAAGGGATGACGGAATTTTGGGTAGGATTTAGAATTGTTGTGCTCAATATAAATTATTAAGAGCTTTTGATTTTTAGAGCTTTTCAAACCGAACTATTTGACTTTTAAATTTGATAATATAAAGAAAGGTTGTATTTTAGGATTAATTTAGAATTTTTATTTTCAGTGAGCTTTAAGCTTGATGATTTATTTAGACTTTCTCGGTATTTTTTGTGCCTTTCCATAAATTCTGTCTTTCGTTAAAATGTTTTATAAGCATAAATTATGTATTTGCAATAAATGTCAAGAACTTTTAGTTTTAAGAGCTTTTACTAATCGAAGCTTTTCAACTTAAATCATTTTACTCAGAAATTTGATATTACAGGGTATTGTTTGGTAAACATTCAGAATATTTGTTCTCAATGTAAATATCCTTCATCCAAAATATTTTTCCATGTTCTATGTGTAAGAAAACTAATTGGTAAATTAATTTTGTGGACATATACTTTGTGCAAAGTATTTTTCCATCATTGCTGATTATATTCCAGACATCAGCCATGTACTGCAATTATCTCTTAGTTATTAACTAAAAGCAACAAAATTAAATTATAGTGTCTACTATTAATCTCAAATTTAGCTAACCTCCATCTAACTAATTCTCAACTTTAATATCCGTACATTAGGTACTCTCTCTTTTCAGCATATGCAATTTTAAAACTAAATAGTTCCAATAAAATGTCGGATTCCAACGTGCTCTAAATTTGATTTAGAAACTCCCAGTTTCATAATTTATCTCTTTATCAATTAAACAAATATAAATAACAGGGGCGCTCCAACAAATCTGCATTTCTGCTCCGATTGCAGTTCTTGATATCCCTAAAAATAGATTTCGGACACTGTAATTGTTGTGCAATTGCTCATTTAGGTTGGTTGATTATTTTCTTACATTTCATCGAAAAAGCGACATTTTTGAAAATCACCTTACTCTAAATCAGCAAATTCTGGCTCAACAAAATCCAAAATCTGCATTTCTGCTCCGACTGTAGTTCTTGATATCCCTAAAAATAGGTTTCGACACCTGAAATTTTTGAGCAACCGCGTATTTAGGTTGGTTACTTATTTTCCTACATTTCATCAAAAAATGCGACATTTTTGAAAATCGCCTTACGCTAAATGCGCAAATTCTGATTCAATAAAATTCAAAATCAGCAATTGTGATCTGATTGCAGTTCTTGAAAGATAAGTTTCAGGAGCTGTAATTGTTCCATATATTTCATAGATAATCCGACCATTTTGAAAATCACCTTATTCTAAAGTCTAAATCAGCAAATTCTGACTCAATTAAATCCAAAATCAGTAATTGTGATTCGATTGCTGTTCTTGATATGTCCAGATTATAATTGAAAATAATATTTTTAAGATCAAATTAAAAAAAAACTTTGAATACTAATAATTAATAAATTGATTAACAATAAATGCGTGTAATTTATGAAATATGTAATTAATTAAGAATGCGAAAGCTGTAATTTAGTGACGACAAAGGAATCGTATTTGTGTACCTGGAAAAATATTTTTAGATCGGGGAAATCCTTTTGAATGTGGCGATCAGTTTTTTTTAAACGGTATCGTTTCAAAAAGGAAATCGGAAAACTTCTGATAGCGGAATTTAAGGAACACCTTACAATAAATACCAAATGTAGTAAATCTGGTATTTACCCTTTAACTAACCAATTATTTAAATTTTTAGGTCTTAGTAAACCTTAATTTTTTGAGCCCCTAAAAATGCTTATTGTACCTATGAACAAGTAAAGCTAGTGAAAAACTTATTTCTTCCTATGTCTAGTCTCGCATTAATTAAAAGTATCTGATTTCGAGAGTAGAGGACACGAAACATTTTGCAAGTCAATGCTCTGACGATTTCTAGCATCACAAATTTCAAACCTAATTTGAAAACTATCAAGGATTTCGAAATAATCTCAAAAATGTCGAATTTTCAAAGTATCTTGCATATTCTTGGAAGTTCTCAAATACCGAATTATCCGTAAGTTTTGTTAAAAAATGGTATAAGCATAAAATTTGTATCTGCAACAATTGTCAATCAGTTATAAGTTTGATAATTAATTTAAATAAGTTTGGGTTTTAATTTAACTTTTAATGTTGAGCCTTTTTCATACTTTTTGGTGTTTGCTAAAATGATTCATATTGTACATATATGCAAAAAATCAAGAACTTTTAATTTTATCTGCTTTCAATTACTAAAGCTTTCTAACCAAACCATTTTACTCAGATAAGTATGATTTTAGAGCAGAATTTTCGCTCAAATTTAGGATGTTTGATCTTAATGGTAATCAACAATCATCAGAAGCTTTTTATACCAAACCATTTTACTTAGAAATTCGAATTTACATAGGGTAATGGAATTTAGGGATAGTTTAATTTGTGCTCAATGTAAATTATTAAGAGCTTTTAGTTTTAAGAGCTTTTTTGGGTTTGATTTAGAATTTTTGTTTTCAATGAGCTTTAAGCTTCATAATTTGTTTATACTTTCTCGGTAATTTTTGTGCCTTTCCATAAATTCTGTCTTTCGTTGAAATGTTTCAAGAGCTTTCACTTATCGAAACTTTTCAACTCAAATCGTTTTACTCAGAAATTTGGTATTACAAAGGGCATTTTTGGAAAAAAATCAGAATATTTGTTCTCAATGTAAATAACCTTCATCCAAAATATGTTTCCATTTTCGAGCGTTCTCACACATGGAGAAAACCAATTGGTTTACTCAGATTTAATTTTGTGGACATATGTAGGCCATTGTTCAAAAGTAGAAGAAACAGAACATGATTCATTTGAATGGCCTCAAATAAATCGAAACTTCTTGCAACTCTATGCTATGACGAGTTCTAAATATATCGATAAAGCATCACAAATTTCTAATATAATTTGGAAATTATCAAGAATTCCGAAATAATCTCAAAAATGTCGAATTTTTAATGTATCTTGAATATTCTTAAAATTTCACAAATATCTAATTATCCGTAGTTATGAAAAACCAAAGGAAATCCTAAACGTGCTAATTACCGCCATGTACAACGTAAATAACCTGGACATTCTTGAATAATTTCGAATAACCTATATACATAAAATCGGATAAATATCGATATTTTGGCATAATCTCAAAAAATCTATTAAATATCACCATTTAGATTTATATGTGTAACTCTGCAAGCACTTACAACTCAAAGCTAAGCGCAGAACATTGCCTTACAAAATTCGAATAACTTCGAAAATTTTTAAAAATTTCGAATAGTCCTATGAATGTCGAAAATCTTAAGAAATCTGGAATAAATTGCGGAACATTTTCGATTACCCTAGAAAAATTCCAAAAATCTCTATATTATGTGAATGGACGATTTCAATAATACAGAAAAATCTGGATATTAATGAATAATATCGGAAAGACGAACATTTTGGAAAACTCCGAAAATTCGTGTAAATGTCGAATGATTTGTCAAGTAACTTAATGTTACTAATACTACTAAGCAAGTTAAGGCAAAGTTGAAAAAAACGATATGCAATAAGAATAAAACCCTCGGATCTTATCGGGTAATTTTTTAAATATCGAACAATCGTATTCTTCAAATAGGCTCAAAAATTCTCGACCTGACTGTTTCATAACACTGAATCACCAATTAAGTCTCAAACATCACGCATCAGGATTCATGCGTCAGGAGGAAATATGTTATACAGCGTACATGTTATAAATGTGTCAAAATAACTTCGGCTTACTTTATCTTACACAAGACTGCGACCCTTAAAGGGGTTCCTGTACCATCTGGAGATAGTGGTAAAGCAACCGAATCAGACGAAATAAATGGATTCGACGAACATGTACAAAGGGTAGTTTGTGGTCAAATGCGACAAAATATGATTGACTATTTTTCCAATAATTGAAACAACACTCATCATAATGAGGCATATAATTCCAAAACTGGACATTCGGCAGTTTTTAAAAAAATGAGTTAGATGCGCCATATTGAAGAAGAACCCTAATGGCTACAAATTGGAAAACATTCTATACGAAAACTATGCTCCATTAGCGCTAAAATTTTATTCATACATCCGACGTTATTCCGAGACTGTCTATAACCTGTTGATTGTAGCAAATCTGGTCATCTACTCAATAAAATAAATCTTCAGCTATATTCGATAGATTAACAAAAATGAGTTTAATGAACGTAAAGAAAATACATTTTTTTCGCCGATCGTTGTGGTGGCCAAAACAAAAACCACATTCTCATTTTTATGGTTTCCTATTGGTTGAGGAATGAAGCAACAAATAACGTCCAAGAGGTTAAGCCAATTTTTTTTCCGTTGTTGGTCATTCCTATATATATCTATATACCACCCGACAGGATTTTTGGAAGGATTAGGAAGGAACTAAAAAAACGGCCAATCATAATTGATCCGAAGGAATATTTGGAAATATTTGAAAAACATGGATCGGTTTCCGGATTAGCATTGATTGTAAAGCTTTTGACCGGAAGCAAATGGCAAAGGAAACTTCAAAACTTGATAAAACTCTAAACGGATTTCCATTAAAAATCTACATGTGGCATTATCTTCAAAGGTGAAGGTGTCATACAGAAGAGATGTGGGCAATATCGCGGAGTACTTAAAAATTAGAAAGGTGCTTCAACGAATGGAAAAAATTGAGAGAATTTTGACTGGTGCTAAACTTAAGCATGAAAAACTAAGGGACATCGAGAAATTATTAACTAAACATTTCGGGAGTAATTGGCATGAAATGGAAAGTTTATCATATTACAACGAACTAATCAATATTTCGCAACCAGATCCTGGCCATTAAGAATTAGCTAACGAATGTCGAGATTGGTGTGAAGGCCACTGTTATGAAAAAATTTGTGTTTGTTTAAAAAATTTAATTAGTATTCGGGTCACATAATTTTATAATTTAATAAATTTGAAATTTATTAAATGGAAATTTAATTATTATAAACTGCCCAAACATAAATGTTTGTAGCAAAACCGGACTTTTTTTTTTTGATTTTTTGAAACATCATTTACTCTAAAACATATTAAGAGAGACTACTGAAAATTCATATAGACTCATAAACATATTAGTTCAAATTAAACTGATAATTAATAGTCAGCCTTGGAATTATACGCCTCATATGTACATACAACTTTAATAAAATAAAAACAAATCGTTAAAATCGAAATTCAGTCCTAGTTCATCCACATCAACCTTATTGTTAATCAGTGATTCATTTCCGGTAAATTTTAAAGTTTATTTTTAAGGGACACGGTTAAAACCTCTAATAATCTATAAGATTTGACGAGTTCTAAAAGTCTATTTGTTGCTACTTGTACTGCTCTGCTCTCTAGATATTTTTAAATATTCCTTGTCGAATTCATCTGTTCTTTTGGTGCAGACCCACCTGTTCCCTTTACGTATTTATTAATTGGAATGCACTTTTGGTTGATAAGGGACCTTAAATCAGCAAATTTTGTCTTCACTTCTTTGCCAGTCCTTCTCTTCTGGTCTGGCTAGTGAACGATACGATATTTGCAATAGTTTGCCATGCTAGTTTAGTTATTTAACACAATTATTTTAGATATGTAATTAAAAATGAGGAAACATTTTTAATTTTTGAATTTTTTAAAGTTCTTCTGGTAAATAACCAGATAATCATTACGATTTTACGATTTGTTACGAAGAGCGAAATTATGAAGAATTTTACAACTTCAGTTTCAATCTGAATGAGAAACACGAAAAATTTAATTATTTTCCAGTCAATCTCATCAGGCTATAGCGACTGAATTGTTAATTACATGATTGATTATTTTTTATATATAGAAAGTAACATGTACTTTAAGCATTAGCGAATTCTACGCAATACATATTAAATTCTTCATAATTTCAATTTTGGTTCTTTTATTTGACGCATAAATACGATATTTGAGTTTGAATTTTTTAAAGTTCTTCTGGTAAATAACTAGATAAATAATCGAGTACTCATTACATTTTCGGGTAAGACATCAGTCATAACCTTACATTTGACTCCAAATTTAAATCAACAATTGTATCTCGGTATTGATTTTTGGGAGAAATTTCAAAGAGCAGATATCGTTTCAAAAGAAAACTTTAATAGTAGAATTAACGGATGGGTTATTAGATACTAATTCCAACCAACATCAATTATTAGCAGAACCGAAACGTAAACTTGAAGAGGTAATTAAAGAATTTCCTTCCTCATGTATTTTAGGGTTAGGAAAAACGGCATACTTATATATTCCATAGACGTTGTTGGTGCCAAACCGAATAAGCAGAGACATTATATGATGTCACCGGCAGTACAGAAAGTCTTGTACGAAGAACTAGACCGAACGTTGTCCCTAGATGTCATCGAGAAGAGTATCAGTTCATGGTGTTCACCGATTGTAGTGGTTACCAAAGCGCGGAAGCTGAACGATGTGACGGTGAAGGATGCTTATCCCTTGCCTATCATTGACGGATTATTAGGGCGTCTCAAAAATACCAGATTTATATCCAATATTGATTTGAAGGACGCTTTCTGGCAAATTCCGTTAAATGAGGGGTCAAGGGATAAGACAGCTTTTACCGTCCCAGGTCAACCATTATATCAGTTCAAAGTCAGGCCCTTTGGTCTTTGCAATGCACCCCAACGGGTTGTGCAGACTTATGCATCGTGTGATTTCCCATGAACTGCATGCCCAAATCTTTGTTTACTTGGACGACCTTTTAATAACCTCTGAAAAATTGGATGAGCATTTTGATTTATTGCACCAAGTAGCCGGATTCTTAAACCAAGCCGCAACCTAACCATAAATGTTGAGAAAAGCAAGTTCCTTATAAAAAATAGCTTATTTTGGTTACATATTGGGAGATGGGGTACTGAAAGTAATCCCAAATAAAGTTTCAGCAATAACTGCTTATTCTCAATCTAAAACCGTTCGTCAGATCCGCAGACAGGTTTACTTAGGAAATATAAAAAGTTTGTATGGACAGCGGCGGCGGATAAATCATTCAATGAGCTGAAAATCGCCCTATCATCAGCTCCTGTTTTATGTCATGCTGATTTTATACTCAGCATTTTTATTATCAGTGCGATGCGTCTAATATCGGTGTGGGGGAGTATTATTTCAAAAATCTGCTATAACGGCGATGAGCGTGCTGTCGCTTATTTTTCCGAAAAACTTACAGCATTACTGAGTTAGAATGTTTAGCAGCTGTGTTAAGCGTGAAAAAATTTAGGCAATACATCGAAGATCTTCCGTTTACAGTCTAAAGTGGTTAATGGGGCAAAGTGATCTGTCGGGAGGTTTAACACGTTGGAGCCTTAAGTTACAGTCGTTTAATTTTTCCATAGAGTACCGCAAAGGCAGGGATAATCTTGTTCCGGGTGCGTTATCACGAAATTACTAGGACGATAGCGCTGAACTTAATGAAATTGTCGAACCTTACCCGTTTAGGATAAATTTAGAATCGGATGCTTTTGCTGCTCAAAATTATTAATTATTAATTCAAAATTTAACTAATAATCCTGAAATCAAGACTAATCTGAAAATTGTTAATAACCGACTTTTTGTAAATACTTCTGCGATCTTAGGAAGGAGATTATTACACAAGCCCATTGTTCCGCTACGCCAGCACATTTAGGCATTGCAAAATGTTTAGAGAACATTCGTCGGTATGATCATTGGCCTGGTTTATCAAAAGATATTCATACGTTCTATAAGTTCTATAAGTGACTTTTCCGTGCACATAATAAGATTCGAAATTTCTGTTTTCTTGTAACAGTTAGTCGTTTTTTGTTAGTAACTGTGTCATAATTAGTCGGAATCCGTAAATCATAATGTCGTGTGCAGTGTGCAAAATAAAATTTAATTAAAATGAGAAATATGTTTATTGTGAAATATGTGGTAAAAGTTTTGATCCTAAGTGCACTGACCTCAATGCTTGTGACGTTAAACGTATTGCTAAGGATAAGATAAACTGGAAATGCTCTGGATGTGTTAAATTCTGTTGACATGAATCTTAACGGTGATGAGCATACTACTCCTTTAAATAGTGCTACTAATGCTGTGTTAGCTAATTTATTAAATGATTGCGACCCGCTAACAACTGGCAGTTCATCTATTTCAAATATATTGCCGTCGCAGCGTGTTTCTCCACATGATACATATGAGTGCTCTGGTGAATATAATATTTTCAATGAGCTAATGGCCTTGGAATTTAATAAAGTGGAATTTAATAAAGTGAATCTTAATATTTCGGAGCACTATGTAACACTTTCTAAAAAAATTGATCAACTAACCGAGGAGAACAAATTTCTTTGCAAGGAAAATTTGGATTTAAAAATCAGACTGGCTGCTGTGGGACAATCACCCTTCGATAATTGCATTGATGTGGTTGGCCTTCCGTTTAATAAAAGTGGCATAGCCTCAACCCCCGTTTTAAATATGTTTAAAACCTGTTTGGGTGTGTCATTTTTGGAAAGTGATCTTGATTGTATGACACCAATTTGATCTGCTAAAGGTAATACTAGTAATGGGACCATTTTTTAGTAAAATTTCTTCGGAAGTCATCTAAGGATGTCGTCATGCACGCAAAAAAGGGGTGCAAAACTCTAACAGTTCAACATTTGGGTTATTCTGTGGACAAAAACAAAAACATTTACATTAATATGTGCTTTTCCAAAAGAAGAATTTTTTCTAAGACGTGGAGATTAAAACATCTAAAAAATTTCAACAGTGTTTGGTTCAGTAACGGAACAGTTTAATGAAAACCAATAATAATGATCTGCATAAAATCAATGCTCTCTTAGGGTCTGCTCGAATTCTGTAGTAATTGTTGTCTCGTAGTAATTTTTGGCATATAATAAGGTATAAAACGCACTCATCAGAATTACTACAGTCTTGCCCTGTAGTAGAGTTTGACAGATCGGAAGTAATTAACGTTCGTTTGGATTTAAACATAAAATTACTTAATTTAGATTTTATAAAATTTAATTTAAATTAATTAATATTATGTACAATAAAATTCTAAACTAAATAAATGATTTTATTTAGTGATCCTCTAAAATATAGTTTATGTACTATGACTATAAGTAGCACCACATTTTACTTGGTAAAATGTTAGTTTTATTTCTCGAAAAAAAAAATATAAATTTCAGAGCCTTTAGGGAATTTATAGCTTCACGACAAGTCATACTCATTTTCAGTTATCTTGGAATTATTTGTGTAACTGGAAATGAACCGTCTTAAATGATTGTGTCTTTTAACAAACTACAATTAATATAAAAACTACATAAGTTTGAATGTTTGATTGATTGATCATATTCATCCATCTTTATTAATGAAAACAACATAATTCAACAATCGAAAATAGTTAAATTATTCAATTCAAATTTACACAATTAACGTCAAACAAAAATAGTATTCGGGCAGCGAAAAAAGCAAAGGAGAATGTTTTACTTTTAAAGTGTCAAAAATTACTACGAGACAACAATTACTACAGAATTCGAGCAGGCCCTAAGTGACCTTGAATTTTAACGGTAATTTAAATTTTTCGTTTGTGTTTTTTTCTTATAATTTCTAATCAAAATATTCCTATTCAGGGTTGCTTCTTGTAGTCATGATTATTTGGATAATAGTTCTTATTGTTTTAGTTCTTCTGACCATTTTAATACTGCAGCTCAAAGTTTTTAATCACCAGAACATACGAAGTTTATGCGAAAATTTTGACAATTTTGTGTCGCACTCATTCTCTTAGTTTTTTACCGGAGGTTATTATTTCAACTAAAATATGGATTTATGACTATGTAACGGATTTTTACAACATTCCTAATTATAATTTTGTTACTTGTTGCAATAATAATTATCGGTCGGGTGGTGTTGGTATTTTTTATAATTGTCATCTTAACTGTTCGTTTGAGTCAATCAATTTGGAGTCTGCAGATTTCCTTAAGTTAACTGTACAGATTAATAATGATACTTTCACTATTGTTGGCGTTTATCGCCTTCAATCTGTTTCTGTAGCAAATTTTATTTCTGGGTTTTCGTCCTTTTTAGGTATAATTAAAACTAAAAATTTATTTGTTTTGGGTGATTTTAACATTAACATTTTTAACTTGTCTAATTGCAGTGACGATTACTTTTTTATGATGTCCTCTTTTGGTTTGCAGTCTTTGGTTAATTCTCCTACACGCATCTGTTCTTCCACTGTCGATTACTGATCATAGTTTAATTAAATTTGAAATAGTTGTATCGTCCAATATCAGAGTTTTATCTCGGAATAACAGTTCATTTAAGCGTTTTAATCTTCCTAAATGTTATTCGTTCGTTTCATCCTTTAATTTTTTAAATTCTCTAACTAGTGATCCGTCCAATAGCCTTAATAATTTCGTAAGTTGTTTTAACAATATTTGTTCGTCCTGTTACATTTCTGATGTTCGAAAATCAAATACCAAGCTTAAACTTTGGATTTCTTGCTATTTGATTAATTTAATCAATAGAAAGAGGAGAATTAGTTTAAAATGTCGCAAATATCCTATAATAACATTAGACTCATTTTTTGAAGTTGTCGGATAAAATTAGTTCTTACGTTAAATCTGAGAAACATAATTACTATAATCACAGAATCGATGAGTGTGCTGGGGATAGTAAGCGTGTTTGGTTTGTTTGGTTGTCATTTTGTCAATGATATTTTATCAAATAATCGTCATGTTTCCGTTGATAGAATCTTGAATGATGATGGTATTATTGTTTCTGATTCCGTTTTAATCGCCAATGAATTTTCTAATTATTTTTCAAAAATTGTTAATGAGGTGAAGTTGAATTTTGCATTATCCTGTGCTTCTAATTTGAGTGGTAATTATGATTTTTGTGATTCGTTTTTTATTGTGCCAGTTTACAGTGAAGAAATTTTGACCATTATGAAAGAGTCTGAAAACTCGTAAAAGTACTGATCTGTTGGGTATTAGTTCCGATATGTTGATGGCGAATTTATTTCTCCGATTCTTTCTGTTTTTGTGAATGACACTTTTTCTGTTGGTCTTGTCCCGCATATTTTGAAAATTTAAATTGTTACGCCATTGCATAAAAAGGATAACAGATTGCTCAAAGATAACTTTCGTCTTATTACTCTTCAAAAGCCATGAAGCCAAGAATAGATAAATACCTAGCTAATCATAATTTTTTGAGCGACAATCAGTACGGCTTTAGATCTGGTAGAAGTACTGATTCTGCCTTGGTTGAATTCTTGAATGATGTTCATCTTCAATTGAATGATAAGCTTGAGGCTGGAGCTGTTTTCATTGACATTAAACGAGCGTTTGATATGGTTGAACATAACTTGCTTCTCAATAAGCTTGATTCTATCGGTTTTAGAAGTATTTCACAAAAATGGTTTGCCTCTTATCTGAGTAATATAGGTCTTAACAAGGTTAAAATACAAAGTCCCGTTAGTGTTCCTTTTACATTGAATTGTGAAGTTCCTCAAGTTTCTGTCTTGGGCCCGTTACTTTTTTTAATTTATATAAATGATATTTTTAGCCTGGGTTTGCATGGACAAATAATATAGCCTTTGCAGACGATATGGCTTTAAGTTATTCGGGATCTTGTTTGGATAATATCTCTATCGATATCAACCATGATTTGAAATTGTTACGCGTTTGATTTGATAGGAATTTTTTGATTCTAAGTGAGAAAACTAAAATTATGTTTTTCAAGTTATCTGGGGACCCTTTGTTGAATTATATGCCTGAATTTATGTACCACAATTCTGATTGTGATTTTCTGAATTGTAATAATGATTGTTTTATAATTGAAATTGTCAAGTCCTTCAGATACCACGGTCTCCAGCTGGATGTTAACCTTAATTGGAAGTTGCATAGTCTAAACTTAAAAACACAATTGGGTTCTATGTTGCGTGCATCTCATTGTCCGCAATCTGTTTTATTCAGTTTTATCATGCTTGTGTTGGCTCACATTTGAGTTATGGAATTCCCTGTTGGGGTGGTGCTTTTAATTGTATGTTCAACTCTTTAATCACGTTACAAAACCATATTACTCGTTCCATGTATTTTATGAGCCGTACGGATTCTTGTTGGCCAGTTTATGTTGCGTATACAATTTTTCCTCTCCAACATCTATGTTTTTAGAGTTCTTCGTTTGTTTTATTATCGCAGTGGTCAGAGAGTAGTCAGGTTTGTTTCTGCGTATGATTTTGGTTTCATTTTTTGAACACATCTGTTTATCTAGGAGAGGTTAATAGTATTTTGTCAAGGATCAAATCAAAATATTTATTAGTTTTTGGGGACATGAATATCAATATATTAGAACTTCCTTCATCTTCAGATGATTACATATTTCTAATGGCGTCGCATGGTCTAAAATCTTTATTAAATGTGCCAACGAGAATTTTAAATAATTCTTCGACGTGCATAGATCACTTATGTATATTTTAGACATTCATTAAAATTTAATTTTAGTTTTATTTCGAATGTTCATAGATTGCACATTACTGACCACTGTATGATATCTATTATGTTAGCATCGTTGTTCATTTCTCCGCGTAATCCTTTTACATCTAATTTAAAACGTTATGCTAAAACCATTAATTATTCAAATCTATTTGACAAGTAAAACGTTTAACTTATCCAAAGCTTATGACTGTTTCATTACACGCTTAGTGTAATACTTCAAGACGTTTAGTGAGCGCTAAAGAACTTATCATTAAGCCTTGGATTTCTTCTGCTCTGCTAAAACAAATTAAATTGAAAAATTACTTAAGTAAAAAATTATCTAAAAATTCTAGTAACCCTACATTGAAAATTCGGCTCAAAATTTTAATTAAGGCTCTTAAACATGATATTTATTTTTCCAAAGGCAATTTCTATGAAAACAAATTTAGCTCTTCATCAGGTAATATTAAAGATAGCTGGAAAGTATTCAATGAAATTTTGAACAATGAAAGCAAGAAAGAAACGATTGCGGAAATAATAATTGATGATAACTTATCAGTAACGGATCAACTTGAAATAGCAACGTTATTTAATAATCATGTCGTTAACTCGGTTCTTAATTTGAAAGAAACTAGTAAACCTGATGACCAATTAAGTTGCGTTTTCTGGGAAACTGATTCGTTTGTAATTCTAAACATCATATCTCAACTCAAACCGACTTGCACATCGGGCAATGATGATGTTAGTAATTTCTTGGTTAAAAAAGTATCAATTTATATTGTAGATATTTTTTCATACATTGTAAATTGCAGTTTTTCTTCCGGTATTTTTCCTTCCAGACTAAAAGAAGCAGTTGTCATTCCAATATTAAAAAAAGGCGATAAAAAAAATATTGTTAATTACAGACCAATTTCATTGCTTTCTGTATTTGGTAAAATTACCGAAAAGCTAGTCCATTTAAGAGTGTCTAAATTTTTAATGAGCACTAGTTTTTTACATAATAACCAGTACGGTTTTAGGAAATTTAAAAGTGCTGAAAAAGCTTTATTAGAATTTAAGAATTTTTTATACAAAGGTCTGGATCAGAGAGAATCGGTTGGCTCTATTTTTGTAGATTTGACAAAAGCATTCGATATGGTAAATCATAATGTCTTACTAAAAAACTTTCCATTGCTGGTTTTCGTGGTGTTATTTTGCAGTGGTTTCGTTCCTATTTATCTGATCGGTCTCAGGTTGTTAATATTAATGATGCTTGGAGTCAAGGTACGACCTAATGGTGTCTTGCTCTTTCTATATTTTGGAGCACTAAAACCAAGGGTATGTTTTTCAAAATTAATGACGCTATTGTTGTAGATCCGATCATTTTTTATCATGATGTGAATTGTGGTCAAGCTGCTTGTATTGACCATTGTTTTAAAATTGAATTCGTTCATTCTTTCAAATATCTCGGTTGATAATTCGATGCATTGGAAAACCCACATTGATTCTCTTCGTATTTATTTGGCATCAGTGATTAGGAAAATGTATATATTACGACAAGTGTGTCCGGTAGGCGTTTTAAGAACTATTTATTTTGCCCTTATGGAGTCGAAGTTGTCGTATGGACTAGTGTGTTGGGGTGGTACTTACTGTGCTAGGATTGCTAGGAATGCTCTATGTTTATCTGCTTCGTGGCCTTCATATCAGTCTTTGGAGATTCTTCCTTTTAAGCATTTATTTGTGTTCAAAATTATGAAAGCTTTTTTCATTATTAATGTCATTCATTCAAATGTCTCTACTAGTTACAATTTGAGAAATGTTCAGTTTATTCGTCTTCAGAGATTTATATAGACCAATTTCCAAAATTCATTTTTAATTGTTGCTCCGAAAGTTTTTAATAACCTTCCGGTTGAATTGAGAGATTGTCGGAAACTTATTAAATTTTCATCTGGCTTGAAAGTATTTTTATTTAGTGACTCAAGTATGAATGGTTTGATGCATTTTCAAGTAAAGTTTAATTTTAATTCTTCCACACTTTGTGGAAAGGACTTTATTTATAAAAAAATTAAGACAAAATTAGCATTAAAGACTTCAAAGCCTCTAAAAAAATTAGCGTATAATGTAATACTCTTATTTGGGTATAACGAACATAAAAAATTAAAACCAAGTAGAAAAACGGAAACTGGAAGCGCTGTTGTGGTCTTGTGGACGATAAAAACCTTGGACAAATTTACTACATTTATACTGGGGTCCGGTTATCTTAGAGTTATCCTCATACTAATTTATTACTGTGTTTTTAGGTTCGATTGAATTAAATAGTGATGTTTCATGAAAAATTACCCAAAATCTATAATAATTTGGTTGAACGCTAAGTATAAACATACTAATTATTTTTTAACCTATAACCACAAGTGGCAAGTGTTATAAAACAACTAATTTTTTAATAGTAATGAAACAATTTTGCTTGACATTTGAAGATATTATTATGATAGTGAAATGCCCAGCTATGATATTTTTTGGACACATATTTCTCACTACATTGAAAAAAACATATACAAACATAAAATTGCTGATAGAAAATATCAGTGAATTTGCATAGTATAGACGGCGTGTTAGCGAGCCGTGGAAGTGGCACTTATACTTTGATACATACATTTGCTCATGCTGTTGCTGAGTTTCGTTATGCGGAGCATATAGGAAATAAAAACTATAAGAATGGTAAACAGATTCGAACACCATTTTCTAAAGATACGCGCAATGAAGAAGCCGCAGCGAGACATGCTACCGTCTTTCCAAATGCAATGATTTTACATTTTTTATTTCAGTTAGTTCAAATCAATCAAATGAGCGATGCCACTTTGCTTTGTTCACCAGAGCCTCTTTCATGTTCTTTTCGACCCGCTTCAACTTTCTTATTATGAATTTCGCTATCGAATAGGCTGAAAACGCATTCATTTAACGTAATACACGCACTCATTTAATGACGTTTGTCAGTGTACGCGCCATTATTTTGAGACTAGCTTTGATTTTAGTTTAGATTAGACGCAAAATTCAACAAGCGAGTAATCTGTCACAATCTTCAACAATAAATGGATTTTTTCCTGGCCGCTCAACGGTCACTAATTTAGCGGTTTTTCAAAATAATTTAATAAATTCTGTTGCCTTGAAAGTTCAAGTCGATGTAGTTTATACCGACTTCGCTAAAGCTTTCAATAAACTTAATCACAGGATATTAGTGAATAAGCTCAGTGAACTTAATTGCGACATTATTCCCTTAAATTGGCTTATTGTCTTATTTATCGGATCGCAAAATGTTTGTTAAGATTAACGATACGTTCTCAGAATGTTTTATTGCGACATCTGGGGTGCCTCAGGGTAGTCACTTTGGTCCACTATTATTCTTATTGTTCATTAACAATGTTGTGGATTGCTTCAAATTCGCAGACTGTATTCTATTTGCTGACGACATGGAAATATATGCAAACATATTATGTGAATTAGATCGCGATCAATTTCAGTGGGACCTCAACACATTTTGCGGTTGGTGAGTTACTAACCTTATATTTCTGAATGTTGGTAAGTGTCACGTGATCACCTATTCCAGGTCTAAATCTCCAGTAGTTTTTGACTACTTTCTATAAATGACATTAGTTTGAAGAGAGATAATATGATTACTAATTTGGGCGTTATCTTTTGCTCGGATTTAACGTTTAACTCACACATCGATGCGGTTGTTAACAAAGCCTTTTCGATGTTGGGGTTTATTAAAGGAAATTCGAAGAATTTTCACGACACATCAACTCTCAAGTCACTGTACACTTCATTTGTTCGTTCACAGATTTAGTACGCGACTGTCATATGGTCTCCGTTCTACCAGTCTCATTCAAACAGAATTGAAAGTATTCAGAAACAGTTTTTGTTATTTGTTCTCAGAAAATTAGCGTCTCTCGAACGAGACAATAATTTCAGACTATCACCATATGTAGACCGATGCCGTTTTCTGGATCTCCAATCTTTAAGTGCTAGACGTACATGCGCAAGTGCCACATTTGCACGAGACATCATTTATGGTAAAATAGACTGCTCCGACATTCTTTCATGTTTTAATATTTATGCTCCTCAACGCAGCTTACGCCCCCGGGAACTTCTTCATATTCCGACCGCAAGTAGCAACTACAGCTTCCATGGCTCTATAGTGCGTATTCAACGAGGTCTCAACGCCGTAGCGGATTGTTTCGATTTCAATATTTCCAGAGATGAGTTTAAGAAACGAATCGCTAGACTTTTATTTTAAATGTAGTTTCATAATGTTTTGTTGTTAAATGTTAGATCTATTGATATCGTTATAACCTTATCTTTATTGTATAAAATTTTTTAACTTTTTATAATATTTTTTTAATAATGTAAGTCATTTTTGCATGAACATGCTGTTGGTTAATAAATAAATAAATCAATTGGAAAATTGTCCGCCATCTTCGTAGTTTTCTTTAGTATTTTCATCTTGTTCCTAATTGCAAGTTGAATTCCATGATTTAAGTATAGTTGATGAAGTATGATACTGATTTACTGCAAAATTTTTGCATCAAGGACAATCCTCGTTTAAGCTGATCTCGAAACTAATTAGCTTCCGCTCGAGTAGACTTGTTAAAACGTTACCCGTACAACTTCTATAATTTCTTATCAGACCGAGATTGACATATGAACCATTAGAATAATGTACATTCACATTGAATTCATTCATTTTCATTCATCGAGTGTGAAACTTAATAATTGGTCGGAATTTTTATTTTTTTATTTCTACCGATTCGTAGTAATCAAGTATGAGTTTCATCACATCTATTTTTGTTTTAGGTAGTTGAAAGCCACGAGCACAATAACTTTCTCTTATAAATGCACTCCTACAAACACCAGACCCCAATTGAAAACCCATCCAATGCACATAGTTTAGACAGAATTTCAGCCATAGAATGTGGTTTGTGTAGTTTAAAAGGCTAGATTAAATTTTAGAATGTTTTGACAATTTTTTATTATATAAAAGAGATTTTTCGTAAATACCGGAATATTAACTAAAATTCCCGGGAATCGGGATTATAAAAATTGATTAATTTCCCGGGATTTCGCTCCCGGTTTTTCCTATTTCTTGTAACAAAAGTTACGATTATCGGAGTTAGTTTACGGAGATCTGGCACTCAAAACTTAAAATCAAAACACCAAAACAAAATATTTAATCTTAAAAAATACATTTTGTTTATTTATCGCAAATTTAATATTTTTAATTTGTTTATACAATAATATATAATTTTTAAATCCTATACATAAATTTATTTAATTAATTTTTAATTATATAATTTTCTTTATTTTTATATTAATTTTAATATATTATCAAACCCAAATAATAATAGAAACAAAAATTATAAATCTTATATGATAAATTGAAATAAAAAAAAACTAATTAAAATTATCTTTCAGACGGAATTGAAACGTTAACAAAAAACAAGGAGAGCTTAAATGTAACGAAATTAAAATTTGTCTTAATTAAGTTTATAAAATATGTATATATGTATATTTATTGTGTTAATTAACAAGCATATTAAAAAGTGTAGTAATGAGTAGTTTAATTAAGAAAAAAAATTAAAATAATAATGCAAAACTATAGAATTAATTAGTTTTTATCACTTTTTGTTTTATTTATTTTATTTTATATTACTTTGCGTATAATTAAAAATAAATTCCGATTAAACAAAAAATAAAATAAATTTCATGTAATATTTATATTTTATGTACGAGTATGTATATAGATAATATTATATAAAATAATTAAATTTAAAATCACAATTTTGAAAAAAAAACATATTTCACACACAAAATAAAAATTTGTTTTAATAAATAATTAAAATTAATAAAAAAAAAATATTATTTAACATCCAAATATATTTATAATAAAAAATAAAAACGAATAATTTTGGTTAATTTTTTAATGAAAATTTATATATTTATATTTATTTATAATTATATATTTAATTACATCACAATTATTTTGAACAAAAATTAATTAAAAAAAAAAAAAAAATTAAAATTTTTCCATAAAACTGTTTTCAAGCTAATTTTGATGATGGCACTATTTTATAATATGTGGAACGGAATATCAAAAATTAAATTAATTAATTTAACATTAACATTTTTGTTTTTGTATTGATTAGTGTTAGATTTAAAGAAAAACTATTTATAATTGTGTTAACTATGTATATTTAAACCAACACCGATTTTGCGCGGTTTATATATTTAAATATATCTTGATAGCTATTAATTAATTAAGATAATAATATATGGAGCAAAAAAACTATTGCAAAAAATTAATTATAACAAAAATATGTAAATTAAAATATTGACAAAAAAAAATCACATTTTACTTGAGCTTTTATATTTAATGTATGTATGTATGAGTAGGTATGTTGAGATTGAATAATTATTTTAATTAATTAATTTAGGTTTTGATGTACTAGTATATTATGTATATAAAATTATTATCGGGGGAAAAATTATTATTTTTTTTTTATAAAAGTAGTATTATGTATATGTATATTAATTAATTTAATTTACAATGTAAATAATTCTATTGTTTAATTAACAAAAAAAAAAATGATTAAAAAATTAAAATCTTATATAAATTTGATCAGCGGGCTTGTCCCAATCTTTAATTATTATTAAATTATACACCACACTTATAACCTAGTTTTCAACTATTAATCATATTGCCACCCAATTGCGCATGAGCCAACATTAAAATATCCTTTTTTTCTTTAGGAAATCTAAGTTCACGACCCGCTAAACGGGCAGTCTCTAATTCTCTCTCAGCTAAAGCTAATTCACGTGACAATATACCGGGATTTTCTTGTTCACGCGCTATCCAATCTAATGCCATTTGGGCTCGCATATCATCGTCGAGCGTACGATTTGAATAATGCGCTACCACCTCTTGTCGTGAACACTGTCGCTCTCGCATCGCTTTAAGCGAACCATTCCAATGTAGTAATTGAAAAACGGTCATTAATTCTTGAAATTCTAGCATTGTACGACCCTTGTTTGCTTCTAACATAAACCTGTATAAGACAAATAAATAAAAAAATTGTATTAATTTGTTAAATATATAATGTATGTAATAATGTATAATACCTAAATGCTCCAATACCAGTGTCTGGTCCGTCTCCCCCATCTTGATTCTCCCCCTTAAATGATGCGCGTGCCTCATTTACCGCCTTTTCAATAAAATCATCACTTATTCGTCGCGACGGATGTTCATTAAAAACGGAATTCATTAGGGCAATTTTTGCCGAACTTCGGCGTGCCTCCGCTTTTGTCGGGCAATTCTGAAAACTTCCAAAACAGCTGCCACCCGGTAATGTTACATAGCATACGTATGGTTGACTATTTGAAGGAACTGACTCATAAATAACAAGTGCACCATTTTTTAATTCGGCCCCACGAGCTTGTTTCATTTGCCAAAATTCTTGTAATGCTTCCACAACGTTTACTGCAATAAGATAAAAAAAAAAGAAATTAAAATTAGAGATTTAATATAAATTGATAATAAATATATAAATTAAGCTCAATGTGTCTTCTTGAGATTTCATAAACATTTCCACCAAAATATTAGTGTTTACCGCTTAGTTTGATATTTATGCTATGATAAATACAACATCTCGTAAAATGTGGTCTAAAACTCGCGAAATCAGGTTTAGCAAAGAGGAATTCGAAAAAATTAACAGACATTTTCACCTAAACCCGCATTCTTTAAATCCACCTGGTATGAAATGATTCATCAAAATTGCTTTAATAGTTATTAGTTGGTATACGTGCGGGTGTTACTTGGAGAAATATTACTAAATATTTGTAAGATTATCAAAATATCAATTATAGCGGGAATGTTTGGGAATGAAAAAGTCATTTCTACGATTTTCTGAAATATTGTCCCTTGCAAAAATCCATGTTGATTCACATCGCCAGTTAACAGAACAGTGTCAATGGAGTTGTATTTCCTACATTCTCCATGAAATTTGTTCAATATTAAATCGTTTATTTGCTCGTTTCAAGAATTCCTCAGCGGAACATTCGTTCTTCCAAATAACCATTTATAGCTTCCGATTATACTAATTATCAAAAAAAATAAAAAGTTTCAACCTTGGTCTATATGGTTAAGATTGTATCATTGTATCATTTCGGATATTATTCTTAGAAAAATTTCTCAAACGTAATGTCGCAGATGCGGTATGTATGTGCACCTCATGATTGCAACGTTGCATTGTAAAGTATTGATCGCCAATTTAAAATTCTGCCTGTGTCAGAAAAATCATATGGCGAACTCACCCAACTGTTCAATGTTAAAGGAATACATCATCCGTACAAGAGAACATCAAAATAAACGGAACATAAAAACAACAATATAAGCATCTTCAATATGGCCTCCTTCCGAATTTGTTTAATGCTGAACATTTTCCGGTGCTTTCATCTCACCCGAAAAACATTTTTTGACGGAGCGATTGCTGTAAAATGTCGGTACACAATTACAACAAACATTTCAAAATTGTTAGATAAAATCGGAAAATCGGAAAAATTAAGTTTTTGTTGTTTTAATACTTACAGCCTTTATCACCATAAAAAGTGAAATAAACGAGATATAAAACGAATGCGCAACGATATAAGAATCGTTGATCGTTTAATATGAATCCGAAAAATACTAAATATGTTTGTAACCAAAAGTAACTGTATATCAGTTCGGTTTTTTACACTTTGTAGCCGTAAAATGGAACATTACAAAACGAAAAATAAGCGAATAAAGGAACAATCTCAATCATTTAGAGTGTTAGATTGCCGCCGCCAGGTCAATATGTATAGACTTCAAATCAAATTTAGATAATCTATTAATAAAATATAGGTACAAATCTGTCTCTAATATAACTAGATTTAAATACAGACGGAGTTCCAATCACAAAGAGTAACAGAAGTTGTTTTTTGTCCTTATTAGGCAGGATTTGGAATTTAGATCATAGGTTTATTTTGTGATTGGTATTTATCATAAGTTTAATAAACCCATTGATTTCAATTCATATTTACGTCCGCTTTTCGATGAATTAGAGCAATTATTGACAAACGGATACATTTATGGTAGCAATAGGGTTACTGTAAAAATTAAAGCCTTCATTTGTGATGCCCCAGCAAGATCAGGCTTACTATAGGAATAAAGTCACATACGGGCTATTTTGTTTGTCTAAAGTGTACAGATGAAGGAGAGTTCACCAAAAATAGGATGAATTCCTCTTTTAGACAAAAAACACAACTTGAGCATCACAAATTTAACTCAATTTTGGAGGAACTCCCAATCGATATGGTTAAGCAATTTCCTTTGGAATATTTGCATTTAGTTTGCTTAGGTGTAGTGAAAAAATTACTCCAAATATGGCTGACTGTAGACACAAAATCACTTCTATTAAATCTTAAAATTCAACAGATTTCTGAAAACCTTAAAAAATATCACATACTCAACTGAGCGATTTTAAGCGCAGTATTAGGCCATTAAATGATTTTGCCTTTTTTAAAGGTCTTTTAACAGGTCGATATCAAGCTGTTAAATTGAGTAATAAACCCACCGAAAAGAGAAAAGTTAATTTTGGAGTTCCCCAAGGTTCTGTCCTTGGACCACCGGTGTTATTTTTGATTTATGTAAATTCCATATTTAAACTGCCTTTTTCTTCAACTTATCAAGTTGCTTTTGCGGACGATATGGCATTGGCTTATTGTGGGAAATCGTATAAAGATGTGTCTTTAAAAATTAACTATGATTTAAATTTAGTAAGAAAATGGTTTGATTTTCATTTTATGTCATTAAAACAAAAGCCATGTTTTTTAATATATCACAGGATAAGCAGCCGGATTTTAATATTACCTACCACTCCACATGCTGTACACATTTTGAAAAAAATGAACTCACTGCTAGTTGTGATGTAAACTGCATTCCTATCGAGTTAGTGGATAATTTTAAATATTTAGGCCTGAATGTGGACAGCTCATGTTGGTACCTTAAGGAAGCACTTAATAAATTGCAACAGACAGCTGTATTTGCTGAGATATGCTTGTCCTAAAGTGTGCTAATCGGTATATTATAGTCTGGTACAAAGCAAAAAGTTACGGCATTTGTTGTTGGGGTGATATTTATAAAGATATGGTTAACCGCTTGGAAATAGCAAGTTTCCCATTGTTTCTAAAGTACACGATTCTTCCTATTCGTCATTTGAATGTTTTTATGGTCTTACAAATGATCTTTATTAGAAGCGGTAATAGGAATTTCAAAAAAGTAAATGTTTATTGTGTAATAAATTAGATTGTATATCTCTCCAGCTTCTAAGAGAGAACATTTTAGAAGATATTATTTGTCGACCGGTTCTATGTTATACAAAAATTAGTGCGTATCACATAGTTTGGAAGAAATCCTGCGGAACTGAAATGTGTGGCTATACAATCAGATATCAGTTTAAATATTTGTTTGAGGTTGTAAGATAATAGTTGCTATATATAAAAAAATTGTGCTTGCGATCTGTCAAATTACAGTAAAAATATTTATCAAATTACATGGTGTTGGTTGAATAATTTTCATCAAAATGACATCAATAACCGTTATTATTTTCGACGTTATTCCAGGTTTTGTGTGCCTGCTTGATATTTTTAGATAAATCGAGATTCTAATCGAATTTCATCGGGATCGGTATGGAGGTGGTCAGGTTCCGTCTTGCTTGGCTATGTTCCGTAACATCATCTGAAAATCATTTGGGGATCCCATTTCCATCGTACATGTCGAATTTTATGGTAATCGGTTGAGGAATAACCGAGTTTCTTCCTGATTGGCCATGTTTCAGAACGATATCTAACCAGCATTTTGGAATCCCGTTTTCGTCGCGCATATCGAATTTCACCGAACTTTTCGGTATTCCAGAAGTGCACCTAAACATCCATCTTTCAGAGCTTCAACTGGGAATCATTGTCGCACATATCAAATTTCATCATAGTCGGTTGGGTAATGGTCAAGTTGATTGGCCATATTCATAATCCAAAAAAGGTAGAGATGTCACGGAATTCGAACCTTATTCGTTTTGTAGGAAAAAGATTATCACAATTTTGAACGCAAAAGGTATAATTGTACCTATTCAGCCGAAAAAGGTTAACTAATAAATAAACAACATATAATTCCCTTTACTCACTGGTGTTCGAACGCTTACTAACTACTTTAACTAACGAAAATTTTTCTGAATTAATGTTTTTTACATCCCATGGAGGGATTTGGCCGCTTCATTTTTGAAGTTTCGTAATCATTTTTACAACGGATAATGAGTGATTAGTTCATTGATCCTTACATTAAACCAGCCGTGATTTTTTCATCACCCGCCGGGAATCGAACCCGGGACCTCCGGAGCTTAAAGCAAGCATGCTAACAAATGTGCCACCGGGGCGGCAATCTCGCATTAGTTGGAGAGAATATTTATTTGAAGAGTGAATTATGTTTTTGTGGTTTTAAGTAGCGATATTGGGTAGGGCTTACTGTATTGTTCGAAATATAATTTCTACACCCAACTAATTTAAATTTTTGTTCATTCGACAAGAGACGTCTCTATGAAATCTAATACATATAGTTTTTGACAGACATTGCATGTCAAACATGCAATGATTATTTGATTAGTCAACAGATGTGTTTTGTGCTTAATAAGAATAACCTAATTATTGAATTGTACTCAAATTATTTAATTTAATTTAGCATGTACATCTTTAAGCTGTTATTATTTAGTGTGTTCCAGATTTAATTTAAACTACTCTGCAATGAATTTTAAGCACTACGGTAAAATACGGTTTTATAGGTGATCCTGGAATGATTAGCTAATTAAGACTGTGTGCCTAAAGTCGATTTTTTTAAACTAAATTTTTGACTTTTCATTTCAAAACAACATTACACTATTCACCACCAGGCGGCCAACGAAAAATCTCCTCGTGAGGTTACTTTTCAATTTAGTTGTCATTTCTAGAAAGGGTGCTCGGATTAATAATATGCGTTTTCAAAATTTAAATTTGCACAGTGGTTTGAAGAATACTAACGCTGATGAGTAATAAATTCAGTTTGTTCACCATTATTATTGATAATTATATTTAGCACAATTTAACCACGACATAAATCTTTTATGGAAATATTGTACGAATTACAGAACCAGCCTTACTTTTCAAAACGTTTCTAAAATATGTATCTCCACACTGTCTTCATCTGGCCAAATGTAATCGAGTCGTAATTGTAAGAGTATGTAAAGTAGTTTTTTACTCTATGTATCAAGCACCAAATGAGGTGAAGGTCCATACCAAATTTATACAGACACTACTGGTAGTAAAGAGTATTCGGTTAGGTAGGTCGCAACTTTAACTTTAAATAATGGTAAGTATACAATTTTTGTGTTTAATAGGTTATTCTTTATAATGAAAATTAATTTCGTTTAGAAGTGCTCCGTAAGTCACTCTTTCACATAAATTTCGTTGTACAATATTTCACCAATAATATGTTTAATCACTCATTTTGATAGTTTTTCTTATAATTTGGATAATTTTGTAACAAAATATGACACGTGAAGCACCTACAAATTCTGCGTATTGAGTCAGGCGCTCATAAAAAAATTTATGACGGACCATACCCGAACTGTGTGAGTGACGTTACTTTTAGGTTAGTTCTGGTTCGAGTGGATTTTTGTTTATTATTTTTTTTAACTATATTTTGAATCAAAAAGTTTAATTTTTAATCGATTCATTTTTGGACACTCAAGAAAATTAAAATACGGTTCAGGTAGCAACCGAACAACAATTTTAAGGGTCAAATCCGATTCTCTCAGTTTATGTTCAGTTCGATAAGGCAATTACTACTAGTAACCATAAGAAACGACAAACAATCGAAACAATGTTCGTCTTCAATTTGTTGGCGGTATTTTTCCGCATCTACATACTATCGCATAAATGGTAGAAAGGTATTGTGTTTCGCGATTCATTTTTCAAAGCGCATAAAAATTGTTTTCCAACGGAAATTGTGATAAGGCCTATTATAGGTGAATGCCTTTTTTGAAGCAGCACAAAAACAAAGAAGTTCCTTCTTCCATAACCGTATTCTCTCGTTTAAAATCACTTTGATTATTTAACTTTTAATTGGCAAAGAAGAGTTATTTTAATCTACAACAGTAAATCCGATAGGACACGGCCTCCGCAAATTACATCGAAGGAACACTTATTAAGAACTAAGAGAAACCCGAATCTAAAAGGCGTAATCAAATATAGAGTTGAAACAGTCACAGCATCAGATTGGGCCAATTTCGTCTTAGACACGAAGATGACACTC
Source organism: Tipula helvola (assembly GCA_963556165.1). Lineage (NCBI taxonomy): Eukaryota > Metazoa > Arthropoda > Insecta > Diptera > Tipulidae > Tipula > Tipula helvola. Next base: position 108,575,157 of record OY744482.1, read on the forward strand.
CCTGCTGTTAAAAGATAACCAGTACGTTTCTTCTAGTTAACTACTGTTATATTTTATAAGCTTTAGTGATACAATTTTTGCTTTTCAATTATTTTATTTAATTTGGTTTCATTTAATTTGGAAAAAGTTTCATTTCACTAGAAATTAGTTTCATTCTTTCCGTAAAACGGTTTATTCAATTCGGAATAACTTTCATTCATTTTAGAAATAGTTCACTTAAATTGGAGAATTCGTTTAATCTGAAATTTTTGAAAAACTATCAAAATAAAATCAAAATTATTGTCATATTTAATTAAAGTTTATATATTTTTGTACATAAGAGTTTAATTTCAACTTTCTGTTAGGAATTATACGGTAAGTCAAATCGTCTGTAGGCAACACGGAGTGGAGACACTTTTGGGTTGAACGGAGAGGCCATCTTCCGGGTTTTTCGAACTCATTAACAACTTTGCAAGTCTTTAGATGTTCTTATAGCGCCAATAAATTAATTTAATAATTCGTAGATAAATTTGTGTACGAAATATTGAGAAATTAAAAAAAAATAAATTAACAAGGTAAATCAACTTGTGCGTGAACCAAAATGAAAAGGAACGAAAATTAAAGCAGTAATAGTTATTTCCGTCAAATAGTAATAATAATTCGGTTGACGTTCCAAAAGTCGAAATTTAGAATAATGAAAAGTCAGGCACAGATTGTCTTATTGACTCTTATGCCATCTATGAACGACTGGTACGAACTAGTCAACAGTTTAGTCAAAAAAATCGACGTTAGGAACACAGCATAATTAAGAACTTATGCTGTGTTCCTAACGTCGATTTTTTTGAATTTGAATTAACATTTGAAAATTAACATTTTATAGATAGTGTTTCAGCTTTTTTAGAACTTTTTTAGAATTTAGAATTAGGATTTCAGAATTTTAGTATTTTAAACGGTTAGATAATCATCATAATTTTAGATAATCATAATTTTAGAATAAAAAACATAAAAAAATAATAAGCAAAAATTGGGAATGTTGATTTTCAGTGTTTTTAAAATTTAGGAATCCAAAAAATTCAAGCATCTAATGATTCGACGCCCTGGGCTAAAAATATTAGGCGCCTTTGTAGAAGCACAAAAAATTTCCCAGAGCAGAATCATCTTCTGTTTTAAAACCAGCACATTCGACACCATGAAATTCTAGAGAAAATAGAAGACATGAAGTTCAAACAGCATTTAGAAAGAGAGGCAATTAATTCCAGAAACGAAAAAAACGTTAGTGATTTCGACCATCGGAGACGATACAATGAATAAAATGAGAACACCGGATGATTGTGAAAATGCGAACTAGCATTGATACCCCTGTCAATAGGCGTTGAGACCTGTAATTGTCATACCAACGACCATTTGTATCGGTCGAATATTTCTACACGTTCGGTGGAAAATTGAATTTTTTTGAAAATTAACTGAACTATATATGCCCACAAATTCAGAGCCACAAAATTCGAAAATCTGCAAATGTGATCCGATTTCGATGATTGATACGTCTATCAATAGGCGTTGAGACCTGTAATTGTCATACAAACGGCCATTTGGATCAGTCGAATATTTCTACACGTTCCGTGATGCAACATATTCCAGAAATAGAAATATTTTTAAATACAGAATAAATCGACATTTTTCTAATATCCGAAAGCCATTTTGTTAAATCTTCGTTTGTTAAAATCCGGGGTTATAACTTATATCATTCCATTCATCCAGCGGAAAGAGCAAGAGGTGGTTCAGCATTACTAATAAAAGAAAATATAAAACACCATGTAGAAACAGAAATCGAAGAAGAAACAATGCAAGTTAGGATTCACATTAAACACAGACAGCTTCTGTCTCCGCAATATACTGTCCTCCCCGGCATAACTTGAAAAGGGAGGACTACATTAAACTATTTAAATCATTAGGACGTGATTTTATTATTGGAGGAGACTTTAATGCAAAAAACACCTATTGGGGATCTAGACTTACGACGTCAAAGGGTAAAGAATTGTTTCAAGCAGCCCAGACATCAAAATGTGAATTTTACTCTGGTGGTTCCCCAACATACTGGCCCAGTGACGAAGCTAAGATACCGGACCTAATCGACTTTTATGTAGCAAGAGGTATATCTCAGAACTATATTCACATTGAAAACAGCAATTCTCTAGTATCGGATCACTCACCGGTTTTCATGACAGTCAGTGAAACTGTAATTCAAAGGGAAAGTGCACCCAGATTAACAAATTCAAAAACAAACTGGGATCTCTTTCGTGAAATAATGGAGGACAAAATCAATCTCCAGGTACCGATAAGAAATTCTCGACAGTTGGAAGACGAATTGGAGCAACTCAATGAAATAATTCACTATGCTGCATTGGCAAGCACTCCCATTTTACAAATTAAGAAGACGCTTAACATATCCTACCCAATGGAAGTTAGAGAGTTGGTAAGAGAAAAACGACGAGCTCGTAAAACCTGGCAAATTAATCGAACACCGGAGAACAAAACAATTCTTAACAATTTATGTAACAGCCTCAAATCCCTTCTTAAAGAAGTTAAAAATGAATCAATCAACAGATATCTAGTTAGCCTAACTGATGAAAAAAATTCTGATTACTCACTGTGGAAGGCGACGAAGGGACTCAAAAGACCCAAAATGCAAGTGCCTCCACTTAAAAAGGATGATGGAACCTGGGCAAGAGGCCACAAAGAGAAGGCTGATCTATTTGCGGAGTATCTCCAGGAAACCTTCCAACCACTACCAAGACAAACTGCCAATGAAAATATAATATCTATTCACAAGCTGGATGAGTTTGAAATACGGCCAGACTCTCAAAGAATTAAAAGAAGAAGTGAAAAGTAACATGAATGTTAAAAAAGCCCCAGGGTATGATTTGATTACTTGCCAAATTATCAAAGCTCTACCTAATAAAGGATTTCGTAAGCTACTACACATAATCAATGCGAGCTTTCAGTTAAAATATGTTCCGAATCAATGGAAAGTAGCAGAAGTAATCATGATACCAAAACCTGATAAACCACCTAACGATAAAAAATCATACAGGCCAATTTCTCTGCTGCCAATCATGTTAAAACTCTTTGAAAAATTATTACTAAAGAGACTTAAACCAATAATTGAGGACCGACAACTAATTCCTCCACATCAATTTGGATTCAGAGAAAAGCATTCTACAATTGAACAGGTCCATAGAATCACCAACATAATTGAAAGAACGTTAGAACGTAAAAAAGTATGCTCAAGCATATTCCTGGACGTCGCGCAAGCATTCGATAAAGTCTGGCACAGTGGTCTGGAATACAAGCTGCATAGAGATCTACCGAGACAATTCTATGCCATACTAAGATCTTATTTATCCAATAGACACTTTCGAGTGAAATATGAGGATGAATACTCTGAGCTAAAGAAAATCTCTGCCGGTGTCCCGCAGAGGAGTGTCTTAGGACCAATCCTGTATTTACTATATACAAGGGACATGCCAACCACAAATGAAGGAACCATAGCCACCTTTGCAGATGACACAGCAATTATGGCAGTTGGAAATAATGTCGCTGATGCAACGAGCAAACTCCAGAGGATGACCAATGCGGTTTGTAACTGGACAAAGCGTTGGCGAATCAAACTTAATGAGACAAAATCCACGCATATTAACTTTACTTATCAAAAGGCTTATCACCTACCTATAGAAATTAACTCGCGACTCGTGCCATATGCAAATACAGCTAAATACCTTGGCATGACCCTCGATGCCAAGCTTAAGTGGAGAGAGCATGTCAAAAAGAAAAAAGAAGAACTTAACATAAAGTTCAGAAAAATGTATTGGCTCATAGGTAGAGGCTCTGAGCTTACAATTCACAATAAGCTGCTGCTATATCGGCAAATTTTGAAGCCGATATGGACCTACGGTATACAACTCTGGGGATGTACCAAGCAAACAAACGCCAAAATGATACAGACGTTTCAAAACAAGGTTCTTCGTAGCATCGTCGATGCTCCGTGGTACGCAAGAAATGAAGACCTTCACAGGGACCTACGGATGGAATACATCAAAGAGGAAATAAAAATGCATGCCGCAAAACACGAAATAAGGCTCCAGGAACATGGAAACCCCTATATTCGCCATATGATAGATAACCCTGTCGTTGAAAGAAGACTCCAAAGAACGAGGCCACTTGACCTAGTGAACTTACCAAACTAAAATTAGTAAATAGGTTTAATTGATTATGGGGCTAACCAGTGGGTTACACCCCAACAAACGTGAATTTTACTAGATATATAAAAATTTGTATTTGAAAGAAAAATTGCTAGATGAGCGCAGCCTCAGTCGTAATAAAATAAAATGAAAAAAAAAAAAAAAAAAAAAAACGTTCCGTGGAAAATTCAATGTTTTTGGAAATCAACTGAACTATAGCCCACAAATTCAGAGCCACAAAATTCGAAAATCTGCAAATGTGCTCCGATTTCGATGATTGATACCTCTAGCAGAGAACAAGTTTTTAAATTTGGGATGGTTTACAATTGACGACTGGTATGGTGTGCTCTAGTGGACAATAGTGAACTACGAGACTTCTAATAACAAAAATTTGCTATATGAAGTTATATGGAAATAGTATTCATATAATTTTTTCTTAATTGCCAACTTTCATGATAAATTAATCGGATTAATTGAATTTTTATCAGATTTAGTAGATTTGGGTAGATTTGCAAATCAAACAAACGATTTTTAGTCTGAAAATTAGAATGATACCAATGACTAATATGCCATTTTGATGTGTAAAACCAAGATAAAGGTTACGAGTTCGACCAATTTTTATAACTTATTAATAATTTGTGTTTTATAGGCATTTTGTCTGTAAATAGTTACATAAATATTCCAAAAATTACCAATATTTCGGTAATCAATCGGTATACGGTATTGGATGCCCTACAAAAAACCCGGAATTACGACCCTGGAATTTTCGACTTAGAGTTCTCAACACTAATCTGATATACAAATTCACCATATAATTTTTGAAATTTCAAATTAAATTAAAGCTCGAGTACCTTTTTTAAATTACTTACTAAACATGTACTTTTTCAACATAAGTTCCTATAGTTTTTACTTTCTTCCCTCCTAAATTTCCGAGAATTTACTTCCAATATCGACCCCTGATTTAAAAATGTTGTTATTTCATAAAACGCCTCAATTTTAACCATGATTTTTTTGTCTCGCAGATCACGGTTTTCGATCTGAAATTCCTTTTCATGTTCATTGTAGACTAAGAACTTGCCGATCAAAATCCTCGTGATTGTGGAATTCAAATACACATCACATATCTTACAAAAACCATTAACACCACAGAAAGCCGTAGTGGTCATTGATAATAGGCAGATTCAGAAATTTGCGTGCGAGGAAATTGTGCGGGTTATTAGTGATATTAAGACGAGGTATTAACGCTCTCTGGCAACAGCTCCACGGCTGACACACAGTTTGAGAAGCAGTGGTTTAGAGTAATTTTAAATGCATTTCCACAAGAGAAATTGATCCCGATAAATTTCATAAATACGCGAGTGACACCGCAGATATATATATATGTATATATATATATATATATATATATACATATATATATTAGGGTGGAGTGAAAAAAAATTTTTTTTACAATTTTGGTACGGGGGCCTTTCAGAAAGTTACTTTATAGTGTCGTTAATGACTGGTTAAAATATTTTTAAAATTCATTAAAATTTAGCGGTGGTATTTTCCAATTGAAATTTTTCTTTTTAGCCGAATTAAACTAGACTTTCATTATAAAAAAAATCCTGAAGTACATGATTCTTTAGAAACCGATAGAATACCGTTTAATAATTGTAATTACTAACGTCTCGAATGCCACTCCTGTGATAAACGCCCACTATCCACTTTTAGGGAGAAGAAACAACATTGTGGCCAATCACATTTTACTTGCTTTTGCGTAAGTAAAATAAAGTATAGAAATCAAGAAAATGTTGAACCTTGACATTATTGGTAATTTATCGATTTTGGGGTCCTGTGAGTCCGAAAAATTAGGTTTCGAAGTGGTTTTTGTCGGTCTTTAAGTCAAAAATCTGCAATAAGTTGAAAAAACATACTTTAAATGGAAAATACCATCGGTAAATATTAATGAATTTTAAAAATATTTTAACCAGGTGGTTTTGGCACTAAAAGGTAACTTTTGGGGGGCCCCCCTAATTTTTGGTTTTTTTCACTCCACCCTAATATATATATATATATATTAGGGTGGTCCTTATTTTCGAAAGTTCCAATATCTAACGGGACACCCCTAGAAATGTGAGGTTATGCTAAAAACTTAAACAGAAAAAATATTGGGTCAATCGAAGATGGTTTAGAGGTCGCGACTTGAGCGCGAAGTTCGATAAAAATGGTATTTTTTTTAATTTTTCACTTTCAAACGAACATAAAAATTATTTAAAATTTTTCTTAACCTAAATGAAAATTGTGGTAAATATAGGAAATACTTACCTTTCCAAAACATTAAAGATATCGAAAATCGGTTAACAAATAGCGACTTTATGGCCAAATTTCCAAAATACAAACACATAAGACAAATTATTCCAACTTTTTTTTTATTATAAATGCATCATGTTTCTTCTATACAATGATATTATGAATTAATTTTTATGATGAAAATAATCAATCTAGGATGATCTTCTACCCATTAAGGATGTTTTGGTATGTGTTGAAAACTTCTGTGTGTAGTGCTTTACGACTTGTAGTAAATATTGCATGTCGTCTTCATGTTTTGTTAATTTCTTATTATAATCTTGTATTAACGTAACGCCACGTTCTGCGATATCATTTACGACTTTTATTTGACCACCTATTTAATTTAGTATAGCCATCGCCAATTTTTCATCATGGGTTTTGTAGAATAAATATCTCTTAAATAGTTGAAATCCAGCTTTGATGCTTTATCAGCTTTAGTGCAATGGAACCAAATTTTCACATAAAATCGTACGACAAAAATGCAAATGTCCCGTAAATTCGTCTGTTCTTGTGCTGTTAACTTAAATTCTGCACGAAATATAAATAATTTCAATACATAATGGCTTTGGAAATGCTAATAAATTGGACATCCAGCGAGCATAATGCATAAGCCCTGGCAAACAGAAATGGACATTTTCATTTGGTATCATGCCTAAAAAAATTAGAGTGATGTCTAATAATTCTTTGTAATCATCCCGAGCATGTTCCTAGGCCAATTCGTTCTTACAAAAACCCGCTAATTCCGCTTTCACACCACTTTTCACACGGCATCATTTAATTGTATATAAACGTTGGGATCATCTATGCCTGCTTTGAAATAATCCTTATTCAAGGAATTCCAGGCATTCTTGAATCTCACAAATAACGGAACATTTACTTCTAATGTATAGCCCATTTCTGATTCAATTGCAGCGCGAAATATAATTTCACATGTCATGTCAACAAGCAAGATATAATAAACTTCGTTCTAGTTTCTGCTCTAAAATAATAGCTGCTCCACTTAATCTTCCAGAATTTGAATATGTTGTATCGAAGCAAGCCGCCGCGACATCATCTGCTACTCTCCAATCGATTAAGCTTTGGAAAACAGCCTTCGCGATCTTGATATTTTGGGAACGCTCAATAATTGTTGTCCATCTATATGGGAAATAATCACTGGCAAACGATCCACGGTCTTCGTTCCAGTTTCCTTAAGTAATTTCCCTTCCCAATGTACTGCGCCTGTTGTAAACTTGAAAGTCGATTTAACTGATTTCTACCCTATTTGTTTCACGAAGGCGCCTCAGTGTTATTCGATTCAAAACGAGTTCATCAATAGAATGCACAAGACTTTCGGCAACGGCACTGATTAAATGCAATGCTGCACGATCAGTAATCTTCCCCTTATCCAAGGCTGACAATATTCTAGGAGTAATGAAATATTTGCTTCTTCTAGGGTCTTCTTCTACGCTTAGCACAGGCAAATCAATATTTTTGAAGCTCATGTCGTTATCAGATATCCTTTCGCTGTCACTCTCCGATGACGAAAATAATGCTTGTGAGTCTATTGGAATTGATTTAATTTTTTCTTCAATTAAACTTCGATTTAAACTGAAATTAATTGAATTTTTCTTGTTTAAATATTATATGATACAATGAAACATATCGTCCATAACAGGTCATAATTAATGCGGCAGGCGGATTTGACTACAATAGCTAATGAGACGAATGATAAGGACATCATAAAACGCAACTATATTAAGTCCTTATGACTCATACGGTTTTTTATGACATCATAAAACATGCCTCGTTATACATCATTTTTAATTATTTATTTATTTCTTTGTAATTTTGAATATAAAATCCAGGGTCCCTATTTCTGAATACGATACGTATCGTGTTACGACACGAATGTTATACACGATACGTTTATAAATTGGTATTTCTGAATACGATCGTACGGGAGTTTTTGGTTTGAATCTTGGCTATAAGGAAATTTTTTTTTGATGATTACTACTACATATAATAATATTCTCCCACTTGTATCTTTTGACATTTTGACGTTTCTTTAAATCGGTTGATTTATATTTTGTGTTAAATTTTTTTGTGTGTTTTGATTTTAAATTTATAAATATTTAGAAAAAAATATCCACGTTGAATATTTACAATTCGAATTACCATAATGGATTCAATCGTACATTTTTTATCAAGTGATTCGGAGGATGAAAGCGAACCAAATCCATTTCGATTCAGACAAATACGGGATAAATCCAATATTTTTAGTCTTTCTGATACGGAGTAAGTATTTTCTATTAACATATATGTAATTTGTTCCAACAAGCTTAATTTACATATATAAAACATTTGTTTTAGATTTACGAGTTTGTTTAGATTATCAAAACAAGCTTTTAAATATTTGCTGGGAGAGTTAAACGACGAATTGACTAGCAGCACAAGATCGACATCGATTTCCAGTATTTCGAAAATAGCCGCTACTCTTCGGTTCTGTGCGCAAGGTAGCTACCAAAAAAGTGTAGGTCAAGATTTCTTGGTGGGCATGTCGCAATCAACCGTTTCTTCTGTGCTGAGTGAGGTGATCGACCTTATTGAAGAAAAGCTGTGCTCAAAATGGATTTCCTTTCGACAATCTAATGATGAGAAGCAAATGGCGGCAACGGAATTTTACAATAGGACGGGATTTCCAGGGGTAATTGGATGCGTCGATGGAACACATGTGAATATTGTACGACCTTTTGAGAGTGAGCACCTATATTTTAACAGAAAAGGAAGACACAGTTTAAACACGATGATAGTAAGTTTTTCTTTACATGTGTTAAATATGTTACACAATTAATACAAATATTGTTATCGATTTAGGCTTGCGATCATTCAATGAGGGTACTAGCTGTAGATTCAAAATACGGTGGTGCAGCTCATGATTCATTAGTATGGAGTTTAAGCAGCTACCGTCGTTATTTGCAAGATCAACAGAACAATGACAACCATAACTATTGGTTGTTAGGTAATTTGAAAAATTATTCTGATCGTTATTAAGTAGACTTAAACTTTGTTTTTAATTTTTTATTAGGAGATTCAGGGTACCCATTGGAACCGTGGCTTATAACGCCATTTAGAGCAGCAACCGAGGGTAGTAGAGAGGCATTATTTAATACGGTACATTCTAAGGCACGAAATATAGTAGAACGCACTATTGGAATGCTGAAAGCTAGGTTCAGATGTATTTTGGGAGCCCGGGAGTTACATTATAATCCTAAAAAAGCATCCCAAATAGTAAATGTATGCTGCGCTCTCCACAACATTTGCTGCCATTTCAAAATTCCATTTGAGGTAGAAATTGAAAATAATTTAGAAGAGCATGTTGAATTAATGACCTCAAACGAACCCAACAACCATGTAGCGAGTCGAATAAGACAAAATATATTAAATTCAATAACATAAATTTATTTGTTTCATTATAAATTTCATATAAAATAAATCACATAAATTATTTAATTCATAAATTTTATCATATTTCAATTTCATTTTCACATAATTATAGGAACTTATAGTTAAAAATATATACATAGATACATCTTAAAATTTATCTTCTTGGAACTTTAATTTTTTTCTTTTTATTCTTCGCTGCTTCTCGTTTAACTGAAATAGTTTTATTCGCAATGACATTTCTTTTTCTTTAATTTGTATTTCCCTTTCCCGCAATGAAAATGATTTTCCCTTTAATCGAACCAATTTTTTCATTGATTTATTTGTATCATTTAGTGTGTTATTAATTGACTCAAGTTTCTCTTGGATAGTGTTATGAAATTGCTGCTGAATATTAATTTGCTGTTGTAACGCTTGGTATTTATTTTTGGTTCTATTATTGGATGTTGGTGGTGCTGATGTTCGTGTTTCATTATTATGGTCTACATCTGATTCTAGATTTAGTTCAACTGAAGTTGAATCAACATTATATACAGGTACATCCAAAATTGAGTCTCCAAAGTCTCTTGTCGCCTTCGTTCCATCTATAGAGCGTTGCAATTCACACAGCCGAATAACAGTTTCTTCTAGGGGTGAAAATGTTTGTTGTTTATTTGGTCCACCTCCAGTTCCGGATATATTTAATTTATTTAATTTCAATTTTTTTTTAATATGAAATTTATAATCCGACCACACTTTCTTCCATCCCTCGAAATTTCGAACTGGAGGCCCGTGAGCATTTAATTGATCAGTAATTTCGTTCCATAAAGATTTTGATGAAACACGTGCATCTGAGGTATTATTAAATCCATTAGCTAAATCGGTGTGCGTCTCCATGAATGCCACTAATAGTTCATACTGTTTAGTGTTCGTTATTTTTGCCCTAAAATACACATAGTTTCATAATGTTTAGTATTGTGTATAATTTGTTATATTATATATATACATTTGTTTCGTATAAAAATGTATTTTATTTTATTTTATTTATTGTCTTATTAATATTTTAATTTTACAATTACCTCGTAAATTATAAATACAAGTTAGAAATAATTTATTTTATGTATATGTATACAATTTGCAAAAAAAAAAAAATCGTAAACTGAAGTGAAAGTCAAAGGTTACTTTTATAATTGAAATAAATATATACATATATATCTATTTCAATTACAAAATACATTTGTATACAAAACAATTTTCAAAAATAAAAAAAATATTAATGTTAATTTACTTACATTTTTTTATTTGATCTCTTTACCTTTCTTTCCGTCAACTAACTACACAACGAACACATCTTCGATCATGAACGTACAAAAATGGCTCGTATTCGTATTGCCCGATAAGGGAAATTTTATATCGTGTCATACTAACACGAATTCGTGTTGGAAACGTACGTATTCGTATTCCAAAATACCAACTATACGAATTCGTACATTTTCGACACGAATTCGTATTCAGAAATAAGGGCACAGGATTTAGAAAAATCCGTTTAATTTTTGGGTTCTTATTAGTTTTGGAAATTTGGCCTATAGTCGCTATTTGTTAACCGATTTTTGATATCTTTGATGTTTTGGAAAGGTAATTATATCTTCTATTCACCACAATTTTAATTTAGGTTGAAAAACATTTTTAAATAATTTTTATGTTCGTTTGAAAGTGAAAAATTAAAAAAAATACCATTTTTATCGAACTTCGCGCTCAAGTCGCGACCTCTAAACCATCTTCGATTGACCCAATATTTTTTCTGTTTAAGTTTTTAGCATAACCTCACATTTCTAGGGGGTGTCTTGTTAGATATCTCCTCATTTTTTTCGCCCCATACAAACAAGGACCACCCTAATATATATAATATACATATATATATACAGGGCCTTTCAGAGCTAGCAGGGGGCCTGGGCCAAATTATTAAAATGGGGCCCCATAAAAATAAAATAAAACAATCTTAAGTTTATATCACATGAATTCATTTTAGTATTTATTAGAATTTATTAGAAATTATTAGATTGAAGCTTTTCTCGCTTTATTATTATAAAATTCTCTAATGATTTGCTCAAAATTAATTTTTCTTGCCATGTCGTGGTTAATGTTAAACATTGCCAATCCATTTAATCGTTGTTCTGCCATTGTTGAGCGATGAAATTTTTTTATTCTTTTAAGAACACTGAAACTCCTCTCGGCTGAAGACACAGATGCAGGGATACGTAATATATATATTCTTAAGACAATGATAAGATTCGGAAATAAACCAGCTAAGTTTTACTGAGAATATTTTCTAATAAATTTGTTGGTGTCGGATCTGCATTGAAATTAGCTGCATACATTTTTTTAAGGAATTTTACCTCATCTAGTATCTCGTTTGATAACTCACTCGTGTATTTTGAATGCAAACGGTTTACTGCAGCTTCAATTTTTTCATCAGTCAAATTTGAAAATGACCAAAGAAAACCGAAAAGATTGCAGATATTTTGTAAAGATTGAAATTGTCTTTGTAAGCCAGCTATTACGGAATTAACTATTACGTTAGCACATTTATCCTGTAGTATTTTTCAGCATCCGACTGTGTCCGTATCGTTCTATTAATGGCAAAATCACATGTAACTCCATATTCACGTGCTTTAGCTTTTGCTTTCGCAGATATTTCATTCCACATTCCGCTTAAATTGCGAAATCTCATTAGTAGACTTTCAATATTATTTTGCTGAATATCAAGTGTAGCATTTCGAGCTTCAATTACCAAATTTGTCTGATGCAAATCTGTCAAAATTTCGAGCCATATGATAGAAAGCAAAACACATTCAAATTTATTTAAATATTTCTCAATTGAGTGTAATTCAACGATTGCGTGTGGTGGTAAATTAAAGTAATGCATTTCATTTAAAGCATCTCGAATAGATAATAGATTTTTGGCTATTGGTTTTACTGCATCTATTCTGGCAGACCATCTAGTTTTGGAAATCGAATGAAGAGACATACGGATATGTTTCTTTGAAACCTCCCATCTCCGCGGACTACTGCTAAAAAAATTATACATTTGTTGTATAACTCCAAAAAATTGTACAGCTTCTTTACACGATTCAGCTGAATCAACTCCAACAAGATTTAATGTGTAGTTCCCACAGCTGGAAAAAATACAATTAGGATTACGCTTCGTAAGAATGGCTTTCACACCGTTTAGCTTGCCAGTCATATTTGCACCATTATCATATGCTCGGGCAATACACAAATTATAATTTAATTCCATATCCGACCAAATTTCAAGAATTCTGGCAGCAATTTCTTCTCCGGTTTTTCCAGAGAATGAATCGAAGCAAATAAAACGCTCTTCAATGTCAAATTTTAAATTGTCACACATCTTGTTCTTGTTATATAGACAAAATACTATCGAAGATTAAGCGCAAATGAGAAATCTATAGTAACAAAAAAATCGGGGGCCCCTAAAAATCGGGGGCCCGTGCCGTATGGCCCGGCTGGCCCACCCTCTGATTGGCCCTGTATATATATATATATATATTAGAGCGGATTAAATTATAAGGAGAATTTTTTTTTAGTCTGGAGACTCCACTTTCTGAAAATTAATTTTATTTTAAGCAAGAAAGTCCACTACACCATAAGGCTACGATGAATTTCGAGCCTGCATTATTTCATTTGAAGATTTTGCTTTTACGTTCTAAGCCTATGGAAACAGTTGTATTTGCAGAAAAATTGATTATTTTCTAAACTAGAAAAATGTATCCGGGGGTTTTTGGGCACGATGAATTCATTTTTTGCATTTATTTTGACCTTAACTGTCCGCTTCTAGAGGGTGCTGCAGTACTATTTCAGTGCATTTTCATAAATTTTTAAAAAAATGCCAGGCTTTTATCTCGAGAACGGTGCTGGATAGCAGAAAATTACTTTTAATGAAATTTGTTAAGGGTTCGAGGAGGACATCGGATGGTGACCTTTAATTCGACCTTGACTTCGACGTTCAAGGTCATTCGAAGGTCAAACTGAGTTTTTTAAATGGAAAATCATATGTTTGACCTCTGATTTGGAAAGAGCGCAAGATTTTACTTTCGGATAGGGAGTTTATTCTCTTCTTTTGAATAAATTTCAGATGTTAAATCAAGGATAAATTACTAAATAATATGAAATAATCAGCAAATAATGAATTTTAATGGCAAATGACTTAATTTAAATTTGTTGGCACCATGACCTATAAGGTACCAAGTTAGTATTGTGTTAGTAAATTCCCCATCAAAATTCATTATTTGCAGATTATTTCTTATTTAGTAAATTGTCCTTGAACTAACACCTGAAAGTCATTCAAAAGAACAGCCTAAACTTCCTATCTGAACGTAAGATGTTGCGTCCTTTATGAATCCGGGGTCAAAAATAGGGATTTATATTTAAAAAAATCAATTTGACCTTCAAATAATCCTGAAGGTCGTAGTCAAGGTCGAATTGAAGGTCGCCGTCCGATGTCCCCCTCGACCCTTAACAAATTTCATTATAAATACTTTTCTGTTCCGTTCTCGAGATAAAAGCCTGGCATTTTTTAAAAAACTCACCCCTGTATAAAGAAAAATTTTCAAATGAAATTATGCAGGCTCGAAATTCATCGTAGCCGTATGGTGTAGTGGACCTTTTAGCTTAAAATTAAATGTGTTTTTAGAAAAGTGGAGTCTCCAGACCACTTAAAAATTTAATCCGCCCTAATATATATATATATATATATATATATATATATATATATATATATATATATATATATATATATATATATATATATATATATATATATATATATATATATCAACATTTTTGGATCCTGGAGAACGATGTCATCAACTGTGCATAAAGTTCTTCGACATGGATCTTCAATTATTCAGCATCCCATCTTATTATTAGGAGAGTTGTCTGAGGAAGCGTATAGGAATCTCGAAACAAGGACTATCGAAAATTTCGGCTTTTAAATACTAGAAAAAATTCAAGGATAAATCAAACCAAAGACTTATTTCCAATACTATTAATATCTTCTGATGCAGTGATATCATCATTATGAATTATAGAAAAAAAAGAGATTATATGAAGATGAGATTCAGGCTTTTTACTGTTATTATTGAATAGAACTGAAAATCTACATAATGATATATATATACATAGTACGTTTATAGAATTAGAACTTATTTAATACGTTTTATGTACTAATATTTGTGATACTACTTAAAACAAAATTAAAAATTATATTTAAGTCATATACAATATTTGTTCTTTTTATTAAATTTTCAACCCCTTTAAAAAGTGTGGTCCACCCTGGTTTTCTATTTTTTTTTTGTTTCTCTTAAACTGTGTTCTATCGTCTATATATCCTCAAAATTTCATAAATGTATCTCCAGTAATAGCCAAGTTATATAATTTTTACCACTTTTTCAACAAAATCTGACACTGTGTGGCGGATCTAGCCCTAAAAGAGGAGAACATATTAAAGCATATACTCACCTATTCAACAAATTCTTCTTAGAGACAATATTTGTCCACATCGGAAACATTACCATTCTAATACACTTATATTTTTTATTCTGGTGATAACAGATTTAAAAATTATTTCTTGAAACTAAGAGTATAAATCTAGGAGGTTAGAGCTAATTTTACAATAAATAATATTGTACCTTGTGATCTTGATAAACACTAACGTCCACGTAATTTAGTTGAATTTATAGGGATACAGTATTTTGAAAATGGTCAAATTTTGTATAGCTAATCGCAATATCCAGGAACCTCTCTAATTTTAATATGTTTTGTGGGAGTTCTTTAATTTGGTTAAATAAAATAAAAAAATTTTTGTTGATCCGTTTGCCAAATTTACAATAACCCTCAAATTTATCAGATTTTGACCAATCTTTCACAAATACTAATTAATTTCTTTTTCTTGTTCAACATACTTTTTAATTAAGCCACCAACCAAATTTTAGTATAAGTTTCTAAATTATCGCAATTTATTAAAATTGTCAAAAGGTATAAAATTTAAAATTTTTAATGTACAGCAAATTTAGAAAACTTGCTCTATCCTAAAATTTTGCTCTATTCTAAAATTCCAAATTATGTAGTTTATTCTAGAATGTTAAATTTCGAATTTAGAGATGTAAAATTTTCTATATGAAATTATTAGTTTTGGGTTATTGAGAGTTTTTAGAACGAATGTTATCATTCTAAAGTGATATTAATAAAATTTGCATTAAACTTTTTAATCACTTATTATCACTTAATATATCCATTCCATTACATTTACTTTACGGGGTAACTTATTGAAATGTTCTTTGTGTACATTTATGTAATTAATTATTTCTGAGAAGGTTAGATTTTTAGTTGTCCACCAGGGAACTCCAATTTATAAAATGTCTATTTATGTTAGATTTAAAATAGTTATTCAAAAATTAGTCTGATATTCAATTTCTAGAATTTTGTAAAATATAAAATTTTACCAAAATGTCCTAAAATAAATATTTAGAACTTTTAGTACCTATGTATTAATAATACTTTGTTCGTTTTTTGAATTCTGATTACGAGCTGGCTATTTCAAGTTGAAAGTTTCAGATTTGTTCAATTCAACGTTTTTGTAACCTTAATACTTAATCAAAAAATCCTATATACCGAAAATTATAATAAATCACACGATATTCCTCCTAGCGCATACACATGTCGTAATTTAGACTTTGCTTTGATTTACGTCCACCGAATAAAACAAAACAACAACCAAAAATCATAAATCAAGCCAAAATTTATTCCAGTATAACATTATCGCATCATCATGACCATCATTGTTTATGTTTATGTATACATTTATACAAATTCATTTTGTTCCGTCCGTTTCTGAATAAATCATAATGTGTATGGAGAATTTTAACTCCAATATGGGAATCCAAAAAAGCAACAGCCTGCAGAAAAGAAGATCAACGAACCATTTCACATTTTAGACAAAAAAAGATTTTTTATGGATGGATAAAATATGCGATTATGATGACAAAAATGCGCGATGTAATAAAAATTTGCGCGCACCAGATTATACTCCAAAAGCTTACAGTTTTGATATAAAATCAATAAATCTCAATAAAACATTGACCTCTATTAAATAATATAGCAACTAATCGATTAAATTATACCATAGAGGATTATTAAATAAATTAGAAAATATTTGAAAAATAAAAAATTTAGAGTTATGGTTTAATTTTACTTGTCAAGCATTACGTGAGCTTTTAACACCTGTTACATTAATTATAATTTATTATGTTCTAAACAAATTTATTATTATTTATTTATTTATTAACTATTATTTATTCCAGTTTGTGTTTCCATTTCTTTACATGAAATAATAAATTTAACTGTGTGTGTGTGTGTGTGCGCGCACCGCGCGCGCTGATTTTATAGCGCAGCAAGAAATCATCAAATACCAAAATCTATTCGTTTGTATCATTTCATAAAATGTTCATACATTGTATACACAATTTTATTAAATTGTAAATTGAAATTTTTAAAATATGAATTACAACTTATTTTATTTATATGTGCGGTAAATATTTTTGATAATTCTGGAGCACCGCACACCACACAATCTTTAAGATTTTTTTTTTTAGTTTGTGTGCATTTAAATAGATTTACGATACATGACGAGCGGTATAAAATAATATGTTAGCATGTTTAAATCGAATCTATATTTATACACACTGGTTGGTTTGATATAATCGACTGTGTTTTTAAATTTAAAATATGTATGTATTCGGTACGGTGGACAGTAAATGAAATCAAACGTATTCATGATATATAGAACATTGTCAAACATCGGTCAAACCGGGAATAGTTAAACCCAATTTAACTGTTACAAGCAAAATCAAGGGGGTACATTTTAGTCTAGTTGTTTTTACTTTTTGGTTTCTCTAGACACAATTCTTTTCATCCATTCCATTTGATTAATTTTTGTTTAAATTAGAATTGGTTTCTTCCCAAACTTAGTTTGGTCTGAATTATGTGTGAATGAATCAAAGCGATAATTGCAAAATATTTAGGAAAAAAGATATGGATGGGATGGGCTGTATCGTCTTCATGCCTTAATTGTTTTGCGTGATGTCTATAGACGGTAAACAAAGTGATATACCAAAAAGGGACAATTTTTGGAGACAATTGGTTCAGTTAAATCTACAGTGAAATCCTGCAACAGCAAATCCCGTAATAAAAAATATCCGGTTATTACAAACTGCTTCGGAAATAACAAACTTCGGTTATAACAAACCACTATAAATTTACTATAAAAATCTATCAAAATATTTTTTCGAAAAAAATTTCGGATTTGTCCAACTGCGCTTGTTATAAACGATGTTATTTGTAACAAAACTCCGTTTATAAAATTTTTTTTGTTTTCTCTTGGGTGTTTGTTATATCAGGATTTTACTGTATTTAGAAAGAAATTAACTATTTCCACCATATTAACATCTTAGAAACAAAGGAAACAACAATTGAAATCTCACTCGTTCCGAAGATTTTACCGCAAAGTGACAACTCTTAGAGATAAATATTTATTTATTTATTATTCAAAGTTAAGTTTTACAATTTTTATTTTATACATTTTTACAAGAAGTTAAACTTTACTTGTTATAAGTTACAAGTCTTGACTGTAAAAAATATTTTTACTCTCAAACTTTGTAGGGGCTTTTTGGAATGAGAAGCACCGATTCTGACTTATCCAAAATTAGCAGATAAAAATGTATTAAAAATAAAATTACCACTAATACAAGAAATTGATAGCTAATCAAATCACCATACGTTTATTAAAAATTTAAATATTTAAATTGCCAAATACATTACTGTTTAAATCAATATTTTGAAGCCATTTCCTCAACTTATTTAAAAAAATACTTAAATTCTTAGCCAAAGCAATGTCATTAGGGGCATAAGTAGTTGAAACGATAAGGGGCAATATATGTAGTTGAAAAATTTACGACAACCTTCCTTTTTGGTATGAGGTTTCCTATACAGATTATTTCTTCTATGATTACCAACTTTCTTTACTCTCGTTTTAAAATACAACCACAATTTGTGTAGAAGGTTTTTTAAGTTTTTTAAATAAAAAGCTTCTTTAGAGGAAGTACACTAAAATTTTCAAATAATTTTTTAGATTCAGCAGACTTATTTTCAAACGAAATCACTCGTAAGGCAAATTTTTGCATTTTGTAGATCACTTCAACATTATAGTTTTATATGTACCACCCCAAATAGTAATACCGTACTCCATAATATTATTAAACATAGTAAAATAAAGAAGCTTATGAAGCTTTTTTGGACAAATTTTTCTCAACAAATATAGTTTCCGAATACCTTTTAATAACTTGTGTTTTGTGATAATAAAATGATCTGTAAAATTTAATTGACTATCAGGCAATAAATCCAGGTATCGAAACTGACTAGTATTGGTAATTTTAACACAATTTGTGGAGCAATTAAGCCCCAAACAATCCCCAGAATGGCAAGTTACATTAGAAAATTGAGGTGATATTTTCTTGAAGAAACTATTGAAATTTCGATTTATCGCTTAACACTAATTGATGAATATCAAAACATTTTCTAATAACAACTAAATCTTCGGTCATTGATAAAATTAATTCACCATATGATTTAGACTGATAAGAGATAACAACATTATCATCAAAAACAACCAAGGAGCCATTTAAAGTTGAGTTGCATAGCGAATTAATCTAAATTAGAAATAAAATTAGTCCTACAAATCGAATCTTGAGGCACTCCATAGTCATAACCCAGAAAATCACTACAAATACCATTAATATGTACTTGCTGTTTTCTATTACTGAGATAACTCCTGAACAATTCAAGCAAGATGCCTCTTACGCCAAGCCTATAAAGCTTATTCAATAGAATATCATGTTCAACTAAATCAAACGCTTTTCTAAGATCTAGAAATAAGATTCATATTTTTTTTATTTATACAGGGTGTCCGGGTTTACGGGGGGGGGGGGGGGGGTCCATTATCAAAAACGGCGAGTAAAATTAAATAAAACAAAAGAAAAATTATAACGGTTTTTTTGAGAAAAACTCAATTTTATAAAAAAACAAATATTTTTTTTTACTTTAAAGCATCATAGCTCTGAAACGGATGCAGATGCAAGATAACCACTTAAATCTTTATAATAGCGTAAACAATTACCATTCAAATAAGACTAAGTTGGTTGCTCTCCGATAAATATTTTGGAAGTTACAGTTTAATATATGGATGCACTTTTTTTCTGTACCAAATTTTTTAAACACCCTGTATCTCAAAGGATATAAAAATGCCCCCCCCCCCACCCCTCCCCCATACAATTTTTTTCTCAGAGTGGACCAAGGAATCACCTCTTGACGGTTCAGCATCCCAAACCCGGACACCCTGTATATTTAACCCATCGATGATATTGCTGCTTAAGTGATTTATGGCATCATTCGTACTCCGACCTTTTCTGAATTCATATTTAGCCGCACTTAAAAACTTATTTTTATCTAAAAAATCAAGCAAGTGCCCCTTATGGTATTGTGACACTCGCTTTTTTTGCGACTTTCTAAAGCCTTGTTCAGACGAGCGTTAGTAATTTAGTCGAGTAGCGAGTATTTTAGTAACCAAATGTGTCTGAACCTCTATACTATTTCTTTCTATCTTCAACCAAAAGTTTGGGTCATATTTTGGATCAGTGTTGTTTAGTCCTACAATGTAATTGTTTTTAACCACTTTGCAATTTTTTTGGAATCAGTATTTTCTAAATGTTTAAATAG
This sequence comes from Tipula helvola, assembly GCA_963556165.1. Taxonomy (NCBI): domain Eukaryota; kingdom Metazoa; phylum Arthropoda; class Insecta; order Diptera; family Tipulidae; genus Tipula; species Tipula helvola. The sequence goes on from OY744482.1 coordinate 108,595,955, forward strand.
TTCTTTATAATACATACATTTTTATTTCGGTAGGAGGGACAAAAGCGAGGCTTTTAATCATCATTTGTCCAAAATGAAAATTACATCCCTTAAAATCCGTCAACGGAAAAAACTCACGTGCTGCAGAGTGAATTGTTTTTCCGAAATCCGAAATAATCAGTTTTGGTTTTAATGGGATATGGTTATCCGCCGCTATATGATGAAGTTAAAAAAAAAACTCTGCATAGCGTTTTTTTTATTTTTCTTACTCATTAAGCAAAATATTAGCGGTATTATTTGGTTTCCAATTTTTCCGTGAATACTGAATAGTTGCGCCATAATTGTCGGTACTACATAAAATGTGTCATCCATTAGCCAGCAAGATGACACTTCTTTTTCTGACAGTATCTCTTCAAGGTATCGTAAATGCTCCGGAATGTCGATTTCAGACAAATTTGTTGGCTCTTTAAGAACACTTGAGCGAATCCTTTTGATTTTTCGATTTTGAGCTTGCTTTTTTGATAAGTAAATACGAGATAATGGTTTAAATTCACAGTTACCTCGCGAATTATTTGAGATGGAGGTTGTGTGGTGGAGGCAGATTTGAATTTTAGTTCCACATTCGCTTTCGAAACATACAAATCAGCAGCACGAGGATCATGACTATATTCAAATGTGTTTTGAACCTCTTTATGTATATATTTTCTTCGATGGTTGTTACTAATTTGCTTTTGCACAAAAACTTTTCTCTCTCAGCACATCTCCACTTGAACACATTCGATTTTTCACTATCGTTATGGAATAACTTATTTCCTCCCTTGTTGCTTGTTAAAATGTCATTTTTCATATAATGTAGCTAACTAATAATGTATCTCAAGCACAAAAAAAAAACAATAAGTTTCAAATATAGGAGCTTCAAAGTGAATATAATATGTTTTGTCTATAGTGAAACTAATCAGATCAAACTTCAGAATAATTTTTATTAAAACATGTGCGGCGCCGCACATGTTTTAATAAAAATTATTCTGAAAATTGGGAATTTTTTTTGGGGATTTTTTCTTTTGGGATTTTGCAATTGGGAATTTGATTTTGGGATAGCGTACCCAACCCATTTAAAGGTTGCCTTAAAAAAATATGGTCTATGCAAGTTGAAGAATATAATTAGTACTTTTAGTTGCTGAATTTATAAGCATATTTAATTTTTGAATTTGAAAGTAAATCAATATTAACATCACCCAAAATAATTAGATAATTACATTTAATATCAGATATATGGTTTCGAAATTCTTTATTCACAATTAGACCAGTTCAATCTATTTAAAAAGAAACTATAACAATTTCCATCATATTGACATTGTTGAGTCGTATATATTTGACAAATGGTTTTCCTACTCTGGCAACTCACTGAGTTTATTCATTTTAGGAGTATACGCAGTGGGCTGTGAGTTAGTGAAAAAAATATATTTGGACTTCCGGCATCTTCATTTTAGAATTTTGTTATTGTATAATAAGGATAGGGAACAGACGCATCATAAGGACCATAAAAGTCCATAAAAGAAATAAAAAAAAAGGGAAATTTATAATTATTTATGTAATCGTTAAATAAAATTAATTGATTTAAATAAATGTTACGTCAATGTAAAATTATATTATCTTTAATGTGATAACAAATTAAATGGATTTCATTTATTTGACACAATATCATTCTCCGTGGAAAATAGCCGCATGAGCACAACGGAACAAAAATAATTAAACTTATAATTTTAATGAGAAATTTATTGAATTAAGAAGTGAGTGATTTATTGAATTAAGAAGGGCATATACTAAGTGAAACCTTTGATGTCTCAGTCAATGAAACAAGTGTTGTTAATGAAAGAGCAGCAAAGCCAAATTATAAATTAAGCAACTTGGGTATTAAAATTCCTCCAGTGCAAATACCGTATTTTGATGGTTCATTTGTGAATTGGATCACCTTTAGGGATACATTTAGTGCCATAATACATAATAATACTGAGCTTGATGATATAGTTAAATTTACAATTCTAATCAATAAATTAAAGGGAGATGCCAAAGATAGCATGGGCCACATTAATGTGACGTCTGAAGGGTACCATAAAGTGTGGAATACATTGCTGGCTAAATATAACAATAACTCGTTGATAATAGATAGACACATCGATGCACTGTTGAAATTGCCATATTGTCATACTGAATCTGGAAATGATTTAAAAAAATTAATAAACCAGTGTACACCGAATATATCTTCATTAGAAGCTCTTGATCAAAAAGTCGATGAATTGTCTAAAATTATGTTAGTTAATATAGTTAGAGAGAGATTAGATCCTACTACTAGAAAGGAGTGGGAAAATACAATTTCCATTAATAAAATTCCAAAATGGGATCAAGTGTTAAAATTTTTGGAAAAACCTAGTTATGTTTTAGAATCAATAGAATCATACAAAAAGCCTAATCCATTGTTTGAAACCCCAAAGCAAAACCCTGCTACTAAATTTCAAAAACCTATAAATTTAATAAACAAATCAAGGGCATTTGTCAGTGTTGATAACAATTGTAACAAAAACACTGGTATTATTATTTGTTATTACTGTAAAGAATCCCATTCAATATTTCGGGTTGAATCCTTATTAAAATTGTCCATTTTCGACAGATATAAACAAAACAATTAAACGCGTGCATAAACTGTTTGCGAAACAATCATACACTCAGAAGTTGTAAAGCCCAAAACAGTTGTAAAAGGTGCAAGGGGAAACATTGTACACTATTACATTTTTCAGATTCTGATAAGAAAACATTTAATGAAATCCAACCAAATAACAACAAATCATTTGAATTGACACCAAGTAGGTCCCACATTAAGATGAAGAATCTGCATCTCAAGTCTCTTTGTCAGTGCAATTAGGTCGTACAAACAACCAAAAACAAACATTGTTATCAACAGCCGTAATTTTAATAGCCGATAACACAGAGGTTTATCATACTTGCAGAGCCTTATTAGATTCTGCAAGTCAATCCCATATTAAATCTCGAATAAATAGTTACAAGGAGATTGTGGATTGCTTGATAGCTTCTACGATTATAGATACAGTGCCATCACATAATATCAACATTTCCAAGTGGGATATACCTCCAAATATAGAACTAGCAGATCCAAATTTTAATAAAGCAATTGAAATTGATCTATTAATAGATCATGGTACATACCTTAGAATTTTAAAACCAGCCAAATTCCTCATTAAAGAGAATTTACCTTTCTTATTGGATACCGAATTTGGTTGGATTCTGGGTGGTGATTATATTGAACCAATACATAATTTCGTATCGCTAGTTAATGACAATATAACTATATGGAAAGAGATAAAGATAAAGACTTAAATAATCAGATAGAACGATTCTGGGAATTGGAAAATTACCCAATCAAGAAAATTACTGAAACCCATAACCGAGATGGGTTTGGCCGATACGTAGTAGATTTGCCATTTGAAAATAGCTATAAAAATTTAGGTGAATTGAAAACTCAAGCTGTGAAACGCTTTCAATATTTGGAAAATCGATTAAAAAGCAACCCAGAATTAAAAAATCAGTACAACCAATTTATTACTGAATTTGAATCACTAGGCATAGAGATGAGTCTAATGATAAACCTAATCAAATAAATTATTATCTATCCCACAACGCGGTGCTAAAACTGTCAAGTTCCACAACAAAGGTTCGTGTAGTATTTGATGCCTCGGCTAAGTCTAATTCTCAACTTTCGTTAAACGTCGTTCTTATGATTGGTGCAACGGTACAAGATAATTTATTTTCAATTATTTTACGTTTTAGAAAATATCGTTACGTATTTACCACTGATATAACCAAAATGTACAGACAAGTTAGTATAAACTCAAACCACACCAAAAAAGTAGAAACATACGAATTGAATATACGGTCACTTACGGAACGACATCTGCTCCTTTTCTTGCCACGCTTGCGCTTAACCAATTGGCATTAGATGAAGCATATAACCAACCATAAGGAAGCGTCTAATATTGTCCTGCACGACTTTTATGTAGATGACCTATTGTCAGGTTCAGATGATTTGGAAGAAGCAAAATTTATACAAAGGGAAATAATTTCATTATTGACAAAGGGTGGACTTCACCTTCATAAATGGTGTTCCAATAATCAAATCTTATTAAATAATATTCCAGATAAAGACAGAGAAATATTAACAAATGAAATTATTCATAATAAAATCATTAAAACTCTTGGTTTGCTATGGCAACCAAGAAAAGATAATTTTATTTTCAATGTTCAACCAATAAGTGAAACTGATCAAATTACAAAACGTTCAGTCTTATCAAACATTGCGAAATTTTACGATCCGTTGGGATTGTTATCCCCGAAGAGACAATGGGATGAAGATTTACCAGAATTGTAAAAATCAATTTAGATATTGTTCAGAAAAAATCTAACCTCAATTAACGAAATAAGATTCAATCGACATGTGATGCCAATAAAAGCTCAAACTGTTGAATTGCAAAGGTTTTTGCGATGCCTCCTTAAAGGCATATGTCGCCGGCATTTATTTAAGATTCATTAATGAGTGTTATTATTTACATTAAAGCGTGTTATTTCAAATATTGTTCTTTCATATGAAGAATTAAACACTTTAGTTATTCAGATAGAAAGAATCATGAATTCAAGACTTTTGTCTCCACTTTCACATGATCCTAACGATCCACTACCGCTTACCCCAGGACATTTTCTCACTGGTGGCCTAATAAATTCCATTGTCAACCTGATATTAATCAGATAAAATCAAATTATTTATCCAAGTGGCAAAAGATTACACAGATGACTCAGTCCTTTTGGAAACGGTTCTCTGTGGAATACATATTACACACTCTTCAACAACGGGTGAAATGGAAACTAAATAAATATAATTTAAAAACTGGCAACTTAGTACTAGTAACAGATGATAACATCACTTGTAGTCATTGGTTACTGGGTATTATCGTGGCAGTTATACATGGGCCTGATATGAAAGTCAGGGTCGCCGATGTTAAAACCAAAAATGGGATATTCCGTCGCGCATTGTCAACATTGTGTAAACTGCCAATAAATACTAATGAAATTTGATACTTTAGCATGAGCGATTTAATTTTTTTATTACAGTCCACAGATAAAACAAATTCAGTTAAACATATTACAAATGCATATTTGAATTGAATGCATAAAATGAATTCCAAATTATTTTGAACATAAACGTTATTTGCTTGAATTATATTTAAATTTATTTTGTTGAAAGTATACCTTTCAAAAGGGGCCGGAATATTGAGTGGTATATTAATTGTCAAATGGTTTTCCTACTCGGGCAACTCACTGAGTTTATTCATTTTAGGAGTATACGCAGTGGGCTGTGAGTTAGTGAAAAAAATATATTTGGACTTCCGGCATCTTCATTTTAGAATTTTGTTATTGTATAATAAGGATAGAGAATAGACGCATCGTAAGGACCATAAAAGTCCATAAAAGAAATTAAAAGAAAGGGAAATTTATATAATCGTTAAATAAAATTAATTGAATTAAATAAATGTTACGTCAGTGTAAAATTATATCATCTTAAATGTGATAAGAAATTAAATGAATTTCCTTTATTTGACGCAATATCATTCTCCGTGGAAATAGCCACATGAGCACAAAGAAACAAAAATAATTAAACTTATCGTTGATCAGAAATTCACAGCAGAAGAAATACGAAGGCCATTAATTACAAACTTAACTGACATCTTGTCCAAAAATATTGTTTCCAGCAACTAAGAAGAGACTTTAAAACAGAGATGTAGAGCTGTTAAACATTTTTTTACGAAAAGAATTGGCGCTAAGCAAAAACCACAAATAGAAAGAATTTTTCATAAAGTGTAGAACATGACAAAATGGACATTATACAAAACGTGTTCACAATTATTGATAAATTCATCTTTTTGAATATATTATCAATCAAGAAATTACAAAAACTTTAAAAATATTGTTTGGCTGAAGAAGGAAATCGCCGATGATCTGACAAGACAACAAATGAATAAATTAAGCGCGGCTATAGAAAGTATTGTAATGTATATTATTAAGTGAAATAAGGATAACATTACTTTTCTACAGTTAGAAGGCTCTCACTTTATGTGCACAAACGTATTATCATTGATACTGATTAAAAACATCACCTTCATCAAAAATATCAGATAGCAAGTGTTGTCAGATCGTCGCGTCGGTGAAATATCAAAATTTAAAATGTTTAACAATAGCCAACTACTAGGAGGTTTTTTTCTAAAATTATAAAATTTCATACGATTAAGTTTTTGAAGCAACGAAACAAATCCAAATGCTAAAATTTAAAATTTTCAAAATGGATCTACTCAGTCCAAATATTTCTTTACTAACGACACACATCACTGCTGCAGAAGAAACATTCTTGTCCAAGACTATATGGAATACGAATGCAGAGCAATGAAGAAAGATTTTACTGGGTATCCTAGAAGTGTAGCTGATTTGAGAGTGACATTTCTAAATTATATGAGATAATGCAGATCAGCGTCAGGAGCAGATTACAAATAATTGTTTGGCTAAGGACGGAATACTTCAAATTCGATAAACTCACAAAGTTAAACGATTTTGATGTGACAATCCCGATGTGTACGTATAGAAATTTGGTAAGGTTAATGTTACGGTATTTATAAAAAATCGAGCACCTGTATTGAGAAAATGACTTGGTCTTATCAGACAACAACACGAACGGAGATAATAAAAGTTGGAATATTGAACTGACCTGTCATCTCGTTAAGAGAAGGGAGACAGTTCTGGACTACTTTCGACGTCAGGAGTTGTGATTGAAGCGCTTTAATGGCAGCCTGACTGTCCGTACACTGAGAAAATTATAATACTTCAAAGTTAAAGATTAGGTACTTTTAAAATAAAGAACTGTGTTTTTCTTAAAAATGAATGTAAAATCCATTAAATTCATTGATTTATTCTTAAATTTAAAATACAATGAAACTTTAAAATAAAGGTTTAAAAATCTTTATTTTTAATGACTTAATAACAGTATACAAACTAAAATTGTCCATGTCTCTTTATTTGATATTTTATTGTATTTGATGGAGAGCGAGTAGTCAAGAGAGAAGAGACGCAACAACTTCAACAACGATGTCAAGCAACGTTTGCTACGGTTAGTAAAAATTTAGGTGACCGCTTGGGAACCATGATATTGATGATGTAACGAAGTTTCGCCCCTCCGGTATTGGAGAAATAATGGAGACACAAATAATTAGTTAAATTAAGGCTTTCAGATCTTGTAGTTTCAACTGGAGAGGGGGAGGGGGAGGTGGTAGGGTAGTAAAGGGGAAACTAATGCGAATATTTGTTTACTTACTTTAAATTTAAAGTTTTAGTTTCTTAAGTTTAAATTTATTTTCTTTGAAATTGAATAATTTTCACAACTTAAAACCAAAGATTTTAAATCCTTAAAAATAAAACCTAAATTCCTTTGCGCAAAAAATATAGGAAAATATCTTAGTTTTAATTGGTAAATTCTTAAATTTAAAGGATTATTTTTCTGGGTGTATATAAGCGAATATTACAAGACGATATTACATATTCAATTCTATTTGAATGAGATTCATAGAATTGGGACCATATGACAGTAGCATACTCAATCTGTGAACGAACAAATGAAGTGGAGTCGAAAGTTAATGTGTCGTGAAATTAGTCGAATTTCTTTTAATAAACCTCAACATCGAAAAGGCTTTATTAACTCTCATCCATGTGAGAGTTAAACGTTAAATCTGAGCTAAAGATAACGCCCAAATCAGTTACCATATTAACTCTCTTCAAACTAACGTCATTTAGAAAGTAGGCAAAAACTACCACGGGAGACTTAAACCTGTAATAGATGATCACGTGACACTTATCAATATTCAGAAACATAAGGTTAGTAACACACCAACCGCAAAATGTGTTCAGGTCGCGATCTTCACAAGATATATGTGTGCATATATTTTCTTGTCGTCAGCAAATAGATTACAGTCTGCGAATTTGAAGCAATCCACAACACTGTTAATAAACAATAAAAATAATAGTGGACCAAAGTGAGCACCTTGAGGCACCCCAGATGTCGCAACATTCTGAGAACATATCGTTAATCTTGACAAACATTTTGCGATCCGATAAATAAGACATAAGCCAATTTAAGGGAATAATGTCGCAATTAAGTTCACTGAGCTTATTCACTAATATCTTGTGATCAAATTTATCGAAAGCTTTAGCGAAGTGCGTATAAACTACATCGACTTGAACTTTCGAGGCAAAAAGAGCGCTATATTAGTGAACGTTGAGCGGCCAGTAAGAAAACCAAATCCGTGGCTATTTGGTAGACTGTTTATTTGTGAAGTACCCATGTTTGCCATAAAATCACAAATTAAGGCAATTAGAATCATTCGTATTGTAAACCATCATCCAAATTAGATCTGGAAAGTTGAAATCGCCGAAAATAACAAAGTCGGCATTATCAGAAATAAAAGGTAGTAAATTACATGAGATCTTGTCAATAAAATATTGACAAAATGGTGAGGATGGCTCTAGAGGAAAGTAAACTGTGCTAATTTATGATGTAAAATGTACCTAGTTTGGGTTTAACATCAATAAACTCAATGATTCGATCGGAAAATAAAAATTCACAAGAATACATTTTCCGAACTGCAATAAGCACACCACCACCTTTACGTTTTGTACTAAAGTTATACCGATCGCGACGGAAAACGCAAAAGTATTGAACATTGAAATCCACTGTAAGCCATGTTTCGATCAGAATTATTACCGTAATTAGATTCCAATATAGATTTTATTTTTATTTTGATCGCATGCCACTACAATTAAAATAATATATTGATAAGCTATTGACGACATTGTTAGATCTTCACGGTCTCTAGGGAAAAGTGAGAAGCAGGACACGCTTGATGGGTTAAAAACGCTGTTTTTAAACGTAATGTAATGTGATATGGGCTCGGAGGTAGTAGTTTGATGAAGGCGGGAAATATACAAATACTTCCTTCGAACCACAGGTAGTGTGAAGGGTCCGATATAATAGATGTTGAAAAGGGTGTTGGAATGTTCGTAATAATATATTAACATCATCGGATGACAACGGCGGAAAGTGTGGTGGTTGTAGGCCATCAGTGACTTGAACATGGCGCTGGGAACTGCCATCAGTTATTTACACCACATCTCCAAGAAAAATTCGAAATTATCGAAATGGCCTCAAAAACAGGTTTTTGTAATCCCTGCACATTCAAAATGAATGGGTTTATTGCATTCACCGGCACAATTAAAACACAGAATCATTGTTACAGATTAGTGTTGGTGTGCGGAATAACAAAACAGCCAGTTGATAAACTTGCTACAACGTACTTTCAATCCCATACATTTACACTTTAAAATTTTCTAACTCAACTCACATTATTGAAGGCAAGCGTAATAGTGTAATAGTGTGTTATATAACTGAATACAAAAATTCTCTGATTGTAATTTCGTTTTGATATCACTTGAACTTGATTTGCGTGGAGGTGATGAATTGCACATGGACAAAAGTCTAACCAATTCAGTACACTTTTGATAGTTTATTAGTTTATCATCACAAGCACAAAAATAAATGTTATGTCTTAATTATAAAGCACAAATCAGCGTTATGTATTAATTATTAAGTTCACAATTATAAAATAAAATTTATTGGAAAATTACTATTTCCTCGAAACAATAAAACACTAACATCATTAGCAAGGATCGCTTCGTTGTCACACAAGTTTGTCTTTGCAAACAGGTTGAAATTTTAACTTCACTATTTTGGTTAAAGTACTTTCCATACAACTAGATTTTATAATGTAGCTCATCTCAAACGTCTCAACTGGTATACAAAAGTTGAAAGGCTTTCTACTATACTTGAAACTTGAAGTCAAGTAAAATTAATTTGAATTCAAGCAACATAACAAATTCATATTGTTCAAGGAGGTTCAAGTTACTGGAATTCAAGTAACTTGATTAATGAGAACGAGGCTTTACAGTCAATTTTGCGGAGGTTCAAGTATAAAATATTTTGTTTCGAATCCAGTGTACAATCAAAAAAGCACAATTGGTAAAGTTTTCAAACTTGGCACATATCTTTTTCAATCCTCAGTAGTTCACAAAAAAAAGTTTGGTAGCCAATCTTTAGCCTGGCGCTTCTGAGAGCTATCGATAAAGCGCTTAAACAGCTATGGAAATTATAAACATATTGGTGGGTGTGGCGCACTCATATACTCGTAAGTTCATTTAATATGTATACGCTAAAACGTAGTACGCACTTGAAGTGAAATGAAATGTTTCATATAAAACACCTTGATGATGATGGAACCAAGAAATAAATTATATTTAGTGTTTCTTCCTGAGAAATGACGTCATATACTGTGTTTGATTTATTTCATTTGTTAACTATAACAATAATGTATCTTTAATTTCGAGGCCTTCGTGCTTTATGTTATCGAAACTTCAAATAAGAGCGTAATATTTTTCCCATAAGTTAGAAGCTCTATTCAAAGAAAAAACAACAACAAAAATACAATTTTATTGTCTTCGATATTGTCGACATTTGGGTGTATACAATTTCCAAATAGCTTTAGATGCACAACACTGTTGGCCATAGGATATGTAAAATTAAAGCTGTGAAATAAACTTGTAAACCAAGGGATTTAATTAATCTTGAAATGTGACCGGAATTAAAAAAAAAATTCAATATTTAAATATTTGAATAGCGGTTTGATAACAAATTATATTCTTACATTTTTTATACTGTAGTATAACCTATTTTTTTACAAATCTCTACTTTATATCAGCAAGAATATAACGCAAATTTTATAACCCACATTTTGTGTACACAAGAGGCAAGAGATCAACCAGCGACAATAAAAAAAAAATTGATGTTGATATATAATTTCGTTTTCTTGTATTTCCATCTGTTCGCGACGATCCTATTATATTACATACATGATTCTGTAAACCTCATAAAATCGCCGTTATATTTTTTACGATCTTTATACGAATGCAATGAATTTTAAGGTGATAAAAATATAACTAATTCATAATAGGTAAATCAGGCAATAATTTTTTATGCTATGCCCCTAACATTTTCTAATTAATCAATCCAAAAGCAGTTTGCGTCTTGAATTAATAAAAAAAAAAAAAAAAAAAACGAAGCATCGTAACATTTTTTTTTGCTTCTCCTTATACTACTTATACTCTTATTCGTATATGATCAATTTTATTAAATTATCGTAATTATTTTTATTATATATTCAAGATTCTTTATTTTTTATGTAAAACAAGAAAATTTTTATATCAAGTAAGTAAAGTTCGGTATACAAAAAAAAAAATGTTGTTGCTCATATTTAAGGCTACACTTATAAGAAATAAAAAAAAAATAAATTGAGATTGTAATCTTTTAAAAAAATCATTTATGGTAGATAATCACACCCTTTTGTATCATTTTCATTTTCATATCAAAAATGTAAATGGTATCTTAATTGTAAATTCCTTATGTTTATACAAAATGAAGAGAAAACATTTTTTTTTTTTTTTGATACGTTCGATACATCGTGCACGAAATTTAAATTAGGTCATTCACATAAATTGAAAAAAAAAATAATAACTACATAATATAAATTTACAACAACACTGTACGGTACAACTGAGTACTGGCAACAAAAAGTAAATATTATAACAGACCAAACTATATTATGTACGAGTATATAATGGGGCAACTAAAATAAAATCATTTTAAATATATTTGATATAATTATATAGAGTGAATGTTACTGGATGCTTAAGATATAAATTTTATGTTTTTGTTGGACGGTGCCGGTTGCTGTTTGGTGTATATAAAGGAGTATAATTGTTTGGTAGGTCGCGCGCAATTCATGAATTTAGATAACAACGTGCAAGATGATTAGTTGATATGCACATTTAAATTTATTTTTTTTTGGTGTGAACTAAATTTAAAATCGTGTTCTCATCCTGTGTAATGTAATTTAATTCGATAAATATTAACTGTTGGCGAAAGTTAAATGTTTTTCGACAAATCTATTATTGTCAACACTGAGAAAAAAACTCTAGATAATATATTAATAAAAATTGTGGGTTAATTGAATAGTTTTTAAATTTGTTTATAACAACGATATTAAATTTATCTTACATTTTATGTTTGATATTAAGAAGTTATAAAACTGTCGTCGGCTTTATTATAAACAATATATTAGTAGTAGAGACATTCACTGTATTTTCGATTTGGCAAATCAGAAAAATATAGAGGCCAATCACTCATAATATATCCACTGGCAAAAGTAGAAATATCGTTAACCCCCCCCGTGCTCCCCGCCCCCCCCGTGCCCCCCGCCCCCGTGCCCCCCGCCCCCCCCCCGTGCCCCCCGCCCCCCCCGTCAGAAAAATGAAGAGGCCAATTATTTATAATATATCTACCAAAACAAGGAGAAATATCAATATCCCCCCGTACTTTAACCTAAGAGTCATACAAAGTGTATCGACCCCAAACAATGAAAACTCTCCTTGAGTTTTCTTCAGTGGCGCAACTAGGTACCCGCAGCACCCGCAGCCGCGGGGGGGCCCACGGCTAAAGGGGCCCACGAGAGTTATCAGGCGTTCGAATATTAGTTCAAAGTCAAGATCAGATAGATGGTAGCTCAGATTAAGCTTAAATTAATCACCCTTCCAAATTTGCAAAACGGGAAATTGCTAGGAAATTTTTATGAAAAGGCCGTGGTCTAGTTTTTAGAAAAAGAAAACTTCGTTCCTGTTGTTATTAAATATTTTCTTAAGAGAAGCCCAACAATTTCTTCTCTGTTGCTGAAGGTGAATGTATGAGTAATTACACGTAATCTGACTCCATAGAAATTAAAATGGCTTTGGGTTCTGACAGATATTTAGATTTAGAAGAAACTTTGCCAAGCTCATTTGAAAGCAAAGCTTTTGACACTAAACGATAACGATTTTAGTGTTTGATTGATTGATTGACATTTTAAAATACATTTTGCACTCCAAATTTACCTTTTATATTATTTATTAGTAACATTAAATTACTTGACAAAGAATTCGATATTTACACGAATTTTCGAAATTTTTCGTAATTTGCGTGAGTTTTCTAGATTTTTACAGGCTTTCCGAAACTATTCATTAATATCTAGATTATAGGGATTATTGATATTATTCGACATCAATCGAGGTAATAAAGAAATTATTAATCGAATTTTCTGGGGTATTCAAGATTGTTCCGCGGTTTATTGTAGATTTCTAAAGTTTTTTGACATTTGTAGGATTATTTGAGATTTTCAAAGATCTTCCAATTTATACGAATTTAGTTGATTTTAACTGATTTTTCGAGATTTTGATATTTCTCTAATTTCCTAGGGTATTCGAGAATGTCCAGGTTATTTACATTTTACATGGCGGTGATTAGCGTGGATAGGATATCCTTTGGCTTTACATACTTACGGATAATTCGATATTTGAGAACCTTCTAGAATATTCAAGATACTTTGGAAATTCAACATTTTTGATATTTTTCAAATTATACATTTGTGATGCTTTACCGATGTAGAAATCGTCATAGAATTCAGTTGATTGCAAGATATTTCGATTTGTTTGAGAACGTTGAATCACGTCATTCGTGCTGTATAAGACTCTCGAAATCAGACACTTTTAATTAATGCGAGGCTCCGACAATAGGAAAAAAAAAGTTTTGACGTGATAACGTTTTACACCGCATGTTCAGAAAACTTACCCGAAATTTAGCCCTTGGTCGGGGGCAATTACTCATCAACTATAAGCATTACCTTTAATTTAAAGATATGATTACTTAGATTGGTCCTTCGGCTTTATGTGTCACGCATAATAGTATTGCAATGACATCATCCGGCGGCACAGGAACCCGCACCGCGAACCTATGATTTCGACCAATTTAAATGCTTGAACCAGGGTAGCGAGGGAACGGCTCATTCGATCGGAGATCATATGGTGTCAATTTTTGCGTAAAAAACCAGTGGTGGTTAATTTATTTTAAATTAAATTAATTAATCATCACATAAATTTTAATTAAAAATTCAAACTAGGAAATAGCGATTGTGGTTTAGCCCGTGGTCGTGGGCAATTACTCATCAACTATAAGAACTACCTATAATTTAAAGATATGATTGCTTAGATTGGTCCTTCGGATGTATGTGTCACGCATAATATTATCGCAATGACGTCATCAAGCGGCAAAGGAACCCGGGCCGAGAACCTCTGATAACAAGAGAATGCCTCATCAGATCGGAGCAATTCGGTTATTAATTTGTGCTTAATAATACTGTGGCAGATAATTTATTTTAAATTAAAATAATTAATCTCCACATTAATATTAAAATTATAAAGTACAAAACAGCGATTTACAACCAACCATGAGAATCACTTATCTGACCGGAGTAATTCTGGTGTCAATTTGTGCGTAAAGAAACTGTGGCAGATAACTTATTGTTAATTAAAATAATTAATTTCCACATAAATTTTAATTAAAATTCCAAACTACAAAATAGCGATTTACAATGCTTGAGATCATTGTAGCGAGACAACCCCTCATGCCTCATATGATCGGAGCAATTCTAGTGCTAGACCCTGCGCTTCATATCGTACTTCTCATACCATCGCCCAGTACTTAATCGTTTGCAAACAATCACTGTACTCTCATTTCATGATGCTAATAATAAAGAAATTTATTTTAACAAACCTATAACATCGTGCCATTTCTCGCACCTCTTATAGACGTTATCACGGAAAACACCTACGGCCGTGTAGAAGACACAGCCTAGCCCGAAATTTTTTTTAACTAAAACTTTACTTGTTCATCGGTCAAGAACATTTTTAGGGGCCCAAGAAAAATTTTGCGGGGGGGGCCCGAAATTTGTAGTTACGCCACTGGTTTTCTTTGTGGTAGTTTAATTTCGTACTGGAAAGTTCGCACGAACAAAAGTTCGGTCTACTCTTTAGGTAGCTATGACAAATCTACAAAATACAATTCTAACTTCATACATTAAGTATGAGGCAAGAACGTACTGATTTAGCGAATTATATTCACTAAATCAAAAACTTAAAGAAAACCATCATTTCTGTGTGTTCTGTGTGCCTACACTAATAATAAAAAGAGAAATTTGTCTGTATTCTTTAAGATTCTTTACGCTTTTTATATAGACAAAATATATTAACAATAATGGCATTCACATTCATTTTTTCTAATTAACAAGTCGAAAAATGTTTGTGAATGCCATATTGTTAATATATTTTGTATATAAAAAGCCGAAAGAATCTTATTGATTTACAAAATTATGTATGCAAATTTTAGGGTTTCCCAACAATTACATCTTTGAAAAACTGCTGTAATGATTCATATGTTTCGGACAATTCCGAGAGAAGATTATTTGAAGTTTCTGATATGCTGTCAAATTCCTCAAAGACATTTCCATCATCGGCGCCACGAATCGATGATTTTGATTTGGAAGTTGAATTACGGGAAAGTTATTGGGAAATAAAATAACAATACCTACATACTAAGAAGATGAAAAGGAAACAATATTTCTGGAAGAACATTATCTAAATGCAGGAATGTACCTTTTGGAGCTATAAGCATTAAACACGTAAACTAGTAATGGCGTTAGCCGCTTATTGGTGTACATTTTATCGTAATGAGCTCATGCTCAAGATAGAGTGTTCACCTATACCAAATTTGTATGTGAATAAATAAATAAAAATAAAAATAAAATAAAATAAATATTTGGCCAAATACATGAATCTTAATAACAGCAGTATGTCAACCAAATACGTAGCGTATTACAGCAACCAAATAACGAAAACTGGTGATTTCAATTTAAAAATTTTTTTCTAACTTTCTTATGTAATAAAGTTTTATTGAAATTTTTTTTCAGAAAACATACTATATCCCTTCTCAAAATGAACAACCAACTAAAGGACAACTTTTCTATAAGGCGCAAAATATTGCACAATCCAAAAGAAAGAAAGGCCAAAAAATCAAAACCAAAAAAGTATTACCATTTCTGAGCCTATTGTTGAAATTGAATTATGTAAATGAGCTAAATAAGCAAAAATGGAATTTTTAAATTATTTAATTTGGTTGCTGTCGTTTGGTTGCATCATAAGCCGGAGCGTATAGAGATGGGGATAGAAAAATGGGACAAATGTCAAAACTATCGACATCAGTTGTACCACAAAATCCATAATTACTGATTTTCCTTCATTAAAAAATTTTAATGGTTATCTTTTGTTAATAATTTTTGCTATAGCATTCAAAATAATTGTTTCCTTTAATCTCAATTAATTATCACAGATTGAAAATGATTTCAACAATTTATATCCAGGAAATTGTTATTATGTATTTAAAATGGCACAACTTTAAGAATAAATTTATTGATTATGCTAAACAAAATTTAAACGATAAAACCTGTGTGGAAATTATCAATCAATGGTAATGTGTCGAATCATATAGACATTTAGTGATGTCGTGGATTGTATGGTGGCATTTGTTTTACACGCGATATGCAAATCGGTCAAGCTATTTGATAAAACCTCTAGTTTACCAAGAAGAAATATAAAACCTAACATTACAGACAGCCAAGAGTCCTTTATGATTCATATTATTTTGGAAAATAGACGAGAAGAGGCAATTCAACAACTAAAATGTATAATGGCTAAAAAATCGCAGACGTAAACCAATATTAGTAGTGCATGGTACACCAATAGAAAAAGTAGATCAATGTTTTGTTTATTATGATAATATTAGGGCTGCAGGCCAAATCTGAGGTAAATGCCACTTTTACTAACTTTTTAACAGTGCATTAGGTAAATTGAAATACTGTTCTAAAAAGTAGGGTATTATACATGGATAGGGATTAATCAAAAATCACATTGATTTGCGTCACAAAAAATGGAGCAACTTTTATTTTATAGTCTTACTACTCTTTTATAGACTCATCTTTATCAAAAAAAGTATTTCCGAATAAGTACCGCACTTGAATAAATTTCATTTCGAAATTTTTCGAAACAGATTTTTTTTTTTAAATTGAATGGAATAAAATAAATAATTAATTAATTATATCAAATTTGAATAGTTAAACATAATAGCTACCAGTTTTCGTACACTAATTTAAAAATTAATAATCATTTATTCCTTTAAATTTCAAATACATCCCTGAAAAATAAACAACAACAAAAAAAAAATCGAGTAAAACGTCAAAAATGTAGCATAAACAAACATTATAGTGAATTTCCATTTTGTATTTTTAAGATGTTTTTTAAATATGTTACCATGGTTACTACTACTTTCATATTATTGTATCCGGCATGCTTTTAATTTGCAACGTTTATTTATTCCGTCTCTAGGTTACGGCTACTTTGCTTTACCGCCTCCTACACATAAATTTAAATTTGATATTCGAAAATTCGGATTTAAAGACAAGGACGAAGGTTTTTTCTTTCTCTGTCACACACTAAATACTTTTTCAGTTTCTTTGAAGGTTGAATGATTCAAGGTTGAATGATTGTTGTTGCTTATTTTCTTGACGTTTTGATAATTGTTTTTATAATTGTTATATGGAGAAAATTAAAAAGAATTTTATCCGAAATTAATTTCACTATTTTCCTGAAAGATTGTGGAATTATTCAAATGTTGGCCTCTGTTTCATCATAGTCTCCATTTAATATGTTTACTAAAACTGGAGGTTTATAATCGATGCAATTTCTAATTTCCAGTTAAAAAATAAAAACAAAATGTTAATTATGAACATTCTGACAGTAACTCAAAACGTACCCTCTGTGATTCACAAAATTCGAGCAAAACCATTTCTTGTATAAAAGTACTTTTTATAAGCTTGACCACACATTATTACTATCAATGCCATCTTATCTTTTATTTCAAACCCTCCTGGATTTCTAAATTGCTCCATTTTAACATTTATAAAAGTCAAGAGCATAATTTCACCTCTTGGTTTTCAAATGAAAGAATATTTCTAGTCGAATCGGAACGTTTAAAAAATTCTACTTTATCGTAATTCTACTAAATCTAAACCAGAACATCTCGGCAAAAAGACAGCTTTACCTTTTTTTTTTGTTTATTTTGACGATTTTGAAATCAACAACGCATTAGGATCACATGCTGGTTTCCAATCAATTACAGTTTTGCTACCATTCTATTACAATATATTCCGAAACTAGGTAACATATGTTTTTTAAGAGTAAATACAAGCAATGTACCAACATTGCACTTACTCATACAAAAAATTAAGAAATTAGAAAGAGATAGAATTTCGGTGTGTGTTAATGATAACATTAAATAAATTTATCCCATTTTAAGGTCGATGCTAGGCGACAATCTTGGTCTTAGTAACATTTTAGGTTTCACTTCTTCAAAAATCAGATGACAACCGACTGTTTCAAAATAACGAGATTTATTAGAACCAAAGAAACGTAAACGAATGTGATATCAATACTAACGATTCTAGGCAAACTGGAGAAGCCGCAAAATATTCATTTAACGAGAGATTCCATCCTTTCACATTGCAGATAATTAGTCTTTCGATATTATGCATGATATTTTAAAAGGGGTTTGTAGGTACGATTTAGGTAAAGTTTTATTACATTACATAGATACATAGAATAATCCTCGTTAAATATTCGATATCGAATTGTAGGGTGCGACATCTATAATTAAGCACTTAACGAAATATGTAATTTGTTTTATATAATGAATTTATTTTTAAGTTGCTATTTTGACTTGAGTCGTCTTCCGGGTGTATGTCAAAGAAGATAAAATCAGTTTCTGTATTTTTTGTGAAAAGAATAAAATAAAAATCTTCGAAAATACATACAGTCCATTTAAATAAATAGTTTTTTGTAAAACATTTAACCAGCGTAGCTATTATTTATATTTCTTCGAATCAAAAACATTTGGTCCTCACGACCCGGATTTCTTCGAAAGTAAATTAAAAAGGAAAATTATAAAAAAAAAACGTGTTTGATGCGTAGTAACAAGTTTTTGTGTGAATCATCGACGTCGCCATTACATACGTTATTATAATTTTCTTCGGTGTCTGTACAAGAATATGTATAAGATCAAATAAAAATTAAATTTCTTCGAAATAGAACTGCCATCTATTATTGCGAAATAGAAACAAACAAAAATATAAAAAAAAATTTCGTGAAAATAAAATTGCTTCGGATACAATAAAAAAAAATACCATCAGCAGTTAACTGTTTTAAATCAAGTTGGAGATTACGTCACGGGCATCCGCTCTCATCGATTACAATTATATATCATTTGTACGATTATATTATCATCAAACATATTGTCATCGAAGAATAATCATAAGTAAATGATCATCGGTCGTTGTAATAGTCATCAATTGCGGCTATTATCATCATCAATCTTGATATTGCCATCAATCGCTGTAATAGTCATCGTTATATTAGCATTTTGTCATCGGTTGCTGCATTGTCATTAATATTTTACATTGCAATATAAATCTAAGGCGTAGAGTCATCACCACTTTCATCGAGCTATATAATAAAACACACATCAAAGCAGACAACTATAATTCGTCAAAAGTTAAAGGTAAAGGTTGTTATGTGTTACAATTATTATTAAGTTTAGTATTTTTAATTATATTTTGTGTAAATATCAAAACGTTGGACAGTGAAGCCGATGTCTCAGTTATCGAAACTAAAATTCAAAATTTAAAGAAAAGTCGAGGTGGTTACAAAGGGAGAGTAACGTATTTTAAGAACAAATTAGCCAAGAATGAATTAACTTCGATCGGTGAATTGCAGTCGACATTGCACAGAATTCGTATTACGTATGATAAATTTTATGAAGTTCAGAGTAGATTGGAGAATGTCGATCCCACTGAAACGGAGTCGATAGATAGGTATGATTTTGAAGAGGAATATGGCCAGTTAGAATCGGCAATATTAGATAAAATTAATACATTAGAGATTAACAAGAAAATAGAATTTAGTGAATCAAATTTAAAGTTAAAATTCGATCAAGTTAATTTATTGAAAGATAACGTAATAGAAACTTCGGTGGCTATAAAATTGCCACAAATTACACTTCCAAAATTTGATGGAACAGAATTAGCTTGGCTAAGCTTTCGTGATATTTTTTGTGATTTAATCCATTCAAACAAGTCAATCAGTGCAATCACTAAATTTCACTACTTAATTTCATCATTGAGAGTTGGTAAAGCATTTCATTTGATAGAAGGTTTACCTATCACTAGTGATAATTATGAATTGGCATGGACAACCATTTTTAATCATTATAATAATGAAATTTCAATTCAAAAGTTACATTTAAAAAATTTATACGATGTAAAAAAGCCCATTGAAAATTCATCGAATTCTTTACAATATTTCGTCGAGTCTATTGAAAAGCATTATAATGCACTCAAATCATTAAACGTTCAGGTACAGGGCTGGAATTTGATATTGATTCACCATTTGATGGAAAAGCTGGATTCATTATCTCGAATTGATGTAGCTAAGAATTCTCCATCAGATAAAATATTAGAATTCCCTGAATTCATAAATATTCTTAAAAAGCGTGTTAAAATTCACGAAGTAATTACACAAAATAAAGCTACGCCATTGGTAGTAAACAAAAATATGACGTATAAAAATAATCGTGTATTTGTGTCAAATCAGGTAAATTGTCCATTGTGTAAAGATAGTCATATATTAAGTTCGTGTCCTAAGTTTTATAATTCAGATTGTACACCACTTCAACGTTACGAAATAGTTAGAAATTTAAAATTATGTACAAACTGTTTAGCATCGGCACATCGAGTTTTTGAATGTAAAGCTTCGCATTGCAAACGATTTTCGTTAAAACATCATACGTTATTGCATTTCGAAAAAATGAATTTAACCTCAAAAAATCAGACATCTTCGACGTCTTTTAGGAATTGTGATAATACTACTGACACACCAATCAAAAAGTCAATGAATTCGCATGACATACCAACCACAAGTAGTGCTAGTTCAATTCAAGTAGATTCGAAAACCGATTCTTGTCAATCGGTTTATATGAAAGTTTCTGGAATAAACGGAAAAATCACCGAAGTTAAATTCAAAGTTAACTTAAGGATTCAGTCTCATGTATCAAAATATAACAGCAATTTAGAATTTTTGGTACTACCTAAAATAACAGGTGAGATTCCATCGTGCTCTTTCCCATTTAATTCATCGAAGATTCCAAAGAATGTTATGCTAGCAGACCCTACATTTTTTGTAAATAACAAAATTGATATGCTCATTGGTGCTGAAAAATATAATGAAATAGTCAGCAGTGTAACAATCAAAATTGTTCCTGAACTTCCGCCTTTCCAGAATACAAAACTAGGTTATATCGTGCTAGGCAAAACAAATTATTCCAGTGGGGTTGAATCTTCGATGAATATTTCCACGTCATTTTTGTCTACCAACGATGAGTTGAGTCGTAATATTAATAAATTTTGGGAATTAGATACTTTTTCAATTGAGGAAAAAATGTGTGAAGGACATTATGTTCAAAATAAGGTACGTCTTCCCAATGGTAGATATAGTGTAGCGTTACCAGTAATATCAAATGTATCCGATCTTGGTGATAATAAAAGCAACGCGTTAAGACAATTTCAGTATCTTGAGAGTAAGCTTGCTAAGGAACCTAATATGCATAAACAATATAAAGAATTCATTAAAGAATATAGTTACAGCATATGCAATTAATAACAAATTCGGATTTAACTGATTGTCAATATGGCCAAATATACATGTTACCACATCATGCTGTCTTAAAAGAGAGCAGTACCACGACTAAATTACGAGTCGTATTTAATGCGTTAAGCAAAACTAATTCGAATATTTCTCTAAATGATTGTCTTATGACTGGCCCAACAATACAACAGGACTTATTTTCTATTATAATTCGTTTTCGTAAGTACCTAGTTGCTCTATCCGCTGACATCACCAAGATGTATCGTCAGATTCGTATAAATAATAATGATCAAGACTTAATGCGAATATATTGGCGAGATTCACCAAATGATCAACTTCAGTGTTATCGGCTTTGTACTGTAACGTATGGAACCTCGAGTGCTCCGTTCCAAGCCATAAGAACTCTAAAGCAATTATCAATTGATGAACGGAATAATTTTCCAAGAGCTTCGAAAATGAAAGAGATTTTTACGTCGAAGACGTATTGACAGGTGCAAATTCAATACGGGAAGCACAACAATTGAAACTAGAATTACAAGAACTACTCGCAAGAGGAGGTTTTGAGTTGCATAAGTGGAACTCAAATTGTAACATTCTAGCAGATGATACTTCTCAGTCAGACGTAACGTCTGAAAATATAATTTTATTATTAGGTCTTTCCAAATAAACTTACGAGAAATGGTGATTCGTGATAATTTTACTAAACGGTCCATATTGTCAGAGATAGCTCAGCTTTTCGATCCGTTAGGGTTATGTGCACCAGTAATAGTTACAGCCAAGTTGGTAATGCAATCATTGTGGACTACACCGAACTTATTATGGGATGATGAAGTGCCGCTCTCGATATCCCAAACTTGGTCTAAGTTTAGACAACAATTGGCATCAATTCGAGAACTTGATATCCCTCGATGTATTATGGTCAACAATACAAAATCCATTGAACTGCACGGCTTCGGAGACGCTTCAGAAAAGGCCTACGGATGTGTAGTGTATATAGTTGTAACTGATACGTCTAATATCAAACATATTTCCTTATTGTGTGCAAAATCAAGGATAGCTCCTTTAAAAAGACAGAGCATACCTCGATTAGAATTATGTGCTGCTGTGTTGCTGGCACAATTAGTTAATAAAATCACTCAAGCCATGGAAATTGATTTTAAAAGAATTTGTTTATGGTCGGATTCAGAAATTACAATATTACGAATCAAATCATGTCCATCTACTTTTACTACGTTCGTAGCAAATAGGATTTCTATTATACAGGACTTGTCGTCAATCGAAAATTGAATGTATGTTCCTACGGCCGTTAATCCGGCTGATTTAATATCCAGGGGTATGATGCCTGATAATATTGTATCTTCTAGGTTATGGTGGAAAGGACCATCATTTTTGGAATCTGATGCGAATGCATGGCCAAAATCGTCAAATAACAAAATTAATCCAGAACTTCTTGAATTGAAAAAAGTTATGGTAGGATTGCTTGTGAGTAAAGTCGAATTCGATATAATTGAGAGATATTCTGACATTAATAGTCGCTATGTGTTGTCGGTTTTGTTACAATCTTAAAAAGGAAAAGGCTCTCCGTAAATATGGAGAATTGACCTCAGTCGAAATCGACTCTGCGCGTAAACGCATTTTAAAACATGTTCAATATAATGAATACAACGAAGATATTTTATACCTTCGCAAACATAAATCTGTTCAGTCTACAAGTAAATTAAAATCATTTAGTCCGTTTCTGGATGAGGATGGATTATTACGCGTCGGTGGTAGACTAGAAAATGCTACCATTTCTTTTGATAATAAGCATCAAATAATTTTGCCATCTTCAAATACATTTACTAAACTGTTGGTTCGAAATGAACATTATCGTCAGCTTCCCGCAGGTCCGCAAGCTTTGCTGTAAAGTTTAAGAGTCCAGTATTGGATATTAGGTGGTTGCAATCTTTGTCGTAAGGTAGCCCATGAATGCATACGGTGTTTTCGCACACGTCCTACATCTATAACACAATTAATGGGGCAATTGCCAACACCGCGTGTTACACCGGCCAGAGCGTTTTTTAACGTAGGGATTGATTTTTGTGGCCCATTTAATTTAACTCACAAATTGAGAAAAAAGGTACTTAATAAAGCTTATGTAGCAATTTTTATTTGCTTTTGTACAAAGGCCATTCACATGGAGATTGTGGAAGATTTGTCTACACAAGCATTTTTAGCATCGTTTCGACGATTTGTCGCACGAAGGGGAAAATGCGCAAATGTTTATTCAGACAACGCAACCAACTTTGTAGGTGCTAAGACTGAACTAAAGGATCTGTATGAGTTATTTTCGTCGGAGATTAAAAACAATAAGGTGTTGCATTATTTTGCTGAAGAACAGATACAGTTACATACCATACCACCCAAGTCACTGCATTTCGGGGGACTGTGGGAGGCGGCCGTTAAAAGTGCTAAATATCATTTAAAACGTGTAGTAGAAAATATGTCATGTAAATTTGAAGAGTTTCATACGTTAATAACTCAGATCGAAGCCTGTTTAAACTCGCGTCCTCTTACCCCTATGTCTAGTGATCCGCGTTAACCTCGGTGCCTGATCCTTCATTAGCACATTTAGACGTTAATAGACTCTCGAGATGGCAACGAATACAATTCATGTTTCAACAATTTTGGAAGCGTTGGCAGTTCGAATATTTAAGTAAACTTCAGCAGCGTCGTAAATGGTTTTTACCATCTAAAAACGTATCAGTGGGATCGCTTGTTTTGCTAAAGGAGGATAACATACCTCCATTGAAATGGCTTATTGGGCGAATAAGTGAAATCCATCCGGGAAATGATGGTCACATTCGTGAGGTAACGTTAAGACCGCCAATTCAGAATTCAAAAGGGCGATAGCTAAAATATGCGTTTTACCGATGGAAGTTTCTTCATCTGGCAAAGTGATGTAACAATTTTTTATTTTTTTTATGTATGATATTAACTTGTAAGGTAATCTTGAGTATGTAAAATAAATTAAATAATTTTAAGCAAAATTTGAAATATCAAATTTAAATGTAATTTTAAACGATAAATATTATGTATTTACATATATACTCATATTATTATAATTTGTTGAGAACTTTTTGAAATTTTGTAATTTCAATGCGGGGAGTATGAATAATCCTCGTTAAATATTCGATATCGAATTGTAGGGTGCGACATCTATAATTAAGCACTTAACGAAATATGTAATTTGTTTTATATAATGAATTTATTTTTAAGTTTCTTTTTTGACTTCAGTCGTCTTCCGGGTGTATGTCAAAGAAGATAAAATCAGTTTCTGTATTTTTTGTGAAAAGAATAAAATAAAAATCTTCGAAAATACATACAGTCCATTTAAATAAATAGTTTTTTGTAAAACATTTAACCAGCGTATTATTTATATTTCTTCGAATCAAAAACAGATACCAAAATATTGTCAATATCGATTTTAAATTATCGAAAACAAATGTTGCATTATGGATCAACTGAAATAGGAAATTTATCACCGCTAATTGAAGTAACTCACATAAAATCATCAAAGTTTAAAATGTCTGCAACTGAAATGTTTTCATATATTACTTTACTGCCACTAAAGATAGGTGATTTAATTGTTGTCGATGATAATGTTTGGAAATTTCTAATCATTTTAGTCAAAATAATTAAAATTGTGTTTTTAGGTGATGTGTCGTCTGTTCAAATTAACTCATTAAAACAGCTGGTTGCTGATCATAATTAGTTATATGTAAATTTATTTCATGCTAATCTTAAACCTAAATTTCATTACTTGGTCCATTATGCTATGGCAATGCAAAAATGTGGCCCTCTAAGATATTTATGGTCAATGCATTTTAAAGGTAAACATCTTGAATTGAAAAAATAAGCCCATAATATTACTTCAAGATTACATATATCCTTAACTTTAGCAATCAAAGCTTCATTTAGGGTTTATTATTTGTCATTCGATCAAAGTTTCTTCCCACCTGATTTAGAAATAAAATGAGCTTTGAAAAAGAAAGTCAGTAGCGAACTTAACCCTCTGCTTCCCTCGGGCAGGTTCCGAGGAAGTGAATACAAAGTGAGAAAATTAAATTCAAAAAAATATCTTTTAAATGAACCATTACGTCAACAAATGCAAATAAGCAAATATGTAATCTGATTTATTATTATTTGTCAAAATCTGATTTCGAATTTTATCGATATTGAATTTTATAAAACGAACCTATACTCGAAAATTAATTTAACTTTATGCATGAGTATGTGGTAATTTCAGTAAATTTCTTATCAACAAAACAAACTTGACATGCCCAATGACCAAACAAATATAAATTGATATAACTGTTTTAAAAAATTTATATACCGTAATTGTAAGTTTATTAAAATTTGTCTATTTTTCACCTAGACTGACTACTTTATCATTTTCTAACTTAATTACAAAACTGGAGCCCTATTCTCGAATTTCACTTTCATTTTTCACATGCCGACATCTGCCAAAATTCTTAAAAACTTTTCGCTACTAAGGAAATGTTTCCGAATGGGTATAAGCAGATGGAAAAAATTTACCATATATGAAAATGTCAATATTTATACATAGATTTTAGATTTACAACATAAAAAATCATTTCGAAATTCTTTTTATGTCAAAACTTATCAACATACATGTATTATAATTACCGTCGTCTGTCTGTTTGTATGGATATAACGCAAAACACAAAAAATATCGCAGCAGTCGCGCTTTTCTATACATATTTTTGTTTCGTTGTTTGGATGACATGAAAATTTCTGTGTGCTGTGATTTGTATTTTTTGAAAAAAAAAACAAAAAATTTAGTATGTTTTTCAGTTGTGTTCAAAGTATGTATATAGTTTTCAATAGTTTTGACTTTCTGTTTTCGTGCGAAAATTTCTGTTATTTTAACTTTAAAATTATGTTGCGTTAGATGTGTGCAGATTATGTTGATTTTCTTAATTCGCTTTCTTCGAGAAACAAAAATTTTACTTTTCAGGCTATTATTGAGTTTTCAGAAACTTCCGTCAGTTTTGACGAGCAATTACTAGAAATAAAATAAAAAGGAAAAATTATTTTTTTAGGGCCAGATTAATTATAATAAGTGATGTGGTGCTTAATTGAAGGATGTCATAAAATTGGTGGCTGCAAGTTGCCTGTTTTTATAAAGTGGAATTCTTTTTTTATAATAAAGGAACTAAAATTGTGATGTAAAATAGGGTGTGTCCGAAATGTGAATTTAAATGCGCATTTTTTATAATACGTATTTCTGGATTAAATTAAATTAATTCACATTAAAATCATTAAATTAATTAAAATTGGACAACACCAAATTAATAAATATGGTTAATTAATATATGTATAAATATATTGTTATTGAATACAAATTGAAAATACATCACTTGTAGTTTGATAAATGTGTCTTCGCTAAATTCACATTTGCTATTTCGAATGCACCCACAGCAATTGGGATTGTGTTAAAAAGTGCACTTTTAATTTAAAATAGTATTAATAATGTTTGAGTGATGGATAAAGTGAATCCATCGGGAATATTTGCCAGATTGCATGTTAAGGAAAATCAAATTATCCTAAATGTTATGCTTTTTGTTTGAATAATGAATACATGTGAGCTAAGTTATGCGTTTTGTTCTAATTGTTTTGTCATGATACTACACCTTTTTCAATTTTAATTCAGAAAGCATCAATTGTAATTTGTAGATTAGTCAATTGTAATAGGTACATAAAATATCCACTGTATGTAACGCGGCTATACAAACTGTTAATCTGAATTGTTTGATCGTTTAAAACGTAAAACACAAGATTTTTATCCATAAAATTGAAACTAAGGGACAATTGCGCAATTAGCCAATTTGTAATGGCAAGGCATCGAATAACAAGACTGCCTTGCCTAAATATTATATTCCACTCAAAGTGTGTGCAACCTATAATCGATGTTCCAGATAGTACGTATCCTGTTTGCAGAATTGCCGTGATTGGAACTGATGCAATTGAAAGGAAGAAATACAAAATAGCTTTGGCTGTAACGCTGGAAATAAAGTAAAAAACCGCATATCGCTGGATCCAATCTGGACATGATACAATGTTGCCAAAAGGTGGCATAAAACCAAAAGTTTTGACTGAAGATGAAATTGATTTGATGATTTCGTGGGTAGAAGGAGACTGTAGTATAATATTAATACAAATAAAAAAAAAATTTATGAACAGTTTCCGAAAAGTGGTGTCTGTGTCAACCGTTGGTAACTACTTAGAAGGCGGACTCTTCACTACCAGAAAAGGGCACATACTGATTACAATGAATTCGGAAATCAATATAATAAAATGATCTGAATATGTCCAATCTTTGAACATACAGCAGGGCAAATAAATTGTATGGATGGATAAAACAAATTTTAATTTGTTTTGCCGAAGCACAAGGGGCTGTGCAAGAGCTGGTCACAGATCAGTCCAACACCTTCCAGCATCAAGAGGTCCTACATACATCTGATTGGAGCAATTTCTACTACAGGGGTTGTGCGGTCTATGGAACGCATGGACGCGGTTCATTTACTGCACAGTTAGCAAATGATTGGGTAAGAACATTAATGCACCAGTGGCAAGATTTGGGAAATCAAATGGCAAATTTAGTCATTGTTGCAGATAACACACCTTGTCATTCAAGAATAGAAGCAGTAATTAATGGGAAAACAGCATCTCTGTTGCGATTAGGACCCTGTTTTTAGGACCCTAACTTCAAGCAAACAACGATGCGTACTTTAGAAATTGTGTTGTCTTGTGCTAACTAACTTATCATATACATATATTAACAAAAGATTTACTCATATTTAAGGAAAGTTGTAATCTAAGTTATAATCTGATGCCATGATTTTGATGTAGGTAAGTTAAATCCTAGTAGTAAATATTTAGAAACAATGGGTTAATTTTCAGCGATTTCCGAGAATGTTGATTTAGCTTCCAGAAATTTCAAATATTCAACGGATATTTTTAGTTTAGAAATTGTAGTTTAGGATTGTAGTTTAGAAATTATGTTGTCTTGGTTTTTGTCTTCTTAAATTGCAAGCATATCAGCTCGGACTTTTTATTTTAGGAAGAAATTGGCGTCTTATTATTTTAATTTTGGTTACTGATAACATTAATTATAATTCACTACAGGATAGCATCTATCATACATCAAACTTCTATAATCTTATTGGCAGGCATGCGGAAATTCTACATATAATAGTAATTTGACCAATTTATAATTCTAAGTTGCCACAGTGACCAATGCCAGGGTGGTGGAAATCATTTGAATAAACAACTGCGGTTTGTGGTGGGTGGTTGGTTGATTAAATTGTCTATATGCCACACTACACTGGATTTCAGAGATTGAAATGTACGTCTTTGTACTGATAATCGATGCAGCAGTGGAGGACACCGCTGCTTCAATATGTATTGATGGACGCTACTCCGTTTAAATTTCCAAGGTGAAAGTTCATTTTTAATTTATGTACTGATATTGTTTTGAGGTTACGTTATTAAGTGATGATTGGCGAAAAATTAAAATTCACGAAATTTCTTCAAGGAATCTCATCTGGCTGTAATTCAAGGAGAGCCAGAGTGAATCTATGTTTACAGTAATTAAGTAAGCGCAGTAAGGTAGAATAAATACTTAATTGAGACTTTTAGAAGTAAGTCCTACCAGGACTAAGTAAGTCATTCCTAAATAACTTATTCTAGAATGCCAAGGATCGAAAAGCGGGTATCAAATTAATTTTAAAAATTCAAAAGATTATATTAAGAAGAATTGTTTTGTGCTAAACTACTAACCATTGCCCGCCGAGGTAATTATCGTATTTCTCATATAATGGCTGAATGGCTATTATTCACTAAGATGATTTACGTCACTCGCTCGTTTCGGCTCGCTTCGGTAAACTTCATCTTCATGAATAACAGCTATCATTATATGTATGTATACAAAAAACAAACAATATCTGTGCAATCGGTCGTTGACGCTCGAATTGGGATGATTTCCGTTGTGGGACCGTACAAATCTGTTGTGAAGGTGGCACATTTTTATTTTTTTGAAATTTTTTCGTTTCGTATTTAATAGCTTTTTGGATACGGCCGGGGATGATTTTTACATTCCGTTGACGGTGGACCCTGATGTTGGATTGTAATGTTGGGCAAGGGGATAATGATTGTTGATTAATGTTTTGCATATTTTCATTCAGCGTCGTTTCACAATTTTTTAAAGTTTTTGGCTATTTATTTTCTTTAGTATTGTGTTGCAACATGCAACTCCTAATGGTCGGTTAATCCTGTGTGGTGTTGTGTCCGAGGGTGGGGAGATTTTGTTTCAGTATTTACAGATAGATAAAAAGGCAACGCCGAGATTAGTATCGATATGGTTTATTTTGATTCTTTGCTTTTCTTGATTGTGCGATTGCGACATGGGAAATGCATAATACCCTTTTAACTTTTTTATACACATTTTTTTAATATACGCTCGATTGCTGAAGGCTAAGTAGCTTAATTGGATATTATTAGTGATTGGTACTGTAATTTTTGCGGCTGAATAGCTAAACATTTACAAAATTCCACTACGAAATAAAAATAAAATTTGTGAAAATTAATTTTTTAATTTATCTAAATGCATCACAGTCCTTAGTGTAGCAAATCGTAGGGATGACTACGTTGGTATAAATATGACTGCTCAAACGAAATATTTACACGAACCCCCAGACAAGTTTTATGGATTTTTAAAATTATTCTACTTAAAAAAAGTGGTGATGGCCGCTTGATGGAAATGGCTTTTCAATTACTCCACTATAACAAAAAAGTGTAGCATGGCGTTTGATAGCCATTGACAAGCAATGATGCACACGGTTCCGCAGGTCTGCGTAGCTTTTTTCAGAGCAAAGCAAATTTAAAATTACAGAAACTTTTTAAAGGGTCACGCAACGATTTTTTATCTGCCTGATTGAAAAATCATTAGCCCGGCGATAGGCGTGACGTTTAACTAAGCATATTTAACTGCACAAGTTAATCGTTTCAACTCTACTTGACCATGTGGGAGCAAAACTGTGCAGTTTTGGAACACTGTGGGAGGCAAAACTTTATAACTTTGTTGCTTTTGCTTGCTGGGTCGTTGGTGCAGTTTTTAATCGTGGAGTGACAAATTAAAGTAGAAGTATGAAATTACCAAAAATTATGAAGATCTTCAGATAACATGCTTTACAAATAAAAAATTCACACAACTGAGCTAAAATTGCTCAAATAGTTTGTATTGTCAAGGCGAAGATTTTTACAAGTCTAAACTTGAGCGATAAACTGCATAAAGTCATCTACGATGCAAAAAATAAGAAAATTCAAAATCCCATATACTTTTCCATTTATTGATTCTCAATTCTTTCATTATCTCATTTCAACAAAATATGACTTAAACCACTTTCAAAATAGACGGTACATATTAGAATTTTTAATATTTGTAGACTTTAATTTAATTATAAGAACTAAAGAGTTTAGAGATTTATAGAATTTAAATCACTTACTGAATTTTTAAACTTTATTCATAGAATTTATTCTTCTAAAATTCAAAGGACTTATAGAATTTATGGAAATTATTGAATTTATAGAATTGTTAAAGTTTATAGGATTTATCGAATTTGTTATATTTATACAATAAAAGAAGTAAAATTTGGGTTTCTAGAATTTATAAAAGCGACACGCTTGAAATAATTAATAGAGCTCAAAGAACCTACAAAATTTAGAGAATTTATAAATTTTGTAGAATTTGTAGAATTGATAAAATTAAATTTTATTATAATTTGATTTTATAGACATATTAAAACTTATAAAATGTATGGAATTTATATAAGATTTATAGAATTTACAGAATTTATATAATTTAAGAAACTTATTGAACTTTTAGACTTTATAGAATTTGTAAAATTTACTGAATTGATAGAATAGATAGATTAGCGTTTACAGAATTTTTAAGTTTAAAGAATTTATATAATTAGGTACTACAAAATGTGTTTATCTTAATTGTAACTGTGATTTAGTATCGTGCATACATATGAGCAGCAATTATAAAAATATCTAATATCTAATATTTCGATTTTTAATTTTTAATCATAGATTATGAAAAAACAATTTCGGAATTGATTCCGGAATTCCGGAATCGAGAATATTTAAATTCGAAAGTTCTGTAATTACGAGGAATTTCGAGTGCTCGAGGTGTGGCAAAGTACATAATGGGGAAGAATGCTGAACAATCAAGTGGTCATGTTTTAAGTGCAAGCGAAGGGGTCATACCGCTAAAATGTGTCACGCAAATCGGTCGGTTCATCAGGGTGAAGATGAAATACCGGGTGATAAAAGTTCGGATGATGACGTATTAGGGTATATTTATCAGATAAACGGTAATAAAACTAAACCGGTGTTTATAGTTTTATCGTTTTGAAGTGGATACGGGAACCTGTGGAAGATTTTTGGAGCGTTACCTCTACAGCCATATAATAATTTGAAAATCGTCAGTGGAGAAACGATAGCGGTTAATGGATTTACTTGCGACTCGTACAAGGTTAAATTTCCAAACGTGTTTTCAGAAGAAAATTTGTCAATTAAATTGCACAAAGCATCAATTGAATTGAAAGATACTTGGATACCGGTGTTCTACAAGCCATATACTGTACCATATTCATTCCGATCAAAGGTTGGGGAGGAACTTCGAAGAATGCAAGCTAATGGTACAATATTCTCTGTACATACAAGTGACTGGGCCCGTCCAATTGTTACAACGTTGAAGAAAAACGAGCGTTTACGTATTTGTGTTGATTTTAAAACAACAGTTACTCGGGTTCTAAATAATGATTCGTATCCATTACCACAATGTGATGACATTCTAGCTTGGATTGATGAAAAATCGAAATCATTATTTACAATCAACACGCATTTAGAATTGTTCCATTTTAACCATTTAACATATGGCATATAATCGGCTCCCACTATTTTCCAGCGCACAATGGAGCAAATTTTAAATGGAGTGCCTCGAACGTTTTGCTACTTAGATGACGTAATAATAACGGGTTGTACTATGGAAGAATGTGCTGCCAATACGGAAAAGGTTTTGGAGCGTCTTTCAAACTTTAACGTACGAGTAAATTTGAACAAGTGTTTATTCTATCAAACTACTGTGGAACATTTAGGTCATAAGATCAATAAAGACGGAGTGCAATCATGCCCGAAGAAGGTAGTGGCTATCAAAGAAGCCAACTATTATAGAAGAGTTGCACCAATGCAAGGAGATGTGTTGACACCACTCTACCGTCTTACCCAAAAAAAACGTAGATTTTATATGGGGTCAGCAGGCGTTTGAGTTATCGAAAGCAATTATCTCCAAAAATAGTTTATTGGTACGACCCTACAAAGTAACTATTCCTGTCACGTGACGCAAGTTCTACAGGTGTAGGAGCAGTAAGCCAAATGTGCAATAAAGTAGAGCAGCCCGTGATATTTGCTTGAGCAACGTTGTCGGAAGCTGAGCGAAAGTATTCGCAACTGAAAAGAAAGGCGTTAAGTATAATTTTTGGCTTAAACAAATTTAATAAATTTCTATTTGGCACATCCTTTGTAATTTATACTGATCATCAGCCTTTGATTTACATTTTCAACCCACCCAAAAGCCTTTCAATAACAGCGGCATCCAGGTTACATCGTTGGGCCATAATTTTAGCGGCACATAACTACTCCATTAGTTATAAACGAGGCCTAAAAAATTCGGTAGCTAACGCGTTGTCGCGTTTAGCCCTGCCATCTACACGAAACATCGACATTACAACTAAACTTATTAATCTGTTCACGGACTGTGATGAATTGCCCATATTAGCGGAGGATGTTACCAAAAACACCAATTCTGATCCATTAATGTCGAGACTAGTACCAACAATAACTAATGGTTGGTCTAATTCTTGTGAATACCCACAATGTAAACCTTATTTTGTTCGACGTTTCGAACTGACGGTAGAAAAAGATGTACATATATATTGTTTGGGCCGAGTTGTTATACGACTGCTCTATGACATCATGTGTTGAAACTTGTACACGAAAACCACCCTGGCATGATCAAGATGAAACTATTGACTAGGTCCATGCTATGGTGGCAAGTGCCCCTTTTTAAATATTAAAAAATTTAATCATGCCAGAGTTACCTAGTTCAAAGACATTTAATGATCTGTTAAAGATTCTAAAGTCACATTTTCAACCAAAATTAAATAAACGCGCAGAAGGTTTCAAATTTTCTAAAGCAAATCAAATGGATGGTGAATCAATTGCTAATTTTATAGTTCGCTTAAAAGAATTAGCACAAACGTGTGACTTTGGAACTTTTTTGGATGATGCTCTCACAGACAAATTCATTGTGGGTATTCGAAAGGAAGCAATTCAACCTGAGCTTTTGAAAAAGAGTGATATAAACTTAGAAACGTGCTGTAGGACAGCGTTAAATATGGAGATGTTGGAAAAAGAGACTCGCAATATTAATCCATTGTCACAGTATTTGGTACGAACTGAAAGCCCAAACGCACATTTGAGAAGTCGGCCAAGAACACAACAGCAATGCGGAGATTATAATCGAAATAATACAAGTCGTAACAGCCATACTATAGTCCAAGTACATCTTATAGAACCCCAAGTCCAAGGTATCGGGTAAACTCAAGTCCAAGAAAAAGTCAGAAAGGTAGTCCAAGCCCAGTTAATAAGGAGCATCGCAGTTATACTTCAAATTAAAATTATAGTCCAAGTCAAAGTAGATTGTGTAATCTATGTTGATTGTATAAACATCCGGAAGAAGATTGTCCAGCAATGAATTAGCATTGTTTCGTGTGCAATAAGGTTGGTCACACTTCACACATCAAGGGTGTGTTATCGAAATAGAAACTTCAACGTTATAAATAATATTACTACTGGCAGTGAACCAGCAGTAATGGAAGTAATTATCGAAGGACAACTACTGGAGCTGCAAGTCGACACAGGAGCATGCACTACTATTATTGATAGAGATAAGTATTAGAGTAATTTTAGGCATTTAGAATTAAAAAAAGCGTAACAATGTTTTTTCTACAGTAACATGACAATTAATCAAAGTTACTGGTAGTGTTGATATCAATGTCGGTTATAATGGACATATCTGTATTCTTGAGCTGCTGAGCTGCTATAGTAATTGAAGCAGAAAAGCCCATTAAACCTCTATTTACACAGCAGAGTTACATATGGAGGACAATGTCCATCCTATATTCCATAAGGGGTACACGGTGCCATTTAAGCTGCGAGATAAAGTTGAGACCGAACTTGATAGGCTCTGTAAAGCAAATCTTTTGAAACCAGTCAAACATATAGCAAATGGGCAAGTCCAGTTGTTTCGATACCAAAAGCTGGGGGGATTTTCGCATTTGCATAGATTGTAAAGTTACGATTAATCCGCATATTAAAACAGAACATTATCCTATTCCCCGATTTGACGATATTTTCGCTGGATTATCCAATTGTAAATACTAATGTATTATTGACCTTACAGATGCATACCAACAACTTAAAGTATCGAATAATTCTGAAGAATATTTAACAATCAATACTCATAAAGGATAGATACACACGCTAACCTTTTGGAGTCAAGAGTGCTCCTTTAATATTTCAATTTGTAATGGATCAAGTCTTGTTCGGATTAGATGTGGCTTATTATTTAGACGATATCATTTTGAGTGCTCCAACCAAAGAAGAATGTAAGAAAACATTATTCGAGGGTCTGAAATGATTGAATGATCATAAAATAAAAATTAATTTGAAAAAGAGTAAAATTTTAGAATTGTCTGTGGATTATTTAGGACATACCTTTTCAGGTGAAGGTATTCGTCCCAAACTCGCAATACTGAAATAGTAGAAGCTATTGTCCAAGCACCCGCCCCTAAAAATATTACTCAACTTCAGTCGTACTTAGGTCTATTGAATTATTGTAGTCGATTTATTCCTAATCTATCAGAAAAATTAAAAGACCTCTATCAGTTGTTAA
The DNA here is from genome assembly GCA_963556165.1 of Tipula helvola. NCBI lineage: Eukaryota > Metazoa > Arthropoda > Insecta > Diptera > Tipulidae > Tipula > Tipula helvola. The sequence continues at coordinate 108,631,905 of OY744482.1, forward strand.
AAAAAGATGCGAAATTTGATTGGAAAGACGGGCTTCAAAAGTGTTTTGAAAATTCAAAGCTACTAATACAATCACATAATTTATTAGAGCTCAATGACCCAACAAAACCAATAATCGTTGCAACCGATGCAAGCCCATATAGGATTGGAGCAATACTCTCACATGTGGTATTATTTGCATCTAGTTCATTATCTCCTGCGGAAATTAGAGGCTTTGGCTATTATATTTGGGGTTAAGAGATTCCACAAATAAATATATGCAAATAAATTTACTATAGTTACCGATCAATCAGCACTAAAAGAGATATTTAGTCCAAACAAAGCTACACCGCCTGTGGTAGCAGCGAGACTCAAAAGATGGTCTGTCATACTGTCTATGTATGACTGCGAAATTTAATATCGCCGTGGTTCATTGATATCCAATGTTGACGCATTATCGCGTCTTCCATTGGAAAAGGAATAAGACCAAGTGTTACAAAAAATATATTACTTTTGTATGTATGGATGGCCCAAAAATTCAAATTACTTATCAGAAGAACTAAAACTCTTCTATAATAAAAAAAAAATTATTTTTCTTGTGAAGACAACTGTTTGTATTATATGAACCGAATAGTTATTCCTGTAATCTTAAAAGAAAACGTATTAAAGTTGCTTTACGAGAATCACACGGGTATACTTAGAATGAAAATGTTAGCACGCTCTTATGTGTGGTGGGCAAACATAGATAAAGATATTGAGAATTATGTTAATACTTGTAAGTTTGAACGAATACATATTGATTTTTTTTTACTTCCAAAATGAAACGTTTCTGCTCGTAGTAGATGCATACTCCAAATTTTGTGACGTGGTGGAAATGAAAAAGACGAACAGCTCGATGGTTATTGAGGCATTATGTAGAATGTTCATAATTTTTGGATTACCCACAGAAATAGTATCGGACAATGGTCCGCATTTTAATTCAATAGAATTCGAAAACTTTGGTGAAAAACATGGTATACAAATTACAAATTCTCCACCGTATCACCCTCAGTCTAACGGCCTAGCGGAAAGAAATGTTCAGTCAGAGAAAAATGTGTTAAGGAAATTTATGTTGGATGAATCAAAACACCTTACGATACAACAACGTATAAATAAATTTTTAATTCATCAAAGAAACACTCCGAATATAGTTACGTCCAAAACCCCTGCTGAGATCATTTTTACTTATAAACCAAAAACGTTATTAGATTTAAAATATTCTAAAAAAGTTCGATTCTCAGATGACACTTTAAGATATTCAAAAAATGTTCCAAAATTTGAAAATTTTATGGTAGAAGGTTATGTATCGAAATCATTTCAAAACCTATTTAAAATGGATTCCAGCAAGAATATTAAAAAAAGTTAGTGGATGATTTGCACATCAAAACGCCTTAAGAATATCAAAATTAAATGATCGATTAAAGCAAAACTTCAAGAAGTCATGTGGAGGTTTAAAATCAACTAAAGCCGATTTGAAGAAACACGTTCAGAGTTTCTGGTTTACATATCGCACCACCCCAATACCGAGTACTTCAAAAAGTTCGGCGGAATTTGTACTTAAGTATTCGCCTAGAACGTTATTATGTCTGGTCCAGCCTAGATTATATCTGGTCCAACAAATTTGATGTTTCCCTCAAAAATATGGGAATCTAAAGACCACGTTTGGGTAAAGCTTTTAACAACCCATTTTGGGAATCAGCTAAAGTCGAGAAGCCTACCAGTTGGAATCGTTATATCATTACGTACGAAGGCAAACTGAGAATAGTACACCAACGACAATTACGTTCACGTGCTTTTCCTTATGGAACTGGTAATTATTTACAGCCGTCCCCTATGAATTCATCTACCGTACTACACCCCTCAGAGGAGAATGAAAAAAACAACATCGGAATTGCAACAATCAACCAGTACCAGAAAATCTATTCTATCAACTTAAAATTACGCAGTCATGAGTGTGTTCAGGTACATAATATTTTCATAACATTTCTGGCCTAAAATTGGATGCCCTATACGTTTTCATTCGTTTAAGTACCAAAAGATTTTAGATACAATAAGGTATGCTCATTTTAGAATTATGTCTGGCTTGTGCCCTTATTTGAGGTTTGATTTGGAATTTTAACTTCCCTTTCAAATAAATGTGTCAGATAAATATATCTTAAAAAAATTTTATGAGAGACCACCGAATTGTGTTAAAGGTGTTTAAAATAAATCATTCAGTATTTTATTACCTCACATATTCACATAAAAAAAAACATCTACACAATATAACAAGTAAAATATTTCCAATATTTGCGAGTCTATCTTAATTTGACCTGCAGTTGGTACTATTATGACTGACACTTTAGTTAAAGTCTGATGCACATTTATTTATGTCCATCTGCATATCTTTAATATAACTCTTTAACGTTTGCAAATAAATTATTGTTGTTGTCATAATTATAATTTATGCATTAAAACATTATAGAACTATATGAACTTTGAATTTTCTTATTCTTTACCATCATTCCGCATATTGCTCCTGAAAGTGACCTTAACTAAATCCCACATCTAATAATTTCAGAAAGCGGTACAAAACTCATTTCTCGATCGAAACAAATGTTCTATTAATTTTTATTAATTTGATCGCTTTTTTGTATGTGTGTGTGTGTATTTAATTAATCAAGAAATCCAGTTGTAAATCTATTGCTCATAGAAAATATTTTTCACATGGACGCGGGTATTTATAATCAATATAGAAAGCTGTACATAAATTGGTTTGTGTTATTAAGAAAATTTAACAGAACATAAAGTCAAAGAAGAACAAACCGCCGAATCAATAAAAAAAACAACAGAACAAAACAAAACAAAAACATATTTAATTAGAGATAATCGAAGGTATAATATTATATCTAGATATACGGAGTGAATAGAATCGATATCTTAATTTCTGTTAAATGCGTATACTATACAACGGAATTTCTCTCTATAATTAATAAAAATTAAAAAAAAAACATTTTGACAATTAACCAGTATTGGCAAGGATTTTTAATTATTATGTCATGTGACCCTTTTATGTTTGCCCATTAGTTTTGGTTGATTAATTTAATTGAATTGCGCTATAGAGCTTGTCTCCCATTTATGTTTTGGAAAAAAGAATAAATTATCTTAATGTGATCGGTATTTAAGCAAATCGGTTTTCTTTATGTGTTCGTTTTGGTTTATCTGTATAACAATATCTATATCTATATAGCTATACACAGACCAATAATGCCAAAAGCTATTTGTAAAGAATAACACATGATGATGGAGAAATTGAATCAGATATATTGGATCTTTGTTCTGTCTGTATATATATATGCAGATATTTTATAGGTAAACGTGTACATTGTGTGTATACATAATCGCATGTCCAATGAAATTAACGGAAATGAATTTTAGTTTTATTGGAATGTGTGCACAGCGTATACTGCAGCGAGTTGTTATGCGGAATTTATTTGGAAGGATTTTTACGCCCAACACCTATAGGAATGGGATCATTTATGGATACTGTCATTTGTGGAGTTACTTAAAAAAATGTTTGTATAGGAGCGCAATGGGTGACCAGGGGTGCGATTCTGGTACAAAACAAAATTATGCATGTCTTATTGCACTAGGATGCGATTCTGGTTCGATGATAATGAAATCTGATAAAAATATCATTATTATACACTGTTTTGCGATTTCAAGTAAGCGACGAATGATAAATTTATGATGAATTTGAAACAAATTCAATAAATTTATCAGGCTGGTTTTTGTTGATCAAAATTTTTGTCGCCAATGATAAAATTTGTACGCATACAAAAATGGTTACTGAAGTATGTAATATTTAATTAGCTTCCAAGAAATAAATTATTTCTTAAGAAAGGTGATGTACCAAATATTTCTTTGCATTTGGATATACATATGTATGCCTACAAATGTTTATTTTTAAAGTTTTATATTTAACCCGTTTGAAAGCTTCACGTTAAAGGAAATTTAAAAATCTTAACACATATTTTAATCATTAGAAAGAAATACGTGAAAAGTGACTCTGAAATACTATTGGGGAAGGTCAATTTGCCCGCTTTTCAAAAGCCCGCCTTCAAAATTTCGAAATCAAAATCCCAATTTTGAAAATCCTATGCTTTTTAAAATCCCGCTTTTCAAAATTCCGCTTTTCAAAATCCCGCTTTTCAAAATCTTGGTTTTGAAATTTGAAAGACGTATTTTTTTTAATTCGATCCGTGCTTTCTGGTGAAGGAAAATTTTATAAAGTAAAATAAAAATAAAAATCGGGATTTTGAAAAGCGGGATTTTTTTCTTGAGCGGGATTTTGATAAAGTGGGATTTTGAAATTCGAGATATCGTTACGGCCCCAATACTATCACCAACTCTAAACAAAGATTTTGCAAAATGAAAATAATAAAACGTATTAATTTAGCTTGTGGTGCTGCAGTCTGAATAGCATTGTTTTATAAAGTATTTAAGAAATCTTCAGGAGAATTAATGTTAGGTTTATTGGCCTTATACAGAGCGGGTTTTGTTTGAAAAAATATCGATTTAATTTTTTCACGTCGAGTTGGCGAACGTATTTAAGTGGACGAAAATTAAAAAAATAAATCTCGTTAATTTCAATTCTGAAGAATATTTTACACCAGATTACGTGGTCTATAGAAAAGACAGACAGATTTCGATACCAGCCTTAAAGGAGGAGGTGGGTTGATCACCGTGAAAAAATCACTTTCGAGTGAGGTTATAGCGCGTCATCCGGTATACGACATAATGGCTGTACGTATTAAAGCCTATATTTCTTTTATCTTCGTGGTCGCTGCATATGTACCCTGTCTGCAGTGGATATATTGATGAATAGCTCATGATCATTGGTGATTTCAATCTTTCAGACATTGTTTGATTTGACGTTGATGGTGTTCACGACATCTTCTAAATCAAAAAGCATTGGCCGATTACTTTGCTAGTATAGCAGCCAAGCAATTGAATCAAATAAGCAACAGTCGAGTAAAACTATTGGATTTGGTATTTCCATCTGATGTTATGTATTCGGATATTTCTTCATGTGTCGATTTTACTGGATGTGGGAATGTCTACAATACCTACTCCAACAATGATAATTCTTTTCATTTTGATTTTAGGAATGTTGAATACATTTCTCTAAACGAATTTCTTGTCAAATCTGATTGAGAGTTCCTTAGGCGTGGGAAAAACTTGAACGAAACCGTTTCTTTGTTCAACAAACTACTCAAGACTGGTGTTTAATTAAAAATGAACCTCGGTTTCGTGAATCATGGTACAATATGAAACTACTGCGCTTGGAAAAACGGTGTAACAAATTTTATTCATTATATAGACTACATGGTGCTGAGTTTTATTCTAGATTCGATGCAGCTCGAAAATAATTTAAAATTTTAAATTGTTTCCTATATAATAACTACGTTTTGCAGATTACAGTTGATTTGATGCCCAATCCACGAATATTCTGAAATTTCCTAAATGGTAAAAGGAAAGCATTTGGGTTTCCTTCACCGTTGATTTGAGTCAACCCCTTAATATCTGAAATCTGTTCGCCAAATATTTTAGGCCATGTACGAACTATCCGCGATGTCATTTACATCCCATAACACGTTTCCACTTGCTTGTAATCGTACTGATTATAAGTTACTAAGATTCACTGAAACGGAGATTAATGACTGCTTGACTATTCTTGAGGTAAATAAGGAAGCTGGCCATGATGGCATTCCACCTATCCTCATTAAAAATTGCGCAGAAAATTTAGCTCTTCCGCTGACTCACATCTCTAATGAAAGCCTTCGTACTGAAATTTTTCATGATCCCTGGAAAATATCCTTCATTCGTCCATTTTTTAAATATGGCAAATGATGAATGATGATTTCTGCCATTCCCAAACTTTTCGAAGCCATGGTGTACAACATGGGTTTTATCCGGGAAGATCTACAATTACACGTCCTGCCGCATTCTGTGGACATTTATACAGCAGGATCGCGACTTTTCATAAGCTTTTGATAAAATTGATTATTCAATTTTTATCTATAAGCTAGAGAAACTTGTGCCGAAAGTCACAACAAATCCTGACCGCCGCAGGGTTAAGTTTTTTTTTTTTAAATCGCGTATAACGTTGTAACATCCCTGCATGGGGAAGACAAGAAAAATGATTGAACGAAATGTTTTTGGGTTTGGATGTTGAAAAAAAAAAAAATGATAAGCTAGTCAGTGATGAAGATGAATTAAATATGGTCGGAACCAACAAAATTATTAAAAAATTAAGTAATAAAAATTAGAAACAGAAAATTTAATTAGTGAAGTTGTGAAAAAAAAAAACAACTTGTTAAATTTTGAACTTTTAAGACAAAAAAAAAAAAAATAAGATAAAATTGGGTTTAGTTGTTAAGTGTCTTGTAAATATTTAAGTGATCAAAAACTATTGATAAATAAAATCTAATGTTAATTAATAAAAAAAAAGTAGAACAAAATTAAAAATAAAATTATATTTAAGAATAAAGAAAACGCACACGAGATGATAGCGTTTCCTCGAACTGTAAATGGAGGAATACAGTGAATCCGCATGCTCGTACTTATGAAATTGTGCTTAGTGCTAAATTAATAAAATAAACTGATAATAATATGATAATGATGATAATACAGTTTCTAATACATAATTAATAAAACATAACATAAATAATAATTAATAGTTTATTAATATTAGTGCTAAGCTAATTCAATACGAAAATCATTAATGCTAATGAATGATTCGTAGCTTGAGCCAAGACTAGTTTTAGTTTAGTGTTCGTGGGTTAAGTTTTGGGTGTAAAATATTGCCGTTTTGCCGTTATACCAAATCAACCAAAAAAATAGTTAAAATGTTGGTATTGAATTTATAGCAATGAACCCAACAACACCAAATAATTTAAAAAAAAACGGTGACATTCTCAAATGAAATTACCGTGCTTCAAACATTCCATAAAATTAACGTATACACAAGTACGTCATAATCTGGAGAATATTGGATGTTTACACCAGGGGAAACCAACATTTGTTTTTTTTTGGGTCTAATTTAAGATAAGTTTTTATGTATTATAATTATATTCTACTATATTGTTTAATTTTTTGTTCAAATTTAAAAACTATTCCAAATATTTCGATAACTAGGATTAGGGTAGTAGGGTTTAGGTTAGGTAATCTAGTTTGTAATTTGTAAACCAAATTTATTTTATTTTATTTGCTATATTTGATTAATTTCCATTTTAATAAATTATGAATTATAGAGGCGATTGTAATTCAATAGTTAAATTTCTGTCTGTTAAAATGTTGTGTGTGAGATAGACGCAGTCGAATAGTGGGATGGAACTAGGGTAAGTCATGTCATTGGGGTAAGTTGCATTGTCATTGTCGGTTTAATTTTCATTTTTATTTTTGTTTCCTTTTCTGTCCTTTAGCGGTCTTGCACGGAGCAATCAAGCTGTCAGAAATCCCACACCCATTTCTCCTGAGCTCTAGCCGGCCAAGATGACCGCCTGACAGCCTCTGATTGTTCAGAATTTCTGTAGCGGTAACGTTACAAACTAAATTGTAAGTTCATCCCTAACAAATGGTTGCAATATTCTATTCTTGGCCGGTCAGAATACGTGAAGATTAAAGATTCTACGTCTCATTTATTTCGTGTAACTACTGGAGTACCGTACACACAGAATCTTTCCATAAATGGTTATTTTGAACTCTGAATCTCGAGTTGTACAATTATTAGTATCAAGCTCATAGTTTTCAAGAAGTTTGAAGATTATAAAAGTATAGGATCCAGATAGGTAAAAAGTGCAGTATCTGAGCTATAGAATTCAAAAGAAGTTTTATCTAAAATTATAAGTCTGACATTCTAATTGACAGGCATTACTTATGCACTAATCGATTTTGCAATATTTGAAAATTTTCTTGGTATTCAATACCAAAACGATCAATATCCTTAAACCTCAAAATATTTGATGTTTTGGAAGAATTCTGGAGGTTTAATGGATATACAAAATATGTTAAGAATATTACAATTCTAAATTATAGCGAAACCGCGTGATCCATCGTGATTTCCTATTTATGAATAAAATCGCGTAAACTTAATTAAAGGTATTGCGCAGTAATGTGAACTGAGAAGTGCCATAAATTCGCTGTAAACTACTTTAAGTTTAATCGCTTTTGTTAAATATGATAACCGTACTTCATGCTTGGTACTTTACCTGGCTGAATCCTGATTTTTAATTTTTTTTTTTTTTAGCTTAAATTGAACTTTTAACATCTTTTTCCGGAATTAAATTAAACGAATCGAAATCAACCGTTTGGAAATTATTGTAAACAAGAATTGATTCAGCGTAGAATTTTTATTTACGAGGTGAATATTAGAAATTTAATAATAGGAAAGCATGGCCTGAATATTAAAATTTAAAGGTTTGAACACATGAAAACGAATCCAGAAAATTGTTATTTTATACGCTTCAGCACACAAAAATCAAAACTTGCGCCCATCGCTATTCATTTTGTTGCTCTATCGAACCAACCCTTTTGTTTATTGTGGTGTGTATCTTATTTTAGAGCTGTAATAATGACATATCAACGTCAAATTTGTAACTTAAGCTTAACAAAACAAAGAACTTAGTGAACCTTTCAAACAAAATATCTGTTTCAGCTAAAGGAAGGCTATAGTTGAGGCATATATTTGGTCATTCCAATTAGTCAAAATTAATAGGATTGTAAACTAATTTATAATACCAATTTGCGTTGCCTCAAGCTTCGATGCACATTAAAACTTCTAAACCAAATCGCACACAAAAGCGATTAGGTATTTAGGTATTTAGGAAAGGTTGATAATTTTTGCAAATTCTCTTTCCATTTTTACAAATAAGCATATTTACTATTGGTTCATTATTTAAGGGTTTTTTTTGCTCTAAATAATGACGGTAAAAGACAATGAAAAGACTTTGAAAAGACAATGTTGTATTTTTTTTATTATTGAATATGTCAACATGTGCTTTCGGCACTGGAGACGATAATGTCGAATATTGTCAAAAATCTTGAAAATTAAGTTATTTTGAAAAAATTTAAAGCTTAAAATATAATTTATATAATTAAGTATTTTCACGTCAAAAATCTTGAAAATTTTGAAAAACCTTGAATATTAACGGAATTTTCGAATAAACTTCAATTATAAAAAACAATTTGAACAAGCAAAGATCGGGATACCATCATATTCCCGAATGGAAAAATCCCCCAAAAAACACCGAAAAATATAAAGTAAACTGCCCCATCGAAAGGAAAGCCCCCAATAAATTTTTGATAACTAAAATATGAAAACAAAAGGAATCTACATAATTTCATGTCAACCTTGCGCAGAAAGGACTAATGCTAAGCGACTTTGAGGAATTTTTTATTTTAGTATGTGAAATACAAACGTAATTATTTTTACAAATGTTAATATTTTTGAAATTTTTCTAACGTTTTTCTGTCATCCTTTCGCAAATGGTCCAATGCTAAGCGGCTTTAGTGAGTTCTCTATTTTAGTATGTGAATTATTATTAAAAAATACAAATTTTTCAAAAATGGTTCAATCGCTATGTACCTATATTAGAATTTCAAAAAATCGTCGGGGCGGAGGTTTGGGGGCGGCAGTCCCCATCATCCAAGGTATAAAACGAATTAAAATAATTTCAAAAATTTGTTATTTTTAAAAAACTTGGTTTTTTGGGATTTTTTTATTTTAGATAACGATACCAACCTGCAAAGATCCTATAGAACAATACAAATTCAAAATTCTTGAATAACGCTAAATGGTTTTGCAAAATCGACAATCATCCGAGACTTAACGAATTTAAAAAAAAACTCAAATTAACCCTTACACAATTCGACATTCCTCGAGAACATTGATAAAACCTAATATTTGCGAGTAATCTCGAATACTCCCGAAATTTATACGAATATTCTTTAATATCTCAAATAATCGAACCTCGTAAATCTGAAAGAATATCGAACAGCAATTCAATGAATAGACGCTACTTAATTGATTGCATTAGATAGTAATAGGTATTTACATGTCCCTCTAAAATCTAGCTCAGCAAAATTTTCCAAATTACACAAAAAAGGCAAATAGAACACCCAGCTGAACTGCCTTGAAATTTATTGAAAGGAAATGAGGAAGAACTTGTAAATACAACTCTTTTAGTGTACTGTTCTGATTCTTATGAGGCCAATACTCGTTATATAAAATTTGATCCGGGGCTGCATTTGTGAATTCCATTTGAAATCGTATTTAATTTAAATTTAAAAAAAGAACCAAATTTTTCGAAGAGTCGAATACATTCGAATCGAATTCACAAATAGCACCTCTGGTTAGTCCATTACAACCTACGTCATTACTGTCCATTATCACCTATGAAAAACTTTTAAAAATGTTGTTAAAGCTTTGGAATCGTTATATTTGGTGTCACAGACAGAATACCTATAGTTGAACGGACATACCTTGTGATTTTTCTAAGAAAGTCAGAACAGTTCCATTATAGAGGGATAATTTTAGCTATAGTGCCTTTATACGCATTTTAGCTATAGTGCCTTTATAACACAATGGCCAACTTGAAAAGGCAGACGCACGGAAACACTGGCAGAACTCCATTTCTGCGGACATTTCATCGACGATCGCAGTAGCGAATAAATTATGAGGTTAGAAATGACCTCGATAAAGTTGACACCGTCTGACACATAAAATCACCAATGCTAAGATTAAAATTTTCGTTTGCAAAATCAGACCACTAAACAAGCCTTGGAGACGGCACCAACGAGTAGGCACTTGTGAGAGACCTACCCGATGAAAGCATGACGTTGAAAGGGACCTAAACACACTCGGGTACTGTGTCGGGCGTTCTCTTGCAAAAAATTGTTTGAGAAATATATTGTTTGATTTGTTTAAAGTTGTGAGGGGTAGTTAGTTATTTAAAATTCAAAATACTACTTTGTAAAACAATAGTGAAGAGTAAATAAGTTGAAAGTGTTCTCGCCAATAGTTTCGATGCCTTACATTAACGCCGACGGATAGGACCTGGAGTTACCAACAAGAAACTGTCTAAACGTTGGGACATCCAAAGAGTGTAATAAGTCAATAACTAAGACGCATATACATATACTTAGAGTTTGATTTGTGCAAATTAACATTTCATTCTAGCTGCAAAGGTGTTAGTGGGCAACATATACAGAAGGTTGTAGTCCAACGTTTCTGATATTGTAACGAGGAATGTCGTAGTAAAATGCCCTATACCTCAACGAAGGTAGATTTAAATAAACGATCACCTTTAGCCAGCTCACAATCAAAAAATACTTTGGAATCTACGTTTCCAGTTGATGAAAGCAGTTGAATTCAAGCACAAACGAAGGTGAAATATTTATACCACATACAATGATTTATGGTTTACCCTCCAACTCATTGAACCATCTTGAGCTGTTAACGAAACGCTGGATACTTCTGACGTGAATCCTACTGAGGTTCGTCAGGTCATTGAAGTGGGGTGCCCTAGAAGCTTTAGTCTGTTTCGTGCCAGACAAGAGCAGGTGCAAAGAAGATGAAGTATCTTCCTCCTCTTCGTCCTCGCAACTACGACACTAGCCATGTGAGAAGAAACCAAGTCTACTCGCATGCATCCCTATGCGACATTGGCTCGTAATCACTCCAACAACCACACTGATCTGACTCCGCTGAAGTGAGAACTCGCCAAGTCCAACTTTGGCCAGGCCTAATTAATATTGATATTGATATAGAAACTAACCAATAATTTAATAATGCACGATTTGGATTTTCGACAAATACCAAGTCGTCATAACCATGGGACTAGACGTATTTCACATTACTTGATAGCATCAAATACGGATAAAAATTTAAATATTTTAAGTGGTAGTTTGTCATAATTTAACTCACTACCAAGAGAAATTATGGCCCCTATTCACAAAATGTAAATTCGCTCTATAATCGTAAAATTTGCGATTAGTACTAAAGTGGTATTCACAAATTGTAACTGGACTCTATAAAAGTAAATTTTAAAATAAAAGCGTAAAGCTACATGTCTTGATTTTATTGGCCCAAAACTCGGCATAGTAACAACTACTACTTCATGCTACTCTCGATAGCATCCAATTACCTGCATCCAATATGATTTAATTTGTAGTTTTTGAGATTTTCACTAACCAAATTTTCTATTAGGATTTCTTTGTGCTATTAACGAATCAATATACATAATTACATACGGATGCTTGGTGGTGTTTGTATCTCTTATCAATATAACTTCTTTTCTTTTGAATTTTGGTGATGGTTAATGATAAAAAGTCGCAAAAGATTATACAGCCAACACTTTACATAATGCTGTGCAAATCATCAAAGGAGATGAGACATAAATTGCACGGCATCTACAAACATAAGTCGCGTACCGGTGTACACTATCTACAGCAGCAGCTTTAGAGTTTGAATAAAGATCCGGGCGATGACATGGGTGCAACACACATCGCCAAACTCGAAAGTATTGCTCTAGAACTGAGAGATATGCGCGAGAACATTTAAGATTCAATGGTCTCTAGGAAAATTTTCATGACATTGCCAAATGAATGCGATAATTTTTGTAGTGCTTGGGAATCGAGAAGCAAAGTAGAACAAACTTTGACCAATTTAATGTCTAGGCTTATGGTGGAAGAGTCCCATTTGCAGAAACGTGGCAGAGATGGAAAAATATCAAACTCAAAGCCCAAAAGTCAACTACCAGGGAAGTGTTTCAAAGGTAATCAAGTAGGACATTGAAAGAAGGACTGTCCTTTATTGAAAATTCAGAGTCAACCATTCAACCGGAAGATGAGCAATTCCGACGCCTTAATATGTCAAACGGAAGAACTGGATGATGATGTTGAGTGTTATTTGGATTCAGGTGAGAGCGATCACATGACTAATGATAAACAATGGTTGTGTAACTATACGTTCAGTTTAGTGTCCCGAATGGCATTTGGTATCGGTGATGTAAATATTCTGGCATTCAACAACAAAAATTGAGAACCTTTTGTTCCTCATCTTAAATTTAACTTATTTTCCCAAGGACAAGTGCTAAACAAGGATTATGTTTTTCTGCCTAACAAAGACACTTCCGAGTTTTTGAAACGAGAATGTATTGTTGCCTTGGGAGTGCTGAAACAAAAACTGTTTAAAATGTTATTTAAAGTTATCGTATCAAATACAAAAGATGATCTTCAAGCGAATGTAGCCATTAAGCGGGTGAGTCAACCAATTCTGGTAAGCTAACCGCTGAAATTATGGCATGAACGCTTGGCCTACCAGAATATTATGCTGTATTTTATGACAAATAAATTTGAAGTAATTTAACATTTAAAGAAGTTCACCATGTTGCTAAAAAAGGATACTGGCTATGATTTAAAAATTCTCCGTACAGATAATGGGATATAATTCGTTAACAAGGAGGTCGATAATTTTCAATCAGCACACGGAATTCGCCACCAAAGGCCTGTGCCTTATACACCGCAGCAAAATGGCCGGGCAGAACGCGAAATGCTTACTATAGCCAAAGCGGCCAGAACAATGATACATTCAAAACAAATGTCCTTAAAGTTTTGGGGAGAAGCAATCAACACGGCTGTGTATATACTTAATCGAATTGGCCGAAGTTCAGTTCCAGTAGTGGGTCCGTGCGAATTATGGTTTGGTAATAAACCGAGAGTTGAACATTTACAAGTCTTTGGTTCAGAAGTATTTATTCATGTACCAGATCAAAACAGAAAAAAATGAGACGAAAAGGCGTACAAAGGTTTCTTCGTTGGATTGGACCCTGAAGACACTAAAGGATATCGGATCTGGAATTCAAATATCTTGCGAAGTGAAATTCAAAGAATCATTAACTGAATGCTGCGTTACACTTAAGAATGTGAATGAAGAAGACGCTAATGTTCGAGATGAAGTGCTGGTCAAAGATTCGGTGTAAAGTAATCACGTACCACCAATAACACTACAATAATCTCCGTGTTACGACCAACAAAATGTTAGTTCAATTAAACGAGTGTTTGATAAGAAAAAAAAACATTCTTGATGAATTATCAGGAATCAGCAAATTACCAGGAAGCAGTAAGATTTTCTGATAGTGACCGTTGGATTAAGACAATGGACGAGGAATATAGTGCACTTCTTAAAAACCATACTTGAAAGCTTGTTTCATTATCACGAGATAAAAAGGTTATTGGTTTGATAACCGTTGGTTATATAAAATAAAATATAAAAAGGACGGGTCAATTGAACGGTATAAGGCAAGATTAGTGATTCGAGGGTTAACACAACAATATGGAATCGAATATTTAGAAACTTTCAGTCCAGTTGTACGTTTTACATAAATTCGTGCATTATTGGCAATTGCCGCACAAAAAAGTCTTATTTTAAGGCAGTTTGATATAAAAACGGCATTTTTAGACATCGACGCAGATATATACATGCAGCAGCCTGAACGGTACAATGATGGCTCCAATAATGCCTGTAAACTCAACAAAAGTTTATACGGTTCGAAGCAATCTTCGTGTTGTTTGAATCAAAAATTTGTAAAATTTTTAAATGATTTTGGTTTGCAGCCAACGAAAGCTGATCCCTGTGTTTTTATGAATTGCACACGTGATAACAAAATTTTGCTTGCAATTTACATCGATGATGGACTGATTGCAGCAAGCAATGAAGAATTAATTATTTCATTACTGAATAATCTCCAAAGCAATTTCGAAATTCAGTTCGGGGAAGCTGAATGTTACTTGTGGATGGAAATTGAGAGAATACATGATGGATCTATTTTTCTTCACCAAAACAACTATGCCAATAGAGTGATGCTTAGGTTCTATCTATATGACAAACTGCAACCAGAGAAGGCGTTGGGAGTTTGATGTATTTGGCAGTGGCAACTAGGCCAGATATATCTTAGATTTATGGAAAATTTCACGAATATAAATGTGGTGGTACTAAAAAGGGTCCTGAAATACATCAAAGGAACCATTGGAAAAGGTATTTTATATAAATCTAAACAAAATAACTTTTGGTTATATATAGTTTCAGTGATGCTGATTATGCTGGAGATTAAAGTTCAAGACGATCTACCAGTGGCTATGTTTTCTTATTGGATACAGGGGCTGCTCTTTTAACAACTGAATCAAAATACATTCCGGCATCACTATTAAAGAAATGATAATGCCGATTTAGCTGCAAGTACAAATGAACTGCCAGTGCGCTATACATGGACAATCAGAGCGCAATAAAACTTATAAAGAATCCCGAGTTTTATAAACGCACGAAACATATCGACGTCAGGTACTGTTTTATTAGGGAAAAATACGAAGAGGAAGTTTTTGAAATCGAGTATGTTGCAAGCGCCGATCAAATGGGGGACATTTTTAAAGGCATTATGCAAAATTAAATTTTAAAAATTTTGTTCTATGATTGGTGTGTGTAATTTAACTACAGATAATTAGGGAAGGTTTTTTTGTTTAAGTGCGAGTGTTGGGATAATAAATAAAAAAATATGAATTTTGTAAGCCCAACTGCACCATTTTACTTTATTGTGTATTGCATTTTCTGATATTACATTGTGTAATATTTTATACTCTCTCACACACACACATATTTAGTATATACTGGGGGCCTATTTGTAAATTCGATTCCTCTTTGAGGTATGAGATTGCTATTTGATTTAAATAAGCAGCGAACAAATGTGATTTAATTCAAATAAGAATCCAATAATTCGAATACTCGAATACGTTCGAATCGAACTCACAAATAGCGCCCATTTTGTTAACGCTGTATATACTACTGAAATATAATATTATTCCTTTGTCATACGGTGATGACGTGTCCATATTTCTTATAACAACTAAATAAGGAGAGGCAATAAGATCTCTGCCTGCCTATGTCCGGTAAAATGCTAAATCTGACCCTCTTTAAGGAGCTCTCTATAGTGCGCGCGATAGGCCTTAAAAATCCCTCCTCGCCTCACATCGCTTGTCACGTGCACTGTGGGCACTTTACCGTCAGAAACAAACAGTATCGCAATTTAATTAATTTTTATAATTTATTTCAAAATTTTATTTATAAAAAATTTCTTTTCTTCATTTTTCTGATATTATTTCGTTCGAATCAATTATCCGGGTAATCGATCAAATTACCCGAAGTACTCGGGTATCCGATAATCGGTGTTAGATACCCTAATTATAACATCAAATGAATCTAAAAAAAAAAAAAAAAATATTCCTATATTCTTACCACGATAATCTCCGTCATCCTCTAATCCTAGAATTGGAGGAATCGCCCAAATGGGCTCCTCAGGATACATCATCATCATTTGTATAATCGTATATTTGTCTCTCGCTGTTTTAATTAATAATTATTATTTTTTTTTTATAACTTAATTTGTTTATATTTTTAACAAGTTTTGTTTTTTAATTAAAAATAAAAAAAAAAAATAATAATAACACTTTTTATTTTAATTTATGACAGTTTTCTGTATTTGAATTTTATTTTTTATAATAGTTTTTATTTTTTTATTTTTATTAAATATGCATATAAATATTCTAAAAAAAAAAATTAATTAATTTTTAATTTGCTTTATTTTTAATGACATGTTGCGTAAAATTCTTGCTGTCGGTCGTATAGAATTTCTCCGATTGAGAGATTTGTTAAAAAAAAAAATCTTTTTTTTTCTTTTTGTTGTTAAAATTGATTTTTGCACAATAAAATATGTTAATAATTTAATTATCGCGCATGTCGTAAATGACAGGCGTTTTTAATTACCTGGTTTTTGTGTGTTTTATGGTTTAAGAACATGGATATATATGTAAATAGTGTCTGATGTTTGTTCACATTAAACACTTGTTTGATTGGAAATGACCATAGGGTAAATAATTCTTTTATATTGTATGTGTGTGTGTGTCTAAAATTTATGTTTGTATATTAGAGCTAGCGGAATTCTATTAAGTAAAAAAAAAAATTTGAATTTTAAACGAGTGTGTTGAAATTTTGCGGTCAATGAATTAGTGGCCGCTCGCATAATACAAAAATCGTCTTCAGAACAGATAAAATAATAATAATAATAATAATAAGATAAAAACATTTATAAAAGTCAACTTAATAAAAAATAAAAAAATATTTTTATTCTCATTCTTTATGTATATACTTAAGACTTCTTTTCTTAAATTATTCTGTTCTTTGTGTCCATCGTCTTGTTTATATAATACTTATGCGTATAAGAAGATATTCATAATTTAAAAACTTACTTATATAGAATTTTATTTTATTTATTTTTTTTTATTTTTTTTGGGAGGTTAATTATGCTAATTTATGCAAAAATGTCTTAGAAAATATCTTAATCGAGTTAACAATTATGTATATATACTTTTATACATTCGTGTATATACAAGAATGGTAATGATACTACAGTAAAGTGTATTTGTCTTAATCAGATCTCATTTTATACGCGCAGCACCTTATACACCACAAAATAGTATAATTTACAAAATATTAATTTATAATATTTTGTGGTGCGATGCCGATGAATATATGTAGGTATATACGCGCGTTTGATGTAACCGTACATACTAGATGTTTGCGCGCGTTTCTATCTAAGACCGTTTAATTTTTTTGTTTTGTTTATTTATTTGGGTTGTGTTCTATATGGGTGTGAGCTTATCAGATTTGTAGATATATTTACATACATTTCGTAAATCATTTTTATTTTAATCATTTTGTGGAGGTTAGCGTATTTAGATATGTAACATGCTATTGCACATAATTGAATACATGAATTATTGTTTCACATCAATTAGATTAGAAACTGCACATACAAATTTGCAAATCTATCTATATGTAAATAAATAGTTTCCGCATTCTTGCGTGCAACGTCGCACAGGTCAAGGGACTTTAATATATACGATAGAATTGAGCGGACAAAACGGATGCAAAATAATTGCAAACTTCATACCAATTATCTATGTCGATTTAAATGCTTTTGTCCGCATTCAATTAGTTATTCGTCATTTTATGTGGCCTCGTCTAAACTTTCCTTTAATATTTATGCATATAATTATGTATATGTAGGTAGGTATACCTATAACCAGTCCAAAATTGTTCAAAATGTATCAATTAGTGTATACCGCACAACAAATCGTATATTATGTATATGGGTATCTAATAAAATTCTATTGTAATCACTACTGTTTTGATATTAGAATTATAAACAAATCTAAACATACAACAACAACAACTCTTGGCATATACATACACGAGTATTTTGATATGTCGGGCTGACAATCAAATTTTTTGATTTCTTAATCAACAAAAATAAAAAATTAAATTTGTTGTGTTGTTAGAAAAGAAATTTGTGATTGGTTTCTTAATTTTGTTCTATCTTCTACGAGTATGTACAGTAGATATACAAACATGTATGAGTAAATGCGTAAGTATGTTTTACATATAAAAAAAGCATAAATGAAAGATTTATGATGAAATAATCAACTTTAAGAAATGAAACAAAAGATGAAAAAAAACTTGGAAAACATTCAGAATCAAGTGTGGTCTCTTAATGGTTTTTAAAATAAAATATGAGTGGATTTCTTAAAGAAATCACACACAATTTTTTTTTTTTTATTTTATATTTTGTTAAAATATTTACTTATTTACTGCAGTTATGCCCTTTTTTGTGTTTTTTTATTTTTGGTTTGTTGTGTTTACTCGTATAGTATTGCATGTTGACAGTATATAACACTTTAATGATTAATAATCAGCTACTTGCGTCGGAATATGAATGAAATTTGTATTCAGACAAAATCGGTTTTTAATAAATAAATTAACCGTATAGTGATTCGATTCGGATCAAGTGTCTTTGCAAATTGGTAATTAATTTCAAGACCACCCTGGGTGCGAAAAGTAAAAAAAATGAAATATGAACATTTTATTAAAATGAACTTGATTGTTATTATTTCGCTCAAAGTATGTACACTTATATGACTGAGGATTTAAAGACGAACGTTCAATCGAAACCAATGATAGCAATTTGTAAAAAATGTCTATACAATATAAGTCTAAAGTTCGGGATTCGTAGAATCTAATTGTATATAACTATTTCTTAAAATTCCGCAAACAACGAAATTATCCTAAGAAGTTATTCTACTCGTAAAGTGGTGGCCGATAAGTTCATAAATTCTAAAACGAATAATTTTGGTTTAACAAATTAATTAGAATTCTAAATCGTATATTGTTGAATACAAATTTTGAATAAAATTACAAATTTCCGAAGTTTAAATTTGGATAAATTGCGGAATTTTTATTGGGTTAACTGAATTTCAGAATTAACGAGGTTAAATCTAAAATAAAAGTCTATCTCGCAATCGCAAACAATATTTCATTAATTATAAATTTCATAAATTTTCAATCGGCATAAAAGACTAATGTTTTTGTTTTAATTCCTTAATTTATCATCCTTCATAGAAATTAAAAAAAAAAAAAATTTTTCGTCAGAGGTGTGAAGTAACAAAAATCGTCCTCGAACATCTAGTAAAACAAAGTGTTGTTATTAGTAAAAATGGCGAAATGGCTAGTTACAATTTTGAAAATAAAAAATTACATTCTCGATATATCTAGCAAATCTGCCATAGGTATTATTTTTTTTCAACAAGATGATGTATTAAATTTTGACTAGAATGTACCGCAAGATAACGATTGACGGATTGGTAATCGCTTTATTTTTAGTATACCTAATACAAATAATTTAACAAAATAGTTTTACCTCAGGGCTTTTAAAACAAAAGATGCTAAAGATAAGTAAAAATGATTGAGAAGCGGAAACTTACTTTCAGCTAGCAAAGTTGCTGATTTGCTTGCTTTGTGGTATCGAGAATGTATCTCACAAACCGTATACTCTGTGTATTTAATCGTCACCTAACCAAATTTTTTTAACAAGTGCACGGTAGGCTTTAACCAACTGTTAAAGAATCTTACATTAATTAATTTATTTGGGTTAAGTTTATTACGTAACTTTGGCTATATTGGCCTTTTGTTTTAATTATATATGTCGCTTGTTGTATGTATAGGGTTCCCAATATCGGACCACTATTCTTTAATTATCAATGGAATTACTATAAAGACACCGCTTTCAAAATAAACGACTCACATCAACTAGAGCTTTTTGAACGAAAAATTTCAATTGAAAAAATTGATCCAACATACTTAACATATTATTGTACCTTGTTTTACAATCTAATAGGAGCTAGCTCTTTTCCTAATTCCTGTTTTACATGTTTCTGTTTGTTAGAAATCGTTCAAACATGTTGATGAATTTTCAGATTTTGTTAATTAACGGGCGATATTTTCATAAAGGCATAGTTCGTTGTCAATCAAATCTACTCTAATTATCATCAATTTTGAATCTTATTAAACCACTTATATCATCATCTGTAGTGACATAGTCCGGATCATTATCATTTTCTGCGTGAACACTGATTTGAACTTGAGGAATATCTACTTCAATTTGTGCCTTTTTGTATAACACTACGACTACAGTCAACCGAATGCCATGGGCCAAACAAATTTGTTGGAGAGAATTTATTAATCTCCCTACTTTAAACCAAATATATTCAGCTTTTACTGAACTTGTAGCGATCCACTCAATCAAATCGCAGATTTCATTCGTTCATCACCACAATTATTCGAAATTTAACGCATTTCAACTGCTAAATATAATTGTAGGTGAACAACTCTTCTACGGGTTAATCTGTAAAATACATTAAATGATCTTTAGGATCGGTTGCATATTTGGTAATTACACGAATTAAATAATTAATTCAAGTTAAAGTAGGAATAGTGCTGTGTGAATATGGCGAAGAAAAAATTGTAAGAAAATTTAGCTGTGTTAGTATAATTCGCTAATACAACCTGTATAGTTCATTCTGTATAATGAAAATTGTACTACAATCGGTCCAGTTGCCGCGGCCTAATGAGAAGATTGATTTTTTAATAATCATAACGAAACCATAATCATTCGAAACTGGATTAAATTCTCTTACAATTTGTTGTTTATCAAGGCGTTCTCTCACTACAGCGATCTCAATCAATTTAAATCGCTATTTTGTAGTTTGCAATTTTAATTAAAATTTATGTGGAAATTAATTATTTTAATTTAAAACAGCATTTCAGGCTAACACGATTAGCCAAACGATACAAAATGCCAATAATAATCCGGCACAGAAAGAAGTGTTTTTCAAATAAATTGTGGATCCAAATTCCACTGTTTAAATCTTGGTAAGAAAATCTTTTTGTCGATACCGATGCTACATTCTCATTAGTGGGTAATGATGGATATGATGAGCTGGGTAAGCCGAATTTGAGTTCAATTTCAACAATTTTGAAGACTTATGGTGACGTCAAGGTGTCAATATGCGGAAAGTTAAGTGCAGATGTCAAATTTCGTGACAGTTGTGTTAATTTGCCATTGCTCGTTACAGCCACAAACGGTACCGATATGTTTGGCATGAATTCGGATTTCGAACCACGAATGATAAATTAAATGTGGAACATTTGTTCAACGTTACGGACAATTGTGTCAAACAAATTGATAACAGTATTGTTTTCGAAGATAGCTTGGGGCACTACACAATTTTTAAAGCGCACTTATCATTGAAAGAAAACTACACTCCACGATCATTCAAAGTGCGACCTCTACCGTTTGAGCAACAAAGTAAAGTACGAAATGAAATTGACAAGCTTGTATTATAGGTGCCTTAAAACCAGCCAAAATCAGCAACTAAACAATACCCATTGTTGGGTTTAGCAAACCTCAAAGTAACATACGAATTTGCGGAGGCTTCAAAGTGGCTGGGATTCATCAATTGAATGTGGAGCAGTATCCGATTCCCAGAGTGGAAGAATTGTTCTAGCGTCTACAAGGTGGTCAACGATTTTCGAAACTGGACTGAAAAGATGCCTACCTTCAATTGGAACTTGATGACGAGTCAAAGGAACATGCTATTTTAACAACCCCTTTTGGATTATTCCAGTCGGAATTGCCAGTGCTCCTGCTATCTATCGACGTTTTGTCGAGAAGTTGATTGCAGATTTGGATCTTGCTACTACATATCAAGATGACATTATCATTACAGGACGTTCCGAAGAAGAACACATAGCGAATTTGGAAGTCGTTCTCAAAAGATTAGCTGATGCTAACCTTCAGTGTAATCGATTGAAATGTAAATTATTTCAGCATGAAGTCCAATGTCTTGGATATATTTTGGATGAAAGAGGCATACGCCCGTCTGACTCCCGTCTCCTAGCAATTAGAGACATGCCACGACCGAAGGACCTGAAAGATTTAGGCGCATTTTTGGGTAAAGTAAATTACAATCACTTCATTAAAATGATTTCTCAAATTGCAGCTAGACTGAATGAGCTGAGAAGAAATGATGCCGTCTTTCAGTGGATACAAAGGCAAGAGAACACATTTCAAACAATAAAGAAATGTCTATTGGATACCGCAATGTTGGTTCATTATCGCCCAGATTATCCATTCGTACTGGCGACTGATACATCTAGTTACGGAATAGGAGCTGTCTTATCACACATATATCCGGACGGTTCTGAACATCCATTTGCGTTTGGGTCAAAGACATTGAATGAGCATCAACGCAGATACATCCAAATCGAGAAGGAAGCCCTGTCGATTGTGTTTGCATCAATACCTGTATAGTCGTCAATTTGTTTTAGTGGAGGACCATAAACCTTTTGTCTCACTCGTCAACTGGTCTACCAGTAATGACTGTAAATAGAATCCAGTGGTGGGCAATCTTTCTGATGGTTTACACCTACACAATCAGATACAAACGCAGCAATGCGCTTGGGAGAGAAGAATGGGACCGTTTCTAAACCACATGCGGTTAATTTGTGTGGATAGTTTCTCAAAATATCGATATGTAGTTAAGGTGGCTGATATTACCTCGAGGACAACAATTCGGGCCTTAAATTTCATTTTCACTACAGAGGGACTACCGATACAGTTGTCAATGACAATGGACGGAATATTTCATTCAGAATTTTTTTCCAACGAATTTAACTAACTCGTAAAAGTTCAAATTTTATTGATTAAGTAAAGAATCGTGGATTGTTTAAATTATAGATTGTTCTTAATCCACCGTTTGTGAAGAGAGTAACAAAATTAAATTATTGCAATTCTATATAAACATCTGAACCCGATTATCTTAGGACTGACACAAAGATGTCCACTTTCTTGACCGAACTAGTAGAACAGCAGCAATCGTTTTTGTATAACTTTCGGAAAAAAAAATGAAAGGGATGCTTGTCAACCAAATTTAAACAATCCTGTATTTTTTGGTGACAGAATGCAACGTCTAACATTTTCTGATCTGCTTCAAGTCACCATTCATAAATCGACTATGTTACCTAAATGTCAAAAACCTTAGCATCTTGAGACCTTAATGATTGGGGATACTGTATCTTTAGTAAGTCATCTTTTGAGCCAAAATAAAAATACCTTTGATGAAGCTTAGACTAGACTAAAGGCTCACTAGAACCGGGTCGGTCTATGTAGATTTTAACATTTCTTAAAATGTTTATAGAGCAGCCAGTCATTATCATTTCAAATTATGCAAACTAAGAGCTTCAGGGAAAGGAGAACATGATCAATTTTTGGTATACGAAACTAAGATAACAGTAGTATCACGAAACAAAATTAGTTAGTATCATAAAACTAAGTTAGTAAAGTATATCACGAAGCTAAGCAGCTTGAGCAAGAAAAATTATCGATGATGAAACATCTATTATCGAAAAATAGACCAGGTTGCTAAATGACCAGGCAAATCAATTTGACATGTCAGAATCAAAAAAGTTTAAAAAACGAGAAATCAGTCCTTTTGACAATCCTTTGTGTATAACAATCAACATTTACTATATCGCTTCAGCTAATTCCAAAATGTGACCACTTACCAAAGACAACACTTAGTCAATCAGAAGTAATCTTTGTAACAATTATCTTTAACAAGGCCACTTTTTCCATAGTTCCAGATGCGCGAGTGTTTATTAGATACACTGAGAGAAATGATTCGATGGCATGGGGTAGCGAGAAAATGCCGGACATGAGATTGGTACAAACAAACTACGGTAGGCACTAATGCACATATAGTTGCAACAACTTCGTTTCCAAATCTTTAACTCCGTTGATGCTAATTCCTTAGACATTCGTTATCAGAACCGAATGAGCATCATCGTTTTTAAAGTATTAAACTCGTTTCAATTGCCACAAACGTAATTTTGTTACACCAATTAAATGTGGCTTTTGTGTGAAATGCGAACAAGCAAAACTGACTAATGCTGTTGCATTAGTCAGTTGGGTTTCTCTACCAAAAACTCTACCGCAATGATAATAATCGATTCAACATTGCGCTTTATTGTCAATGACAATTTTTTTTTCTTAATCATTCGTGTTGGTATAAATACACACATAAATGAGGTTTCTCCTTTGGTCTTTTTGATTATAGTGAATATAATTCGCTAATTCAGTACATTCTGCTTGATACTTAAGGTATTAAGCGAGATTTGTATTTTTGTAGTTTGGACGTAGCTATACCTGATGAGTAGACCTTACTTTTACGAACTACCAACATAATTGAACTGAATGCGGTTGTGTCAACTACTTCTGATTACTTATGTAGTAACCGAAATAGGATTTTACTAACCGTGCAAAGATTGCTTTAATAACCAACTCTATTATAAAAATCAATCAGTGGTCACGACAACTATAATTTATAATTTTCCTAAACCAATAATCGATTAACTCAACCGAATGATCGATAAGCTCAACCGATGGTCGGTCATGTAATGCAGTATATTTCGTTCTTTGTACAAGGTAATTCCTTTAGGCTAACTAAAAAGGGACAGTCACAACTTCCTTCTCAGTTCTGATAAACAAGTAAAAGAGGTTATCGTAAAGTTTAATACAAATTAGGGCAATGCAGGGCAATTTATTCGATTGTCGCAAACGGGTAGTTCTCTGGGTGTATGTACTAATAAACATCATCTATAACGTTACAGGATCAGTCCTACCGGTTTTGAACAACGCACGTCATTCATTAAAAAATACTCCAAATTCGTTCATCTGCAGTAGTACCTATTCTCATTTCTTCAACGTCTTATTCAATACCAATACAAACTTCAAGTAATGATGTTTATATTTTGACAGTAACAGGGTGCATCCAATAATGTGGGTTAGTAACTCTTGCGGAAGAGATAAAATGCTATGAGGCTTGACAAATGCCTAATTTTGGTTTATCAAATTAATGCTCAATTAGCGGTTTTGGGCGATAATACTCTCATAAATAAAATTCCACTTTTGGTACCAATAAAATAGTTTGGGGTAAAACTCCTCGAGATCATGTTGAACATTTTTATGCACCACTGGCGCAATATAAAAGTGAAGTCATAAAAAATTTTAATGCGTCTACATCATAGAACTGTAATTATTTTTAAATTTTTTGACGTATCACAAATACTTGTGTATCAAAAATGTGTATCACAATTACTTCTGCATCAGATTCACTTGAATTAATTTTTATTATGACGAACATTTTTTTATTAAATTTAAACATATGAGAGGGAATGCAAATTTTTCTTATCACAAATATTTTTGTATCGAACAGTAGTTTATCAGAGAAAATGGAAAGACTTATTTTTGATTGAAAATTAATATTTAATTTAAGGCTCTAATAATACATAAAGCTATTTGAAAATTATTTCGAACTTTGCCCTCTTAAATAGATCGAACCGTATTTCGAAAGCGATTAAAAAAAAGTACCATGCGGATTTTTTTCTTTTTGTGACGATAACCTTCCTATATACATAAATTGGTGTATCTAAATTTGAACTATGACATGCTACATAAACAATTTTTCTAGGCCTAGGCTTCTATTTAGGCCACAGTTTAAATTTAAATTTCACAAAGGTAAGTTCGTATCACATGCTTACAAAATTATACTGGTTGGCTTTAAAACAAACTGGGTAATCTGGGTATACATTTAGGAATAGTACATAGAACAATTAAGTATTCCACACAATTATTCGTAATATTTAAGAATTTTGCTTTTAATTGATAAACATAAAATTTTTAAATAATAAAAATTTTAAATCAGACGTCTATACATTTAAAAAAGCTCGAAAAGCTTGATAATAAAATGTCAGGCTATGAAAACATAAATAAAATTTGTAGAAGTTGCAGAATTTATAAGATTATTTGAAGTCAAGTTTTAAAAGTTTACAAATTTTATTGAAATTGTAGCCGAAACTCTGTCAAATTTAAAATCATTGAGGTTACCATCAATTTTATGTCTAATATGTTTCATTCAAAATCTCTATTTCGAATGTCTATAATTTTCTTTTCTGGTACTTTACCACTTAGAGGAAACATTTGTCTGTTTGGAGACTTGGCGAGTTCACTTTTAGTGCGGACAATTTGCAGGAGAATTTCTTCAGTCAATAGATTAAGAAATTTTAAAAATTCTATAAAAAAGTAGAGTCTGGGCTTTGCAAACCAGAATGTGTCATCACTTGACCGTTGCACGGTTGAAATAATTAACTGAGAACCCAACCTTCTTTCTTTGATATATTGAGTCAATGTTTCGGTGTAAATAATCGAAAGCTGACCTTATGGATTCTGGGGAGAGCCAAATACTGCATGACAGAAGTGGTACCAGCGGAAATTTTACATTGCGAGCAGCTGGATCCAGTGAAGCGACTATTGACCTAGAAAAGGAAAATATGGATCTCTTGGGGAGGCTACAGAAAATAGAGCAATCATTTGAAAAGCTAAGCGAAGAAATTGAGTATTTAAGGCGAAAAATGAAATTCTAAAAATGAATAGAGATGCTAAAGAACATAGCGAATTAGAGAGTATTGAACCAGAGAAAATTAACTATTTCACTGATGAGGATGAATTAGAAACAGTCCAGGAAGGATAAGAAAAGAAAAGCTGAATCGTCACCGGAGGTTGAACAACTAAATATTAGTGGATACTTGTAGTTCGAACCGGAAGTTGTTCAACCCGAGATCAATCAACCAAAAGGTAGTAAATACCAATAAATATTGTGGGCGTAACCAGTTACCCAAAAATTCAGTCACTATACTGGCGTTTGGAAAATTAATACTCTGGACTCAGAAGCCTATAGAACATTATCTATGAAGCTGAATGCTGAAAAGTATCAGTGGTTTACCTATGAGAACAAACAGGCTCGACCTATAAAAGTTATGGCAAGAGGTTTGCATCACACTTGCTCAAGCCAAGAAATAATGCAAGACTTAATAAATAAAGGCCTTAAAATACTAGATGCTGTGAATATTGTTAAAAAAGAGAGAACAGAAAACCAAGAAGGAAACCAAACTTTCAGTGGGGACTCCTTTTTATGCTGTAACAAAGACTACAAAACATTTATGGTATAAAAGGAATTCTTCAAATGGAGGTAAAAATTGAACCAATGAGGAGAACCACTACACGCATACCCCAATGCAAGAAATATCAGGAATTTAATCACACCCATAAATATTGTAGCCGGGATCCAAGGTGTGTAAAATGCTCAGGTAAACATTTTACCCAGGCATGTACAATAGGGAGAAATGTGCCAGCTAAGTATATAGCTAAGTATATAAACAACTACAAAAATTAAGAGATAAATCACGAAATCAACCGCAAAATTTGAAATTTCACGAGGTGGTTCGGCATTACTAATACATAATATAAAATATAAAACACCATGTAGAGGAAAAATTCGAAGAAGAAACAATGCAAGTCGCTACTGTAAGGATTCACATTAAACACAGACAGCTTACTGTCTCCGCAATATACTGTCCTCCACGGCATAACTTGAAAAGGGAGGACTACATTAAACTATTTAAATCACTAGGACGTGATTTTATTATTGGAGTTGACTTTATTGCGAAAACACCTATTGGAGATCCAGACTTACGACATCAAAAGGTAAAAAAATGTTTCAAGCAGGGCAGACATCAAAATGTGAATTTTACTCTGGTGGTTCCCCAACATACTGGCCTAGTGATGAAGCTAAGATACCGGATCAAATAGACTTTTATGTAGCAAAAGGGTTATCTCAGAAGTACATTCACATTGAAAACAACAATTCTCTAGTATCGGATCAGTCACCATAGTTATCATGACAGTCAGTGAAACGGTAATTCAAAGGGAAAGTGCACCCAGATTAACAAATTCAAAAACAAACTGGGATCTCTTTCGTGAATTAATGGAGGAAAAAATTCAATCTCCAAGTACATCGATAAGAAATTCTCAACTATGCTGCGTTGGCAAGCACTCCCATTTTACAAAATAAGAAGACGCTTAACATATCCTACCCAATGGAAATTAGAGAGTTGGTAAGAGAAAAACGACGAGCTCGTAAAACCTGGCAAATTGGAGACAAAACAATTGTAACAATTTATGTAACACAATCAACAGATATCTAGGTAGCCTAACTGATGAAAAAAAAATTCTGATTGCTCACTATGGAAGGCGACGAAGGGACTCAAAAGACCCAAAATGCAAGTGCCTCCACTTAAAAAGGATGATGGGACCTGGGCAAGAGGTCACAAAGAGAAGGCTGATCTGTTTGCGGAGTATCTCCAGGAAACCTTCCAACCGCTATCAAGATAAACTGCCAATGAAAATATAACATCAATTCACAAGCTGGATGAGTTTGAAATACGGCCAGTAACTCTCAAAGAATTAAAAGAAGAATTGAAAAGTAACATTTACAAAAGCCCCAGGGTAAGACTTGATTACTTGCCAAATTATCAAAGCTCTACCAAGCAACGGATTTCGTAAGCTACTACATCTTGATACCAAAACCTGATAAACCATCTAACGATAAAAAATCATACAGACCAATTTCTCTGTTGCCAATTATGTCAAAATTCTTTGAAAAATTATTACTAAAGAGACTTAAACCAATAATTGAAGACCGACAACTAATTCCTCCACATCAATTGGGATTCAGAGGAAAGCATTCTATAATTGAACAGGTTCATAGAATCACCAACATAATTGAAAGAACGTTAGAACGTAAAAAAGTATGCTCAAGCATATTCCTGGACGTCGCGCAAGCATTCGATAAAGTCTGGCACAGTGGTCTGGAATACAAGCTGCATAGAGATCTACCGAGACAATTCTATGCCATACTAAGATCTTATTTATCCAATAGACACTTTCGAGTGAAATATGAGGATGAATACTCTGAGCTAAAGAAAATCTCTGCCGGTGTCCCGCAGAGGAGTGTCTTAGGACCAATCCTGTATTTACTATATACAAGGGACTTACCAACCACAAATGAAGAAACCATAGCTACCTTTGCAGATGACACTGCAATTATGGCAAATGAAAGTAATACCGCTGATGCAACGAGCAAATTCCAGAGGATGACCAATGTGGTTTGTAACTGGACAAAGCGTTGACAAATCAATCTTAATGAGACAAAATCCACGTATATTAACTTTATCAAAAAGCTTGTACCATCTACATATATGTAGAAATTAACTCGCGACACGTGTCATATGCAAATACAGCTAAAAACCTTGGCATGACCCTAGATGCCAAACTCAAGTGGAGAGAGCATGTAAAAAACAAAAAATTAGGACTTAACATAAAGTTCAGAAAAATGTATTGGCTCATAGGTAGAGGCTCTGAGCTTACAATTCACAATAAGCTGCTGCTATATCGGCAAATTTTGAAGCCGATATGGACCTACGGTATACAACTCTGGGGATGTACCAAGCAAACAAACGCCAAAATTATACAGACGTTTCAAAACAAGATTCTACGTAGCAACGTCAGTGCTCCGTGGTACACAAGAAATGGATAACTTCACAGGGACCTACGGATGAAATACATCAAAGATGAAATAAAAATGCATGCCGCAAAACAGGAAATAAGGCTCCAGGAACATGGAAACCCCTATATTCGCCATATGATAGATAACCCTGTCGTTGAAAGAAGACTCCAAAGAACGAGGCCACTTGACCTAGTGAACTTACCAAGCTAAAATTAGTAATTAGGTTTAATTAATTATGGGACTAACCAGTAGGTTACACCCCAACTAAATGGAATTTTACTAGAAATATAAAAATTTGTATTTGAAAGAAAAATTGCTAGATGAGTGCATTCTCAGTCGTAATAACAAATAAAAAAAAAAATAAAAATTATCATGAAGAACAAATTAACAAGTTATAAGTTGAAAATATCGTCGGCTTTTAATGTTGCACCAATAAATGACTTTGTTCTACAATCGGACTAACTGCATTTAAGCATTTATTGGTTTGACAGCACATTGAGTAAACGTTAAATTTTTTTGTAGCTCACTTCTAATGAAATTGTCTGATACAACGAGTTATGATAACTCGAAAAACATAACTTGCTACATTATCACAAATGTTCTGTATATGGCAGCTTATTAAGAGATTGACAAATTGTTTAACAGTTTAACATTATAAATTAAACAGAAGAATTCGCCAAAATATTTATTAGGTGCGCAATAGGAGCGGAACGAGCACCAAGATAAAGTGCAATAAGTTCAAAAAATATACTTACACCCATATTCCGATTAAAATGATAACATCAAAATTATGTACAAGGAATAGGAAATTGTCCCAGAAAACCACTTCCGGTGGAAACGGTGAGGCATATATGTTATGTTGTTTTTCGTCAAAAATTCAATTAGGATTTAGAGCTAAACATAAATTGATAAATACTAGTAATCGAATACCAAAATAGATAAGCCGGTTCACGGGCTAAGCACAAATTTAAATAATTAACTCAAAAATTCTCTTCAGTAGATTGACTTCATAGTCTCCAACCAGTAGTTAGTAATCAAATACCCAAGGACGATCGATACCAAACCGCTAACCAAATTGTTTTGTAAAAATAAAAACTCAGTAACTCATCGTACAAATTGGGTATCATTGACACCCGATTATACAAAACAATCATTGGGCACATAACACGAGGAGAAAAAAAATGAAACAACAACACCAACAACCAAAACATTAAGATATTAATCTGACCCATAACTCATAAAAAACGAGTTAATCATTTTATTTCTTCATAACGTCTCGTTTGTATATTTATAAAGAAAATTTGAAGATTTTTTTTTTTTTTTTGTTTAATATCGGAAGTTAACGGGACTACAACATTTTCATGTTTTATATATTTTTATTTTTTTATTTTTTTTTAATTTTCGTCTAGTATCAAGAAGACGATACGTTTTATATTTTCCCATATCTAATTTAATCGACACACGTCGCATTGGAGTCGTACGTGCATACAGTATACATATATATATAAACGCATATAGAAAATTTATAAACAAAAAGAAATTTATGTAAATTACAAGTTATAAAAAAAAAAAAAAAAATAAAATCGGGTTCGTCGTCTAAATCTTTCGTTTTTATTTTTTAATATAAAATAGTTTTGTGTTGTGTAATAAAATCGTTTTTACTGCAAAAAATGTCCACAGCGCGTATATATCTTTCTTAAATCACAAAGACAATATTATATATGTATATATATATGGATGTTCTTCTAGAATCTTTATTGTATTCTCAAAATACGAAATTTATGTGGACGAGAGCGGTATCCACAATCTTCAACAAGTTTCTTTTTTATATACAGGTAGCTCTGGTACAACGCTTTGAACTATGGAACCTATATTAAATTTTTTGTGTGGGACATATGTTTATATTATTTTCTGCGATTGTGGAACCTATTTTCAGTTTTGGATCTAAACACTTTTAAGCAAGTTTTGTGTTGGAGGACAAATTGGGAATGTTAATTCAATAATTGTGGAACCTATGTTGTTCAGCTTTACATATTTTTATTTTTGGTTAGGAAATTCGAAATTAGCTGGTCCTTCATATTCAGCGTTATTCGAAGTATTTCTATAAAATTTTATATTCTATAACCGCGGTTTTATTGTTGCGCGATTATTTTTTTAATTCATTTTTTGTGAATTTATTGCATCGATTACAACAAATAATAAAGTAATAAATGAGGAAAAATGAGTTTTAACGAAAATAAAATATATTACGTGTTTTTTCTTTTTGATGACGATCACGACGATATATAGTATAGTAATGATGATGACCAAAGGTAAAGAAATAAATAAATAAATCCAGCACTCTATATAGCCTCTAAGATGAAAGAGGACATAAAAATTACACTTATGTACATATATATGTATACATAAGAAACATAAAATCTTTGATTGTTATAAGAATAAGAAACCTCTCTTTAAAATGGCGACGATCTTTTTAACGGGATATAATTTTATTTTCTTATTTTAAAATTAAAAACAAAAACAAAAAAAAAAAATTTAAGATCATTTCTTAATTTTTTTTCTTTCCAAATATACAGAGCGCGCATAAAAAAAAATAAAGTTGTTCATTTTATATTTATTGGTTTATAAATTTGTTGTTGTTACTGCTGTGTGTTATGCCTCGTCGTAACATAATCCTAATTAGTTGAATGTGTTATGTTTGGAGCTCCGCGCGCACACTCATTATAAAAATGAATATCAAATTTAAGAATCAGCCGAAAGCAACAAAAACAAAAAAAAAAATAAAAATAAACACAGAAAAGAAAAGGATAATTTCGTAGAACTAGCAAAGATAAAAACAAAATCTTTTAATTTTAATAATCATGGGAAAGAAATTTATTTATATTTATATGTATTTGGGTAAGCGCGGCGCTGCTCACAAGGATAACAAAGCCATTTAATATTTATTTAATTCGTAGCTAAATCTCGCGCTATGGTATAAATTATTATTTATATACATTTCCAATACATATAAATAAATAAGAAGTAATAAAATATAAGATCTGGATGAATTTTTTTATTTTTATTTTGATTTGTTTATTTATTTTCTTCTAGTGTTATTTTTGGTAATGTATTGTGCGCGCTGAGAGAGTTAAGTTAAGCACAGTAAGATGTGAAGAAATGAATAAATCCACTATACGTATGAAAAAAAAAAAAAAGTGTTAAGTATTGGTATAGAGGAAGCGGCTTTAAACATATGTATAGAGGGGCCATGGAAATATGTGAAAATTAGATGGTACATTTTTAAAGCTACTCAATTTTGCTCTTCCTTCCCTTGTCTATCTCTTCGCAAGTCAGACTCTTTAATGATAAGTTTCACCAGTCCGTTTTCAAGGTCAAATAGCTTGAACATCCTTGCCTGCAAACAGACACAAATATTTTGACGAGTCAAAAATAATAACAATTACAACATATTCGCGTTTCCATTTCATTCCACGCAACATCACACTCTTGCACCTATACATATATTAAGGTTACCAAACACTGGTGTATAATGTTACAAGAGTACAAAAAAAAAAATGAAAATAAGAATAAAATAAGAAAATAAAAAAAGTAGTGACTGGTTTTTTTCTTTCTTATAGAGTTTTTTTATTTTTATTGTATTAAATGCAACATGTCATCGAATTTGATAAAGATAAAAATAAAAAAGTAAAAATTAATTTTTTTTTTTTTTTTTTTCATTCCAATAACAACAAAATATACCACAGTAATTATTTCTTAGACGTATTTTTCCAATTTTATTACGCGATTACTTTTATTTTTATTTTTTTCGTGTTTAATGTCTTTTATACAATAAAAGACAACTAGAAACATAATTAATTTCACTTACACTTTTATTACTATACATAAAAACTTATTTATTTATTATTATTAAACTTATTTGAATTATTATATAAATTTTGATTTAGAAATTTTACAACTATACATATATAACACCATAAAAATCGTTTAACGGAAACAAAACAAAAAACAAAAAAAACTATTTGTTATTCATAATAATTAAAACTAACTATAATCACTTTGTAAACACAAAATTATATTACAATAAACAAATATAACAAATAAATTAATTATTATTAAATAAAAAAAACTTCCTTAAGAATCAATATATATTCAACATAACTTCTTGAATCAAAAACTAACACTGTACACACAACACACAACAAAATAAAATATCTATATAGGAAAGACGTCAGAACACGATCATTACATTTATGAGACTAAAGAACTTAGAGTTTTTTTTTATCGACCAACAAAAAAACAAAAAAAAAAAAAACAAAACTACTTTGAGCAACAAAAATTTGAACTTCTTTTTATATATTTGTTGCTGCGGCTATTTGTTGTTGGTTTTAATGTAAGGTATATGTTCTTTAAGTCTTTTATGTGTTTTTTTTTCTTGTTGGATTTTTTTTTTTTTGTTAACTTAACAACAACAACACCAAAATATACAAACTAAATGACGTTCAGTTTTGAAAATAAGCAAAGCAAAAACGTTGAATATATACAACAAAAAAAAAAAATTAAATTGAGTAAAGTAAAAAGCTTACAGTAGTGTTGTATAATATATGTGTATGTGTGTGTGTTTATGTGGTACGGTCTGCGAATGATTTATATTATGTAGTCGGAAGCATAATAACTGACAGGTGTCACAAAACACTTTGGATAATAATTTTTGTTGCTGTTGTAATATTCTTACCTTTATCGCATTTCGATCAATAAGTAATTAAGTTGTATTTACCTGAAAAGATATTAAAATAATATACAATTAAAATTATGTCAAAGAAAACAAATATTAAATTAAAATTTGGAATTTCGGAAACACTACGCGGAAAGAATCAACAAAACCAAATTTGTGGTTTTCAAAGTCGGATTGGAATAGGGATCAATTCCTATTTAAATATTAATTTTGTTTATTATACTGTCATAAATCGAGACCTGGTTCCTAGAGGGTCGCATTTTATTTTGAAAGCTTAAATCTAGCAGGGTCGATTATTTTAAATGAATTCAAAATCATAAGTAACCATTTTTCTATTTATTTTAAATGGATTATAATCAAATGTCTACGTGAATAACGTAAAAACTACCAAATTTTTGTTTCACAAATTTTTAAATTAAAACAAATTAAATAAAAACACTGAATTTTTATTTATATATTTATAATTTTTTATGCGGAATGCATTTCCATCATCTTCAGCCCGCTTTATTATGTCTAATTTGAAAATTACAATATTAATGGTCAAAACTATTTTTGTAAAAAAATTGTTAACCGAATCTATTTGCTCAGTTGAAACTGCGATAAAATATCAGTCCGACTTTACGAAAACATCAATTAGGAATGAAGTGGAACCAATTTTAAGAAACGCCGTCACGGAAAAAGCGAATATTGGTTGAAAACAACGAAACGAGCTTAATAAAATTACTGCAACAGAAAGATGTTTTCTACTTAAAAGCAGATAAAGTAAATTCCTTGGTAATTTTGGATAAAGCGGAATACCACCGCAGAATGGAAAACACCATAATAGAAGGAATTGAATCTGTTTTTTTTTTTGTTAAATTAATTTTTATAAATCTATTGTATATTTTTTAAATTCTAATTCGCAACCACCGTTGTGGTTTATTGTTAAGGAAAACCCAGCAAGACTCGGGAATTGCGGTCTAATCGGAGAATGCAGAGATTCAAATGTAAAAAAAACCTGATGCAAGAATTCGAGATTAAGATGGTGGGGGGCTGCCTAATCAAATTG
Source organism: Tipula helvola (assembly GCA_963556165.1). Lineage (NCBI taxonomy): Eukaryota > Metazoa > Arthropoda > Insecta > Diptera > Tipulidae > Tipula > Tipula helvola. Next base: position 108,667,654 of record OY744482.1, read on the forward strand.
AATGGCTGGTGCTATGATTCCGGCTTTAAACGACTTAATAATTTTCATAATATGTTATCCAACTCTTTTATTGCATCTCTGTTATGAATGAGCTCATGCTCAAAACAGAATGTACCAAAAGCTTGTATTAAATTAACAAATAAATAAATAAATAAATAGACTCGTTAAAAAATTAAACCGGACACCGTTAAAAGAATGATAAAGGAAGCAATATCAATGGTGAATAAAATTCATACAGTGCTGAAAGTCTCAAACTGCCCAATCTAAAAGTACTTAGATTGTATGGAATTCAGAAAATTCACAAAGTTGGGGATAAAATGCACCCTATAGTTACAATATCGACGCACCTACATACCGAATAGCAAAGTGGTTAGTATCCGAAATGAACAAGCTCAGCCCACCTTATGGACTTGCTGTAAGAAACTCTTTGGAGTTCGTCGAACAAAAAAAATAAAATTCGAAGACTCTGAGATCATGATATCATTTGATGTTGTATCATTGTACCCCAATATACCCATCAAGGAAGCATTTGATTGTGTTGACGACTGGCTAGTGAATTATGACATATCAAACGCTAAACCGAGATTTATTCAAGAGTTATAAAACGGTGTATGATTCAAAACCAGTTTCAATATAACAATAATTTCTACGAGCTTTCACAGGGAACATGTATGGGTAATCCGTCATCCTGGCTCATTTAAAATACTTTTATGAGCAATTTTGAAGAAACTCTACAACCACAAATTAGGCTACCACGAGTTTGGACTCGGTACGTGGATGACGTGTTTGCTATCGTAAAAAGGGATAACGTAAATAAAACTCTTGAAATATTCAATAATGTATATCCTACAATAAAGTTCACGATCGAAGAAGAGAATAATGGGAAGCTTCCTTTCTTCGACCTGCTTCTGACGCGCAACAACCAGAAAATCGAATAAAAATCGCATAAAATGGCAGCGTTTAACAGCATAATCTACAGAATGACTAAAGTACCATTATCACCCTCAAACTTAATAAAGGAATTAAATGAAATAGAACTAATAGCCAAATTGAATGGGTATAGTCCGGCATTAATTGATAAATTCAAATAGATATTCAAAAAGCACGAAATGGAATTGGTATTCAGTAACAAGAATAAATTGGAAACTGTCCTAAGGAACCCAAAAGATAAAATACCAAAACAAAAAAAAGTCAGGTATTTATAAAATAACATTTATGAGTGTAATGGAGTGTATATAGACCAAACTAGGAGGAATATAGAAAATGGTGTTAAAGAATACTTGTCACATATAAAATACAATAGATTCAATGAGTCAGTATTTGCAGATCATGCCATTCAGAATATTCATTTAAACGTAAACATCGATAACCTTGAACTCGTTAAACAAATAAAAGGAACCAACACAACGCAGTCAATAATGATCTCGCCCAAATTGTCTCGCAATTATTCGGTCTGTAATTGTTTTTAATTTTTAATTGTTCTAATTTTCTCAATTAATTTCTTAATTCTTAAATAACCTTGGCACATAAATGCACGCACAGAAATGTACGTGTATTTATTGGAAACTGGGAAGCTGGGTTTTATTCGGCCCGTTTCTGATTTTATTTAATGTTATTTTGTTTGTAGTTTTTTCAATACAAATTCATATAGGAAGCGAGGAACCAAATGATATAACATGAATTTCAACGTTTCAGAATGGGGCATATTGTTAAAAAACATTTTTTAGTTGCATAAAAGCTGATTATGATAATCAACGAAGATTATCGAAATGCATCCTATCTAATAAAAATAAAATAATTTAATTTGTTTTTGTTTTTATTATAATTGAAGTAAAACCAATAAGGTGGTGTATGATAAGTTTTGTTAATCTTCAGAATCTATACAAACAAACTATGTACTTATTTACACATACAATTAAGATCATAATTTTCCACACATGAGTAGACTCGGTACAATAAAAATAAAAATTATCTATGTATATAGCAATTGAATTCAAAGGTGATTAACAATAAATATACGCGAATACAAATTAAAACTATTTTTGGCGGAAAAAGTTAAACAGTGCGGAGGGAATTGGCTCTTCGTTTAAATTCAATAGTCTCTGTTTGTTTTTGGTAATGTAAAAGCCCTGTTATCCGGAATGCTTGGGGATGAGAGCATTCCGGATAATTGAAACTTTCAGTCAAACTAGAAATTTTACAAGGATTTTGCTTGATTTCATTATTTTTTAGGATTCTCGTTTATTTGTTTTCAAATTATGTGCCAGAATTTTTTTTATACATCAGTTCATTGAATTTATTGCAAATAATAAGTACATGTTATATATACGAGTACACCCATATGAGTACCCAAAATTTTTAAATAATTCAAAAATTAATTCAATTATAAAATTTAATAATAAAATATCAAAAAATTCAGACTTCGTCATTATTGGACCTCAAACTTCATGGGTTTTTTAAAAGCCACGATCTTATATCTAGCTGTTTGGTAGACTCCACTTTTTTCACAAGAAAATTGTTCTGCATAACTTGAGCAGAATACTGTTCTGCAAATTTGAAAAATGTCATCAAACCAGCTTCTGCTTCTTGCCAAGTGATACCTTTTTCAGCTACTTGCACGTCTTCATCAGAATCTGAGCTTAAGTTCTCTACTGCATTGGGATTTAAATCACTTTCAGATTATTGAAACGACTTCAATGAATCAGTAGCAATTAATTTTCTTAAAAACTGTTTTTTAAAGTGCCATTTGAAATTCTGAAGTATGCCCTGATCCATCGGTTGAATTAAAGGCGGTAAACACAAAATAATGAAATTTTCATAATCTGATACTAGCTCACTTGCTGAAGGGTGAGCTCTACAACTGGCTTGTGTGCCATCTAAGGTTGTGAAATCCGATTTAACCGATGGTATAAAATTTGATTTAAACCAGTCATGAAATATTTCTCGGTTCATCCAAGCATTCGACTGGAATTTATATATTACCGGTAAGCCGCTGATATTTTTCAATGCTCTTGGTGGAGCATATTTGCCAATAACCAATAATTCCAACCGATGCGTTCCAGCTGCATTTGCACAACAAAGAATGTTTAATCGATGTTTGTTATGTTTGAAGCCAGTAGCAGCAGCTTCCTCTGCTCCAGCTAAAGTAGAATTTGGTAAACATCGCCAAAACAGCCAGGTTTGATCAGCATTTTAAATTTGTTCACGAGTGAGATGATATTTCTCTACAATTTCTTTAAATTTTGTGCAGTAATCGCTTGCTGCGATTTCATTGCTGATTTCTTTTCACCTGAAATATCCAATTTTCGAATACCGTGCCTTGATTTAAGACGTGCTAAACAACCGTCCGAAAATGTACACTGCTCAGTTACTTTTAGAGCGTCATAGAAATATTTAGCTTTTTCTATGATGATGGGGCCAGTTATTGGCATTCCTTCATTTCTATTACACAAAAACCACTCATATAACACAGAATCGAGCTGCTCTAGTTTGCCTTTATGCATTGTTTTCTTAGTTTTAGCGAATTTATCATTTTCCATTTTAGAAGCAAACTCTAACAATTTTTCTTTATTACTTTTTATGTCGTATAAAGTTAACCTGCCAATATTATAAAAATTCATCAATGCCTCTCGAGATTCACTTCTCTTCAATCTGTTAATAATTTCAATTTTATCGCTGATTGATAACACATTTCTTTTCCTCTTTGAGCAGGGCCGTGTCTTAACCATTGTGCTAACTGTGCTAAGCACAGGGGCGCTAGCTTAAAAGGGCGCCGTTCGTTTCCAAAACAGAATGTAAAAAACTTCTAAAAACATATTTTACATGTTAAAAAAAAATTTCGAAAACATTTTGGTTTTGGTTTTAATTTTAGTTATAGTTGGACATGTATTTCTATTGCAATGGCGCCCTTTTCACGTTTAATGTGATATATTTTCAACGTTTTAATATAGCTGCTTATGAAAAATCAACTATCGGTTATTTGACCATCTCTAGGTCGAATATCGCCGATTTAATTGTTTTTTGAACCCTGCGAATTGTCAAATTCAAGTAGAACTTAACCTAAAAAACATTCGTAATTGAAGGAGTGGATCAGTTTTGAATAAACTTTTTTATTTATTTAATAGATCTGAAAACATTTTTTTTTAGGGCGCCTTATAAATTAGCACAGGGGCGCATATTTTCATAAGACGGCCCTGCTCTTTGTTGGTTCTTTGCTGGTCGAATCCATTTTAATATTTATTTATGGATTTATTAAAGTTAGTTTTTCTTTACTTATTAAAATTAGTGTTAATTTACTATTATAAGGTTCAATACCTACATATTGTCAAATTAAATACTACTAATACATTTATTCAATATTTCACTAACCTAACAGGGTGAGGAAAAAGTATGGAAACCCCTAGAAATAAGCAAGGTTTATTCTTAGGTAATTTTCAACAAGGAATTTAATGGTGAGCTTGGTTGTGACCTTGACCTTCATCTTCAAGGTCATTTGGAGGTCAAGATCATTTTTTTATAGGGAAACTCCTGTTTTTGACATCGGATTCGAAAAGAGCGATCAATTGCTGTTGTTTTTCCATGACCTCCCAAGGTCATCTGAAGGTATATATTTTAGTTATAATGCTTCGCAGTATTACTAAAGCTCAGTGCTACATTCGAAATTGTAATATACATATATGACGACCTTGGCATTAAAACCATTAAATAAACAATTAAAGAATTCAGTTCTAAATATTATTCAAAACTAGTGGAGAATCCCAACGAATTGGCCAGGGATATACTAAAACAGCCACGATTTAGGCGACTGAAAAGAACAGATCCACTCGGACTGATGAACCTGTGAACCTATAAAATTCCCATTCAGTGTCATTTCATTCGCTGCGCAGTTAAGACGTGTTTTATTGTAGCATATGACAAATTATATTGTGGACTTTATTTTCAACAATAACAGAAATTACAGTTTTGCAAAAAGAAAATAGCGGCTAATGAACCTTCAGAAGAACACATAAGTCATTGTATGCTGTTTCAATTTCGATCGGGATATAATGCAACAACTGCAACAACAAATATTTCTGATGTCTACGGTGATGTTTTGAAGGTCAATAAGTGTCAGCGTTGGTTTAAGAAATTCGCTAATGGTGATTTTGACTTATTGGACTATGTTTGAAGTGGGACACCTTCTAAATTTGATAATGATGCTTTGCGATCAGTGGTTGAATCGGATCTAAAACTGAGCATACAAGAAATAGCCGACACAATTCGGGTCACCTGGTCGACAGTGCAAAGACAGCTCCATGTAATTGGAAAAGTATCCCGACAAGGTATTTGAGTTCCACTTCAATTGTCGACTTCAAACAAAGGCCAGCGGCGAACCATTTGCACATCGTTATTAACTAGGCAACAAAGGGATCAATTTCTTAACAGAATTGTGACCGGCGATGAGGAGCTATACCTACACCTAAACCGGGTCTGACACTGAAAGGTCTTATTGTGCGTTTGGTAGAACTGAACTGGAAAAAATCATTTTGAGGTACTAAAACCGGACGAAATAGTTACAGCTGATGTTTATTGCCAACAATTGAAACGTCTACGTAACAAATTAGTGAAAAAACGGCCGGCTTTTGTCAAAAGAAAACATGTGATTTTGCAATACGATAATGCCAGATCTCACGCAGCTAAACAAACAGAAAATAAAATTAAACAGTCTGACTGGGAAGTTTTGCCGCATCCGCCATATTCACCTGACATCGTGGCATCGGATTACCATTTATTTAGATCATTGGAACATTCCATTAAAAATAAAAAATTTCGAAATGTGAACGATGTACAAACATACCTTGAAACATATTGTTCATCACAACAAACATATTTTTACAGGAGGGGAATCGAAAATTTGCCAATGAGATGGCAAAAGGTTTTGGATAATGATGCTGAATGTGTAATTGTTTGAAAAATAATAAAAAAATTTGGCTCATATTTGTGTTTTACTTTGAAATAATTGATTACTTATACCCTTAATATATTCCTTCAGGTGACCTTGGGAGGTCTTGGAAAATACATATTCGGATGTACAATTGATCGCTCTTTTCGAATCCGATGTCAAAATCTGAGGTTTCTCTATAAAAAAAAATGACCTTGAAGATGAAGGTCAAGGTCACAATCAAGGTCTACATTCAATCCCTTGTTGAAAATTACTTAAGACTAAACCTTACTCATTTTTTTTTTTGATATACTCCGCGAGATTTCTAGGGGTTTCCATACTTTGTAAATGCAATGTAAATTCCTTCAGATGGCCTCCCAAGCCATGGAAAATACATACTCGAGCGTAAAATTGATCGCTCTTTTCGATTCTGTCATCAAAGAGAGGGGTTCTAATTTAAAAAAATGACTGACCTCCAAATGACCTTGCAAATGAAGGTCAAGGTCAAAACCAAGCTCACCATTAAATTCCTTGTTGAAAATTACCTAAGAATAAACCTTGCTCATTTTTTTCTGATCGAACTCCGCGAGATTTTTAGGAGTTTCCATACTTTTTCCTCACCCAAAATTTATTTCAAATATATTTATCACAAGTTCTATATGTACTCCGAATGTATTTTAAACTAAACAATCCTAAATTAAAAACTCCTTACTGACAGAAATGTTTTCCATTTATTCATCTTCGGATGAAGAAATATTTCTCATACTCGTATGTTGCTGCGGTGACATGATGCTCGACTTTGATGTGCTAGGTTGAAGCGTTACAGGTTCAAAAAATCATTAATTTTGGATTGCATCTTTAATATCTGTTTCTCTAAAACTCTCTAAAATTACGAAAATGGGAGTCATAAAATAAACGCTACTAAATCGTCGTGATGAGATCTCAAAACTGATAATTTTGTGTTTGACCGAACTGTTGCTTCTTCATCGGTATTATCACTCTCATGCCATTACTCGGATCACCTTCATATACTTTCAACCACTGCGGCACATCTTCCCCGTCCATGTATTCACCATTATTTTGAATTGTTCCGCTGAAATCGGTGCCCTTTTTAATCTACATCGGCTTCTTCATCGTTAAGCAATTTCTTCGAGACATTCACTAAAGTTCGAATTTTCACTTCATTCCAGGCTGCCGAAAAATCAAAAATTGCTGATTTTAAGTTAAAGTTTTTTTAAATTTTGTAAGGTGCGCTGCCTACTAGTAGCCTCTTCACCAAATTCATCTGGTAACACAAACATCAATTCTTCTACTAGATTTTTTTGCGGTATAAACGTTTGGTGGCCAGAATTATTCGTTGGTCCATTGGAATAAAAAAGGATATTAACAAGAAATAAATTAATTAGGCGATCATCGCTGAAGTACGGCAGTGTTAATTAACCTGTTTAAAAATATAAGGAAAAGTTTGGTATAAGGCCAATAAACAAAAAAAACAACATATAAGTATAATGGAAGTATAATTGCTGTTTTTAATATTTCCGGAACAATACCAATATACCATCTACAATACTGTGATTAAAAATATGTATTAATCCCTAGGCAATAACATTTACAACTTATACTTTATGAATAATTACTCATACCAAAAATATCATATATGTCAAGCTGGATTTAAAAGAAGAAATAGCTCTCGAAACTTCAAAGTACTCATTTGGATGGAAAAAAAACGTTTCACTGACATACTCACTATTGAATTCCTCCGAGTTGCTATTTAAAGGTAATATATCAGATTTTAGCTTCGAAGCAACACAACCTAAATAATTTCCAAATTCATCAGCGATATAAGAAGCAGTAATTAAATTTTCATTACTAGATGTTACAATTGAACTAATATGATTTATATCACAAGAACTATTACTTAATATATCATTAACAGTTCGCCACATTGACTTTTAGCATCATTACAACAATTTTCGAATTTTTTACATAATAAGCTTCCCGCGCAATTTCAATTTGTTTTTTATTTTATTAATATAACCAAAAACATACTGTTGGGCGCGATCATTATCTTTAATGCGATGGCCTTTATCGGCGACCACTTTTAACGTTCAATCATATTCAATAAAGCTTCAGATATCCATGGCTTAATAGGACACCTTTTACGCGGCTTCTTTTTTTTCTAAATTATCCAAATAAACTAGATTCCATAGTTCTAAAAGTTTATTAGTTGCAGCAGCTGGATCATTGATAATGAAAATAGAAGAGAAATCGGCTGCACTAAACTTTTCAACAAATTTACAACATTAATTTTAGGTTTATCAGTTTTGCAGCTATATCTCTTAAACTTGATGATACTAAGCTTAATGTGTATAAGATGATGGTCACTAATCGTTTAGTTCAATAACGAAACGTTAATTCGAGAGAAGTCATTATCATGAAGTCTATACAGAATCAATGATCTAAACAAGAAGACGAACTAGATATAACTCTGGTCGGTTCATTAATACAAATATATATACTCTCAGATGACATCATACAAATATAATTATCGCAATTAGTAGAGTCGCTTAATATGTCAACTTTGTCAACCAAAACGATAAGATTATTGTTACAAATTTGTCTTAAATATATAGAAAATTCATCAATAAAATTATTCAGAGAAACCGAATACAAACGATAGACACAAACAAAAAAACAGTTTAGCCTTGACAATATCAGCTGATAAAGGTTTGTAATTTAAAATAATGTTTGTAGAATACTAAAACTCCTCCAGCACGGTAACCATTATTACAGCAACAAATTAATTGAAAATTGTTTAAACGATACAATTTCGTCTCTTCATTATTAATCCAAATTTCACTCAAAAATATTAAATCCGGCTTTACATTAAAAGAATTTAATTGAGCTAAGAAATTATTGAAATTTCTCCTTTATCTCCTAATATTTTGATGCAAGATTTGAACACCCTGAAAATCCTTAGATAGCAAATTATTAGATGGTAAATTAATAAAGGAAGAACCAGAGGGAAAGTCAACGAAACTACGATCTTGTGAAATAAAATTATAAAAATTCATTAAATAAAATTTTCTAATGATTAAAAGATTTAAAAAACAACTAAGTAAAAACCAAACAAATGTATACCTTCCATCTTTCTTGGCTTTCCTAGCCACATTCTATAGTAACCGATATACTAGAATAAAAAATTGCTTGATAAAATTTTTTATTATTTCCATTTAAAACCCAAATCATTACCACGTATCACTTTCTTTTTTTTCAATGCAGATAAGACCACATTTTTAGTTACAGCCGAAGTTATTTTAACATGAATTGGACTACTGTTTTTCTGAGATTTGTTCCTATAAACATTCTCCAAATCATTAGCTGAAAGACTGATATTCATACATTTATCAAATAAATCAGTGTCAATTTTTGTAACATCCTCATCATTTGATCGTGGAATACTAATTATATCAACACAATTGCTTAAGAACGAGTATTTTTTGATAGAATGATACTTTCCAGTTTAAGGGCAAGATTTTTTTCCATCAATAAATTTAATTTCTTCGACAAACTAATATCTAGTGTTTTAACTTCTGTGCAAAGATTATCCAATTTTTCAATAAACTCTTGACGGAAAAGTTTAAATACACTAAAAATGTCAAGGTTATGTTGCACCGGTATATAAGTTTTTTTGCACACCGCAGCTTTCGATTGAGTTGATGGCAATGAACTCCCAAGGTTGTTATGAATTGCCTTACGTACCGTAATGCAAGACTGACACCGCCAAATTTGTTTTTCTTGTTTTAATAAAATGAATGTCAGAAAGTTGAAGTGACACACAAGCAACCATGGTAAAATTTGGAACAGTCATTACACTGAATCTTTAATTCAACATCACAATTCACATTTAGGTTGAAACACAACATAAAGCCAAAATTGCAAAAAAAAAAACCGGAAAAAGTTTTATTCAAAGGTTTACTAGCACGACAATAACTGTTTGTTCTTTGACTGTTTATATTTTAAATAAGAACAACAAACCAGTGTAAATAGATAATGATGAATTAAAATATATAACTGGTTGTAAACTGTATATTTTATTCACTAATAAAAACTATAATAAAATTATTCGTTTCTAGTTATAATTATAATCATGAACTTCACTTAATTAAAGTAAGAATATTTATTAAGTATAATATTATATTTAAATGCACTGTCAATGACGAATAAAATGAAAATTCGATGTTGATCGCCCCACAGCGGAACAATGAAAAAAAAAATGATACTCTACACCAGTATTTCTCAAACTGTGAGGCGCGGTCCCCTAGGGGCCGTGGAGTTCCTACAAGGGAGCCGCGAAATATTTAAGTATTTCTACATTTATTTACTCTTTAAAACATTTTAAATTCTTTTAATAAAAATAAATAAATTTTCATGACAAATTATGTATCGTAATCCTAAATTTATTTATTTAGGGATGTAGGATTTTCTTCTATAAAATGGACCGTTTATTTTGAAAGTAGTGTAAGTTCATATTTTATTGAAATCAGATAATGAAAAATTACGGCTCAGTTTAAAAAATTGTAAATATAATTCTGATTATTTGAAATATGGATTTATTGCATCAACACTCAATAATCAAGAAAGACCGATGTGTGTTATTTGTTTTAACCAACTATCAAACGACAGTATAATGCAGGGAAAACTAGTACGTCATCTAGCTACTTTGCATACTGAACACAAGAATAAGCCACTGAATTTTTTCAAAAGCAGCTGATAAACAGGGGCAAAAAAATTCTCTTTCAAAATATACAAAACTAACTGACGACCTGCAAAAAACATCTTTTGAAGTTACGCTATTGATCGCAAAAATCAAAACACTATATATTTACTATAGGAGAAGTATACCTGCAGCAATTAAAATTTCAATTGACATCTCGTATTAGAGCAACTTCATCGCAATACAACTTGATGAATCCACTGTTATACCAAATTACGTACAGTAAATGGTTTTTGTAAGATATCAGTACACCAACCAAATTAATGACGATTTGGTCCTTTGTCGGCAGCTTTTGACTACAATAAGAGGTATTGACATTTTCGTAAAAGTTGATTAGTAGTTTCCAAAGAATAAACTTGAATGGTCAAAATATGTAGGAGTTTCCACTGATGGTACAGCACCAATGACTGCGATAATTTCAAGATTCAAGGCAGAAGTACAAAAAGTATCGCCAAGTGCCCAACATATTCACTGCGTAATACACAGAGAATATTTAGTTTTTCGACAAAAAAGTTGCGCACTTAGTGAAATTTTGAATGGAGTTACAACAATTGTTAATTTTGTGAAAAATCGTGTTGCAAACTCGAGATTATTTAATATTTTATGTAAAGAGATGGGGTCAGCCTATGAGGCTTTGTTATATCATACTGAAGGGAGGTGGCTTTCGCATGGAAAAGTTTTAAATAGGATTGTAGAACTTAAAGGTGAGCTTCGGCTATTTCTTTTAGACAAAAATCCAGATCTTGCTTGGCACTAGTGATGAAAAGTGGATGTGTCTTGCATCTTATTTAGCAGACTTTTTTGATAAAGTAAATGAATTAAATATTCCTCTGCAGGGAAAAGACACCAATATTTTAATTTCAATTTCTTGCTAAATATTTCCCAGGCATAAACGAAGATCGAAAGTACGACTGGATAAGAATGCCATTTGCTAAATCATTGAAATATGATCATGTTACTTGGGTGGCTCAAGAAGAATTGATTGACATTAGATCAGATAATTCCATTGAATTGAAGTTTAATGAAAAAAGTCCTACAGAATTTTGGATAAGGCGCCAGCAAGAATATCCTCCATCGCAAAGGCAACATTGGTAAATTTAACGCCTTTGCGACAAAGTATCTTTGCGAACCGTTTTTTCTTCATTACTAATAATTAAAAGTAAACATGAGTCTTTCAACGAACGCTTTGGAGCAAAACTTTCGAATTAGTATTACTGAAATTTCACGGGATATTGATTATTTATGTAAAAATATGCAATCCCATCCCTCTCATTAAATAATTATTTTGGTACAAATTCTAAAATAATTTTGAAGTTTATTTGGGTTTAAACTTGATTAAAAACAATTTTATTATTTGTAATAAAAATATTGCTTAACAATATTAATGATAAATGGTGTTTTATTAGTATTATTTTTTTGGGAGGATCGAATATTTTTTTTCAGATTTAGGGAGCCGCAATATAAAAAAATTTGAGAAGCACTGCTCTACATAACCTAGAATAAGTGTTTAAACCCAAGACTCGAACCATAATAAGGTGTTTGCTGTCAAATAGTAATACCTCTGACAGACTAGGGATTAGCTAAGTGCGATTCGTGATTTTTTCAAGATTAGCTGTAGTGTATCAAGTTGAAGATTAGCTAATCTCGTTTTCTTTGAAGATTAGTGGCTAATCGTAATTAGTGTACTAATCTTTGAAAATTTTGAAGTTTATCTCGTTGAATTGGGTTTAGTGATAGTACAAGTGGCGCTACAATGCGAAATATTTCTTTTAACATTGCTGAAAGTGAAAGCGGTTTGAGTTTATGATATATATTATAAAATCAATGACATCTTAAACAATTTGTGCTGAATAAATTTTGAGGTTATATTTATAAAAGGAAAATCTAGTATATTTAAATATATAAATCATTGAAATATTGAATTAAAAAATGAGTCCAGATGATTTACTAGTTATATTTCAGCGAATCACCATCTTAGTGTTTTATGTCTCTCCCTAGGAAACTAATCCTATGTGTATATGTCAATACAAATGGATTTGTGATGGATTAGCAAATCTTGTTTCACTAATCGTAGTTAGCTAGTCTTTAGTCTGTCAAGGGTATAAGGCGCGAAACTATAGTCGTATCTATTGCTATTACTACAGCATCGATTTTGGAAGATCAGTTCAAAATGATGCTAAAAAATTCAATACGAATGTCAAATTTCCTTTGTTGTCTTGGATATTTTGTAGCAATGTTTATAGTGATGGATTTTGAACACTATAAACGTTGTTACGTTACAAACAAATATTATATAGTGAGGTCTATAAATACGGAAACTGTTACTATAACATGAGTTATAGTTGTATTAACGACTATAAATTCGGGCCTAAGTGTTTTAATAGCCAAAACTCAATTAGAAATTAGTTTTCAAATTGTATGCTCTGCTAAATGTGATCCAATTTTGTATAGGCTAATAAATTAGGTTCTTAACATTGTTAAAAATTAATATATTTAGGAGTTTTTTGATATACGTAATAATTATTTCCCTCACTCTATATATGTACGTAAAATACATACTTGCGTTTATATTATGCAGCGTACAGAAATCGATATTTTTAGTTTCTTTCGTATTTATATGTATTCACAAGTAGTTACCTTATTTTAACACACAACTACAAAGTTAACAACAAACAATAATAATAATAATAATAATAAAACAAAAAAAAACTTTTATTCTTACATTCAACCAAATAATATAAAAATTATACCTTTGCAATAGTCTTCATTATCAAAATATAAAAGAAATAAGCTTATAAGACTTACCACTATAGGGATTATTATGTATGTTCGCTTTATAAAAATGAAATACATTCTAACATCCTAGCTAGACGATATGTGAAATCGGTGTTAGAATGTGATTCTATATCTCTTATGTACATATGGATTCAAAAAGACGAATATATAAAACTACTTAAAAAAATTTTACATGCTTCTTTTAAATGTATTATTATTATTATTGTTATTATTATTATTATTATTACTTTGGTTTTGTTTTGTTTTGTTGTGTGTTGTATTTTTTTATTAAAAATTCAATCAATGTATTGTTTTTTCTTATTCTTATTTATTTATTGTCTTTTTTTATGTAGGTATATATATTATTATATTATTTGATAGCTTTGTGTTTTACATTTTATTTGCCAAAACTTAAGTATAGACTCTAGCGTTGCGCACTCACTTCGCGCTCGTATATGGGTAAATTGAAATAATTTTTTTTTCTGTTTTTTATTTTTATACGAGACATAAATAAGAAAATATAGTTTATAGTTTAGAGGTGAATATTTATATGGGAATGAGATGAAATTTGAATAATACTCGCGCATAAAGCGCAGAAGAAATAATGAAAAAAAAAAAAAAAAAATTAAAAACTTCATTGATTATTGTTAGGAGGGATGGGAGATTAAATTGCATTGACGGTGGAGTAGGCGACGAACCTGATTTTTATTTTATGTATTCTTATGGTTTGGTTTCTTTTTGTGTATTCTTTTTAACAGTTTTTTTTTTATTATTTTTGGAAGATTTTTCTGTTCGTTTTATATGTTTTCTGCAATCGAATGGTTTTGGTTAAAAATATACTTATATGTGCTGCAGAATTTATATGGGTATATATACATATATACATTATTTACGAGTATGTGCGAGATGTGTGTGCGCGCACAGTGTATTTTCGTCATGAGAAAATTGATAATATTTGCAAAAGATTACGCGCGCGGTGGACGTTCGTGTGCTTGGGCAAATGGAAATATATAGGACGTTGACCTATTTTTTTATTTTTGTGGCTTTAAATAACGATATGAGTCACACTTAAAATATATATACACAGCCCCCATTCCTTCTTTATATTTTATTCCTTATTTAATTTTTTTTTGCGTTTCAAATTAGCTAACGTTTATATATCAATGCACAGACCGTGAGAAATGCTTCGCTTTTATCGTTATATTGTAAATTTTTGTGGCCTTCTGTGTACGACATTTTATGAGTCATAATTTTTTTGTAAAACACTATAACTGATTTTGTTGTCTTTCTAATCAAATGTCTGTCAAATCTATATCTGTGGTCATTATTTCACTTTCTAATATTATTGAACTCAATATTATCTATTCAAGGTCATATTGCATCATTAATTAATTTAAGGTTTTTAAAGACATTCCAACCGAATATTTTCAAATATTTCGTCTGACATATTTTATGTTTTAGACCAGAACTAACGAAAAAGTGGTGATGGCACAGCCACCCTTAGCACTTCTAGCTGGAAATATTGGAAGGAGTCACCATAAAATAGCTTGAACGAATTATTTATTATAATATTGACATAATGATTTGTGCGTTCATATCTCATCATACAAGAAGTTAAATCCTGAGTTTCCGAAATACGAAACGAAAGATTGAAATGTTTTTTGTAATTTTGGAGGTCACTTTGTTATCCTAGCAACTTCTGAATTTGTATAGAGTTTTGTCCTTATATGGCGCTTAAAGATTATAGTTTTCTTACCCCCATGGATTTTGCAGCTCATTAACTGCAGTACAAACAGTAAAAGTATTGCAATTAAGGCTATTTCTTTAGTTAAAATGATTTAAAAGGTTTTGAATCTGAATCGCTTACTGCGAGTCTACAATTCTCATTTTTAGTTCCTCGTCATTTAGTTCTCGCTGTATATAGCTGAAAGCCCAATAAGATAATTAAAATCGTATTGGACTTAACATAGTTAATGTCCAATAAGGTAATCTTAAACTGGGCGGGGCTGGGAAAATTTCAGAGTAAAAATATGTACGCCATACTTTAGCCCTGGTTCCGGGAAAGATTTACGATTTTTCATCCTGTAGAAGACAGAGAAATATAAGCTGGAAGATGAGAATCCCTGTATGTCACTTTGTTCTGATTGCAGGCGCACTTACTGTGTACCAAATTTGCCATGTCAAATAATGGTCAATCGCTCAAACACGATGATAAGGCAATTTTATTTCGGTTAGATCAGTGAACAGTTTTTTTATGTCAGGTAATGTGCATCTAGTTAACTAGAAATGTCCACAGCCTTAACAATCTTGTGATATGTTCAGCATATAGTTGGCTTAATTGCGGCATTCGTGCATCTTAGTCGTACTTTGAAACCCTTTATATATCGAGAGGCTTCAACGGTTGTCAGAGTCTAAGAATCTATCTCGAATCAATAATCTTGGCCTAAATTGGGCTATATACAGTGGCAGTTCCAAACGGATTGAGTTATAAACCTTTATTACATATTATGGATATCATGCCAATTTAATTCCACGGGAATTTAAACTAAGCACACACGGTTTTTGAAAGCCGTTAATTAAAATCTGTATAAACTATAATGGGCCATACACTATGTGACTTGAAGTTGATCCCGTAAGATTTTATTTCCGGCCCTGAATATTTCTGGGAGTCGAAAATTAAACTGTGCATCGACTAAGATGGTTCAACACATTTGCGATTACATATTGCAAACAATTCTAACATTAAATTTATGTTAGTCACTGATAGCGGGTACCATAGCAAATCGTACCCATACGAATTTACATCCGGCACTAAATGTTCCTCAGAATGACTAAGATCTGTCTCAAATAAATTAGGCTGCTTGACTTTGATTTACAATTTTTATCACAGATAGGGAATAATACACCAATTTGATTCCATAAGAATTTATAGACCGAGACACATGGTTCTTGAGGATCGTTAATTAAAATATGTATCAACTATGGGCCCAACTTATATGCTTTGATAGTCTCATGACCTTACATATTTTGTCATGTATATTTGACGTTCTGCCAAGTTAATCTGGTAAGATTTTATTTATGGCACTCAACATTTATGAGACCCGTTCGGGCACCAATCCAAAAGAACAGAAATGAGTAGATCGACAGATCGAAGAGATCGAAGAGACTCTCGGGATTCTCATCCTGCATTAGGATAGATTCTGTGCAGTGTGCTTTCTGAAGAGAGTGTGGATATAGGCAGAACCAATTTCGTGAACCATAAAGGATCAACACTAGAAATGCTTCTACTGTCAGGAAACCGCCCAGAAGACATAAGGTGAAGTGCAGGAAATACTGGAGAAAATAAAAAATGTTGGTACTGGCAATGCTACTCAAGAACGGAGTTGTGTTAAATTTAGATTTTATGTAAATTACTGTAAGCTGAAAACCCTACGATACGTTGAATATATTACCGGGCGGTAAATGGAATACAGAACACTGGATCTGAAGAATGGCTATTCTCGCAATTGTACTAGGTTCTGGAAATTCAACTTTATGCCACCGAGGTGCTGCAATGAACTAAAATCATAAAAGTGAAGCCAGCATAAACTAACCGAGATTAATCTAACATATTCTGTACCGGAAAAGCTGTTCTTTCTGGATACATCAGGAACTGGAGCTATTCCATCGCAGGGTATTTATACGATGAGTATAGTTCTAGCGACACAATAGAGAAACCATTGCGACTATCAGGAACCAGGTGCTGCCTGTCATAAAACTTCTGAAACATTTTAACAAGCATTTGTAAGGTCAGCAATTCGTTATTAAAACTTTCATTATATTTCAATTCAACGAGCGCCATGTTTTTTTTTTGTCACTCTCTTTAGTACGGAGAAAACTTTTTCACCATAACTTCTGCAACCCTCTTGAAGTGAGAGGTGACACCGAAACTTTCATCAAAATATCAGTTAAATGTTTTTTGAAAAATCAAGAATTCTCAGCAAATATCATTACCTCATTCTTGAATCAAACTGCAGTTGAATACTAAATTTCAAAGGTGGGGTTTCAAGACGGAGGTTTGTGGGCATCCGTTATTTATATTTTTGTTTAGTGTACCGTAGGGAAAATTCCTTTATTCAGGCAGCTATTCATAAAGTTGCGGTGATACACGGCTCTATACTCTTTGGATCACTTCGGCCTTGATGTTCTCTAACACTGATGCCGTTATTTCTTCGCTATTTCGCTATCGTCATAGATCGAAGAGTGTTAAGTACGTATTGTGTAGTGCACTTCCAACAAGTGGTCGATGCAATATCGCTATATACCAAGGTACTAAGCACCGCCAAAGTTGCTAACTTTCACCTTAGTATTCCTTTTTGTGGTCATTTGAGTGTGATGCCTGCATTATATTAATTTGCAACAGTCAGGCTGCCTTTCAATTCTTGCCAGTTTGTTTCCAATATATTGTGGAAATTTGCCCAGTTTACGTGTTTAAGTGCATAACGAGGTATATTATCCGCTGGTTCATTCCCATTTTCTGCATAGCTTATTTGATTAGTGTAAAGAGAATTACTCTGTGATCACTGGTCCAATTGTCTTTTAATGACCAATTTAATATTCTTCTCAATAGACCACTTGCCGTTAATTTTAAGTCAATATTTGATTCCCCATTAAGACTATTGTTTGTCTGGCCTCCGTCGTTAATACCTAAAATGTTACTTCTATATAGCTATAAACTCTTCAACGGCGATTTAGCATTGAGCAGTCAGTTGGTCAATTCTTAATTGGCAAGGTTTTTGTTTGTATCCGCATCATATAATTTTCTAGAAAACGCTGATGAATCAACGTTCATTGAAGAGTTCAGAAAACGTCTTATGCGTGTAGATAAACTCATGTCGGAGTTTACAACCATCGAATCAAATATATTTCTCCTAGACGCCAATGAAGATTCCGACTGTTAATATGAGGAAAGTTATTACAAAGTTGTTGCGGCCTTAATACAACATGGAAACCTTTCCAGAAGTTCCAGTACCTTAAAGGCCAATTCAAAGAGAGCCAGCAATTTTACTACGCCATCTTAATGCCACGGAGGCGAATAAATTAGGAGCATTGAATAAATTGAAGGAACAGTACAATCGCAAAAGGCCAGCAGTCATTGATCCATACAACAAACGCCACAAATGTAAAGAGCATTATGGACACCTCCGATGAAGTTGTACGGGGCCTCAAAGCACTAGTAAATAACGTTGAGACACGCGATCCTTGGCTAATATTTTTATTGCTGAGCAAACTGGATGACACGTCCAAGGCGCAGTGGGCGGAGATAACTGCTAACGTAGACAATCCTACATTTGCGTATTTCTTGGAGTTCTTAGTCAGACAAATCGATACTCTGGAGTTACTCACGATTCCAACAGGACCAGCTAATCCCAAATCAATCATAATGAGCAATGTTACATCGAACAACTATGTTTTTAAAATATACTCTTTGTCAAAGTGAACATTAATTATTCCACTGTCAAGACTTCAATAAAATGGATGTTACCAGACGTCCAGAGAATGGGCAAAAATGAATCAAAGCTGTTTCAACTGCCTAAGTTGTAAGCATCCAGTATTCAAGTGTACTTCTCAACGCCGTTGCATGCAATGTAGACACAAACACCACAGCTTGTTACATGACAACGAGAAAACCGATGATTCAGCCGATTCGCCAAAGACTACTACTGCGAAAGATGTTCAATTCTCTGCTTTTTCCCAAAGTAAATCTTCTCAGATAGTTCTACCTATAGCGATCATTAATATATTGGATTCATCCGGTCACATCCACAGTTGTCTAACTCTCTTAGACTCAGGGTCACAGGTGAGCTTCATTGCGGAGGCATGCTCACAATGGTTAAATTTATAAAAATGACACGTTCGTTTATCAGTATGTGGTGTAGGTAAATTAAAGTTAGGATTTACCAAGGGAATTGCCAAGTTTACTGTAAGGACAGAAAACGATGGGGAAATTATTATCGAGCCGCTGGTCCCGCCAAGTATCACCACAAACTTACCAACCCAGAGTCATGATCATCTAATTACGAATATTTACCAAGAAATCAAGCTAGCCGATCCCAATTTTCATGTGTCAAGTAATGTTTACATTTTGATTGGCACCGACTACTTTTTTGAGCTCTTGGAAGTTGGCCAAATCAAATTAAATAACATCGAATCGATATTTGAAAAAACGGGTGGTTTGCATCTAACAAAATCGGTAGTGTGATCAAAAATAATGCAATTTCAATGATGATGACCAGTAATAATCTTTGAATCATCGACATTGACCAAACGTTGCAAAGGTTCTGGGAGATAGAGTCAATATCGTCCAATATCAACATCTTGTCTCCAGAAGAACAGTTATGTGAAAATAAGTTCACAGAAACATTGCAACAAACGGCAGATGGTAGATTCATAGTCGACTGGCATTTCAGAAGATCACCCTATTGTCTATTCAAAGATTATGCAGCATGGAATGTCGAGTTGCCCGTGATTCAGAATTTAAGACACAATACCAGAAATTCATGCTTGAATACCTGGAATTTAATCACATACAAAATATCCCACAAGAGAAGGTCAATAATTCAGGCTTCTATTCGCCACATCATGGCGCGCTGCGACATTCTAGCACCACAACAAAGCTAAGAGTTGTTTTCGATGGCTCTGCGAAAAGCCGTTTTAGGGTCAACAACTCAATCTACACTCTACGCAATAATATTGAGTAAAATGTACCGCCAAGTATAAATCACGGAAGCTAATACAAATTACCAAAAAATAGTGTGGCGGACAACCCCTTCCGAATCAAACCGCCGTTTACTGACCGTGACTTATGGGCTAGCAGCTGCGCCATTCTAAGCAATTAGAGCAGTGAAACAAATAGCGGTAGAAAACCTGCCAAGGTCACCTGTGGCAGCCAATATAATTCAATTAGCCATAAACGTGGACGATTTGATGATAGGCGCAGATCGTGAAAATAAGGCAATACAACTCAAGGATGAAATTACTCCGAAAATGTTAATCGAATTTAGAGGCAATATTAGATTAGATTCCAGGTGATGATAAAACTAACAATCCAAAAAAAATCAATCATAACTCCGAAAAATTCAATTGCTCAGTGCAGATCTTAGGTGTAACTTGGGAGTGAGCAATGAATTTACATTTTCTTCCGACCTTTGATGTAATCCAGTCTTAACCAGACGTACAATATTGTCTAAAGCTCAAGTAGTCTGTTTGATCAGCTTGGCTGGTTAGCTCCAATCGTTATTTCAATCAATATATTTATACAACAACTGTGGGCAGCAAATCTAGAGTGCGTGATGATTCTTTGCCGGAGCAACGTACCAAAGAATGGCTAAGCATCTATGAGGAAATGAGGAACACTTAAAAAGCAAAATTTGATTTCCAGCAGGCTTTTACAGCAGTCGCCTTTTTTAGAGTAGATCGATAACCGGCGAAGTGCCCTGCTAATTGATCACAGCAAAAACGAAGGTGGTCCCCATCAAACAAGCAAGCCTGCCGCGCTTGGCGCTGTATGGAACTCTACTTCTAACAAATCTCTTTAATCTATAGTAAAGAGAGAAACGTATACTTAAAAATCGATGAAGTTTACTGTTGGACAGACTGCAAAATTGCTTCGGATTGGCTCACTTGTCAATCCAGGCGTTGGAGTACTTTCGTAGGAAATCGGAGGCATGTGCCGTATATATTGGAGGCATGTGCTGTCCGCAGAAAACTCAGCTGATTGTGCTTCACTCGGTTTATCACCACTCGAACTGAGTTCGCACAAATTATGGTGGCCACATTGACGAAGAAAGCAACCAACATCTTTCAGTTACAACTACAATTCAGCCGACTTAATTTCAAAATATTCATCATTATGAAAACTTAATATGATTTTGTCGTTTATGGGGAAGAAATCATCTATGTAAATACTATAATTTACAAACACGAGCAGAATAAATATTATTTAAGCGAAATTGAGTCACTTAAGTCGACAAACTGCGTTCAAAAAATGAGCAGTCCTAAAACTCTTCATCTTTTCATCGATGAAGATGGCCTCATTCGTGTCGGAGGGAGGTTGAAAATAGTTTGGTACCATTTTCTACCAAACATGCAATAATTCTTCATACCATATCACATATAACATCGCTGTTTCTTGAAGAAATACACAGAGGCAACAAGCACGTTGGAGCATCGCTGTGTCTAGCAATATCAAGGCAACACATTTGGATTCCTGGTGCCAAAAGCAAGTTGAAATAGATAACACAGCCACACAAAAAAAAAAAAAAAAAAGTTTTCGACCTAGAAGACAGACCCACTACCCCTATGTATTTTGATGCGCTGAATCCGAATTTCAGCATAAAAAAATATTTTAGTTTCCCGTTTTCACTCCCATTTTACTCCTATATGCGGGTTGAAAAACACAAGGAGTCGCGTCTGTCTTCTGGGTCGAAAACTTTTTTTTTGTGTGGCTATGTTATCTATTTGAACTTGCTTTTGGCACGAGGAATCCAAATGTGTTGCCTTGATATTGCTAGACACAGCGTTGCTACAACGCGCTTGTTGCCTCTGTGTATGTATTCTGAGACGGGGGGGGGGGGGGGATGGGAAAATTTCATAGTAAAAATATGTACGCCTATACTTTGGCTCCGGTTCAGGGAAAGATTTACGATTTTTCATCCCTATTCAAAAATACGAACTGTAAAAGACAGAGAAATATAAGTTGGAAGATGAGAATTCCTATTGTTCTAATTGCAGGCTACTTACTGTGTGCCAAACAACTTGCCGTGTTAAATAATAGTCAATGGATCAAACACGATGATAAGGCAATTGATTTCGGTTAGATTAGTCAAATTAATTCCACGGGAATTTAAACTAAGTTCAAACTGTTCTTGAAAGCCGTTAATAAAAATCTGTATAAATTATAATGGGCCATACACTGATGCGCCTTTAGCGCCAATCATATAACACACATTTGTTCTTACAATTTTAGTCATGAATAATGAACATCATGCCAAGTTGATCCCGTAAGATTTTATTTCCGGCCTTGAATATTTCTGGGATATTTCTACATATGCGATTACTTATAGCAAACAATCATAATGTACGGATTATTTTTAATTTGTTAGTTGCTGATAGTGAGCACCATAGCAGATCGATCCCATAAGAATTTACTTCCCACACTTAATTTTCCACAGGATGACTAAGATCTGTCTCAAATAACTTAGGCTGCTTGGCTTTGATTTACAATTTTTATCACAGATAAAGGACACTACGCCAATTTGATTCCATTAGAATTTAGATCGAGACACACGGTTCTTGAGGATCGTTAATTTCTATATCAAATAAAATGGGCTAAACTTATATACATTTATAGTATAAAACACAATAAATGGATGATCTTACGTTGAATATATTGTCTGGAGGTAAGGAATACAGAACACTGGATCTGAAGGGCGGCTATTGGCAAGTGTATCCGTAGGTCCGAGAATCGTCACCATGTACAACGGGCAATAGATAATTGGAATCCAACACCATGCCACCGACGTCCTGCATAGGATTAAAAATATAAAAGTGAAACCTGCATAAATTAACGGAGAAAAACGCAACATGTTCAGTACCGGGGGAAGCGGTTCATGCTGGATACCGACATCAGCAATATTGGGAACTGAAGCAAGGAATTCACGACTAGGACAGGTCTAGTGACTAAACAGAGAAACTACTGCGTATATACCAGAAACCAGGTGCTGGCTATCATAAAGCTTCTGAAACAATTTTACAAGCATATTTGTAAAGTCAGCAAATTCTGATTAGTACCGCTTTAAAGTGGATGCTTCAATTCAAATACATAGCAACAGCGTAGTTTGATAATGTATGCCTTTGGTTTATAAACTGGCATATAAATTATGGCTTTATGAAACTCAAACAAAAATGTTATTCGATATTTTGTTTTCCGATTCTTAGTTTTAACAAAGAAAGGAATACTGAAATTAGCTTCGATTTGGCAAAACGGGTATACTAAATTTTCTGTGTTTAGTCGCAATTATGTCAACGGGTTTTCCGCCCGTTCCTCAGTTTTTAGAAAATGATGTGATATTATCCAGGCACCGTCAGAATATAGTTCACCATCGAAAAAATCTAAGTTTGTTCTGTAAGAGTAAATAATCTTAAGCATGATTTTTAATATTTCAATATGAATTAAATATAAAATTCTAAGAATTGATCCTGCGGCTCAGTTAATATCAGGTCTATACAGGTCATTTCAGTGGTGATGCTTATTTTTTGTACAATAAATGGGTGAACAAGTAAAATTACATAGTTCAAAATAGTTTAAAAATGTCACGTGATAGACAAACAGTCAGAGTAGGTAAATAAGACCGAATTTATTTTAAACAAACACTTTATCGATTAATAGTCACAGGATGCATAATTTTAGAAAGAAGAAATATTAACTGGCCCCCATAGATGTGAGTTATCATCATGTCTCTGGTTCTGATGAATTTGAGCCCGAATTATATGGAAATGGATTCCATAATTAATGCCACAAAAAAAATGATTTTGTTAAAATTATAACAGAAGTAATATTGTTAATTACAAGCTAAACACTATACAAGCTTTTAGCTAAACTCGACAGTTTCTTAGGACTCTTTCTGAATCGAAATTCTGGTACTTGACCATAGGTGAAGGTATTTGAATTCTGTTGAAATAATTTCTGAACTTAGGTGTACAAATTATCGTTATGATAAGAGATTAAAATAGAATTGAGATAGGGATAACAAATTTAGCTTTAATTCAATTATCGATAATTTTATTTATCCTTCCCCGATGAAGATTCTCGAATATTCGGTTGAGTTAGTGGTAGTGATCCTTTTATAATTTTAAAATGTTTACAACTGAAAAAAAATAGTCAATTATATTTGAGGTTAATATTAGATACTGCAATTTTAATTTGTTAAGCTAAGTCAAAAATTGGGTATTTTGTCCCTGAAAAACTGTTTTACCATTCTACAGATATGTTTCAGTTCAAATACAATTTTCGTGCACCCGCGCAAAATATTTCTTGGGCCCCTAAAAATGCTTCTTTTACCTATGAACAAGTAAAGCTTTTAGTTAAAAACTTATTTCTTCTTGTTGTTTAGCCTCACATTATTTAAAAGTTTCTGATTTTGAGAGACGAAACAGCACGTGATTCTAGTTCAATGGCCGCAAACAAAACGCAATTGCTTGCAATCAATTTAATGCTATATGACGATTTCTAAATATATCGATTATAATTTGAAAAATACCGAGAACTTCGAATTTTCAAAGTATAAATTTGAAAATTTTTAAAAATCTCGAATAATCTTCTAGAAATGTCGAAAAGCTCAAAAAATCTAGAAAAAACCGCAGAACAATCTCGACTCAGAAAAATTCGAATAATCTCTTCGAAAAATCCAGAAAACCGACGAAAATTTCGAAAAATTCCGAAAATTCGTGTAAATATCGAATTAGTTGTCAAGTAAATTAATGTTACTAATGCAAGCTTAGGCTAAGCTCAATAAAACGATACGAAATTACAATAAAACCCTTAAATTGTATTGGATAATTTCGAAATATCGAACAATCATATTCTTCGAACAGGCTCTGAGATTCTCGAGTAACATCAAACTATACCACCGTAATCGAAGTGTCGAACATCACGGATCACATTTCCATGGTAAAATCCAATAATTTCGAGAAATTTTAAAAAGTGATCAAAAGAAGAAATCCAACACCGTTACTAATATTCGAACGCTTGATAAATCTCGTGGGCCCATTAACCGTGGGCTCCTGTTTACGCCACTCCATCTAGGCTTATCTTAGCGGCATAAGGTCTTGTGGAAAAGGGTACATCATATTTTGGAAATACCATTCCAGTAAACGGGTTGGTCCGTAATTTTGTATCCAATAAAAGGCCCTTTTCTATGATACGAGAGACCAAAGGGACAAAGCACAATACTCCCTCTACCAGATTTACCATCGAAACCACATAAGTTAATTTTTGTTTCATCCATTTTATTAGTCATTGTCACCTTTCCAACACTCTTCGGGTTGTTCTTCAAACTTACCATGAAGATTGCTCTCTACCAGTCTGCTACGAAATTTTCGCATAGTAATTTCAAGATGTAACGCTTTCTCAACATCAGCTTTCAATTTTTGGGTCAGCATTATTTCCTCTGATCAACAATTTAAGTATCACCCTATCATTATTTAACAAAATATTGAACTACAATGTTTAGTTTTCAATAAATACTAATTGTTTATGTTGAACAAACAAAATCAAAAACGATTTAAAGATAAAATGAAGCATCCTTAAATATTTGTACTCTCTCGTTTTCACTTATTTCATGAGATTCTTCAAATACGCAAATAAATTGACGTACCGCATCTATAAATCTATTTGGTGGTATAAAACGAAGTACAGAGTACTATACATTAGATGTTCCATCAATAATCGATTGAATATCGAGTTATTGTTTTATTTAACTGCTGTTCCAATTTTTATGACCGCATGACTGTATATATGGATAACCTAATATTTAATTCATATTGTTCTTTAACATAATTTTCACTTTATAATGACGCCAAATGAGGTTGTATTTGTGCTGAAAATCTTTCTCCACGGTTACTTAAAGAATTTCTAAATTGGGAGCTCACAATACATTTGCGCTTAAAGCTTAGCGCACTTAAAAATGTTGCACCCTGCGTGATTGCACAGTTCGCACATACCTATAGAATCGGCCCTTCGCAAAGGATACAATGCTAAGTGGATTTGATGAGTTGTCTGTTTTAGTACCTATGTGAGTAATTATTGAAAAACACGAACTTTTTAAAAATGATAGTATTTCAAAAAAACAAATCGTCAAAGCGGAGGTTTAAGGCGGCAGCCCCATCATGTAAGGTTTTAAACGAATTAAAATAATATTTTAAAAATGTTTTATATTTAAGAAACTTGTCTTTTTGGGGATTTTACGTTTTTTTGGGTTTATTTTATTTTGGATAACGATACCAACCCAGTTTTTTTGTAGGACTCGCCTATCATACGCCTATCATATTAACCTATAGGCGACTCGCCTGTCTTTAACCTATTGGTTAACCAACCCCAGCCTCAGTGAATTAAGAAATTAGAAATTTCCTATAGTTTCATGAATTTAATGTGGACTACAAACACAAAAATTGTTGAATATTTAATTATTTATTACAACAATCCATAATCGGTATCCTGGAAAATATTTACTTTATTAAGTTATAGTTATACGATCAGATGAAGTAAAATAGAAAATGGGGCAAACAGACAAACAAACCGACTTACAAAACGTCACACAAAATAATTTTATATTATGTATATAACAAAAGGATAGCGAGGTTCGTGATTTAAAGTCAACTAAATGAGTGCACATAAATCTGCAAGCACACAAAATATTTGCACTTACTGGCGACTAAATCTTTTGTCATTCCGAAGAAATTTTTTTTGTTTTGTTTTTGTTTAAATATATAAAATATAAATTTATTGCGAAAATATTTAATATATTATACATGTATTTCGATCGAGACAAATATAAGAAAAAAACTAAAATAAATAAATAATAAAAATTATAAGAAATAAAATAAAAATACTTTTAAGACTTTGAAGCAGCAACACAACACACAAGACATAACAAAAAAAAAAAAAAAAGCGAAAATTGTGTGAGAAAAAAATCAACGACATAAAACTCAAGCACTTTTATATAATATATAATGTACGTATATATATATATATATATATTGTGTGCTGAGATATCGATTTTATAAATTGTTGTTGCTGCTTCTTTTTTATTAGCGCTTCGCGAGGATGAACATCTCCTCTGTATAACTATGAATCATCCTTCTTTGTTACGACGGACGTTTTGCTATAGGTATATATGTATGGTGTGTGTATAGTTATCAAAATATATAAAAATACAAGAAATCGCGAAACAAATCAACATAATGACATAACTTTATTCTGTCTTAATCATGTACGTATTCATGTTCTCATAACTCGCGTTTATATGCACAACAAGAACATGAAAGAACTTATACGTATATGTATATACATATAGTATACATAAAAAATATCATGATGATTGACATGTGTACCAGATTGTGCCGCTCCATTGAAAATATATGTACAGTAAAAATGCTACTTATAAGAATTGTTTTTTAATTAATTTGAAGGTTGTGCATTACCATTTTGTATGTGCATGTGAATTCTTGGAAAAATCTCCAAAGTATATTTATAGAAAAAGAAAGTAAACGTTGGAACATAAAAGAACAAATCTTAAATAAATACATCTTGTTAGGTCCGAATATATGTACATACATAAATGTATGTATGTACATCGTTGAGTAATAAATTTGTTCTAAAATTCAAAAATAAATAAATAACCATCATCAAATATATATAAAAATGTATTTATACGTATGTACATCGAATATTATAAAGAAAATCTTATAAGAAACACAAACACGATAAACTACCAAAGTAAATAAATAAATAAATAAATAAAAATTTATTTATTTATTTATATTTTAAGAAAAATTTAATTTTTTTATTGATATATTTCCAAATCACTTGATTATAAAGTAGTCGCGGCTCTGTTTTTACCTTTTTTTGTATGTACACATATATGCAGCAACTTCTTGGACTTCTTAAACATTTCTTTTTTCTGTATTTTGTATGTATAAAGAATTTTATTGTAGGTTTAATTCGTTTTAACTCTTTAATTGTTTTTTATTGATTGTGCGATTGTAAAACAAAATTAAGGATATATACATACTTTGGTACACCAAACATGTCTCGAACAATATAGGGTTAACACTAACTTCGCGTTTTGTAATATAAAAGGCCGACTAACCAAAAAAATAAATAAATATTTGTAAAATTTTTTATAATTGTCTTATTTCGTTCTTTATAATAAAATAAAAATTAAATAAAATTTTGTTCACTAAATATCGGGTTCATTGTTTACTCGCTTTTATTTTAGAAGGAAAAAAATGAAGTCTTTTGTTTTCGTACGGACAAAAAAAAATATTTCTAATTTGTAAAGAAGCTAAATATTAGAAATGTAACAAAAGTTCAAAATATTTTTTGTTATTTAATTAGGATAGAATATAGTGTCCTAGAGCCTTCGAAGAAGGCTGATATTTTAACCCTGAAGCTGATAATTGTAATATTAAACAAAAATGTTACTCAATTCAACTGAAATCCAATATTTACGCTTTACCAAATATTAGATGAGACGAATATCAATTACCTACAAAATGTTTGCATTTTTTCAAACTTTTTGTGAAGTTTGTGCAAAAATTGTCCTATTTAATTTACGTCTGAGAATGAATTGGTTAAATAAATAAAATCTCTCGTTATTATGAATTTTTTGCAAAATGTAAAGCTTTTTAATATTTTGTGACTACTGACTATGTTATCCTTAAAAACACAAATTTGTTATTTTTCCATGTCACAAGCTAAAAAAATATTTTAAATTGTAATCGAAAAGATTTGTATATACAGGATTTTATCTAAAGAACTCAGCATCTCAATATTGTTAGAAATATTGTACCAAAGAGTTTCTCTTTATCGAGATATGGCCGATAGTGAGATTTTCGAAAACACTTCATGACGATATCTGGAGCTATATTGCTTAGAAGTAATTCTTATGGGAGATTCGCGAGCACTTGTTGCATAGTGTTGGATTTGTGGAAGTTTTCTCTACGATTCGTGAGAGTTTCGATAATTTTCCAAGTCTTGTTTACACTTGCTTTCTTGCATTAGTTTTCTTTCCTGGTGCCTTTGCCCTTTACCAACATAACCGATTTTGAGTAGGGCATATCGCGGTTTCCTTTTCTGAACAAAATTTTTTTTTTAACAAACAAAAAGCAATATAAAACTTTTCAAGGTCAAACTTTTCATAAAAATGAAAATAATTTCACGCACGCACATAGACAAGTAATCGAAAAAAAGCGCGTTTTAAGAAATCATATAATGTATAAATGGCGATTGATTTTTTTAAACCAGAGAAACGTAATGCACGTCTAAACAGGCTGATTTCTGAGATATTAATAAAAATGTGCTAAACCTCTTTTTTTTTTCCACGGCACACAGCGGGGCTGATTGCCGAAGACCTGGTAAAAGTTCTAAAATTCTCTACTCGTCCCAATTACAAAATTTCACCCCAACATTTCAATTATTAACTCCGTATTCTTAAAATAACCTAAATTCCTACTCTTTGAAATTTTTAGTTACACTTGAGGGGAAACGGTTACACGAAAGGGGAAATAAGAGACAAGCCTTAAGTGCGAGAAATGAATGCGCAGCATATCGAGCAAAACTTTATTTCTATGTATCTTACCCGATTTTGATAAAATTCAGCATGTACGGTAAAAATGGGATTCTAAAATGATTTGTAGAAAGTTCTTGAATATAGTAAATTAGGAAAGCTTGGCCATTTCTTATCCGATATTGAGTAAATAAAAAAATACTGTGTCTTGTCTTTGTATCGTAATTCGCCTACTTTTTGGTACTATCGATTTTTGCATTTTTCTTTTATTTTGAAACAATGAAGGTGAATGTCACATTTTGACGTGATAACGTTTTACACCGCATGTTCAGAAAACTGACCCAAAATTTAGCCCTTGGTCGGGGGCAATTACTCATCAACTATAAGCACTACCTTTAATTTAAAGATATGATTGCGTAGATTGGGCCTTCGGCTTTATGTGTCATGCATAATATTATTGCAATGACGTCATCCGGCGGCATAGAAACCCGCGCCGCGAACCTCTGATTTCAACCGATTTAAATGCTTGAACCAGTGTAGCGAGAGAATGGCCCATCCGATCGGAGATCAGATGATATCAATTTTTGCGTAAAAAACCAATGGTGGTTAATTTATTTTAAATTAAAATAATTAATCTCCACATTAATTTTAATTAAACTTACAAAGTACAAAACAGCGATTTACAACCAACCACGAGAATCACTATCTGACCGGAGTAATTCTGGTGTCAATTTGTGCGTAAAGAAACTGTGGCAGATAACTTATTGTTAATTAAAATAATTAATTTCCACATAAATTTTAATTAAAATTTAGATGTAAAAGTGGCGATTTACAATGCTAGAGAGCACTATAAAGGGGGAATGCCTGATCTGATAGGTCATATGTCACATATCGGGACTCTGATACATATTTGACCTAGACTGCGTGTCTACCACAGTAGCCTCGGCGACTTTAGGAAGCACTTGTCTGGAACTCAGATTCATCAGGCACATCTCCGCTGAGACCCTGCGCTTCATATCGTACTTCTCATACCATCGCCCAGTACTTAATCGTTTGCAAACAATCACTGTACTCTCATTTCATGATACTAATAATAAAGAAATTTATTTTAACAAACCCATAGATCGTGCCATTTCTCGCACCTCTTATAAACGTTATCACGGAAAACACCTACGGCCGTGTAGAAGACACAGCCTACCCCGAATTTTGTTTTATTTAGGAAGTATAAAATCGGTTTTTTGATATAGTTAGGCTATTATTGCAATTATGGTAATTGAATTGTGAAGTGGTTGAAAAAGTGATTAGAAGGAATAGCTTAAACCATACGTATATACTAGCAACGCAAGTATGCTATTCCATTGGTACTACATCATATTTTAATGGGACAAATTATACTTAAACAATAATACTCCTGTACTGCAGAATACCACAACAATCGTCAACGAAGCACGTTCCTGAGCTCAGAGCAAGGCAGCAGCAAGAACAAGGGCAACGCACACGTGGTGGAAATATGCTAAATTTAGGAAGACCACGAACGAACCAGACAGTTATATTCCGATTTTACGATCAGGCGGTAAACGACCAAAAGTTTTCTTAAAGAGGCAACCTAGGGAAAAATGGCATAATGGTTTTAATCCATTCTTACTTAATATTTTTAAATCTAACATGGATATACAATTTATTACAGAGGAATACTCTTGTGCAGCTTATGTAGTGGAGTACGTTAATAAAACAGAGGTATAACTTACATCGTCAAATTATACATACTCTAGATAAACATCCTGTCACTAGAAAAACGAGTTAATAACGTTGTATATATTCCTACTGTGTTGCCTATTGAGTATCAACGAATAAGGAAAACTCAAGTTGAATGGAATAAACTACAAGTTGGTGAATATTGTACCAATAGTTGGAAAAATAATTGGTTCGATAAATATGAAAAAATACTACACGAATTAGAAAATACTTTTCTAGCGCAATTTGTGGCTCAAAAAAGAAAAAGAGCCTCGTAAAATTCCATATGATATGTCAACAGATTTAAATAATTATAAACAAGAAATCATAATTTTACATACTACATTCAAAAACGAAGAAACAGATGTTATATTGGCAGACATGAAATTTTTAAAAATTTATGCTGAAAATGAACTGTTGAAGCAAGAAAAGAATTCGAATCGGATTTGGATATTGAAAAAAAAATTGAAATTTGTGATAATCATCAATATATGTAATAATCATGTTAATGCCGGTATTGTTCCAGAACCAAATCAATTTCTATAACTGTACCAAGCTCCAAATTCAGTACAGGATAATAATCTTCGTCTAGCCTACTAAACATATTAGGCCTAAATGGTAAAAAAAGTGAAAATTGAATGGATAACTCACAATTCTTAGATCTCATGAGAAGTTCAAATGATAAACAGAACAATCTTCTACTTCACACAATATCACATCTTATTAGCCGAGATTATTTACCATTTCAAATTTCCTTTACCGACCTCGCTGGATGTGGCAAAATGTTCATTATTAAAGTACTAATGCAAATATACAATCGATTTACTGGCACAGACGGGTATTATAACGCTTATATCAGCTGCGCCTCGACTGGAAAAATCATTAAACAGCATTAAAAATAACTCTTTCTAAATTACTTCCGTTACATACAGAAACTTCTCTAGTCTACAATATCGTACGTTATTTAGGTACGTCCGAGTATTAATTATTGATGAAATCAGCATGATAGGAGCAAAATTATTGTTGCAAATTGATCAAAGACTCAAACAAATAAGTGGTAATTTTGAGAGTTACTTCGGGGGATACGACATAATTTTAATTGGTGATTTGCGTCAACTACCTCCATAGTTACAGCAACACCAATATACAAACAACCAAAACAAAGAGTGCGCGGACCAATTTTATGGCGGAATTTACAATTCTATGAATTGGCCAAAGTGATACGACATTCTAATATTCAATTTTCTAATATATTAACGAAAATAGGAAATGGTATTGTACTGACTGAGGATAAATTGCCTCTGATTCAGTCACGATTATTTTCTGTTGAAGAAGTGAAAGGTTTGTGTCCTCATGGTATTAGGTTAGTCTATTCAAGTCAATCTGTAAATGCTTACAACAGCAAAGTACTGGGAGAAACGGAACAGAAAACTACTTTGATTGCAAATGATGACTATACAGGATATAATAATATAGAACAATTAGCCTTCGACCACTTCGACAAATATGTCATAAAAAAGTACGTTAGACACAGGCGTACTACCATCTGAAATCATTTTTGTAATTGATAAATACTACATCATAACTACAAATATTGATGAATCTAATGGGCTTGCAAATGGTGCAGTGGGCAAATTAGTTTATTTAGAAGAGAACGAAAATCATGAAGTAACTCGTGGTTGATTAACTTTTCCAAATAATAAACCCGGACTTAAATTAAGGACGAAAGCTGATGGATATTCAACAACAAAACATAAATCGGCGTACATCAACAATATATTTAAATCATAAGTAGAAGAAACTTCAACGAATTCAACGCTATGCGATAATTGCTCGCAAATCTCCCATAAGGAATACTTCTTAAGACCATAACTCGAGATACGTCATGGGAAATTTTCGAAACTTTCATAAAATTTAGAGAAAACTTCAACACGACTCCAACGCTATAACATAAGAGTGCCTGCGAATTTCCCAAAAGGATCACTTCTAAGGACCACAACTTGAAACAGCGTCATACACAAATTTCTGAAACTCTTACGAGCCGTAAAGAAAACTTCAACGGATCCAAAGCTATACAACAAGGGCTCGTGAATTTCCATAACGATTACTTCTAAACACCATAACTCGAGACAGTGTCATGGAAAATTTTTAAAATCCGATGCTTAGCAACAAGTGCCCGCGAATCTTCCAAAAGGGTTACTTTTAAAGATCACAACTCCAGATATCGTCATAAAAATTTTTCGAAAATTCTATATAATTTAGAAAAAACTTCTAAAGACCATAACTCGAGACAGCTTCATAGAACATTTTTAAAACTCTCACGAACCGTAGATACAACTTCAACGAATCCAACGCTATGCGATAAGTGCCCGCAAATCTTCCATGAGGATTACTTTTAAAGACCATAACGCAAGATAACGTCATGGAAAATTTTCGAAATTTAGAGAGATTTTCAACCAATCCACAAGCTCCCAGATCTAAAAGCCTCAGATAGCATCATGGAATTTTTTTAAGTCTCTCACAAATGGTAGAATGAACGTTAACGAATCCAACTATAGGCGAGACAAGGGTTTGCGAAATGCCTATAAGGACTTGGTCATAGTCATTAGCATGTTTTAATAAAGCGCAATTTTCACGAATTGCTTTTGTTATTACATTTCTTACAATATGTCGATAGTGTGTTTTTGTACATAAAATATAGATAACCAAATTCTATTTTTCTATCTAATAAAATATTTTCTTTTTTTGACATGATTAGAAATTGTGTTTTTAAATGTTGTTTATTCGGGTAGTATCAAAAGTCTCAAATTTTGAAAAAAAAAAAATAAATTCATAATAACGAGAGATTTGATTTAATTAACCAATCCATTCTCAAGTGAAAAAAGTTAGGACAAACTTCACAGTCTCACACACGTACAAAATTCTTAATCAATTCGGTGTCACTTGATTTGAATGTTAAACTACGATAAATTAATTTAGCAGTTATGTGCAAAACTTGTGATAATCAAGAGTTATAATAAAATAATTTTCTTTGGATTTTAACTTAATATTTTATTTTTTATTAATTATTTAATAAAAACCCGACGTTTCGACGGTACATTCCGTCATTCTCAGGGGCACAATTTTTACTACACAATTTGAAAGAAAATTTTTATTTTTTAATAATGAATGTTTTCCTAATGTAAGTAGAGTTCAAATTAAAATTTACGAATTACTCAGTTTAACCGAAAAAATTTAAAGTTATACAATTTGAGTGACAAAATTTTTTTTAAGAAAATCTACAAAATTTTGTCGTAATAATTTAACAAATATTTTGAAACTTCCTGGATATTTAATAAATTTTGAGATAAATTTTGTTCTTTTTTGATGTAAATGCTTTCCAAAATTAACCTTCTATTGATATTTTGCTCCTTATCAAGTATCTTAGCGTCATCTATAGATAACGAGTGGTTACTTCCACGATATTCTCTTTTCCACACGAACATTTTAATTTATATATTAGATTTGATTGTAACTCTATAGGAATTTTGTCTTTTACTTTAGTGAATAAACCCATGTCCAAACTGTGAAATGTTCTACCACAAAGTTATATATCATAGTTTTGTAAAAGAAATTTTATTTTTTCGAAAAGAATTTTATCATATGGGATCGAAATGCAAAGTTTGCGATTATTTTCAACGATTAAATTTGGATTTACGCGCGTATTTTCCAAAATATTTCCCGAATTACTATGTTTGTCGATAGCTTTCTAATTCCTCTAGTAACTACACCTCTCCGATAGCCATTTTGAGTTAGAACATTACTTAAAATTTTGAAATTTTCGGCATGAAAACCCTCATCCGATAATCTCAAAATTTTTTCAGCCGACAGAAATACTGTATTATTTTTGTAAGATGATGGAAATCACGACTTATAATTTAGATACCGACCCGACCAGGTTTATTTATGATATAAATCTGTAGTTAAACTTCCATCCTCATTACAACTTGGAATAGCTGCAATATTCCGAACTTGGAATAGCTGCAATAATATCATCCACGTACCGGTAAAAGAAGATAGGTTTGACGGAATATGTTTTTAACACCTCGGTTTCAACGTGTTCCATTACTAAATACAGTGGCGTAACTACAAATGTTGGCCCCCCCCCCCCGCAAAATTTTTCTTGGGCCCCTAATAATTTTCTTGTATAAACAAGAAAAGTTTTAGTTAAAAACTTATTTTTTTCTATTGTCCAGCCTCGCATTAATTAAAAGTGTCTAATTTCGAGGGTCTGATACACCACATGATTCATCATTTCAATGGTCTCAAACAAATCGAAATTTTTTGCAATCAACTCAATGCTATTAAGATTTCTATACACCGGGTGTCCCAGAAAATTGCATACACAGTTTGAATGATTTTAACTCTAGTTTTTATTCACATATAATTAATATTTAAATTGCTAAAGTATCTACATAAAATGTATTACTTTACTCCTACCGCAGATGTTCAAAATTATTACCGTTGTGGTCAATACACTGCTGATAACCGTGGGCTATTGATTTGCAAAATTGTTTTCTTTGGTCCGGATCATCTTCATTGATAGCATGTACCACTGTTGGAATGTAACTTTTCCATTTACAACGTCCTAAAATGCGTGGACAGTTGATTTGCTGATGGCAATCTTAAGATTTGATTGTCTTACAGATTTTTTGGATCGTTCGCAATAACTTTCCAGTACTCTTTCTTGGCTCGTTGATATTCTTTGTCTTTAGAAACGTTATCTATGAACACTCTGAACAGATCCATTCGTTTCAAACTTAGCTTTTATACGACTAATTGTAAGTCGCATAGGTGGATTTGCCTGAAACTCCCTGCGATATTGTCGTTGTACTTTTGCTACATTTTTATAATTCCAACAGCATTTAAAAATTAAATTTTGTAACGACGGGTATAATATTATTTTTTTTCTTCCGCCGTTTCAACCAAGGGTTTGAACTACAACAACAACAAATAAATGTATAAATATAATAAATAGCAATTTAGCGCGGTTTGGAAGTGGATCATACGATTTTTTTTTCTTTGTTTTATGACGGGGGTCATAAAATCGAATTTGTTTGATTTTCGGAAGATTTTTTTTTGAGAGTCAGTTATGAAGTGATCGAGAATAAATACGGACATATAATTAAAAACAAGTGCAGTAAAATATTAAATTTAAAATAAAAGAACAAAAGATGTTGTTAGTTTTTTTTTTGTCTGGAAAATTCGACAAATAGTGACTCCCTTAGAAATTTAAAGTTAAATATCTAATTAAAAAATCATTGGGAATAAATAATAATAAGTGTGTCAGTTTATATAATCTCTAAGAAATTAAAACGAAAAACGTTTAAAGTTTAATCATTTAATGAAACCAGTGTCGAAATTTTGAGCATCGTGTTAAATATTAAGACACCTCAGTAACGGTGTATTCTAAGCCCGAACTGTTTTTTTTTGTCTTGAGAAATGCTCAAAATATAAAGAAAGTACTGAATACAGTGTAATGGTGATAAAATTGTTCAATTAAAACATTTAATTAACTGTGTGTGAAAAATTCGCTAAGCCAGAATATCAAAAACAATCAAGTGTTACGCCAACTCGAATGATATTCTGAAATATTTATAGGGATTCATGTTTTATGACCAATTTAGTGACTGTTTTTAAAAGAAAAATTGGTTAAGTAATGTGCTAACAGTGAAAGCTACAAATTAACGGGATTAAATGATCCTAAAATAACCGCAACATAAGTGAAAAATATTGTTGAAATTTAGTTGTTTTTAATACACCAAATTTTTATAAAGACATTGATATTTATTCAATCCGTGATTATAACATAAAAGTATCCATAAGCGTATAAAAAAATTCAAATTTGTTTAGTCCATCTATAACTAATAACGAAACCTAACAGAAAAAAAAAACCCAGTAATAATACTCTTAACAACAATAATAAAAGTGCAAGTCCAAAAATAATGCATTCATTCATAAACATAAAATATTTCTGGTGATATCATCTGCATCATGATCCAGTTGTTTACAATTACAACGTCTTCAATCAACACTGCAACAATTCATCATTATCAGTAGCGGCTTGCAAGTTAAGATTTTTGCTGTTTTTTTTTTATTTATTAAATATTTTCATTATTTTATTATTCTTATTAATTACAATATATTCTCTTATTTTCTTACTTATTTTGGGTCTAATTGGTTTATATAAATTTACAAATTTTATTTTCTATTCTAAGATTAGCTAGTTAGTTTAGGGTATAGGGTCGTATGTATTTTACAAATAAATAAACCCAGAAAACACTAAAATCCTTATCGTTTGATGTCAAAAGCTTTGATTTTAAACGAATTTAGCAAATTTTATTCTAAATCTAAATATCCGTCAGAACACAAAGCCATTTTAATTTCTATGGAGTCAGATTACGTCTAATTACTCATACATTCACCTCCAGCAACAGAGAAGAAATTGTTGGACTTCTCTTAAGAAAATATTTAATAGCAACAGGAACGATGTTCTCCTTCTTTAAAATCTAGAATACGGTCTTTTCATAAAAACTTCCTACAAACTTCCCGTTTTGAAAATTTGAAAGTGTGTTCTACTTTAAGCTTAATCTGAGCTACCATCTATCTGACCTTGTCTTTGAACTAATATTCGAACGTCTGATAACTCTCTTGGGGGCCTTTAGCCGTGGGCCCCCCCGCGGCTGCGGGTACCTAGTTACGCCACTGACTAAATATCCAGGAAGTTTCAAAATATTTGTTAAATTATTACGACAAAATTTTGTAGATTTATGGGTGTGAAGTTCATAACAAAAAAATAACACGTATACGTATACAATTCCAATTGGAATTTTTGTTTATTCGTAAGTGTGAGTGATTTACACTGTTAAAACCATTATTTTATGAAAAAGCCATATACAAGTGTAAGAGATGATACATGCTATCTTGTTTAATTATTATATCAATTTCCTTGTAATATTTATTACGTAATATTTAGTATTGCGAAGAATGGGCATTGTTCTCACCAATAAACAACAAAGCGACTACCGCAAGATCCCATTAATGAAAATTAAAATCCTTAGGAGTATAGGCAGTAGGGATTGTCGCAAGATGCCATTAGTGGGCAACAATAGCCTTAAGTGTCGTGAACCTAATGGTGTATATCCCATTTCTCAACGGTGGGGAGGAATACCAAATTTTAATTTTTTTGTTACGTCATATCGCTTTTGCTCGATTGAGTAATTTATTGTTCAAATCAATAACTTGAATTTCACAGGGATTGTCGCAAGATGCCACGAATGGGGAACAATAGCCTTAAGTGTCATGAACCTAATGGTGTATATCCCATTTCTCAACGGTGGGGAGGAATACCAAATTTTAATTTTTTTGTTACGTCATATCGCTTTTGCTTGGTCGAGTAATTTATTGTTCAACTCAATAACATGAATTCCACAGGGATTGTCGCAAGATGCCACTAATGGGGAACAATAGCCTTAAGTGTCGTGAACCTAATGGTGTATATCCCATTTCTCAACGGTGGGGAGGAATACCAAATTTTAATTTTTTTGTTACGTCATATCGCTTTTGCTCGATTGAGTAATTTATTGTTCAAATCAATAACTTGAATTTCACAGGGATTGTCGCAAGATGCCACGAATGGGGAACAATAGCCTTAAGTGTCATGAACCTAATGGTGTATATCCCATTTCTCAACGGTGGGGAGGAATACCAAATTTTAATTTTTTTGTTACGTCATATCGCTTTTGCTTGGTCGAGTAATTTATTGTTCAACTCAATAACATGAATTCCACAGGGATTGTCGCAAGATGCCACTAATGGGGAACAATAGCCTTAAGTGTCGTGAACCTAATGGTGTATATCCCATTTCTCAACGGTGGGGAGGAATACCAAATTTTAATTTTTTTGTTACGTCATATCGCTTTTGCTCGATTGAGTAATTTATTGTTCAAATCAATAACTTGAATTTCACAGGGATTGTCGCAAGATGCCACGAATGGGGAACAATAGCCTTAAGTGTCATGAACCTAATGGTGTATATCCCATTTCTCAACGGTGGGGAGGAATACCAAATTTTAATTTTTTTGTTACGTCATATCGCTTTTGCTTGGTTGAGTAATTTATTGTTCAACTCAATAACATGAATTCCACAGGGATTGTCGCAAGATGCCACTAATGGGGAACAATAGCCTTAAGTGTCATGAACCTAATAGTGTATATCCCATTTCTCAACGGTGGGGAGGAATACCAAATTTTAATTTTTTTGTTACGTCATATCGCTTTTGCTCGATTGAGTAATTTATTGTTCAAATCAATAACTTGAATTTCACAGGGATTGTCGCAAGATGCCACGAATGGGGAACAATAGCCTTAAGTGTCATGAACCTAATGGTGTATATCCCATTTCTCAACGGTGGGGAGGAATACCAAATTTTAATTTTTTTGTTACGTCATATCGCTTTTGCTTGGTTGAGTAATTTATTGTTCAACTCAATAACATGAATTCCACAGGGATTGTCGCAAGATGCCACTAATGAGGAACAATAGCCTGAAGTGTCGTGAACCTAATGGTGTATATCCCATTTCTCAACGGTGGGGAGGAATACCAAATTTTAATTTTTTTGTTACGTCATATCGCTTTTGCTCGATTGAGTAATTTATTGTTCAAATCAATAACTTGAATTTCACAGGGATTGTCGCAAGATGCCACGAATGGGGAACAATAGCCTTAAGTGTCATGAACCTAATGGTGTATATCCCATTTCTCAACGGTGGGGAGGAATACCAAATTTTAATTTTTTTGTTACGTCATATCGCTTTTGCTTGGTCGAGTAATTTATTGTTCAAATCAATAATATGAATTTCACAGGGATTGTCGCAAGATGCCACGAATGGGGAACAATAGCCTTAAGTGTCATAAACCTAATGGTGTATATCCCATTTCTCAACGGTGGGGAGGAATACCAAATTTTAATTTTTTTGTTACGTCATATATGAATTCCACATAACATGAATTCCACAGGGATTGTCGCAAGATGCCACTAATGGGGAACAATAGCCTTAAGTGTCATGAACCTAATAGTGTATATCCCATTTCTCAACGGTGGGGAGGAATACCAAATTTTAATTTTTTTGTTACGTCATATCGCTTTTGCTTGGTTGAGTAATTTATTGTTCAACTCAATAACATGAATTCCACAGGGATTGTCGCAAGATGCCACTAATGGGGAACAATAGCCTTAAGTGTCGTGAACCTAATGGTGTATATCCCATTTCTCAACGGTGGGGAGGAATACCAAATTTTATTTTTTTTGTTACGTCATATCGCTTTTGCTTGGTTGAGTAATTTATTGTTCAACTCAATAACATGAATTCCACAGGGATTGTCGCAAGATGCCACTAATGAGGAACAATAGCCTGAAGTGTCGTGAACCTAATGGTGTATATCCCATTTCTCAACGGTGGGGAGGAATACCAAATTTTAATTTTTTTGTTACGTCATATCGCTTTTGCTCGATTGAGTAATTTATTGTTCAAATCAATAACTTGAATTCCACAGGGATTGTCGCAAGATGCCACGAATGGGGAACAATAGCCTTAAGTGTCATGAACCTAATGGTGTATATCCCATTTCTCAACGGTGGGGAGGAATACCAAATTTTAATTTTTTTGTTACGTCATATCGCTTTTGCTTGGTTGAGTAATTTATTGTTCAACTCAATAACATGAATTCCACAGGGATTGTCGCAAGATGCCACTAATGGGGAGCAATAGCCTTAAGTGTCGTGAACCTAATGGTGTATATCCCATTTCTCAACGGTGGGGAGGAATACCAAATTTTATTTTTTTTGTTACGTCATATCGCTTTTGCTTGGTCGAGTAATTTATTGTTCAAATCAATAATATGAATTTCACAGGGATTGTCGCAAGATGCCACGAATGGGGAACAATAGCCTTAAGTGTCATAAACCTAATGGTGTATATCCCATTTCTCAACGGTGGGGAGGAATACCAAATTTTAATTTTTTTGTTACGTCATATCGCTTTTGCTTGGTTGAGTAATTTATTGTTCAACTCAATAACATGAATTCCACAGGGATTGTCGCAAGATGCCACTAATGGGGAACAATAGCCTTAAGTGTCGTGAACCTAATGGTGTATATCCCATTTCTCAACGGTGGGGAGGAATACCAAATTTTATTTTTTTTGTTACGTCATATCGCTTTTGCTTGGTCGAGTAATTTATTGTTCAACTCAATAACATGAATTCCACAGGGATTGTCGCAAGATGCCACTAATGGGGAACAATAGCCTGAAGTGTCGTGAACCTAATGGTGTATATCCCATTTCTCAACGGTGGGGAGGAATACCAAATTTTAATTTTTTTGTTACGTCAAATCGCTTTTGCTTGGTTGAGTAATTTATTGTTCAAATCAATAACATGAATTTCACAGGGATTGTCGCAAGATGCCACTAATGGGGAATAAAAGCGATTAAGAAATCGACGAGTTTCTATTGGAACAAGAATAAATTTCTATATTATACCGAATTTTAAGAATATCGCGCCTTTAGGTTTACACCATTAGGTTCATGACACTTAAGGCTATTGTTCCCCATTAGTGGCATCTTGCGACAATCCCTGTGGAATTCATCTTATTGAGTTGAACAATAAATTACTCAACCAAGCAAAAGCGATATGACGTAACAAAAAAAAAAAAAAATTTGGTATTCTCCCCACCGTTGAGAAATGGGATGTACACCATTAGGCTCATGACACTTAAAGCTATTGTTCCCCATTAGTGGCATCTTGCGACAATCCCTGTGGAATTCATGTTATTGATTTGAACAATAAATTACTCAACCAAGCAAAATCGATATGACGTAACAAAAAAAAAAAAATTTTGGTATTCTTCCCCACCGTTGAGAAATGGGATATACACCATTAGGTTCACGACACTTAAGGCTATTGTTCCCCATTAGTGGCATCTTGCGACAATCCCTGTGGAATTCATGTTATTGAGTTGAACAATAAATTACTCAACCAAGCAAAAGCGATATGACGTAACAAAAAAATTTAACTTTGGTATTCCTCCCCACCGTTGAGAAATGGGATATACACCATTAGGTTCACGACACTTAAGGCTATTGTTCCCCATTAGTGGCATCTTGCGACAATCCCTGTGGAATTCATGTTATTGAGTTGAACAATAAATTACTCAACCGAGCAAAAGCGATATGACGTAACAAAAAAATTTAACTTTGGTATTCCTCCCCACCGTTGAGAAATGGGATATACACCATTAGGTTCAGGATACTTAAGGCTATTGTTCCCCATTAGTGGCATCTTGCGACAATCCCTGTGAAATTCATGTTATTGATTTGAACAATAAATTACTCAATCGAGCAAATGCGATATGACGTAACAAAAAAATTAAAATTTGGTATTCCTTCCCACCGTTGAGAAATGGGATGTACACCATTAGGTTCACGACACTTAAGGCTATTTTTCCCCATTAGTGGCATCTTGCGACAATCCCTGTGGAATTCATGTTATTGAGTTGAACAATAAATTACTCAACCGAGCAAAAGCGATATGACGTAACAAAAAAATTAAAATTTGGTATTCCTCCCCACCGTTGAGAAATGGGATGTACACCATTAAGTTCATGACACTTAAGGCTATTGTTCCCCATTAGTGGCATCTTGCGACAATCCCTGTGAAATTCATGTTATTGATTTGAACAATAAATTACTCAATCGAGCAAAAGCGATATGACGTAACAAAAAAATTAAAATTTGGTATTCCTCCCCACCGTTGAGAAATGGGATATACACCATTAGGTTCATGACACTTAAGGCTATTTTTCCCCATTAGTGGCATCTTGCGACAATCCCTGTGAAATTCATGTTATTGATTTGAACAATAAATTACTCAATCGAGCAAAAGCGATATGACGTAACAAAAAAATTAAAATTTGGTATTCCTCCCCACCGTTGAGAAATGGGATATACACCATTAGGTTCATGACACTTAAGGCTATTTTTCCCCATTAGTGGCATCTTGCGACAATCCCTGTGAAATTCATGTTATTGAGTTGAACAATAAATTACTCAACCAAGCAAAAGCGATATGACGGAACAAAAAAATTAAAATTTGGTATTCCTCCCCACCGTTGAGAAATGGGATGTACACCATTAGGTTCACGACACTTCAGGCTATTGTTTCCTATTAGTGGCATCTTGTGACAATCCCTGTGAAATTCATGTTATTGATTTGAACAATAAATTACTCAACCAAGCAAAAGCGATATGACGTAACAAAAAAAATAAAATTTGGTATTCCTCCCCACCGTTGAGAAATGGGATATACACCATTAGGTTCATGACACTTAAGGCTATTTTTCCCCATTAGTGGCATCTTGCGACAATCCCTGTGGAATTCATGTTATTGAGTTGAACAATAAATTACTCAACCAAGCAAAAGCGATATGACGTAACAAAAAAATTAAAATTTGGTATTCCTCCCCACCGTTGAGAAATGGGATGTACACCATTAGGTTCACGACACTTAAGGCTATTGTTTCCTATTAGTGGCATCTTGCGACAATCCCTGTGAAATTCATGTTATTGATTTGAACAATAAATTACTCAACCAAGCAAAAGCGATATGACGTAACAAAAAAAATAAAATTTGGTATTCCTCCCCACCGTTGAGAAATGGGATATACACCATTAGGTTCATGACACTTAAGGCTATTTTTCCCCATTAGTGGCATCTTGCGACAATCCCTGTGGAATTCATGTTATTGAGTTGAACAATAAATTACTCAATCGAGCAAAAGCGATATGACGTAACAAAAAAATTAAAATTTGGTATTCCTCCCCACCGTTGAGGAATAGGATATACACCATTAGGTTCACGACACTTAAGGCTTTTGTTTCCTATTAGTGGCATCTTGCGACAATCCCTGTGAAATTCATGTTATTGAGTTGAACAATAAATTACTCAACCAAGCAAAAGCGATTTGACGTAACAAAAAAGATTTAAATTTGCGATTTCTCCTCACCGTTGAGAAATGGCACATACACCGTATGATTTACTTAAACTATTACTGCCAATCGTTCTCGAAAATATATTATTTTTGTCAAAAAATTCTAAATCCTATTATTATATTTTTTGTTATAAACTTCACACTTTGATATTTCACTCAAAATTCTTATTGGAATTTTATTAACAGTGTACTTTCTAATACATACATATATTTTGTTATTTGTTATAAACTTCACACCCCTGTAGATTTTCTTAAAAAAAATTTTGTCACTCAAATTGTATAACTTTAAATTTTTTCGGTTAAACTGAGTAATTCGTAAATTTTAATTTAAACTCTAGTTACATTAGGAAAACAT
Organism: Tipula helvola; assembly: GCA_963556165.1. Lineage (NCBI taxonomy): Eukaryota > Metazoa > Arthropoda > Insecta > Diptera > Tipulidae > Tipula > Tipula helvola. The sequence goes on from OY744482.1 coordinate 108,712,631, forward strand.
TCGTTATTAAAAAATAAAAATTTTCTTTCAAATTGTGTAGTAAAAATTGTGCCCCTGAGAATGACGGATTCTACCGTCGAAACGTCGGGATTTTATTAAATAATTAATAAAAAATAAAATATTAAGTTAAAATCCAAAGAAAATTATTTTATTATAACAAAAAAAGCTTAAAAAAGTGAATTAAATCAAGAGTTCTACATTTTCATAACACATAGGCTAATTTTATTTATTTATTTAAAGATATCGATTTGGTCAGTAACATTTATGATAAGAAAATATAATCACTAATTCGGAAAAAATCGTTGAACTTCGAATTTTGGTTTTTGTTAAAGAAATTTCGCCGGCAGAAATTTTTATTGCTTGTTATTTATATGACCGACATCTCATGGATAAGCCATTCATAATTTTTTTTGATAAATTTAATTTGGGGGTTTCATTCTATTGTATACATCGGTGTTAAAAATTTACGGCTCCGTGAATTAATTCCGCCGACAAAATCGAACTAATTTCGCGACATTTTACGGCGGAAATTTAATTAATTTCGCGACATCAATTTTTTTTTAAACTGAATTAAATCCTCGCGAAATTAATTCATATTTATTTAAGAATTAAATTTTCAATGAAAAACTATACAAATAAACTGTTATTTGTTTAACTAGTTTGAAAATAATAAATGAAATTCATTTCAATCCATCGGTAATGTTAATTATATAAAATAATCCAGTTTCATTTCAAGACGTTAAATTCATCTCAACCTTTTGTAATCAAATAAGTTTTCTTTTGTACTGTTCATGAATGTGTAAGGTACGTGTAAACTTTAAATATTTCATTTCAAGACGTTAACTGCATTTCAATGCATTGTAATCCAATAAGTTTTACTAGCACTTTGCCATGAAGGTGTAAAGTATGTGCACCATTTCAATTTCTCTTCAAAACATTAAATTCATTTCAATCTTTTGCAATTCAATCAGTTTTTTTATTACTTTTACATGTTCATTTCAAGACGTTTCAATCATTTCACTTTCGGTAACAATATTTGTACTTGAAACTTCTAATTTTTTTGGCGGAATGAATTCATATATAAAAATTAATTAAATTCTCCGATAAATTTGAATTTATTCTGCACCAAATTTAATTCTATCTTTAACTCAGCTGGAAATTATCTCTAATGAGTAACCAAAATCGTTCAAGCTTATAAAACGGATTAGGCATTTAGCAAAATTATTTTTAAATTAAGCGCTCTTAATTAGCAAAATAAGTTAGGATTTCCTGTATAAACATTTTTAACATTTTAGGCCAAGTCATTTTAGAACTCAAATGTTGAACAGCTAGTTTAAATTTAAAAATTCATCTGCCTTTATCTTTCGACTAAAAATAAGTCTAATTCTTGGGGCATAATGGCAGCAATTAAAAAATATTCATATAATTAGATCTCCAACACTGTTTAAAATACCAAAATATAAAGGGCTGAAACCTTACGAGGTGATCAGAGCTTCGGTCCTGAAAATAAATTCAATTCTCTCAAATCAATTACTGTTAAATTTAGCCGAAAGTTAGCAGGCAAAAGTTGAAAGTCGATAATGCAGAACTCTCTTATTAACAACTTAAAATAAAACGGTCGATAATGCAGCTTGCATTATCCCAACCGCAAATAAAAATTAAAGTCGTTATCAATCGATAACGCTTAGCATACAAATTACTTGGATACAGGGTAGCATTGAAGAGATTTGTCAATATTCTTATGTGTCTGGAGTGTTATGTCAATAGGCTGTTGCATTAAAACCATTCAGTAAAAGTTTCCCGTGGGACATCTGGAAAAATTCGATTTTCCAAAAATCATTAGAAAATTTGTATATGTAGGTAAAAAGCCAGCCTGTAGAAGTGTAGAGTATGTTATTGTCTGGAGATGAATTGCATTGAAATGACATGAATTAAATTTTCCAAAAATTTTCCAGCCCCAACATTGACGTAAATATAGTCCATCTCATCTTCAGATATACACACTAAAGACTGGTTTTATTCCAATTTTTGGGGATTTTCTGATTTTCCGATATTTTCACATAAGACTGTTTGCAAAAGTTTTTATTGCAATCCATGTATCCTGTTTACTTTCGGCTGATAACTTCTCAATTTTCTATTGTCTGCTGGAATGTTAATAATGTAATCTACATTATCGACTTTTCCCTATCGGCTGGAAGCTGTCGGCTAACTTTAACAGAACATCTTATGTAAATCTTCAGTTCAACCTCCTTCTTCAATCCCGCTCAACCCGGACGCAAGCTAACTAAATCCCAACTTAAATTCAACTTTACTTTGCTCGAACCAAATTTCAATCCCCTACCCAACTCCACACCCAACTCCACTTCTGAATTGAGCTCGATTCGAAGGCTATACGCATTTTTGAAATCGACTCAAATCAAGTAAAACCTCTAACTTCAATTCGACACTAAATCAATCCCCAACGGAACCCCTCACTCAAATGCCACACAACTTCAACGAAAACCCCATTCAACCTTAACTCTACCTCAACTCAACCCAACACAATCATAGGCTCAACCATAACTCAACCCTAACTCCATCTTAACTCGAACTGCAACCCAGCGTTTACACCAACCCCAGTTCATACCTAACTCAACCCCAATGTATAATATGTACATGAACTCCACTCAAGCAAACTCTAACTCAACCGGCAATTCAACATACAAATAAATCCTGAACTAAACTTCTCCCTAAAATTCAACTCAATCTCAACTAAATCCCAATTTAACCTGCAAATGGAGCTCAACTCAACCGCAAGCCTCACGCCGAGCTCAATCCTAAAACCACCATAGATAAGCAGTTCGTTTAGTAGAAATATAACCACGTGGTTTTTCGGGTCAATTCGAATGGCAGGTACCTCTTCATGTAAAGCTTACAAAAGCTTTTCAATTCTTCGCGGTGACCACAGAAATAGATTGGCGACAAGAAAAGTCGCTTTTGACCACCTAACATTTTTGGTCATTTTTAACAGGATTTCAATAACTGTGGCCTTTTGGACCAGGCTTAATAAATAGTGAAACTTGTTAACTGAAAATGTACAAGTGCATCCTTGATATTAAGCAATGAGTATGCATTGGTAAATTTTAATCTTCTGAGAATCGGATTGTTCTTTCTCGTGTTATAGAATCTGCAACACGGTTTGTTGGAGACCTCCCTATTCTCGAGAATTTTCTTAGGTTTATATTTCCAATTCCTAATGCAATGCTGATTGGTTTTCTTATATGGCAGAGTGTTCAGAAGTCCATAAAATGGTAATTTGGTGTTCCTGTAGCCTATAATTCTACAAGAACTTATAATTGAATCTGCTAACGGAGCCTGCTTAGTTATCCGAGAGTCTTTTCTTGGAAGGTCGTGGGAGTTTACTAAGTGGTATGCGGAGTTCAAGATCAGGCCCAATTATCTCCACACCCATTCCCACATTTTTGTATGACCAAACATAACGAGGTTTATTTATTCCACAAGATCCCTTTCAGGTATGTGCTAAAGTTCCTCCGACAATCAATTATAATAGTCTTTCAAGGGCTACATTGGAATCATTGATCCTATTATAATTAGGCAGATTAGTCTAATAATGGTCGGGACAAACCGGAGGGTAATTTACGAGTTCAGACCTCTTGCTATGCCAATCATTCGTTGGGAAATGAAATAATCATTGTTTAATTTATATTGATCAAACATCAACTCCCAGGAATGTATCTCTTATCTCCATTTGGAGAGTTCCCTCATTCAGGGTTAGCCGGGTACAAATAATTTTGTTTGGATTGGAACTAAGGTCAACCTCTGTATACTAGTAATTTACATATTCAGTACCAAATTGCTTTGGTGTGATACTGAGAATTTTTTAATTAGGCACTTGATCAGGAGCAACAATCCAGGTGAGAGGGGTTTTCTCATGGCCGCAATCGATTTATCGTCAAAGGAGGCAAAACGACTATAAACAGTCTTATCAGAATTTGAGTTTAGAATTTGGTATTACTGAAAGTGACTTGAGAATCAATAAAATAGCAAAATAATGCCTTTTTGGTTCGAAGTGTGCCTTCGATACCTGATTTTAGCTCATGTAGAACAATTTCTGTTGATCTTTAGGATATTTTTGAATGATATGAGGCTAATGAGCCTATAAGACCTAATGTACCCAGGGGATTTTACTCATATTCGAGAGTATCTCACTTGATATTCGAGAGTATCTCACTCTGTAGCTTTGTTTTGGGAAAGAGAAGCGTAATAGGTTTGTCCGCCGTTGATTTTCTTATTTTAGACTCCAGGATTTAATTTCACCAGAACACTCATTTGGTTGATTTAAAGTTCATACTGTCCGCTGAATGAGCAAAATCGGTCACGATGTTAAATGGGAATAATTTACCCGGAGCTAAACGCAAATTTTTAATTTTATTGATTTGGCAATGACCAAACCCATTAATTTATAAAATCAGCGTATCCCACAAAATTGTAAAAGGCGAGAGATCACAAACTCTAATCGGGATCCACACATTTGCCATTTCAATTTGCCACTTGTAGATATATGTATACCAATCCAAATTCGGAACCAGTTTAAATATTTAGAAATCAAAAAATAAAGATTCCGTATTTTAGAAACTTTATTGGTTAATTATAAATTATGAGGTTTTCGGATACAAGCATAGCTAATACCTAGGTTGTTTCTAGTTGAATAGAAAGTAGGAAGTTCTACAAATTGATGAACAAATATTTACATGGACGTACTTAACAATTTTACTACCTGGATTCAACATATCTCCTTCTATTAAATATGCAGAAGATGTTTATTGCCAATCTTATGATTCAAATAATCTTCAATAACAAAGTATTAGAAATGTTGCACTAGCCCTACACAACACAAAACATCTTTAGGGAGGTGACCTATATATTTTGATTAATAAATCAACATACGGCTCCAACAAAATTTAAAAGCATCAAGGTAACTTGCATGGTTTTAGTAAAGCGCAAGTCATTTAAAGGCGATATTTTGAAAGTGTTTGGTCTCGTTCAAAATTCAAATTGCTAGAAATAAATATTCATAACGAAATTAATTTGGGAAGGCTTACATTATTCTTTGGGCGACAAAATTATTGGGCATCTATTAGCGTAATAGCATTGACACACTGCGATTTAATCGGATTTATTAAACCGCAGTCTGGCAACGCTATAAGGGACATTTTGAAAGGGTTTGCTATAATTTGTCACGGGTTTGTTCCTGAAACTCTCGATAAATAAATAAACGTACTAATGCAATGCTATTCAGTTGTTTACAAAATAAAAAGAAGCAAAAACTATTATGGCTAAGAGTACAGAAGATCTGAAAAAGAGGTTTGGTAGAAAAACGAGACGAAAATAACATGAAAGAAGTACTAAATGTAGTGTTAGATATTTAGTACAAATCTGACATGAAAATCGCAACCCATGCCTTCACGAACAAAATCGATTTAAAAAGATTTATTGAATATAAAATTTAGGATTAGTTGCACTCAATTTTTAGAAAAATTTGGGTTTTATTTTTTATGTCAAGCTCAAAGATGTGTTTTTACGGTAACCTGAGAACAGCTCATAAAAAAATTTCCATAAATAAAATTGTAAAATAGCTTGTCTCAAACATCTGATCCGGTAACTATATTAACCATAACAACTTATGCTTGCTCTAGTTAGAGACAGTTAAAAACCATTGCTGGTGGTCTATTCTATCTATGGTATTCAAATTATATTTTAGGTCTTTCAAAACTAGGTATTTCAGATATTTAAAATGTATCTGAAATATTCAAAACTTGTAGTTCCATTCAATAAAAAAGCATTTATTAGTTAAATACGCCTGTATACATAGTAAAAATAATTCGTTACATTAAATTTTTTAGTCATAGAGGGCGGGATTTAAAGAAAGATTTTGGGTTATATTTGACTTTGAGCATAAAGAAAAATAGAATAAGAGAAACTACGTAGGCCAAATCTCTCTAATGATGCCAGCGCACGTAGTTTTTTACATTGAACCTTATTCAAGATCTTTTATAGAAATGAATCCAAGCAATCAAACAAACACAAAGCAATTTACTTTGTCTGTATGCTAAATTTTTATATTCGTATTTATCAAGCTTTGCTATTGGCTTTGTTTGTGTATAAAAAAATTCAAAAACCTAAACAATTTACAAGGAGTTAGTTTTGTAATCTTTATGAATGAAAAAGGCGTAGCTATTGGCGGATTGTTGTTGTTTATTGTAGATTTATGCGAATGTATAATAAAATCACCGAAATAATACGTTGTTCATTTTCTTCTTTTACAAGAATCTAAGTAAAATTGTGTGTATGTGAAAATACATTAGCGCGAATTTAATAAAAATTTGGTTTTCAAAATTTTCGTTCTACAAAATTTCGGTTTTTCAAAAATCATAAATTTAAAAATCTCGGTTTTCAAAAGCTCGGTTTTCAAAATCTCGATTCTAATCGCGGATTTATTTTAGTTTTTAAAATTAAATTCCCCATTTTCCAGAATTTATAGAAACCGAGATTTTGAATCACCGAGATATTTTAGCCTGACGAAATATCCCACCAATCTTAATTTTTCGAAAACTTTAAAATTAAATTCCCCATTTTTCAGAATTTATTATTTGTTGATATTTTCGTTTTAAAATGGAAAATCCCCATTTTCCAGAATTTTGAAAGTGATGGAGGGGATTTTGAAATCCAAGATTTTGTCATCCAAGATTTAATACCCAACCCCAAAACCTTCTACAATTCTCTCTTGAGAAAGCCCAACTAAATGTATACTAAGTCATCGTATATATATATATATATATATATATATATATATGGTTATGATCTCATCTGGAAATAGTAGTGGTAAGAAACGAAAAAAATTGAATTTTTTTTATATGGTTTCTCGTAGCGACCAATACACTAACTAGTATATATTTTTAAATATGTGTAAGAGAGCTATACAACGCAGTCAGGCTTTCTGAAGAGAGAATTTTAGCAGGTTTTGCCCAACCCCACATACACAAACACACATATGCAAACATACATACTCACTCATACACACTCAAGCAAGCAACCCGCAACCAGATACATAATCGCAAATTTCATCAAAAGCTCGGTTTTGAAATTTTTTTATTAATTCGGGCGGCTCGAATTAATAAAAATTTATTTTTCAAACACGAGGTTTTGGGAACGGAGACTTTCAAAATCGAGATTTTGAAAACCGAAATTTAGAAAACCGAGATTTTGAAAACTGAGATTTAAACACCAAGATTATGTAGCCAACCCATTTAATACAACTCATGTACTAGATAAACAAAATAATAGAAAAAGATAATTAAGGAAATTGAACGAATAGTTATGATTGAACAGATTTGATTTAGAGAGGATACAAATGAATTTTAGAAAATTACCTAAGTAACTAACACGAAAATAATAAGATGTATGTATGTACATATTGTAAACATCTCTTTTGTACATAAAGCAAAAATAGTAAAATATTCTAAATAAATTTAGAAGTAAAGAGTGTAAATAGGATAAAGCTATGTATATCATAGTTCGGATATCTCATTTCAACATATGGATGCTAATTTATTTTACAATTTCTGAAATAATGGGACATATATCGATACCGCATTTTTGATATTTTATTTACAACTTTTACAACTAGTTTTTTCCAAAATCACATCGTTCTGATTTATAAACGCAGTGTTTTCTGATTATTTTTTTTTTTAAATTTCAGATAACTAGTTTTGATGAAAATTTTCTCGAAAAATATAAAAAATTATGTAAAATGACTTCAAACAGCTTCAAATTTTAAAATTAATTGCATGAAAAAATAAAAAAAATGTTTTTTGCAAATATCCAGATTTGGTTAATTCCACAGAATTTATCCATGCTAATGTTTGGTATGGAAAATAGATATATGCATTTTTTATCACTTTCCCAGTGTGCTTACAAATTCGACATAAACTTTATTATTTTGCTAAATTAAATTGTTCGATTTTGAATTTTTAGGAATTAACTAATAAATTTTTAATTAATAGAAACAATTAAGATTTTTTCAAAGAATGGCAGGTAGACTTTTATTTTGTTTTTAAGGAAATGCATATACAAATCCCCCAGTTTACCTACAATATGCTGTTCCCAAAAACTGTCCGTAAACCGAAAATCCGTAAAAGGAAACGTTTATTACTATATCTTATTGAAAACTTATAAATGCGTTGTAACTAGTGAATAAAATCCGAGAAACGAAACCAATTTTACCATAAATTAGCACAAATAATGAAAAAATACGTGTTTTCCATCTGCGTTACACTGAACTTATATGTACTTTTATAAAGGGAACTGTAAAAAATACAAAAGTTATAGTAAATTGAAACGAAACACAAACCATTTTTTCATTTTAAAATAATCAAATAAATTTATACAAATCATAATTTATTTTTACTTTTATTAAATCTAAATTATAAATCTAACGAAGTTTACAATTAATTGTCTGAACTGCTGAACTGTTCATCGGAACTCCCACTAAAATTTGCACCAGCACATTTTTCAATAGCATTTGCTTCAGTAGTTTTAGAAAAAAATGGAAAAGCTTTTGACATTTTACTTGCACAAATCATGTTGAAGTTGAGTTTACCGTCTATCGTGGATCGGTAGTTTCTTTAACTAGCGTGAACAGCTCTTCAGTGAAAATATGCTCATTATCATATTCCAAGAGTTCAAAAATATCTACGGTATTTACGGGCATTGTCATCGATTAACAGAGCCCTGTTTGAAATATTTTGATCAGTGTTGGATTTTGTAACTGAATTTGTAAAATCATTATTTAACCATTCCTCAAAAATTCGTGTAGTCATCCAGCCTTTTTTATTTGAGTGCCAAATAATTCCAAGTTGTTACTTATTAATATTTTTGAAATTCTGGGGAATTTTTGAATAACAGATTAAAACCGGTTTTAAATTCTGATGACCGGCATCATTTCCTCCAATCAAAATTGCAATCCGATCTTTAGCTGCCTTGAATCCTGAGATGTTTTTTCGCCTTTGGCGTTACCTGTCTCATCGACATTATACACCTGCTGTAATATGTATCCATCCACCGGCTTGTACAATTTTTAAAAACTCCTCTGGATAGCGCTTTGCTTTTTCCTGAATTATCATGGTGCTTAATGGTATGTTCCAGTAGTTTGATGGTCTATCCACGCACTAAGTAACTGCTCCATCTCTTCCATAACCTTAGTTCCTTACTTTGAAATATTATTGCGGTTAAAGGTATCTCTTTGTACAATTGACAAATTGTACCTCTATCGCCCGCATTAAACCGCTTTAAAATACCAAGGTTTAATTCTAAAGTGCATTTTTTGCGTGCATTTTTCACGCGCTTTCCATCATAACTCGCTGTTAGCTTTTCAGACATTTTCATATAAGTTCAGTACAAGTTTAATTTATCCCCCGTATAATCTATTTTTGAGAGTCCCTGAAAGTCATGCACAAAGAAAATGAGAAAAAAATATTTCATCCGTATACCGAAACGTTGATCATATATTTGTCATGTCCGTAACTTTGATTATCTATAAATCGAGCGTCCGTAAATCGGGGTAACTTACAAAAGTTTCTTCTGATTATTAAAATACCCATTTTAGTTTTGATTTGCTTTTCATTTCTTATCATCTTTACTTGAATGACTTTAATTTTTTGATTTAAGGGAAAATCATAATCATTAATTAGTGACACGATTTTCTTATTGTTGTTGTTTCATTTATTTATGTGGGTTATTGATCTACCTATAATAAATACATTTTCAAATGAGGAAAATAATTCTCTGGATTTCCAAATCACACTTGCCGTAATGATACGTAATTTCGTCGTACTCCTATTTCAATTTGTTGACGTTTTCGATTTTGTTGTTTAAAGAACTCATTTAAATAAACTGCTAAGTAGTAATTGAGGATGATATTAGAATGCGGTTCTTAATGTATCTATTTTCTTATAGTGGGCATAGTATGCTCACGGAAAAGTGCTGTATTTTATTTTTATATATCTTTCCACTGGCGTTTTGGTGCTGGTTATGTGGTTGATCATATAAGCAATGGCCAAATATGACCAATTTACAGTTCCTTATCTGATTATGGTGAAATTTGATCTGATTGTGTAGAAATGGAAATCTAAAATTATATTTAGAAGAAGTTCTGGCATATGGCCAATTTCAAGGAACATATTTCATCATAATCGGTTAAGAAACAACCGAGTTCCTACCTTAGATTTTTACTGTATGTTATCGGATACTACATTTTTTCATTATCTATTTATCAACAAGAAAATGAAACAACTAATTCAGAAGCATAGTCTACTCTTATTTCTTAAGCAAACCAAATTTGCCATGCGACCCTCTGGGAATGAGCTACCGATTTACATACCTGAAATACCTAAATAGTACATTTAATTCTGTTGTAGTGTTACCCATTAACAGGTAATCATAGAGGTGTTTGCATAGGGGCTTCACCTTCAACGGCTTGGCAAATGAAATGGCAAACCTATGTTTGGACTATCATATTATCCTATTTTGTCTTTATAAATGCCAAATGCAATTTTGTGTAATTATTGTTGTTGTTAATAAAAGATTGTTTGAAATATCGTACATAAGAAAGTAAAATTGTCCATTTGGAAAATGTTAATTCGTTTTTGTTTATATAAAATTTCTGTGTCTACCTATCTTATACTGAATAAAAGAATTGTTTGGTTATATTTATATTGAATGAATTAAGCGTTACACTTTTTTTTTGGAATAAAAACGAAAATATGAATTTTTATTAATCCTGAAACCACACCAGTTTGTGAATGAATTTAATAAACCATTTGTTGCGGTTAATAGGTGCAGGTAAAAATTGATCCAGCGATTGAAATAATAGTAAGGCTAATTATAGAAAGCGTACATCATATTGAGCAAAAAATTTCCTATCGTTACTTTCCAAATATGGCTTATCAGGCTGTTGTTTGCAGATATCATGTTTTTGTTTAATGCCACAGAATTATACAGCGACTACAATAGGAAAATATCGCTTCATTGATATAAAAATTCAAAAGTACATTTTAAGTTTTTTTTCTCTTGAAACTAGTTATTTATTTTCACGAAGGATCGTAGTATGTGTAATTCTGTTAATGTGTGTAATATCTGAAAAACCCTAATAAAAACATTTTCAACACAATGATATTTTGTAAAGAAAGTCAGCTGATGTAGGTACTTTTTTTATAAATCATTTTGTTATAGTGTGTCAGTTTTAACGCGTTTTTGGTTCCCTCGAAATGAATTATCATCATCGAAAAGGATCATACAGGCTTAGACCTACTCTTATACATATCTGTTCCATTTACAAATGGAAATTTGGCAAAATATAGAAAGAGATAGGTCCCATTATTTCAGAAATAGTAAAATAAATTAGCATCCATATGTTCAAATGAGATATTCGAACTATGATGTACATAAGTACATACATAGCTTTATCCTATTTACACTCTTTACTTTTAAATTTATTTAGAATATTTTACTATTTTTGCTGGGTTGGGTACGAAATCTTGGTTTACAAAATCTTGGTTTTCAAAATTTCGGTTTTCAAAATCTCGATTTTGAAAATCTCCGTTCTCAAAAGCTATGGTTTTGAAAAATAAATTTTTATTAATTCGAGCCCGAATCATCATCAAAACCCCGAATTAATAAAAATTAATTTTTCAAAACCGAGCTTTTGAGATCAGGTTGGCTATAATATCTCGGTTTTCAAAATCTCGGTGCTACAAAATTTCGGTTTTTATAAATTCTTGAAAATGGGGATTTTCACTTTAAAACGAAAATAACCAAAAATTATAAATTCTAGAAAATGGGGAATTTAATTTTAAAAACTCAAACAAATCCGCGATTAGAATCGAGATTTTGAAAACCGAGCTTTTGAAAACCGAGATTTTTAAATTTATGACTTTTGAAAAACCGAAATTTTGTAGAACGAAAATTTTTAAAACCAAATTTTTATTAAATTCGCGCTAATGTATTTTCACCTACACACAATTTTACTTATATTGCTTTTGTGTAAGATTTCATTTGATTTAGGCAGGCCGTTCTAAAAATTTCAATTAAATTCTTGTAAAAGAAGAAAATGAACAACGTATTATTTCGGTGATTTTATTATACATTCGCATAAAGGTGCTATTCCACTTGGCTGAATTGACTGATAGTAAAATTAAAGGAAGATAAAAATATACATTTGCTAGATGGGCGAATGAAACAAAAAGCCTTCTCAGTCAAGAAATATTTGTGTCTGTAGTAGTGTGACTGCAATAAAAAGTATCAAATTGAGAACATTTTATAGCAGTCACACTAACACACATGCATAAAATTAGTATATGATGAGTAATATTTCCCGCACACTAATACTTTTATGGTTAAAATATTTTTGAAAGTTTCTCCTTAAAATTTTGCTATAAAAAAGTAAAAATAAAAAACCCCATGACGTTTTTTTGGTAGACATTTTTTTAATTTTTACGGAAAATATACTAAAAAATATAATTCTGATGTGACTATTAATAATATTTAATTTTTTAGATAATTTTGAGATACAAAATTAACTGAATTAATAGGAATATTTAATTTTTTTTAATAATTATTGGTTATGTTTTTGTGTGCTGTCAAAATTTCTCCTCAAAATTTTGCTATAAAATAAAAAATAAAAAAAAATGTTGCCTTTGTCTATTACATAAAGTTTCGAACTTTTTTCTCTTTCCCTCTTTTTTTACTATCAGTCAATTCAGTCAAGTGGAATAGCGCCTTAAATCTACAATAAACAACAACAATCCGCCAATAGCTACGCCTTTTTCATTCATAAAGATTACAAAACTAACGCAGAAGGCACAAATAGATTTTATTTTTATTTTCTCCTTGTAAATTGTTTAGGTTTTTGAATTTTTTTATACCCAAACAAAGCCAATAGCAAAGTTTGATAAATACATACGAATATACAAATTTAGCATACAGACAAGCATGCGATTTAGTAAATCACATTTTCATGCGAATATAACATAATAGGTAGTACACCACCACAAATGTATCATGTTTATAGAATAGAAAAATACAACAATTATTTTGCTTGTTGTTTTTGTTTTTTCCGATCTTGAATCGAGTACAAAAAAATAGGATATATGCTTTGTCGCTAGTTTCGTTAAAGAATAAATAACTAATTCACCGTAATCTCTCTTATTCTATTTTTCTCTATGCTTTGAGTTATGTATAACGTTTTGTTTATTAGATGAATTAAAAAAAAAAAAAATTTCTAGTTAGCTAATTTAGAACACTTTTTCTCCATAGGTAAAAAGTTTAATAATTTTTGAAATAAAAGCTTAAAAATGAATTAAGTTAACTAAGGATTTCACCTTCTACTGTATTATATAATTTAATCAGGGCGAGGGGTCAATTATAAATGTTTATTTCAAAACTTCATTTCAACTTGTATTTAATTTAAAAAAAGAGCAAATTACGATTTTAATTAATTTTATTATTATTCAAAATTGTAAAATTTTAATAGCAAATACAAAACACCAAAATAAATATAAATCTCTGCTGGTATTAAGCGCACTTAAATTACAATTAAGCCACATAATTTTTCTGTTTCATTTAATTTATCTTATCATCATCGATCATTTTATGTATGTATGTGATCTCAAAATAAAAAAATAAACAAGTACATAATTAACCCTTGACGTGCTATTTTTTTTTTTGTATTACTTCATAGTGTAAATAACTATGTATACCTACATGTTTACGAATAATTTGCGGTATAATCGTAAAATGATGAATACATAAATAATTATTCACGCACTTTATTTATTCTTCTTACCAAACTCGTACCAGTTTATATATTGTGTACCCACATTATTTATTTTGATTTAATTTAATTTTATTTCCTTCATAAACTTCTTATACATAGTATTATACGTATAAAGATGGTAATTGTCTGTTTTAGAGATAAGTACATACACATACATACACATATCGTTTATTATTTGTAAAATTAATCGATGTATTCAATTACACCCACGATATCATGATATGATTATGATGAATAATCATGACTGTTGGCTTTTTACAATGTTGCGATGCTGTATATGCGTGTATGTTTTATTCAGTGCATATTTTCTTATTGGAAATATTTATTCTTGGTATAATTGATGTTGATTTTTATTTATAGTTTGGCGTGGTTAATGTATACATAAACTCGTGAGTAATTGCCATTATTAGTAAATTACAACGCGTGGTAATGTTACTGTATTTTATAATTTGACTTCTGGCATTAATATTAGTGCAGGCTTTAAACCGTATAATGTATAGGCATAATCATTTTAAAATTAACTGAATTTTAGGTGAAATTTTGGTAATAAACTTTCAATTAAATTTTGAATTTTATGTGATAAGCAATTGACGAATAATTTAAAAATTAGTGTGATGGCAATTGGCAAATGACACGAAAATTTAGTAAAACCATTTTTTAGATTAAATTATTAAATATTTAATGGAAATTAAATATATATGAGTGTTGGGAAAATATATATATATACATATATATAGAGTGTTAATCTGACCAAATAAGAAGACTCGTGTGTTTTTATTTTTTATTTTGACAATTGATAGTCTCGTTATTCGATTTATCAGTTTTGGCATGTTTTGCACTATTTATATTGTGTCTATGTATAAGATGGTATATTTTGATTTATATAAAATATTTTTTTTTGTTTTTACTAGGTCGAAAAGATAATTGTTCATGCTAAATTAATCTACAAATAAATTTGAAAAAATATAGCGTTATTTTACGTGGAGCGAGCTAGATTTGTGCATCGATATTGACCGCTAGATGGCGTAGCGCCCAACATATCAAAAGTGTTGGTATACAATTCAAAGCTGAAAGTTTAACCTTTCAAATAAGCTATAAACCAAAATCACGTTCACAGATTGGCCACTAGAGAATTAACAGTTAAGTTTAAATTGAACAGAAATTACAAAGAATTAACTTCTGACAAATATTTTAAAACCCAATAAAGCAGCGCTACAATTAGTTTGGCCACTAGCACTAGAGGATGTCAATAATATGTCAAAAATGTATGTGTACTGTTTGGTGTTACTAGATAAATTTGTCGGGTATTTTTAACTGTGTTAATATTACAAAATCTTTTATTTAGTAGCTTTTTGTTCCCTGCGTATTCTGATTTGGACACCTACATAATTAAAATGTACAGATTTTATGATACTTTTGAACTTACACCATTGAAAAGCTCTTCTGGTGTTTTGAACAGGATCACGTCAACATTTCTCAATAATCAAAATCAACTCAAAACATTTTTGGTATTGTATATTCAGCTCCATTTGAATTTAGAAATGTTAGAAATTTTGTTTGAAAGTCGTAGATAGCTAGAGTGTCATGTGTTTCTTCTTCTGAGATTACTGCTTAGGATATTATCATAGACTAATAAATACTATAGACATTGTATATCAGTAAAAAAGCAAAAAACAACAACAAACTAAGTTTACAGTAGATCCTCTCAATTAAATGCTTAAATAAAATCAAAATATAACAATTTTATTTTGTAATCTCAGTATTGACTGTTTTCTCTATTTCTCGCTCTCATTTATTTTAACATCGAGTGTCGTGACTTTTGTAAAAATTGTAAAAAGGAATAAAAATTTATGAATGATAATGAATGAATGAGAATTATTACAACAAACATGCGAAATAAAATTAAAATACAACCGAAAACAGGTGAGTTTGTTCATAATTTCTGTGCGTATTTATGACGTACATTATGGATGTAAAATATACATCGTAAATTGAATGAGCGCCATAAACTGGTAAATTGTAAATATAAATAACGGAAGAAGTATGTACAATTGTACATACTATTAAATTATAAAATATTAATTCATGCACTAATCCAGTTGTGGTTGTGCTGTATTTCCCGTACTCGCTATGCTTCAGCAGCTCCAGCGTATTGTGTAGGAGGATTCAGGCAACACTCATAAACCGAATTTTAGCATCAGTAGCAATAAACAATTAAAGAACTTGTATAATATCAACAGTTGGCAGATAATGTCTTCAATATAAATTTTTAAAATATGAACAATAACAAAAGTTTATATAAATAATTCATTTTATTATTAAAAACAATAGTTTACGCAGCTAATTTAACATTAATTTACATGAAACAGAACAAAAATATTTCAAGATTACATAAAATATATTTAGTAATTCAGTCAATAAATTTTTTATCAATATGCATAAAATTTTTAAAATTAAGTATGTAATATTAAGATTTTATTATTCTAAGTTTGCGATGAGAATGAGAATTTTGATGAATATTTGTTTTGTACTTTTTAGCATTCCACTTACAAAGTTTTCTTAGTAGAACAAGGAGCATAAAATCAAGTAGGTCTAAATTATGCGAATTACATGGATTCTGTTCTTCAAACCAAAACTTATTCCACATTATTCTTAGTAACTGCTATACAATTTTCGGATATAAGTCTCTTAATATTTGTAAAGTGTGCTTTTGTTTTAAAATGTATGAAAATAGTTATTTATGGTACTAGTGAGCAAAACGAGATATTATCCATGAGGGATAAGTTTGTCCCACGAGGCAATAGCCGAGTGGGATATTATCCCGAATGGATAATATCTCTTTGCTCACGAGTGGCATACAACGTTTTATCCAATTTTGTTAAAATAAATGTAAATAATCGTAAATTAATAAGAAATAGTTGTATTTTGTGTTTTCACACTGTACCATTGAATTTTGAAATACATTTTATCAAAGTGACCGTTCTTTAAATTTATGTGACGTGTTTCCATGACGTAAATTGCGAAATCTACGAATAATTTTCCAATGACTACTTAATATTTTGTTATACAAAATATAACTCACGTTGCCTCTAGCAGCGTGGGTTATACAATAACAATGGGTTATTTTACATTTTCTTTATTTGAAATCAGTCTAGTTATCGGGCTATTATACATCAAAATTGGATAAAATATAATTATATGAAGTTTTGCAATTTCAAAAAATAATTCAGTTGGTGGATGAAGGGATCCAAATTGCGTGTTACACGTATATTTTTTTGAAAAATATAAATGACTCATTTTTCAATTTAATTGATTCATCTTGTTTCATTAAAGTATTCCGGCAATTTAAACATGTTTTTTTTTTTAACATTTTGTAAGCAACATACCCTATAAAATATTTTAGAGATGAATCATCTATTTTTTCAATCTGACTATCACAAGAAGTTTCGATTATAACAGTATCTAATTCGTCTTGTTCAAAGGTAGTAGCATCGATGTTACTTATTTCATGCAGCGGATGTGTAATGCAGCTGTGTTCAGGAAGGTTCGAAAATTCTGTTACCAACAGTTCATCTTGATCTGGTTTCACAATTTGTTAAAAGCGAATTTTGGCGGCAAGATGGTTAAAATCATAAATGGAAGAATTGTTACTATTGCCACCCCGTTGTCTAATTAAACCAAACAAATTTTCAATCGGGTCTTGATTTAATCGAGATGTCAAAATATATTCAACATCCGAATTTTGAATTAATTGTTTTAACGTTAATAATAATCCTCTAATTGTTTGACGCATTCCAGTTAAGCAATATATAGGTGTTTTTTTGTGCGGCTTGATGTTTGGGAAATAATCCAACATCATTTGCAAATTATTGTAAATAGGATTATTTAATTGTAATCCGCATTTTTGAGGATTTCGATGGAAAAGGTTTCTACTATCTAAATTATCGAATAATTTATCGATTTTCTCTATAAAATTCGTCGTTGAGAAAGCAAACTTGCCGCAGTTATTCAAGAATGTGCCGAACTCATGCATAATGCTTGCGTAAAAAAAAGTATTAGGATAAATATGACGAGATATCAATTTTGGGCATAATTTTGTGCTACAACTTTGTTCATATTCAAATAGTTCTTTTAAAATAGCCCAACTGGCAATTCCATCCAGAGTTTCTAAGTCTCCACTTAATAAATTGTTTCTGACCGACTTGATCAAGTGAGGTGGATCGTATATAGCGCAATAATTTTTTGTTTGTTTATTTCAAAATAAGGGGTAATTTCAGTCACTCCGAGTTGGCTGTAACATTTTCGATTGTTTGGACCCTGATCGCACACAATGGCTATAACCTCGAGGCCAGCATCAATCAAAAACTTAATAGTGCTTAAAAGAACTTCAGATAATGTTACCCCATCCATATTTTTTTCTGTAGCATGATACGAAATCATGAATTTGTAAGGGTTTAGTAGCCCGCGAACCTATCATTATTTATTTGGCTGAAACCATCGATTACATCGCAAAATGGATCGTACTTTAAGTCCCGTCGAATTGAAACTTCATCGAAAATTAAAAAGAATTTTTTTGACATTGTATCCATACTCGAGACCTCATTTTTTAATGCCAATAGAATGGACTCATTTAATTCGGGTTTTAAATTTTGTATTAATGTCCACCGGCATAACGACGATTTGGATGGCATTTGGAAACTTAAAATTTCCCTAAGAAAATTATAACACGCAGATGATTTAAAATAAATTTGTTGAGCCAGTTTTTTCTGTTTCATCGGCCACTCTTTAGGTTTTCTGGATAAAATCATTTTCCCAAACTCCTTTGCATGTGAGCTTAAATTGGGAAAGGATTCTATTTGTATGGATAGGGACTGTTTTCGTAGCTGATTTATTTTATTCTTGAGACGTTGCATACTAAGACGATTAAAATTAAATTTTTTTTTTCGTCCAAGCACGATTTTGTCTTTTAAAGATTGAATTATTTTTACGGATTCCTCATACTTCCGTTTATAATAAAAACAGTTTTTTATGTTTACTAAGCAATTATTGCACGATACTGCTATATTTTCTTTTTCAGTCATTAAAGTAGAAGAAATTTTATCATATTTGTGGAAGGTAGAAACCATAGCTGAACTGCAAGCATTATCTTTATGTTTCATTGAATAGGTTTTTATATTTTGAAAACGTTCCGGAATTTCACCGTCAGTTTTCAAGTCTTGATATTTTAAATAAAATTCTGGAGCTGATTTTTTTTTAAGCTAACGCTTTCCGATTAATTCAGGATTGAAATGTTTTTCACAAACCTGCAGTATTTTTGGTAAATTGCTCTCGTTTACACCACATTTGGCAATCCAAACATTAAATAGATCCCTATCCGAAGGAAAAGCAAAAAATTTTGTTTCAGGATTACTTCTTCTAGAAGCCGTACATGAACAAACCGCGCATTTTATCGCACAAACTTTATATGTGCTTTTACGGTTTTCATCCATCATCTAAAAACTTGTGTTAATGATCTACATTTTTTTAATTAAATAAACAAGATTATAAAATTTTTAAAAATTGTTTTGCAAATTATACAGATCAGTTACAAACATTTCAACATGCAATTATTGAATTTAAAGTTACAATGTTATAAAAGTTTGTGCAAAAAAAACATGGCCGAACTATTACCAAATTATCCAAAATTTCAGTTTATCCCAAATTACGCCTACTTTTAAATTTTACATTATAACAGCCAGGGTGGGAATGTTTTAAGTCATCCTGTATTTTTTTAAAAAAATCATGATTTAAACCATTTTTGTTTTGTGCTAACAAATTTCAAATGAAATAAAACAATTTTTTTTAGTATAATTTTTGTGAACATAGCTTCTGTTAAAGAACTACTTTTAAACTAAAATAATAAAATTTATATTTTATTTTAGTGGAAAATACAGTTTAAAATTCTATCATACAATTCTATTATACTGAATTCTTATTAAGCGAGTGGATCAAAAAAAGACGCCGTTTGGTCAAATTAAACAGAAATTGGGAAGATTTTGCAAGGCATTGCGCAACGACTCAAAACTCAAATTGGAAAATGTAAAATTATTGCCGAAGAAATGGAAACAAATAATATGTCGGCTGCATTATGCAGCACCCCTTCACAACCTATAATCAATGCAGCAACAAATTTACCAATTTCTAATGCTGTTTCAACAAAATTTTCAAATTCCGCCCCAAGTAAATTGTCACATTTGGAACAACAGCAGCACAGAAAGAAAATTTGAATCACAAGGTTGCTCGTTTTATTTTTGCAACGAATATTTCATTCAGAACGGTCGAGAATGAAGTATTTAAAAATATATGTAAGGAGCTATCTATGGCCGGATTCTCATCCGCCAAACTGCAAACTATAGGTGGTAAACATTGAAGATAAACACATCGATTTACGAGAAAAGTACTTTTCTGCTCTCAGATTATTTTGACGGATGGTCAAATATCCGAAATTAAGCAACTGTTCCTGTATAATTACAGAAAAAGGCGAAGTCATTTTAGTTACCACTCTTGATAAGTAAGTCGGGCATGTCTCATACAAGCGATAATCAACTGTCAGTTTCGTAACCGACAATGCTAGCAACATAAAGAAGATGAAGAAACAAATTTGTGAAGCTGCCGAAAATGAAAGTATTATTATATATGGATGTGCCCGCCCATATATTAGGCGTATTTGCTTTAGACGTAATTGGTAAACGTGACTTCAAAATAAGTTTAGATTTAATAACAAAAATTTTGAAATATTTTCGAAATCACCATTTACCCAAAGCTTGGTATGAGAAGGCGGGAGGGTATGCTCTAGTACAGCCTTCGGAAATCCAATGGAATACTTATTGCGAGTTGCGACATACCTAAATATTTATATGATCTCTTATTTACAGAACTGGTTTATATTAGCAAAAATATCCGAGCAAAACCTAGAACAATTCAGATTTGATGCAAATATTGGTAAATTGGTCTTGAATATAAGCGTCAAGGGAAGAGCGGAAGACTTTGTCAAGTTTTAAAACCCATTTCCAAAGATATTTACACTTGTCAAGGCAATAAGACAAAGTTAAGTAATGGCGTACTTGCCTGGAATGATTTAGAAATGGATTTTTTATTACCTGGCAATACAATAAGTTCTGCTCACTTTGCAGCGTTTCTTCTTTACATTTAATACAAAGGAAAATAATACTGCAATTGAGTTCTAGAAGAAAATTTGAGCTTATCGTTTATGGTATTTTTTTTAAATACAAGGCCAATTTCCTTTTATTTCGTCTAGATCGGCCTGTAGAGCATCAATTATAGAGGCGATGACAGGTTCAGAATTATGGACATCCCGAAGATCAGTTTATCCTAATAAAATTTCGAAAGACAATGTAAGCCAAATCCACTAATTGGCAGCAACAGTATGTTGGCAGTGAACGAATATTTTCAAAATTTCAAAAATGTTTCAATATTTTCAATATTTACAAAAATATTTTTATGAATTTAGAAAAATTATCTAATTTAATACAAACAGTTGATTTAAATCAAAAAAATCAAATGATTTGTATTTTTTCAAAAAATACATGATTTTTCCCACCCTGATAACAGCACACCCTGTTTATGTTTTAATGTGTTAATAGTATGCTGTTTTTGCACCATTTAGAAAGTATTGATATCCGACTTTAATTCTAAAAGCCATAATTGAATTCTATAATTTTCATCTTAAATCCTGGAACATGTTGTTCCAGGTAAAATAGAACTGCACAGATAATTATGATTTTTACGTTAAACGGAAATTTTCTAATAATCTGACCTTATTTCCTACAGTGACAAGCAAAAATGATGACCCTTTTTTTAACCATATTTTGGGAGTGACTGTAATGTCGTTTATGATTTGTGTATACTGATTGAGTTTAAAAATGGTCTATGTAGGTATCTCGGCGGCAGTATGAAGTTTTGAGAATGACCGTTGCGATACACATAGATACTCGTAATTATTGGATAACTCAATTTATCGGAATCAAAAATGTCCATACCTACTAAAATCATAAACGGTATATTGCAGCGTGCACTACATTATCTTACAGCAAGATAGATATCTAAATCCATTGTCAAAAAACAAAAATATGGTTTGAGAATAAAAATTTAAGGGAACTCAACTAGCCTTCTCAATCACCGATTTTACATCTAATTTTAAGGATAATTCTCAAACGACTCATATCACCGATCTACCCTAAATATTGAAAACTAAAGGATCCCACTGCCACGATAAATTTTCAAAATATGCCAAAAATTATTGACAAGTATGTTGAAGCATATTGAAGAGGTTTCGAAAGAAAAAGGCAAGGTAAGCGAAATGTTAATTGATATTAATTGCAGGCATGCCATGGTCATCACACAATATTTTAAAATGTAAATAATTAATATCTAATCAAATAATAAAATTAATATTATTTTACTTAACTAAAGAATGTTTATCGAAAAACAGATCATCATTTCTTGATAGTTGTTTTAGGTTAAAATTAATCAAAAATCGTAAGTTAAAAAGAAATGTGATCACTTTCGCTTGTCACTGTATAGTTAATACATTCCTATGAAATATATAATACTAAATCTTCTACAAATTGTTCTACAATTTACTAAAACAAATTAAATTTATTACCTTACCTATCTATTATTGGGGTCCGGGTCAAAATGCCGCGTTTTAAAATGTCGCGTTTCAAAATGCCGCGAGGTACAAAATGTCGCGTGGTACAAAATGTCGCGTCTTAAAATGTCACGTTTCAAAATGCCCCGAGGTACAAAATTTCGCGTGGTACAAAAAGACGCGTTTTAAAATGTCGCGTTTCACAATGCCGCGACGTACAAAATGTTCAATTTGGATTAAATTGTGTATCTGATATCAACTTCCGATATATAAGGACTTAACTTTAACATTTTAGTGAAGGAATATTCTAATAAATTTCAACATTTGCGTTCTTTTTCTTAGACCCACTTTATAATTACATAAAATTACATTTATAAATAATTTCCATTCAGTGAAGGTAAATTTTACTATATGTTTAAACACAATTTGCTTGTTTCAAATAATTTTTATTAAATTATTTATTATTTCACATCATATTGTGTTGATTTATAAGGGATTTTTCAAAACGTGTCATTTTAAAACGCGTCATTTTGTACCACGCGGTTTTTTGAACCACGCGGTTTTATGAAACGCGACAATTTGTACCACGCGACATTATGTACCACGCGGCATTTTGAAACGCGACATTTTAAAACGCGACACTTTGTACCACGCGACATTTTGTACCTCGCGGCATTTTGAAACGCGACATTTTAAAACGCGACATTTTGTACCACGCGGCATTTTGAAACGCGATATTTTAAAACGCGACATTTTAAAACGCGGCATTATGAACGGCTCCCCTATTATTGTTATACATATTTATTAATATTCAATAAAAAGTAATTACTACTTATGTTATTCGTTTCCACAGTACCACAGTCGATCACTCAAATCAAAAATTTAAACTAAACTAAAACAAAAAGAATAAAAACGTTATTTGTTTTGTATTCCCTTGATTTGCTGTTGTTGTTGTTGTGACGAGTAATAAATGAGAATATTATGAGAGACATTAGAGATTTCGTTTTTTGAATATTTCATTTTGCGTTTTTCTTCGTTCGACTATATTGCACATTACTATTTACTACCCCTCGACTTAAAATGCCTACCTCCATAGCATTTTAAGCAGTTTGTTCTTGACGAAATGTCTGTATATTATTTAGTTTGAGATATTATGCTTGTTGAACCTGTTGCTGATTTATAGTAAGCTACGACTGGAAATAGCGTTGCTTGTCGTGTAAAGTAATGTGCTGCTTGTATTTCAGTGGAACAGGTGTTGGTAAATCATCAGTCGTAATATTTTGTTACTAGTAATAACTCATAATTTTATTGCCGTTAGTTTTAATTATCTCTGCCGTTATATTACCCCAAATTTTATTACCTTTAGTTGTATTATCTCAAATTTTATTACCTTTAGTTTTTCACCCCAATTTACATAGTCTTATCACGTCACATCAATTTTCCTATTCTCTTAGTCGTTTGTTACGTCTAAACTCACTTTATACGATATATGTATAAAGAATGGGTCGAAGGGCCGAATTTTTTTTCATTCCATTTTATATTCGTTAGAGTGAAGGAAAATTCTATTTAGACGAATAAAATAATTTCATTGTGATTTAGTGATGTAAATTAGTGAATTTATTTAGTGATGTAAAAATTCGGCCCTTCGAACCATTCGGCCCTTTGATATCATTCCACAAAATAGAAGGGCGAAATTTTAGTCGTAATATTTTTTTAAAATGTTTTTAATTGTGTAATTCTGTCCACTTATTTAGATAAGTACGTAATTGATACTCCTTTGATCTAAAACGATTTTATCTGTAATTTAGGCGACATTTTTTTAGCTCCAGTCGTTTCACTTGAACCGACTTCAAGAATACAAATTTTCATGCGATGTGACGTGACTTAAATCAAGCCACCTGAAATGACACAACTGTGGGAATTGGGGTGTTAATTACATGTAGTTCTATTGCCCATAATTTGTTGACCTTTTATCTTAATTACGCATAGTTTTAATACCTCTAATTTTATTATTTTTAGTTTTAAAATAATAAATCTACTTTAAATTGTAATAAAACCTGATAATACCACAAAATATTATCCAGAAGAAATACTGTATTTTTATTTACTGCCGAATTTACAAAATATGTCCCATTTGTTGCCGAAGTAATCAATTAAATATAAACAGGTGTATCCAAAGCCAAAATATTAACCTACTATTTTACACAGGTAATTGTTTAGCGCCTAAGCTAGAAATTCTACAAACAAGATGTTTCTCCTTTTTCAAATTTGGAACCTTCTAGGAGCCAATCTGAGCTATATAATTGTTTGCAATTAGACTCATTTGCATTTTTTCTTACTGGAAACAACATTTGTTTCTCTCTTTTTTTAGTTTAAACCACTTTTCCTGTAAAAAAAACTAAAACAATTACCATTGCAGAACTTTGAGCTTTGAAATAGTATATCAACATTTTTAATATGTTGGTAGCTACGCCATGTAGCGGTCAAAATTGGTGCACAGTACTTTTCCAAATATAATTGCAGAATAATTTAGCAGGAACCAGCAGTTTCGTAGTAAACCCAAAAAAAAATATTTTATGTAACGCAAAATAATTGTATACCACCTTATACATTGACACAATATAAAATGTTCAAAACATGCCAAAACTGACAAATCAAATAACGAGACTATCAATTGTCAAAATAAAAAATAATAACACACGAGTCTTCTTATTTGGTCAGATTACAATAAAAAAATGAAAAAAATGGAAATCTACTAGATGAATTTTGGGAATTGTGAAAAAATTAGTGAAATATAATGGAATATTTTACATGTATATACTATGGTGCCACATGGTGGCCATATTATTAGGGACACATCAATTCTGTTGGGGAATGTTGACTTTTGGCGATTTATGTATTTCACTAAACATTTTTATAGCCCAGCCATACAAAACTATTATGTGTTAAGGTGCATTCAAAATATAAAGTTTTACTTTGTACTAAATAATGTTTGTACTAAAACTAAAAATATATTTTTTATCTAAATTAGAAATATCTTAAAAACAATTTTTTCTAGCTGAGCTAGCTACTGAGACTCTACATTTCATTCATTTGGCGTTTTGTGCTATCTACGCTAGAAATAGCTCTGAGGGCATTAATTATATTTAGATTAATATGAATAAAATTAGTACTTATTACAACAAGTAATTTTAGCCCTTATAATTTTTAATACACAAATAAAAATTACATTTTAATTACAGTTAATTAATCACTTCCACTTAAAAAAATATCTTTTGTTTGTCTACTAGATACGATAAGTACTAATTAGTACATATACCAACAAGTACTAATTTTAAATATTATTATCTAAATTTCTATCCTAGATAGCACAAAACGCCAAATGAAAAAATGTAGAGTCAATAATGCTGATCGTGCATCCACTCAATATTTTGTGCTAGCTCAGCTAGAAATGTTTTTTTGAAGATATTTCTAATTTAGATAAAAAATGTATTTCTACTTTTAGTACAAATATTATTTAGTACAAAGTAAAACTTTGTATTTTGAATGCACCTTGTCCTTAACACAAATAGTTTCGTATGGCTAGGCTATAAAAGAGTTTAGTGAAATACATAACTGTTTGTTTCGATTTAACAACATTGTTTAAGTACTAGAAATTTACTTTTGGATGGACGGATGCATGTAAGGATACAGATGGACCTAAAGATGACAATTTAAAATTTAATATCTGCTCAATTTTGAAATCATAAATAAAATAAAGGAAATAAAGAAAATAAACAAGTTTGTGGACATGTTAGGTGGAAATGTAGAAATCAATGTTTTAGCAGTAGCATAGTATTAAAATAGAAATTTTAATTTATGATGTAGGTAAGTTTAAATAAAACTAGCATCACACTCAGATTTACTTAATAAATTACTAGTTGAAGTACACTGTTCGCATAATTTTCCAATATCATCACAAAACTGGTTCTTTGAAGCTTTCCCTAGATGATATTCCACAGGCTAGAGCCGTGTACGGAGCCAGCACTATAAATAATTATAGATGATGCCTCCAATCCGTCGAAATCGCAGTACAAATATAGTTTTTAATTTTGTTGTTTTTATTCAGTGAAGTCGGAGCAAAATTGCAGATTTTAGATTTTTGCTCAATTATTGAGTGATTTTCAATAAATTAAATTTCATATGAAATGTGTATAGAAATAATCAACCGATCCAAATATAAGTGGAAACGACAATTACAGGCACGAAACATATTGTTGAGGTATCAACCGTCGAAATTGGAGCACAAATTTTTTGTTAAATTTGTTCAGTGATTAAATTTTCAATAAAATGTTTAAAAATCAAAACCTTTTAAGTCTCTCTATAGTCACAGCGTCCTTCTTCATTTCTATCTTTCCTTAAATCATTCATTCCTTCATTCTGCATGTCATTGCGTAATCAGCGTAAAGACACATACTAGAAGAAATTTCTAAGCTAACAAAAAAAGAATGCGGTTGTCAAATTTGTCTTCGATAATTTGTAAAGGTTCAAATTGATTTACATGAAATGTATAGAAATAATCGAGCGATCCACATACGAATATTTTCAACACCAGCCACCGAAATCGGTCCATTATTGCTGATTTTAAATTTTTGCTCAATAATTTGTATAGGATTTAGTTCAGTGGTTTGAAAGAAAAATAATCCAATCATTGTTCTATATTAGAATTTTTCTCGAATTATTCCTACCGATTGTATTTTGTAGACTACTATTCCTGAGTAGTTACAATTAGTGTGTACACGATATTTAGACCGTTATGAGTTTTTAACTGGCCCAAAAGAAGAACCTAAAACGTGAAGTAACTCGTATCTTCGTTTACTTCGTACAAAATATGCTTTAAACCTTAGGAATATTCAGAATCAAATGGAAAATTTAACGCAATCAAGTGATACCTTAAATCCAGAGAAACCAACCAAAGTATGAACCGTATAGTAATTTATGTTAGGAATCGCCTATAACCAATTAGCTTTTCCAGATCAGCATAAAATGCCGGCGAGAACGTGTTGGCTACTTGCAATTAATTATTCAAATATGTTGCTGCACTTCGAAGTAAACAAACCACAGTGCTGGATGGGGAAATCTCTTAAAAAATAATAATAAGTAATATTAATTCTTTAAGTTAGTGATGAAAGAAGCAATTACAATGTATATAATGACAGGTACACTTCAACTATAATCACGTCACGTCGACAATGTAAATAATAGCATTAATAAATATTAACCCACTTATACTATTATATTGAGTGAAAAATTTAAAGACGCCATGGAATGGTTTGATCAGTGGCGTAGCCAGAAATTCGTCGAGGGGGGGGTTTTAAAAAAAAATTAATTTCGATAAGAAAATAATGCATTCGAATTTATTTGAATTCAATTTTTTATTAGTTTTTTATAGTTTTATATTGATTCGTAGTAACACTAAAGCCAATTCATCGAGGACACAGTCTATTTATATAACCACATCTCTATGAATGTTTAATGATGCCAATCCATTTAGTCGCTTCCCACCGATTGTGTTTCTTAGGTAATTCTTAAAGCGCCTGAACGTCTTAGAACTCTTCAATTGGAGAGATTATCCAGGTTAAGAGTACTACTAAAAATCTGACAAATATTTTGTGCTAATTTTGTGATTATAGGTACAAGCGTACAACCGGTAGATACCTGCCCGTCTTTTAAACATTTTAATTAACTTCGCTTATGTAATCTAATTTCAACTTAATCTGGAAAAAACGTCTACACAGATCTGTAAAAATTACGTCTAATATTACGCTGCTTTGTTTGCATTTCTTTTATATGAAGAATCAAAAATAGGTTACATGCGTATTATAACAGGTAATGAACCTTATTCGAATTATAAATTTTTTTGTGTGGATCAACACATCACCATGTAATGATTTTAGTATAATATGTGAAACTCAGGGGGGGGGTTTCAACCCCCCGCAACCCCCCCTTCGCTACGCCGCTGGGTTTGATTGTGCAGAGAACGAAATTGAAATGTGAGATGGGATCATTTTCGTCAAATCATGATTCATAGATTGCAGGATTGGCGAACGGACATAGATATTAAAAAACCCTAGTGTCGAGAGCAAAAAATCAGAGAATCTTTCTCAAAGTTTTACAATGTAAGTCAGTCCTTAACACTTTTTACACTTTCTGCCGTAGGCGCTTGGCGAAACACATTTAATACACACATTTTTAAATTTTTTTAAAAAGACTTGTTAAATATTTCGCAAAATTACAAAAGGTTTAAAAAATCACTCGATCGATTTCGGCTTATTAGGCCATCATCAGGACCAGGAGTATCTACTAAATTTTAAAAATAAATAAAATGTGGGAGTGGTAAACAATAAAATTGGTGAGAGCAATAAACATTAAAAATTAAAAATTAAAAGGGGTGAGTTAAACACAGGTATATGATTATTGATTAGTCAACGGTCGAATAACAAAATTCCAGATGTTGATTTTTTTTTACCCCCTTCTTTATTTTATTATAACCCGACGTATTAGTAATTTTATGGAATGGTATGAGTGTTTTATTCACATACTCATACCATTCCATAAAATTACTAATACGTCGGGTTATAATAAAATAAAGAAGGGGGAAAAAAATCAGCATCTGGAATTTTGTTATTCGACCGTTGACTAATCAATAATCATATACGTGTGTTTAACTCACCCCTTTTAATTTTTAATTTTTAATGTTTATTGCTCTCACCAATTTTATTGTTTACCACTCCCACATTTTTTATTTGTATATTTTTGTTCCATTTTTTGCTTTTTCCAACTATATATATTATATATAACTACATTTTTATTTTTACAGTTTAGTAGATACTCCTGATGATGGCCTAATAAGCCGAAATCGATCGAGTGATTTTCTAAACCGTTTGTAATTTTGCGAAATATTTAACAAGTGTTTTTATAAAAATTTAAAAATGTGTGTATCAGTCCTTAACATTACCGCTGTAATATCCGGTAGCTGAACCTAATACGAAATATGAGGCCTGTATACTTCAAGTCACATATGCTGGTCAACATTTTCCGAATATCGCTTAACTCTTTAAACGTTAGTAACTGTTTTTTTAACTATTGATGACACTTGGAGAAAATTGTATGGATTCCAGTAGATAATTCTTTAAAACCAACAAATTCTTTAAATTCTATATTCTAAAAATTGAGAAAATTTTGTAAACACGAAAAAATCTTTAAAACATTTTTGTTAATGAAGGCTTACCATACGCTTAACGTAAGCTGTTACATGATGCTAAACTCGCCACAAGGGATATGAATTCTAAGTATATTTGGACATGTAGCGGTAATATATTCTTAAGAAAATCTGTGGGAAGCGAATTGTTTAAAATTGGCAGTAATCATAACCTTGATTATTTTAATGAATTTTATTTATATTAATCAAGGGCATCTTAATACTGTTCCTTTTTCTAAATTTTCTTCTAGTTCTGCTAATGAATCATGAATAAATGGAAATGATAAAATATGAATTTTGTACCAGAATATACGAAGCCTTAGATCAAACAGTTCAGTTTTATTTGCACACTTATCATCACTTAACATTGCACCACAAAATATTTCTGACGAAAATTTTTATTGGTAGTAATGAGCTTGCAACATAAAACCGAAACAATTATACTCTGATTGACTGTTGCAATAATTATTATAAATCTGGTGGTATTGTGGCAAATATTTATGAGAGTGCTAAGTTTAATCATAGTAGTATCCATTTGTCATCTGCAGATATTCTTAAGGTAACCTTCTCTGTCAAAAATTCCTATTTTTGTATTATTTGTGTATATACAAAAACTTTTTAAAGTAGATTATTACAAAAAATATTATTAAAACATACATGAACATTAATGTATGGGCGAATTGAATTCTGATGAATTTAAATATGTGATTAATGAACCTATACGAGAATAACTGACAGCACTGCAATATGTATAGATCATATATTTTTAAGAACAAATATTAACGCCAGCATTCAATACAAATCAAAATGCTTTAATTTTGCCTTGTCGAATCATCACATGATTTCGTTAAAATCTCTGGCGCAGGTACATGGCCATCGGTTGTAGTCAACAATTTTAGGAAAAATACTAATCTGATACTGAATTATAATGGGCTGAAGTTTTGAAAGAAACTTCATTATCTGAAGCATTTCAAAAATTCAATTCCATTCAAGAACGCTCTAGTAATCCTTCGATTTCAAAAATGAAACCTTGGTTTAACTGCAAATAACTTGAAATTACAATGTGACAAATCAAAAAAGCAATATTACCGTAATAAATTCATAACATGTCAAAATAATCAGAAGAAGCAATGACAACTAATTAACTCTATTATTGGCATATCTAGATGAAAGTCAAAATTCTAAATTATTATCGACTCAAATGGTTCAATTCTTAGTAATTGTGATGCAATGGCAAATGAATTTCATAAATAAATATTTATCAGATATTGGCACCAAATTAAAATCCACTATTACTCCCGGTAGCATTTTTAATTGGGAACGCTTTGATTTTTATTTTTTTATGAAACAATCAGTTGCTTACCTGTTAATTATCGTACCATATCACTGCTAAGTATATCCTCAAAAATCTAAGAAAATTGTTTTAAGTCACGGATGTTTTAATTTCTTAAGGAAAATAAAATTTTATCTAATAATCAATATGGATTTCGGGAACATTTAAGTACAGATAGAAGATATATTAAGCCCCATTTATCATAGCTTAAATTTGTGACTAAATTGGATTCAATTTCATTTAATATACAAATACAAATTCGTTGTTTCATCTTCCTCTAAAGGGGCATCCAGTGGTTTTTGAAGTAGATATATCTGCAGAATACTCATGTAACCATAAATGTGTAGTCGAGAAATGGATGGAGGAATACTTAGTATTTTTGCTTCAATGGTTTGATTCGCATTTTATGCTCATAAGTGAAAAATCAAAAGCAATGGTTCCAAAATTAGTAACCCGAGTCATTTTTAGAATGCAAGAGTAGAGTACCTGTAGGTAATATTAAATATCTTGGCGTGACAATTGACAATCGGCTAAATTTTAAGAGTCACATTAGGGTTCTACAGAAGCAATTAATCAATAGCAATCGAATTCTGTTTGCATTACGTCCTTTGTGCTGTATTTCTAATTTTAGTAGTATATATTTTGCACTGGTTCAGTCACAGATAAGCTATGGAATCACAGACTTTGGTGGAATATATTTTCAAAACATCAAACCTATTATCACGGCACAGAAATGTATTATGAATACACCGTATGATGTTCCTAGATATGAGTCGTGTAAACCTTTGTTCATTAAATCTAAAGTTTTGTCAGTTAGAAATCTATATGTTTACAGAGCTTTACGCCATACGGCATACGCACGATTGAACATCATCAATTACCGAATAACATAAGATGCTTGACTGGTATCAATCAATTTCTAAATTCACTCAAGTTGTGGCTGCTCAATCTTTTTAGCATAGTAAAATAGAACTAGTAATTAACATTTAATTTTGATTTTTAAATTTTATATTTAGACATATTTGCTTTGTTTCTTTGATTGGACCTAAATTATTGTAATTTGTAACTTTTAGCCCCTCCTCAAATTGTTCTAAATCTAGTGTTTTCATTTGGATGGTGATTCCAGCTATTGCTTGTCTTTTCGATCATCGGAATCCCCTAGTTTTATGTTTAATACATATCTTATGATACATATCTTACAAGTTCTATACATTTTATGAATAAAGTTTGATCTGTACCACACGGAAAAAAATAAACTGGTCCTCAGCTAAGAAAACTGACTTTTAATTCAAGAAAATTCACTTTTTCTTGATTTAAAAGCTAATTTTCTTATTTCCTTCGAGTTTTTCTTCATTTCAAGAAACATAATTCTTACATGAAGAAAAACTCGATAGAAATAAGAAAAATAGCTTTTAAATCAAGAAAAAGTACATTTTCTTGAATTAAAAGTCAGTTTTCTTAGCTGAGGACCATGTGAACGCTACTGTGCGGTGGTTAGTTATAAAAAGGGGCGATTGATTCTTTATTATTTACATTTCAACGTTACTCTTATTATAGTAGCATTACATGGCAATATTTTAATTTTTATGGTTAATGGCAGATGGCCAAAAATCTACACAACATTTTAAAATATTAGAAGCTTAAATTAAATTTTGCAAAGTTTCGTGTGAACATGTATACATTTAGGCAATTTAATTTAGCTGTCATTATACAGTATAAAGAAATTCAGAAAAAGGTAAATATTTACAAAAAATCAAATTTGAGGTAAATTAATTAATTTAAATTTCATATTTCAGGTTGCTTAATTCAGATAATAATAATATGGATTTTGTAAAGATATGTACAAATAAATCATTAAGTGAGGTTTTAAATAGAATTCAATTTTAATACAAATATTTCATTTTAGGTTAGTTTTGGATTTAATACAACAACAAATCAGATGGTTTTGTCTAAAACGTTCCTAGATATACAAGCCGTCAGGTTAAAATTCGAACTTAAAATGTATAGCGATAGAAAGACACAAAAAAATGGGTTTTTTATACATCATATGAAAAGCGAAGTTTTTTTAATTTCGTTTTTCTATTTTCTTAAATGAAAAGTCTTACTAAAATGAATTTTGATCTATATGTTATTAAGAAGAATAATTTATAATTATATGATTTGAAAATCAATTAATAAAATCTTGTTTATAGATATTTAATTAACGTTTTACTAAACACCCTTTATTTACAAACACATCTTTATGTTATGACATATTTTAAAAAAGACAAAATGAACGTGTGGTTTCCGTGTTTGAAATCAGATGGCGGTAATCAAAAATTAAAAATAATTCGGCACACGAGGAAGAGGAAAAAAGAGTATTTTGATGAATTAGAAGAACAGTAAATTATTTTAATTTTAGATACCAAACAAAATGCTTGGAGTTTTAATTTTGTATGGCTCCGAATTTTCTCTAATTTAATAAATTTTATTGCAGCGTTCAGCAAAACCACACCATTAAAAGAAAAAATGACGAATAAGTTTTGAGTATGGGGTAACTGGATTCCAGTCTGGATTCAAAAGAATCAGAAGTTGTTGTTGCTATCCAGAATTCATTTTCTTTGTCGAACTCATAACGAAATCATCGTAATTTTTTGTTTGACACCCAGGAGCAGATTGGTTATGCTGTCACTGATGAAGAATTAAATTTTGATGAACTTATTTCATCATTCAGTAGCATAAATGAGCTCGATATTGCCGAATGTAGTGAATGCCAATCTATTTCATAAGGAATACGCTAAAAAAATGTTAAACATATAATCATCTGGATTTAAATAATATATGTTGGCGTGGAAAATTCATATGATTCCGATGCTAGTACCGAACGTCAAAGCAACGATGGATATACAGAGCATAAATCCGATCCGGCCATTATTGAAAAAAATTGCAACACTATCGAAACAGGCATTTGGTTATTTAAATAGAATAAATTTGAATAATGATATTCCTATCTCTAACGGTGGAAATGAGTTTAACAAAAAGAATTCGTCAACTCAAATAAAAACGACGAAAATTGATTCAAGTAAAAGATACCATTCCCAAGAAGACAAATTCTCTTAACACGGGCGGCCGATTTGAATGGATCGATTCCAAAGTGACAATCAAAAATGGTGAGATTTTATGTTTGGAGCATGTACTTTTATGTTCATCTGCGATATTGGATCGGCTCAATTCGGTGCTCGAGCCCAATGGAAAAATGTTAATTTCCGAATAGGGTATCTTAGTAAATCAGCAAAGTGAATTGATCGGTAATTTCTATGGATATATCGCTCGCGATATTTCACCATTACGCGGGTATAGTGTTAAAAATATTCGGAAATTGTGATGATTATTGAAGTCTCTCAATAATTTCAAAGTGTTCAATAATAATTGTAACTTTGATTATGTTTTGATAAAATCGAATCAAATGACGCCGATCAAATTGATCAAGTTGCAAAACGAACCAGATTTAACGGTATTGAATGGAAATAATGAGAGTTTGTTGAATTTGTCGACTAACTACAACCGGGTCGTGCGTAAATTGAATCATTTCAAATTTAATATTGACTACTAATGTACTATTTTTTTTAAGCAGCAATAATGTTGATTTGCGGCAGATCTATTTCGATAAGGTCATTCAAGATGAGTACATAAAATTATTAAATTCAAAGTTATACTACGATATCAAGAAATCAGGTATTGAAAGAATTATGTGATGTGCTACGGAATTTAACCATATTCCGCGTATTAGAAATTATATTACAAATGGGACGATCGATTTGCAAGACAGGCTAAAGTTGAGCTTAACACTGCTTCTGTGGGTGATTTTAAATGTAGTTCAGCCAGACGAAAATATGAAAATGGTTCATATAACAGTATGGTCCTACTCAAAGGCGGTCAAAGAGAAAATCAACAATATGGATGAATTTTTTTTCAGGCTTTAAGAATTACCTATTGCAGCTGATTAAAACCGATTTCCAAACTATATGGATTTAAAATATTTTATTGAGTTGTTATGCTCATTCTTAATTCTGGTTCAGTTAATTATTAAATTTGTCACATAATAATTTAGCCGAAATGATCGACAATCGACACGACTCTGCATTGCGTTTTCGTTTTTTCATTTGATAAAAACAATACAAAAAATGAAAAGGCAACACAGAGTCGTGTCGATTGTCGATTGACTCGACAATCATAATAGGGGTGAATGATATACATAATATGCTGGCTGGTCGCTAATAAAGAATAAAAATGTAATTTTAAAATTTTGCAATTTTTTAATATATGTATGAATAATTTAGAGCGGATTAAATTGTATGGAGAAAAAATTTTTAGTCTGGAGACTCCACTTTTCTGTAAATTCATGGTATTTGAAGCAAAAATGTCCACTACACCATATGGCTACGATGAATTTCGAGCCTGCATAATTTCATTAGAAGTTTTTTTTTTATATAGAGTGAGTTTTTTAAAATGCCAGGCTTTTATCTCGAGAAAGGTGCTGGATAGGAGAAAATTACTTTTAATGAAATTTGTTAAGGGTCGAGGGGACCTCAGATGGTGACCTTTGATTCGACCTTGACTACATCCTTCAAGGTCATTTGATGGTCAAATTGATTGTTTTAAATGAAAAGCCCTATTTCTGGACCTCTGATTCGGAAAGGGCACAACATTTTACGTTCAGGTAGGAAGTTTATTCTCTTCTTTTGAATGACTTTCAGATGTTAGTTCAAGGACAAACTACTAAATAATATGAAATAATCAGCAAATAATGAATTTTAATGAGGAATGACTTAATTTAAATTTGACTAAAGGTACCAAGTTAATATTGTGTTAGTATATTCCCCATTTCATTATTTGCAGATGATTTCGAATTACTATTTAGTAATTTGTCCTTGAACTAACACTTGAAAGTCATCCAAAGGAAGAACCTAAAATGCCTATCTGAACGTAAAATTTTGCGTTTTTTATGAATCTGGGGTCAAAAATAGGGATTTATATTTAACAAATTCAATTTAACCTTCAAATAACTTTGAAGGTCGTAGTCAAGGTTGAATTGAAGGTCGCCATCCGATGTCCCCCTCGACCCTTAACAAATTTCATTGAAACTAATTTTTTCCTATCCAGCACCGTTCTCGAGATAAAAGCCTGGCATTTTAGAAAACTCACTCTATATAAAAAAAAAACTTCTAATGAAATTATGCAGGCTCGATATTCATCGTAGCCATATGGTGTAGTGGACATTTTTGCTTCAAATACAATGAATTTACAGAAAAGTGGAGTCTCCATGCCACTTAAAAATTTAATCCGCCCTAAATTGTATATACTGTTTTAAATTTACTATTAAACAGAATTATTGCACTGTTAAAAATATTTTCAAAATTCGAAATTCGAATTTTTGAAAAAAAGACCTTGTGTGGCTAACTTCATAATATCTTACGTCATTGATTTCGTTTTTATAATTTTATACTGTATATACATTACTTTTTTACATATACATACAGAGAACAAGTAAATTTGAACAATTTTATTATTAAATTATTAGTTTTAAAATATGTTTTATACTCAAAGGCTTGAATTAAATTAAACCTAAATATATTTTCTGTTACGAGTATTTTCATTCATAAAATTGTAATCAAAAATGTTCAATTTTACATGAATTCTGATGGGAAATCGTAAAATGTATCCCCCTTAAATTAAGCTTCTTAATTTAAAGGGTCGATGCTGATGGCTTGTATATCTATGAGCTTTTGGCTTACAAATGAATGATCATCTTATCTCAAACAAATTTTAAAAATTTCGTAAGTACTTTAAATTCTGCAAATCTAATAAATTCTTTAGTTTTTATAAATTCTATAAAGTGAATAAATTCTAAAAATTTTAAAAATCCAATAAATCCTATACGTTTTATAAATTCTCCAAAGTCTACAAAGTCTATAAATAACATTAAAAATTTTAATGTGTTTATAAACTCTGTGAATTCTATAAATTTTATGAATTTTATAAATTCCATCAATTTTATAGATTCTACGGGTTGTATAAATTATTTCAAGTCTGTTAATTCTATAAATTCTATAAACCCAAATTTAACTTATTCTAAAAATTCCATAATTTCTATAAATTTCAAAAATGCTTTATACAAATTTTATAAATTCAAAACATGTGAAAAATCTATGAATAATTTTATAATTTCTATGGATCAAATTTTAAAATTAATAAGTTGTTAAAACCTACAAATCTCATAAACTTTTTAGTTTTTATAAATTCTGTAAGGTTGATAAAATATAAAAGTCCAATAAATTCTATAAATTCTACAAAATATGTCAATATTAAAAATTTTAATGTGTTTATAAACTCTCTACTACCAACTCAAATTTGACTTATTTTAAAATTTCAGTAATTGCTATAAATTCTACAAATTTTAGTAATTCTAAAAATCCTTTGAATTCTATAAATCGAATAAGTTCTGTAAATCCTATAAATTTTTTTATTTCTATGAATTTTATAAAGCCTCAAAATTCAGTAGGTTACATTAGGTTAGTTGGAGTGGCACAGAATGTATCTCCCTCACCGTTTCTGGAACCATTAAGAGCTATTTAGATAGCGTAGAAGATCCTACACTTTACTGTTTTCGAGATCGAACAGTTTGTACATCTTGAACTAGCAAACCATAGTCTCTTTCTCCTCTTCCAAACAGCTTCTACAGAAGTCATTTACCTCTAAACTCAGCCTTATTGAATCGCTCCAAAAAGGCTGTGTCGCGTGAGTATTCCTACGATCGTTCTTAATTAACGAGAGCTTAATATTCTGGTACGCTCGAAGTCTTGTTTTGGCTAGACTAGTCAGGCCATTCTTTCAAGTTTAAGCACTGTAATAGGATTCGGCAGACTTGCTCTTTCCGGTTGCAGCAGATAAAAAATTCAGTAAATTTATAAAATAATTTTATAAATTTTAATATCATAAGTTTTATGAATTCAATAAATTTTATGAATTTTTTAATTCCCTTAAATTTTGTAGATTCTATAAGTTCTATGAATTGTTTTAACTGACAGAATTCTGCTAACTTAAATTGTTTTTATAATTTTCTAAAATTCCCTAATTTTTATAAATTACTAAAAATTCTTTGAATTCTGGAAATTTTATAAAATCAATGAATTTCATTCATTCAAATTTTTTAAACTCTGTAAATTTCACAATTTTACACAAAATTTGTTTTCCTACTCACGGCTTAAAAAATGAATGTGGAAAAAATTCGACAGCATTTCAAAACGAAGATTTAATTGCTGCTTCGATTTAGTACCGTTCGCACAATTGGCCATAAATGATTGAAATCAAGTGGTTCCTGTGTTTCTGGTTTTTCTCAGTAATCCGGACGCATCGTTTAGGCTTCAATTTGAACGAGAAAAACGAGCAAATTTGTCATAGTAAAAACATTAAAATGAACCAACAAAATTAAATATTTTTTCAATTTTGAACAATTTACTGTCACATATTTAATTAAAAAAGACTAGCAAGCACTAATTGTCTTAACGAAAAATCAATAAACCGATTTTGTAGATACAATTTTGCATCGTCACCAGTCATATGTATATTCTTTCCATTTTCGAAGAACTGATGAAATCATATATTTAGAAACAATGTTCCTGCAATAAGCATTCTGGGCCAAGGGACAAGATTTTTGAATTCACCAATTATATCATCGCCGTCCTAGCTTGAATTGCTCTAATCAAATTTATAAATGGAATTGGCCGACGAGAAAGTTTGTTTGAGTCCGAAACGAGACTATATAAGGGGCTTTAGAGCTATTATATATTAAGTACCTTTTTCAGATTAACACATGGATGGGCCACGTAGATTTACGTTTTTTCATTGCTACATAGATTTACGTATACGTTTTTATTTAAATTTCTTCAAAAATACCCGGAAACCATAAAAGATTGGCATAAACAACCCGCCTTTAAGTTTAAATAAAAACGTATGCGTAGATCTATGTTGCCCATCTTTCGAAGTTGCAAAGAAAAAACGTAAATCTACGTTAAAAACCAAGAAACAACACACCACGTATTTCCCAGATGTATTCCATAAAATCCTTAAATTTTGTAAATTTCGTAAGTTCTGTTCCTCAAATTCTGCAAATTTTACTTAATCAAAAATTTAATAACGCTAAGTAATAAAATGTATAAACTGTAAATTTAATAAATTCTAATAAATTTAAAATTTATACAATTCTAACGACATTTACGTTTTTTCAAACGGAAACTGCGGCGACACCGTTACAAAAGAATTTTAAAGGAACTTACATAATTTATAGAATTTACAGAATTTGTAGCTCCATAAATTCTCATTTCAAGTTTGTCCGTTCTGTAAATTTTACAAACTTAAAATTTGCTTATTCTAAAAATTTTATAATTTATAAATTGTATAAATCCTTTGAATTTTATAAATTCTATAAATTCAAAAAATTCGATAAACCCTATCAATTCAATAAATTCGTTAAATTCTATAAAATCTATAAGTACTATAAATTTTGTAAATTCTATGAATTCAATAAAGTCTGAAAATTCAGTAAGTTCTACAAATCCTGTAAATTTTGTAGTTCTTATAAATTCTGAAAATTCAAAATTTTATAAATTCTACAAAGTCTATAAATATTAAGTTCAAGATAAAATTTGTGGCGTTTTTTCACCAAAATGTAAACACATATTTCTTATATTTTACCTTTTGCCATTTTTCTGGTAAAACCATTATGCCATCACTGTAGAACTTCTGGGATTTCTGGACGAAAAATTGAACCGAGTAACTTTCACAGGCTTCTTTTGAAGCGACTTTACACCATTAATAGAGTCTTAATTGCGGAGAGCGGAACAAATGGTAGTCGGACGGGGCAAGGTCCGGGCTATATGTACGATGGATGCATCAAAATTTCCCAGTCAAGTTCTCTCAAATGTTGCTGAGTCATTAAAGATGTGTGTGGTATGGCATT
This sequence comes from Tipula helvola, assembly GCA_963556165.1. Taxonomy (NCBI): domain Eukaryota; kingdom Metazoa; phylum Arthropoda; class Insecta; order Diptera; family Tipulidae; genus Tipula; species Tipula helvola. The sequence continues at coordinate 108,752,743 of OY744482.1, forward strand.
GCCGTGATTTAAGACGACGACTTTCCTATTGATCACTTTTGGCCGCTTTATTTCAATTGCGCACAATCGCATTAGTTGTTGACAGTAGAGATTGAATTCAATCCAAGTTGGAGCAGCTCAAGATGCATTCCCTGCATTCCTTTTCAATCCCACCAACCATAAAACATTAGCGGGCCATGCTACCGTTTGTAAAGCTTCATCCAACTTGGGCCACGATCTTTTCACACACTATTGTCGTATGTGCTCACTTTTCATCGCCCGTTATAAATCTCTTCAAAAATTGGTTGATTTGGAAATTTGATCGATGAAATTTTTCATTTTGAACTCATGTGGTACCGAAATATGTATTGAGCTTTTTTTGTAGCCAGCCTTATGCAAATGGTTCAAAAATGTATTTGGTCAATATTTAGTTCCACAACGACATCATAAGATGAAATATGCCGGTCTTCCTCAATTTTTTGTAGGATTTCATCGAATTTTTCAACGATTGCCCGACAAGAGCACGGCGCGTTTTCAACATCGAAATTTCTAGAGCGGAATCAAGCAAACCATTTTGGTAAAGCATCCGCGCCACAAACATCGCACAGACATGCGAAGCGTGGTAGCCTGGGTCGAAAAAACGCCACAATTTTACAAATTTAGTAAATCCTATAAATTCTATAAATTTTAATACTTCTATATAGATTCTTAAATTTCTCTTAATTTTTTAAATTCTATGAATTCTTTCAATCAAATAAATTCTATACGTTCTCGAAATTCTATTAATTTTATAAAGCCTAAAATTCTTAGTAAGTACTTTAAATTCTATAAATTCTGTGAACATTCTACGAGTTCTATCAGTTTTAAACTGACACATTTCTATAAATTCTACAAACTCAATTTGTTTTTCCAATTTTTTTTAAATATTTTCTAAAAATTCCCTAATTTCTATAAATACTATACATTTTATAAATACTTTGAATTCTGTAAATTTTTTTAAATTCGATGGATTTATTGATGGATTTATATTATCTTACAACAGTTCTCAAAACCGGAAAGATACTCGCCAACATTAAAGTTCTTGCCACCTTTGATCAAACAAAATGAACAAAACAATATTTTAAAATCACTCCTCCCGTTGTCAGCAAACAACGGAAAAGTGCCACAATTTTGATAGAACAAACATGTACAATATATGTACATATAAACCATGCATCAACAAAAGAACCCAAATTTGTAAACAAACAAAATTAAAACATTTCAAATTAAAAAGAAAAGAAAAAATCTTCAGGTTTAACCACTCAGAACAACAAATAAAATCGTTTAACCCACAAACATTTTTTTTTTTATAAATAAATAATAAACTTCAATAAAATTCACTTCATCTCTAATTGAATAAATCTTTTGTTCTTCTTTGAGTAATTTATAAACATCTTCTGATCCATTGAACAAAACAACAACCACAAAAAAGGGTTAAGAGCGCAATGTTTTTTTATTTTTTATTTTATTTCGTAATCAAACGAGAGAAGACGACGATGACCAAACTGTAACCCATTGAAAATATTTTATAATGTAAGTGTATTAAAGAAAAAATTTAACCTCCCACACATTTCATTCATTCATCATTGTTCATAAAACAGACAGCACCACCACCACCGCGACCACCACTACCACCAGCACTGCCATCGACAATAATAAATAAAACCCGGCGCGCGCAAATACATCGCACGATGTTAATAAGAAAATGATGATGATGATGATGATGACGATGATGAGGAAAAAATAAAATCCCAGATTATTATTTCGTTTTCTTCTTATATTTTGTAACAAGATGTATGTAGGTACATAATCTGATGAAGAAGGAAATAAAAAGGCAGGCAGCTCTATAAGCTACGTAAAAATTATGGATTAAAAAAAAAAAAAAACTGAGAAGTAGTGTAGTCTTATTCTAGTGAGTCAGCACGTGTCAGAAGTTCTTCCTCAACGTATACATATGTATAAAGTTAGCCATACCACAACCGTATATTTATCATACTTCTTCATAAATATACACAATAATATTGTATTCTTCAAAATAACTCGAAGGTAAAACGTGATGGTAAAACAAAAAAAAAATTGATTCAATGCAATATTTTCTGTACGAATACATATAAACAATTCTAAACATAATGAATGAATTTTTTATTTTTATTTTTTTCTTGTGGATATCTATTCGCCATGATTTAATCGTGGGAAATTAAATATAGTTCTTTGCAAATTAATCGGTAGTTTGTTGAAATTCAGAAGGATTTTTTTTATTTATTTGTAAATGTAAATTTACATAAAATGAAATTGAATTGATATGAAAAAGTGTTATGAAAGGTATGAAGATCAATTTAATTGCGTATTATTAGTATTTGGTCATTATAGGTTTAGATTCATAAAGCTTTTATACGATCTTACCATTTTGTGCAAATTTTAACTCGTTTCGATAAGTGTTATTACACTTGCAGTTTAAATCAGATTCACAATTTTCGTGTAGTACTTAGCTAAATATTTTACTGACAATACCTCAATAGGTTGTTTCTATAGAAACTTGAAGTTTTTGTTTGAAACAATCTACATAGTACATGTATCATTTAATTTATATCATTTTGAAATAAACAAGTAAATTACAACGACAAACATTACACTATTAAACTTTACGATTGTGACTTTTTACCATCATAATTTTTGTATTAGACATTAGTGCGTTACCACCTTTAAAACAAAAGTGTAATTTACTGCAATTTTAGCTGTATATAGGGTTAGGTGATGTCAGTGGCGTAACTACAAATTTTGGGCCCCACCGTAAAACTTAATGTGGTCCCCCAGACCACCCTCTAGTGATGGGCTAATTCGGTTCTTTTTTGATAAAAACGTAAGAGAAAAAAAGTAAAACAGAATAAAAATAACCGATTTAGCACATTACTACTACCCTCCCTGCACCTTGCATATATTTCCGTTCAGATTAATTAAAAAGGTCGATCGTTCCGCTGTTGCGACCGTCACAGGTAACGTAAGAAATTATAATAAACATGTTATTAGCTGCGAAACACTTGGACCTGCTATAGGAAATTGTATTATTAGAACTTCTGCGAATTCAAGTATTGATGGTATCCCTGAAATTTCCTCCTTAAGCATTGACTTTACTATCACCATTTGTACCGGAAACTCTTCCGATAGGTTGTTTTTATATTTTTCTTGTATAGCTCCTGCAGACTTCATGAGATCATCGTCATTCATTTCCACAAATTTATCTGGCTGCATACAGCATTTTAAATTAAAATTTAATATTTTATTGTTAAATTTTGACTTGAAATGTAGAAAATCATATTGTGAAAAATATGAAACAGTTCTTCATTACAAGAGCAAAGACCACGGGACCCGCGTTGCGGGGCCCCCCGCCGCGCGGGGTTTGCTTCCTTGTTGTTACGCCACTGGGTGAGGCCCCGTAGGAGTTTCAATATTTGACAATTTGTGATTCCATTCGATTTTCTGAAATTAGAGAATGTCATCCTTACTCCGAGATGAAGTTTGAGATGATCTGTAATGTATATGTCCAATAACCAGAGTCACTACAGGAATTAAATATAAATTTTAATTTAGTCTGAATTCTTAGATGAATGTGATTGGTCTTCCAGTACTTATACATATGTGTAAGTTTCTTATTAATATAAAAACTTTTACAAAACAAATAAGATGATTTAGTTAGCCGTTATATGAGGATTTTTGAGAAAATAGGGAAGGAACATATTTTAATTTCGATCGATAAATTTTTATTAATTGCTTAAACCATATTGTAAAAGATTCCCGCGCTATCTAGCACCCTGAAAATGGGGCAAGATGAATCTAGTTAGATTATTTGTAATAATTGTTTGTGCATTACTTCTTTTAGTAGGAAAATTCTTCATACCGGTCACCTTGAACAACTTGGTTCAAAATTTGTTGTTGTTTTTTAATGGTTAACAGAATAATTTCAGTTGACATATTTTTTTAAAATTTCATTCGTATCCATTTTAAATTTTAAATTTAACAATTATTTCAATCAATTTTTATCAATATCTACATAACTTAACCTTACAATATATGATTTAATATGATAATAATATGAGGTCTGGCGTCTACAGGAAGCGGGGAATAAAGCTGTTCACCAGCTCCGTAACCTTCCTTTAGGGTGAGCTCAAGCAGGCTGTTCTGGTCATGTTTTAGGCAGTCCTGTCTGTGGGCCCACGATCTGCGCGGGGGGGGGGGGGGTAACCTGAGCGTGATTCGCAAATGTACGTGCTACCCCCTCGCGGTGGCCTCTGGTAACTGTTGGCTCGTTTTACCGAACAACAGGCTAAAGCACGACGCTAAAGGATGGCATCACCCTTGAAAAAAAAACAAATCTAAGGTGAGACACGTGCGCCGAAGGATGAATGATCATGGGTTAGTTGGCCGCTAGCACGGAACTCCGGATACCAGGCGACCTCTGGTTTTAATCAGCCTTACCATGGTAAGAGGCGCTGCCGTAGTGGCCCGTTCATTCCTCAAGCAAGTCAAACTATATGGATTCTTTCTTAACTACTTTAAACAATAAGGGCGGTGCTTCTTCAAACGCACCAATCTCAGAAGATGCCGAGGATCAGTCAGGCCCTGCTTCTGAGATCAAAAACCAAAATGATAACTCCAGCACGGATGTAGTGGAGTGCTCTTCAAAAATGGCATTATACTGCCTGAAATGGATACCCTATCCACGTCGACAACGGCCGAAATCGGTAAAGACCTTGAAGAATTGGAGCTCGAGGAGACAGTAAAGAGGAGGACACGCCTCAGTGTGGCCGCGAGGAGACGTCTGTTCCATTTAATTCGGTCAGGGACCCCCGCGACGCTGCCATACAGCAATGCAAGGAAAATATCAGGGACAGAACAGTCCCAGCAATTAAAAGAAGCAGGTCGGATGACGACCCTACCCCACAAGGGATGGTACCAAAGAAAGGGAAAGTTTCCAGTCCTTCACCAAAGGCACTGGAAGCCGCCCCAATAAATGTCACAAAGGGCGACAATAAGGAGAGTTGCCCGGAGAATAGGGCCGACACGGCCACTACTTACAGTAATGCGGTGAAGGCCATCAAGTTGGAGATTACCGGCCAACGCTTCCCAGAGATTAAACTGGGCATGACCCAGATTCTGGCCATACAGGACGCAATTATGGACACAGTGGTGGAGCTGCCGTTAGATGGTGTCAGCCCAAACTTTCTGGGATGTCGCACCAGAAACGGTTGGCTCACGGTTAACTGTGCCGATGAAGGCACGGCAGAGTGGCGTAGGATCACAGTGCCCTCACTCAAATCATGGGACGGGGCATCCCTGAAAGCAGTTGGGGAGGAGGAGTTGCCTCGCAAAAAAATCATGTTTGTTCACCTGCCACGCGGTGGTAAGGAAACAAATGAGAAGATACTGCGTCGTCTGGCGGCCCAGAATAAGGACCTAAGAGATGCAGATTGGAGAATCATTTCTAAGAAGGAGCGAGAAGGCGACTTCCTTCAAGTTACAATGTCCGTTTCAAACAAAACGGCAGAGTTACTCAAGAGTTCCAACTACAGAGTAAACTGGATGTTTGGCTCTGTACATTTCCGCCCAAAGAAGGAGGAGGCGATGGATGCAACCTGGGGGAGGGTGGTGGAGCCGAATCTGCCCGGCACGTCTAAGGCAGCTTAGGCTGAGAACTCTGGGCGCGGTGGTGGGGTCACTGGGCCGGAGGAGGCCAGGAAACCTCTCACCCCGGCATAGCGAGATCGGCCAAACCGGGCCAAGGAAGGCTTCAGCAACCGTATTAATACCAGGCTCTTCGGAGCCTAAGAAAAATAGCGTGGAGCTGTGCAACAGTAATCATGGCTTTACACAAAAACAAAACAACAACAAAACTGAAGTTTGTGCAGATTAATCTGCATCGATCGAAGACGGCTACAAACAACCTAAATCGTCTTTTTATGATCAATGACTGGGATATAGCGCTCATACAAGAGCCTTGCACCAACAATGGGAATATAAAAGGTTTTGCGGCCAATACAGGTAAGCTAGTTTACGACACGGCTGCAGATAGGCCGAGGACAGCAATTCTCTGTCGCTCAAGGCACAATATCTTCTCTATTAACCAATTTATTTCTAGGGATATCACGGCTGTTTCAATAGAAATGCCCTTACCCAAAGGTGGTAGGAGGGTGATTAACATCGCTTCCGCATATTTTCCAGGGGATGAGAATGACCCCCCTCCAGCATTGATACAGACCTTCGTGAATTACTGCATGATTCATCACCAAAAATTCACCACGTTAACTGGGGAAGCAGGAACACCAATTTAAGAGGTGAGCAACTTTTTGAATTCTGTCTTAGTAACAACTTAGCAGTAAATAATGATGGGAGTGATGCGACCTTTGTGAATGCAGTTAGGAGAGAGGTACTGGATCTTACCCTGTCTGACATGGGTACCTCCAGTGCAATTCTCGACTGGCATGTGCCCAAGGAAGCATCCCTCTCAGATCATATGTATATCATGTTTGATATCAAGACAAGAGTTGGTGGTAAGGATACCCAAACGCACCAACTGCCAGTCTATAACGATAGACTTTTGGAAAACTTAACTGGTCTGTAGACCTCGATAAACTCTGTCGAAGACCTCGACAGAGTAGCGAATGAAGTTACAGAGGCAATTATTAATGCCTACCACTCAAGCTCACCACTTGTGCGTATCAGAGGCACAAGGGATGTTCTTTGGTGGAATCAAAACTTAGAAAACATGAGACGAAATGTCCGTAAACTATTTAATAGGGCTAAGAGGACGAATGATTGGACTACCTATCAGTACTCCCTTACCCAGTATAACATAGCCCTCAGGCAGAGCAAAAGGTTAAGCTGGAGAGACTTCTGTGAGAAAATAGACAAGCTACCTACGGCGTGTCGACTACAGAAGGCACTCTCTTTGGAGCACAGGAATCCCTTGGAGTCTGTAAGGAAGCCAGATGGAGGGACAACCATAACCAGGAAAGAGACTCTGGAATGTCTAGTGAAAGGTCACTTTCCAGAATGTATTATTTTGAGGGATCAGGAGGAATCCAACGCAAGTAGTGTACATCCGTATCTGGTTCCGAGGGGGGCTCAGAAGTTCTCGAGGCAGTTTTTTACGCCGGAACGGATAAGTTGGGCAGTCAAATCCTTTGGACCTTTCAAATCACCGGGAGGGGACTGCATATATCCCGCCTTTCTTCAGCATGGCCTGAAGATTTTGCTGTCTTATCTTACTATACTCTTCAGAGCCAGTCATAGCTTGGAATATGTTCCAAAATGCTAGAGAGAAGTTCGGGTTATTTTTATTCCAAAAGCGGGAAATAGATCGTCAGAGGAGATTAGGTCTTATAGACCTATTAGCATCACATCTTTTCTACTGAAAACCATGGAGAAGATTCTGGGACTTTGTATTAGATCCTAGGCAGCACGCCTACCAAGCAGAAACAGTTCTTCACGAACTGACATCGGAAATCGAAGATACACTCCGGAATAAAGAATTATTACTATGATCCTTCATTGATATCCAGGGAGCTTTTGATAAATGCTAGTTTCGAGGTAATACAGGAACAATCACTAACAAGGGGCATAGACCCCTCCATCGTAAGGTGGATAATAAACATGCTAAAAACTAGGAGAATTACGGCCTCATTTGTAGACAAAACCATCGCTATAGCGGCCACCAGGGGCTGCCCCCAGGGAGGCGTCCTCTCTCACCTATTATGGCCCCTATTATGGCTATTATCTCAAACATTACCTATGCGGACGACCTAGTATTGATGGTTACGGGAAGATTTGCAAATACAGTAGGGGAAAGAATGCAACAAGCCCTAGAGATAGTAACTGATTGGTGCACGGAGGTGGGCCTTACGGTAAATCCTAATAAGGTCAGCTGCACTCTCTTTACTGACCGGAGGAAAACTGCCCTCACACCGATAGTCTTGGGGAGGGGGGGGGGGGGTAACTCTCTAACTGTCGAAGGAGGTTAAATATCTGGGTGTCGTACTTGATCAGAAACTGACATGGAATCCCCACTTAAATCATATAACAAACAAGGCGAATAAGGCCTACTTCACTTGCCAAAGAATGATTGGCAAAATGTGGGGACTGAGCCCACAAATGTTGGTTTAGCTACATTACACATTAAAAAAGTAATCGGTTCAAGAGGTCTGAGCCTGAAAATTACTGTAAAAATTAAAACCACGAGGCCAGGACACAACAATATCCTACATAAATTAAATCTCAAGGAGAAATTGATCCAACTATCAGATTTGATGGTAAGGACAATCGATTGTCGGAGGAATTTTACCATCAGGTTGCCGGATAGAGCACTGGTAGATAATATTATCTCCTCCATCCCCTCCATGCTTCTGCATGGTATACGGATGTGTCAAAGACAAACGGGGGTACCGGTGCAGGGATAGTCGGGCCTAACCTAGAACTATGCATACCGCTGAGTAGCACCCCACAGTTTTTCAGGCAGAGACCCTTGCTATTGAAGTATGTGTGCTTCAATGTCTCAAAAAGAAGTATAGGAAGACCGAGATCTATATAATCTCGGACAGCCAGGAAGCTCTGCTAGCCTTAGGAGCTTCAGTGTTCAACTCGAAATTGACCTGGAGCTGCTACTGCAATTTATTGGAACTGGTAAAGCAAATAAAGTCACCCTTTTGTGGTCTCCGGGCCACTCAACCATTAAGGGAAATGAGGCAGTAGACCGTTGTGCAAAAACGGGAGCAAGCCGGAATTTTCTGGGTCCCAGTCCTAGTATCGCTTTTTTAAAAACTCATTTGGCAGAGGGTATAAGGGACTGGTAGCAGAACTATAGGAATTTACTCTGGGAGTCCTCCATTGGGATGAGGCAGGCCAACAAATTACTCAGTTACAATATTATACGTCTTGGAGATGCACCGAGGATGGATCGCCAGTCCCTAGGATCCCTTACCTGGTTTTCAATAGAGCACGGCCCTTTTAATGGCCATCTACATAGATTGGGAAAGTCCCTTACGGACCAGTGCAGATTCTGTAACTGCGGTAAGGAGACATCGGAACACGTACTCTTCACATGAGATGCTATCATCCTAAAAAGATGAAAGTTTCTCAATGCGCACACAATTCAGTGGCCTAATGCCGACCCACAGGATATGCATCAGGTAGCGGCGTTTATCTAAGAACCTCTAGGGAAGCACAATAGGCCTCAATGGTCGCAGTGCTCTGGGCTGCAAACACCCACCCTAATTTCAAAAAAAAAAAAAAATTGATAATAATAATGCATAGTTATTTAATCCTTTCAATATATTAATCAACTCACAACGTTTACAATGATTTCTCCAGAGGCAAGGCACTAATCCTTGAGATAGCTCGTTCATATTCACTGTTTTGTGTTTTAACCGTAACTATTCCAACTAAACTATAGTATCAGCACCCGGATGTGTCTGACAGTCTGCACCACCCTACCAAAGTTCCAACCACTAACCAAAGTTCCAACCTCAATACTAGAAATGCCATTAAACAATTTTTGTATAGCTGCTGCAATTCCGCCAAATACTCAATAGACCATCGATTCCAAAATTTCTGCATGCAAACTAAAAGTTAAATGAAATATAGAGTGTTCCGAAATTGAGTTTATTGAACCTCCGATCATAAAATGATCAGGGGTCAATGCTGTAAAATCTGAGGGATCCTCACTGTTCAAACATGATCGCCGAGAATTCTTTTCAAGTGGTACTTTGAACTTTTGACAGCCCTCTCCCACAATCCCCCCAAATCCTGTGAGCGAGATGGTATGGTATGCCAATTAATACTTTCTTGTTTATACTACTTTAACACTTCATGCTTTTGTAGATGAGAATCCAATAAACGTTGGATTATTTGCAACTCTCCACGCGCTCCAAAAAAATTTGTAGCGTTGTTGCTATACACGTTTGTACAACAACCTGCAAGAAACGCATCAAACGTTAAATCTTGGGCACCTTCTAGATGAGTTGCCTTCGTCGCAAAATATACAAATAAAGAGATATGAGCTTTAGATTTCATATTTGATGGAATTTTATAGGTTACTTCAAACGGCCCACAATATCTCTGCCTAAATTCGTGAACGGTTTTGATACTGTAACTCATTCCTTGGGTAGTTGACCCATGATTTGATCAACAGATGTAGGCTTTATCCTAAAACATCTAATACATTCAACAACTATTTTACGGCATAACAATTTTCCCCCTGGTATTCAAATTCGTTGCCTTATAAAGCTAAACAGAGCTTGAGGTCCAGCATATAGGTTTCGATAATGCTCATTTTTCACAAAAATGCGAGTAAAATGATTATTCGGTGGTATAAGTAAATAGATCAATATAAGGATTTAGTTTTTTAATTGAACTTTGTTTATAACAAAATTCCCATTTTTCAATTCTTTAATTTCATTGGTGTAAGTTTCACCTTGAATGAATTTAAGGAGTCCCTTTAAAGCATTGTCAAATCCATTTACTGTTAATTCACCGAATTTAAATTCACGACTACTTTTAACAGTTCTACAATTATTTGCAAATTGCAAACAAAGCCCGGAATCGCGCAATAATTTATTAAAATCAGAAAACCGCTCAATTATTTCATCCCATTTTCAACCTCTAGTAAAGTTTCAGATTTATTAAATGCAGGATACACTATATTACCGTTAGATGATTTATGAGGAATTTGAAGGCAATCACATGGATGACGAATCCAATTGTGAAGGCATCAACCCACGTGAAACTATGTCAGCAGGATTTAAATTTGTAGAAATATATATGCCCAAACTGTGGGTGGAGTAATGTCCTGGATTTTCGATATTCTATTTGCAACGAAAGTGGCATACTTTGACTGTCCATTATCTCTTTACTTGTAGGAATCCGACCTAAATGCCTCTTGGCTTCAAGTAGATGGTGAGATTGAGCATCAACAAGTTGAGCCACTTGACACACTAAATAGAGATTCCATTCAGCTACATGAACCTTGAGAGCTTTAAACGAACTAAAATGTTTCCAAAACGTGTATCAATAAATAAACGCATTTCGATTATTTTCTTGCGATACAGGTTTTAAAAAAAAATAATTTGTCTCATGTGTAACATTTTAGTTTTAGATTCATTTTCATAAAATTCAAAAATAGTTTTCCAAATTAGGTTAGGAAATCCAATACAAATTTCCATTGTTTTAAAAAGCTTACCATTTCAATGCGAATGGCCTTTGTCACCATGCATAAAAGCTGCAAAAAAACTGCCAATCATCATGATATATGATGCAGACACTCCTTAAGATCAATCTAATGTTGCTTGAAAAACTTGTAACGAACTGTCCAACACGAGTTGGCTGTCCGCTAGCAGAATCCACCTGAGTCTGCACTGGACAGTGTCCACCACGGGCTTGAGAACTGCTATACCTACGACACTAACATTTTCACAGTTAATCTAGCATGTAAGCTCCTCATCACGGTAATGTCTCATTCGTTACATCGTGAGGACGACTCACGATCCCTGAGAAGTCTCACCCAGCCGGGCAACTATACCACAACCTAGACAAACAATGGCCGTAATTAAAACATAATTAATGATTCTGATAAGTACGGCGGCAGAAACAAACATTGCGCCTAAATACTGGAGTGTTTATATTGGAACACAAGTCCGAATATCCCTTTGATGGTATACACCCAGATTTTTCTCATTGGGATCACTAAGCTGAAAGGCAACATTTCCTTGAGAAGCATCGCTTTGAACGTTCAGCCTGATGGCTTTGCAGGTAACAGCAACCTCAATACTTGTCCCAATACTAAATAATAGGACGAGGACGAAGTGCTGGTATGCACCGTATTATGTAAGATTGAGGCAACTTCTGTCAAATCAACATAGTAAGGCGGCTGATGCTTCTCTAAATGGCTTTAAAAGTACGAATCGACTGGTCTAAAATTATCAAAATATAGGTGTTGCCATGTTTGTACCGAAGATACAGGTCTAAATAGTTCAAGTAAATCCGTTGACAGAGCATCTGGTACCGAATTATGACTACATTGCCGATGCTCAATTTTAGAATTGAAGCCTTGGAGCTTCAGACTCTATCGAGCCAAGCGACCGGATAGTTCCGACTGGCTCATCAGCCACCACTCGCGTGATCGGTGGTCACTATGAACTCAAAGCCTTCGACGCACGGCCTGAATTTTTTTATACAGAGCACAGCCACATAGCATTCTAACACGCTGGTCGCGGGGTCCTCTGCCTCACCATGATCTTGAAAAAGCACGCCTCTGCACCCGTAGTTGATGCATCGACCTGTATGAAAAAGGTAATGAATAAATAGGATGAACTAAAATAGGCGCTGAAGTTAGAGAAGTTTTCAAGGACTCGCCTGTTGAGCCGCCGAATTCCATAACAATTTTTCCTTATTTTTCAGAAGATCCGTCAAGGGTGCTGACTCTGATGAAAAATTCGATACGAATCGCCGGTATCACCCGCACAAACCCAAGAGGCGGCGTAGTTGCCTAAGGGTTTTTGGAGCAGGATAGGAAGTAATTGCCTCAGCTTTATCAGGATCGACCCGGCTGGAACCATTTAAATTGTTTGAGATCAAAACGGCTCATGTCAATGTTTATGGTTAGGTTGGCGAATTTCAATCGATCGGCGACAAGTTCCAGCAACGTTAAATGCTCCTCAAAGGTACCCGACGTTACCAACAAATCATCCAGGTACTCGAATACCCTGTCGTGGTACTGATGTGCATGACCTTGAACTGGTAAGCTGACCTAACCGCGACCGTAAACGCGGTTTTACATTTATCATCACTGTCTAGCGGAATTTGCCAAAAGGCAAAAGGCTTCCTTCAAATCTAAACTAGAAATGAAGTTTTTATTTTCCAAACGACACAGTATACCGTCGATTAGAGGCATGGGTTAGGCATCCTTTACCGATACGTCATTAACCCTTCGGGTTCATGAGACATAGGATCTGAAACAATAACACTAGAAATCTTATTCGACATGACTGGAACTACTGTTAGTTCGTTAATTTTAATTTGCAGACCAAACCATCGAAAAATATCAATGCCGGGTTGAGACAAATTTGGAGCCGCATACGTTTCTTAACATTATTGAATGGTACTTTAACGAGAACATGATCCAATACCCGTTCCTTGGAACCATTAGCCGAGGAATATATGAAATATTAGCGTTAACCATAAATTTTTCGCAACCTTGGCCCAAACACTTACGGTGGTCCCGGTAACCAAAAGACCACGAATAGATTGATCATTTATCCGAATTTCGGTGAACCGTCGTTCCTCGCTTTCCAATGTAATCAAACTGGAACAGATTTGACGACGTAATTTCCTTCGAAACCTGAAGTATTGCCAAGAACGACGAAATTTAGGCAATGCGTGTACCAACTTGGTTGTCAGATCAGAATTGTTTTCCGGAATTGTTCGGGACATGCGTGCGTGGAAGAAAGAGCTCTCGAAGTAACCGCTCCCTCATCCGCGGGTGGAATACGGAATCGGTGGAATATGGATACGGTTTCCTATTGCGTTAGGAGCCAAATGTGACTTATCGTATAGTGATTTGAGGCCGCAAACTTCTGCTGCAAGAGACTCAATAGGTACAGTTTCCCGTTCGGTTCCTAAATCATTCTCCAGGTATTCATTGTTTGATCGTTATTATCCGAAAGGCGTACGAATGAAGGTTTGGCAATTTCATGAATCATGACGAGGCAATTTCATGAATTATGACCACAGCTCTTCTAACTGAGTGAATTCGTTCGGCAGCTGCCTGATCGAATTGATGAGTTTGTTAGCTATGACGACTTGTAGACCACCGAAACGCATGTTATCCTTCAATATTGCGATAATTTCACTCTCGGGGATTGGAATTAAGAATTGTAGTGAAATTTTGAGGATGGCACCTTTGAATTCGTGAAATGATTCCCGTGGAAATGTCTGCTCCGTCATTTCGAGTGCCCGGCGTATGTCCCGATCAGATCGGCATCGACTGAAATGATCAATCAACACTTGCTTGATCCTGTTCCAGGTAAGATCTCGACGAAAATGTCTTTCCAAAAAGACCCAGTACCAGTCCAACGCCTCACTATCCAACAAGTATGGAATGTCGTCCACTAAATTCTCCAATGGAAGATTATGCCGATTCGCCATGTCTCGTTCTACTACCCGAGAATTTGAAATTTCAATTTAAAAGGATGTTAGCGAGTGGAATGTCCGCGAACGAATTAACAGGTGGTGCCATTGAGGAGCGATTTTAATAACAGTCGTAGTAAGGTTTCAATCCCCGATAGCATTGTTCCCATATCGTAATTAATCACTGCGTAGGACAGCAATTATTTATGTGGCGTGAACGAAGATGGATATGGTATAGATTACGCGTGAATTATCTGGATCTATGATTTCATGATCCTCCTCCTCCGAATCTGAACAATCCGAACACGCAGGAGAAATTTGTTTTGACCTTTTCGAGTATTTATTTTTGCTACATTTGTTCTGTCGCTGTTTTCGAAATTGCACATGATGATTGCCCTTAAAAATATTGTTATCTAGTATCGAGGTGTAATAGTTTACCTCAAGTACAAGGTCAATAAATTAAGCCTTGCCGTATTAATTGTAAATTCTGAAAATGGTCAAAATGTTTTGCAAATTGGACGCCTAGGACAGTAACCCGTAAGGAAAGTTAATTGATTACCGATACAATTATAAAATAAAAAATGTTATACTGAGAATTTATAGCAAGGATGTATGTTAAACGAGGAGACCCTGTACGTTAGTTGAGTATCATAAAAAAAACCCTGAACATTATTACATAAGCAACGTATAAAATGTTGTGAAATTATTTTGATTTTTGAGACTGAAAGTAATAAAGTCTTGATTACAGGGCATATACAGTATATAACCAGAGAATTTCAAACAAATTAATATTTTTTTCGCCCATCATCTTTGAAATTGATTACTACCAGAGAAGTTTGGTTATTCGTAGCGAAATGCTCATTACTTGTATATTAAACATAATCTCATTTGGAAAACAACGCAGAAGTAGCAGAATCATACAACAAGGTATAGAAAGGGGGTGCAACAAATCAGTGAAAATTAAATATTTACATCATATTATGTTCGTTTATGTAGTTATATACCTGGGTTAAGGTTCATATCAGCAGAACGTGCTAAATTGCATGATGATGACTTAAATTTATAAATAACTACAACTCAAAATTTTGTTGGATTGTTTCTGTTTTTTTTTTTTTCTTTTTGTAATCTTAATTGTCTGCAAATAAACTGCAAGAAAGTAGGAAGACGTTAAAGTTTTTTATTTTATGGTTTATAAATTTTCTTTTATATTCGAATTGGTTGGTATATTGTGCGCATGGATGTAGGATTATAAATTTGATATAATGTCGCGCGGCAAGAAAAAAAATTTTATGCGCACGCAGAGACGAAAGGTACTAAATTACAAATAAATTTTATTAACATAATTATTTATTTTCAACACATTCGTGCATATTTTAAAATTTCGTCATGGCTTTTAGCGAATAATCGAACGCCAATCATGGGTTACACTGCACCACAAAAACATATTGCTTCATTTTAAACATTTAAATTTTGAAACCAAAAAAATAAAACATTAAACTTAAATTACAACATTTTTCGTGACTGCAAATATATAATCCAAGATATAATTATAATTTTATATGTATGTATGTGTATAGTATGTGCGCAATACTGCAATCTACCTTATTTTTATGTTTTACTAATTTGACTCCGCTTATCTGAGTACTAAATATAAATAAAAACAATTTATGCGACTTATGATTATGGTGTATGAGGCCTAAGTACTATCTGTATTTATAGCCTTACACTTTAATTATCATAATTTTGATATGCTTCCTTTCCTGGTGTAGAACATAATGTAATAATATGCTGTGAAGACAGTACTTAAGTTAATTGTTTTGTAACAAAAAAGATAAGATCGCTTTTGATACTACAATACAATTTCGAGATCTTAGAATTACACAAATAAAACGACCGAATAAAAAACTTCCCGTGATTATACAAAGGTTCTTAAAATACCGTTAAAGTCGATAATGCAGATTGCGTGAAAAATAAAAAAAATTCTTGATATCAGGTGATAGTTAGAAGACGATAGTTTCCAGAAGAATTTGTTTTACGGAGAAGTTTGGTTTTCTTGAATAGAACTGTTAAAATGGATTGTTGAATACTTCTTTTAATATTCAGACGTGGAACTCTTTCCATTTTCTCAATTTTCAAAAATCCGATGAATCCAAAAAATATTTAAAATTCGTATAACAATCAACCTCTATATTATCTAGATATATACGATAGGGTGTCTCTGGGCGAAATTCTGGGGAGTTTTAAAAAAATTGTTAGAAACTTTTTATAAAATCAGCCTTTCGAGTGTTAAGTAAAAAATCGTTAGCAAATACAAAATTACCAAATTTTATTTTTAAATTCGCAGATCTCCTACATAGGGCTACGTCTATTTTTGCAGAAATAACTATTGACAAATCACATTAGGAGTTTTTAGTTTAATATCCGATGTGTATAAATTATACAAGAAAGGTGAAAATATGGTTCCTTGCGGGACACCATAAAAGATTGGTTCGGATTGTCACACTTCTTTATTGATTGATGCCTTGAAGTATCCGTCCTTAAGGAAATTTTTTATTATTCTAATAAGGTACAACGGAAAATTGTATTTAATCATTTTATATAGTAGTTCTTCATGCCATACCTTGCCAAAAGCTTTTTCTATATCAAACAAAAGAAGGGCGATTGGCTTTTGTATGTTTAGTTGATGTTTCACGAAGTTGCATATTCTTATTAATTGATGGTTTGTATAGAGTGCCCATTGCGAAACCCAAATTGCTCATTTGGTATAATCAAATTATTTTCGCTAAGCTTAATTAGGCGGTTTAATATAATTTTTTAAAATATTTTACTGAATCCGTATAGGAGACTATGATCGATAATTTTCTAGTTTACGATTATCTTTTAGGGGTTTATGTATTGGCAGTACTGCAACTTGTTTCCATTTTACCGGAAAATAATAATTGATCCTTGAGACACGCGTTATATAAGTAGGTATGTTAAATATGGTTGTTGATATTTCTATCGGCTTAACTAGTTCCCTTCCTGTTATGGGATGATCCGTATTTTGAATAGAATTAATTGAATTATTTATTATTTCTTTAATGACACAAGCAAAATTAGGATTATCATTTTCTAGATTAGTAATTAAAGTGATTGAGTTATTTTGAGGTCTACGTCTTCTATTGCAGATGCTATTTGTTTTCCTTTGACTAATAATCTAGTTAAATGGAACAATATTTTCTTATGTGATATTGTTGTCGCTGTGCTGGAAATACTGACATAAATAGACTGAGATAGTCCAAAGCGGTATCAACATCGTCCTTTGTTGATAATTTATTTAAATTGCTATTGGAGCTTAGGTCCATTTTATTATTAATTATGCATTTGTATGCCAACCAGTTTGCATTTCTCTAATCCAGTATAATATTTGATTCTTCGGTAGTTTGGTATTCCAATATACTGACATTGAATTTGACCGGTAGATGATCTGAACTGAGTTCGTTTAATGTCTGTATATTGGAAACCAATTCAAAATGATTCGCCAAAAGTAGGACTAAGATAGGTGGGTGTTTATATTTTTTGGAATATTGTGTTGGATCGGATGGATGAAGAATATTGAAATGTTTAATAGTTGATTCAAAATTAAGTATTTTACCTGCCTTTTTTGCCTCTAAAACAGTTCCATACCTGATTTTTTGCATTTAGATCACACGCTATAAAAAATGAATCGGAAATATTGGTTAATTTTTGAATATCCCTTTTAAAGAGGTTCAGTTTTATTGTATCATTTGAACCGGGAAAATAGGCCGAAACAAATGTAATATCACCTAAACAACTAAATATTTTAACACCTATAGCTTCAATAATTTTTTGTTAAATGACGGAACTAATTTATGTTTTAATGCTTTTCTTATCAGAATACATACACCACCATGCCCAATAAGCATACCTCTAGGGTTAAGTGTGCCTAGTCTATCTAGTCAGTATACAACAAATTCAGAATCATAAATAGATTGTGTATGTATTAACCAAGTTTCTGTTATAAGACAAATATCAATATTATTACTTTTAAGAAATTCAATTAATTCAATAAACTTCGGCTTTATGCTTTGGGCATTTCATATTAGTACTGTCAATTACTTAAGTTTATTTTTCATTATATACATTTTTGATTGATAAATTATTGAAAATACTGAATTTTCCATCTTTTGTTTTGCAAATTGACAATTGAGTTATAATTTCTTTAACTAAATCAGTTATTTCATTAATTGAAAATAAATGTTTACGATCATCTATTATTAAATTTTTTGTTGTTGCAGGCCTTGCGTTACAAAAATTGTAATCCAAGCGGTATGCATTGGCGTCTCTTTTGGGGGATTTAAACCAGGATAGCTATGTTATGATATACATACGTATTGCTAATTTCGAGAAACTATTTTAGGTGGATTTAAATTTCATGTGTTTGCATACTGTAAATTTTTGTTCTTCCTATATTGATGTTTTGATTTTCCTTTATTATTTTATATTTTGCCAATTCTGGACAGTCTCTTGAATTGGCAGAATGCAAACTTTTACAGTTAGCACTATGGTGGTTAGCCGATTTACAATCCAGTTTCAAATGATCACCTCCATAGTTATTGCATCTAATATTGTTATGGCAAGGAGAAGTTCCATGACCAAACATTTGGCAACGATGACATTGAGCTGGTTGTTTTGTAATATAATTCCTTGCAGATTGAATAGAAATTATAACGTTGTTTATTTGTTTGGTTGAAATGTCAAGAATTTTTAGTTTTGAGAGTTTCCAATTATCGAAGCTTTACAATTCACATGGTTTTACCAGAACTATCTTGATGTAAATAGAGCCGCCATACGAAAAATGAACTTAAAATAAGGGATATAGGGGTATATATCCTCCAACAGGTCGCAAATAAACTATTTGCGCCTCAAAATCTGACTACTCGATTGATTTTAACATGAGTTTTTCAATTGAAATTTCTTTTATTTTGTGTTTCATTTGCTTTTCCGACTGAGTAGTATTAATTTTCTTGACTTACTTGATTTTATTTGCATCGTCAAAAAGTCGGTGGTAACTTTTCTATAATGTTTTTACTACTCAGTCGCAAAAGCATAAGAAAAGAAATTTCAATTGAAAAACTCATGTTAAAATCAATCGAGTAGTCAGATTTTGAGGCGCAAATAGTTTATTTGCGACCTGTTTTAGGATATACCCCTTAGAAGCACTAAAAATTCATTTATTTTCATATAGTTTGTATGAAAAAACGCGATTTTGATTGACGTTAAAACATGAATTAAAATTTAAACCCAGTTAAATAATTTTTCCCGTAATCGCTAACAAACAACTCAATGTTTTACTCATTTGAAACACAGATTTTCAAATTTCCCTATTTTCCAGCAATAATCAAAAGAAAATAAGGGAAATTAAACTCAAAAACATTCTACAACAACAACAATGCGTATTAAAAAGAGACAATTCTGTTTAATGACGTCACCTTATGTCCACATCTAAAACCAATGGTAAGAAAAAAGGCAACAGTCTCCGCTCAACAATCAAAATAAAATAAATCAGAAGGAGCAAACAGAAAAAAATAAATCAATACAACGAGTGCGAAGAAAACAAAAAATCAAAACAATCTAGCATGCTTTGCAAATTCAAAATAACTATTATAGACACATTTTAGAAATAGAATTCAAATTTGAATGGAGCAATACCACAGACTCCTATATAAAAAGACAAAATATGTGTGTATTGAATTTCTTTAGTTGCTCTTCAAATTTCGTTGGTTGAAAGTGGATGCGTATCACAGGTAATTTAGTAATTTATAATAAGTGTTTTTAGTTTACAATAGTGTTTATTATTATTATAATTATAATTTATTGTTTCCGTTTAATATTTCAGTGAAAATAAAATAAGTTGTTTATTAATTAATTAAAATGCCAAGACGGTGTTGTGTAATAGGATGTCAAAGCAATTCCAATCGAAATAAAGAAAACAAAACGACTCCAACATTTTGTCTTCCAGCTGATGGAGTTTTAAAATCCAAATGGATAGAAGGTTTGTGACGACGCCTTCTTGCGTCGTCCCGGCTCATGCTATAGCACTGGTGTACAGCCCATCTAACAAGAAAATGAACGAAGATTAAAAGGGGAAATGAGATGTTGGTGGTTTGTTTTTGTTGAATTCGGTAATCGATAATCGATCAAGAATTATTTTTGGGGGAGTCAAAGTTTTGATCTCGTAGTATACGGTCGAGCTTTTTTTTTTGGTCTCAGTTAGAGACAATTTATTTTTTGGTTTATTTTTTTTATTTATTTTTTTTATAATATATACGGTTGACTTAGAATAAAAGTCGGTTATTTTTTTTTTGTGTTGAGTGGTAAGAAGAAAATAAAACTTCTTGACCCTATGTGAACGAAATATGTTCCTATTTTAAGAAAGAAAATAATTTTTTTTAATGAAAACACAAGCCTAAAGTTGTGATTGTTAATGTAAATTAATTAAATTTTTTTTTTATTCCTGGCTGTGTTAATTTGTAAATACATAAAAAAATAAAAAAATAAAAACATAAAAACATTATTATGTATTAAATAAGTGAATAAATTTATAACGTTTAACTTTATTTAATGAAAATAAAAACATTTGGTGCATTTCTTTTTTTTTGTTTTGTGATGGATAAATTGGGCGAGGTTTTATGATTGATTCCGTTTGTCTGCCGTTATCCTATCATTGATATATTTACATGCCGAAGGTTGCTGTGCAATAATTATTTCCGTACTTACGGATAACATCGAATGATCCAGTATGTTCGCGGTTGTTATAATTTCGATCTTTGTCACATTTGATTAATTGATCATGAGTGCCGCTTAATGGATTAGTGAATACATCAAGTGATTCCGTTTGTATTTTCGTTATCGATTTATATTTATGGATAACATCAAATGATACAGTGTGTCTGCGGTTGTTCAAATTGGATCAGTAACACCTTTAATTGATCAGGTTCGCCGTTTAATAATTCATTGGGTACAGTACGTCGCGTGATTCAATTGATTGGTTCCCGAAATTTAATTGTAGCGATGCAATAAAAGATCCAGTTTGCTGCTTATTAATTTACATCGAATGTTCATCGAATTTATGTTGCCGTTATCATCATATGAGTAATATCAAGAAATCATACAAGAAATCAAGGTTGCTGATCAAATATCTCAGTTGCTTGATTTACCAAAGTTGGTAAAATATAACAAATCAGTTGGCGGTTTTATTTTGCAGATACAAGGGCCAAATTTATTCGTCAAAGTGGTTATTGGGATACCGTAAGCCAAGGTATTAAACAATTGGGTATTATGACGTAAAGTCGTACGTAGCAGTCATCCGTATAGAGGTCATCTGTAGCAGCCGGGAGAAAAGCGACCGTTCGTAATTTTGTATTATTATTATTATTATTATTATTTGTGTTTCATTAGTATATTTCTGTTTGCTCTATATTTGTATTTTCCAATAGTTTTTTTTATTTTTCAATTTATATAACGTAGCTTAAATATTTAAATAGTTTCAAATTTTTGATTTCTTTTTTTTTAATCACTGGGGAAAAATTGTTTTTTTTTCTTACATATTTCTTCCTTGGTTAAATTTTTTTTTCTTCTCACACTATTCCGGAATTTTTATTTTTTTTTTTTCGCGCTCTTTTCGAATATTATATTTTGCATGTTTCAGATTCATATATCTTTATATTTATATTTTTATTAAATAACGTTTTGTTTCAGATCTCTGCCTCTCTTCGTTCATTTTCTTCGACGATATATGTATTTTTTTTCTTTAGTGGACAATAAGTTCCTTTATGGTTTACCTTTATTTCTTTTCTCATGTTGTAATTTTTTTGGTTTCTCATTTTTTTTTTAATTTTTTTTAAATTCGTCATGATGGAGGACTAGAGGTTATTATTAAGGGGGGATGCTGAACATGGGGTGAGATTCGGAGAACACAAGCTTCCAATGTGTGTGTTAAGTGAATGCCAAACAACACTCCGTTTCGTTTCATATTGCTGATTTTTGTTTTCTCTTTCTATCTTATTCATACGCGGTTATACAAGCTCCCGTCATGCTTGGGAAATTTCCACGCCCTAACACTGAAGCCTTAGCCAGCTAGAATACCGCGTCCCAAGCCTCTGTCGAGAGAGATTTCTGTTAACGACATTCTGGTAGGATTTGGAGTTTAAATGGTAGGTGCCACTTCAGATCAAGTTTTGTGGCACCGCCAAACCCAATCATATTAGGGTGTTGTTACAGGTTTAAGAAAAGAAAATTGGCAACCAACTAAATTTTCAGCAGTTTGCATTGAACATTTCTTACACAAGACGTGCAAAGAAATTTACAAATTAAGAACGAATATACGCAATATAAATTATCGCGATCTAAACTGGTAAATGATGCAATTCCTTCAGTTTTCCCAGGAAAATCACATCCAATAGAGACCGAATTGAAAAACAAAACTAAGCGGTTTTGCACGGTGATATGATAAAAAGCTTTGCAGATTTTAAGGAAAATTATAAAACTAAAATTAAAAATAGTGTTTTGGCAGAATATGATGAATATATTCAACATGATTCTGCCGTATTTTACATAGTGGATAAAGATTTAGAAAAAGTAATTTTAAACTAAGAACTTTGATAAATTGTGATATGAAAGTTAATATTTTTACGTATGACGGCAGTGTGGGTAAAATGATTTTCAATGGGTACATCCGAATACCCGGAAATTAACACTTTGGTCACAAATAGAAAAATTATTGGTAAGATACAAAATTTTTATTTTTTTAGATACTTTTAACGATTTTGAGTTGCTATTGGAAAGCGCCTTAAATAATTTAAATACTGCTTCTACTGTAATTCCTGACGATTTTGAAAATCGTCAAAAAAAAATTACCCCGTTACTCAAAAAATACCATTCTAGTTGCTCATCTTCTACATTCGCAATCGACAATATATTCGACCCAGAATATATTCGACATATTTCTGCTTCTTTAAATGTCACCCCGAATACCGATTTTTCAAATAATAATTATTTGAAACAAATCGTTTCCACATTAACAAATAGAGAAACAAAAGTTATCTTATTAATTGATGAAATATACATTAAATCAGGAATCGATTACAAATCTGGCCATGTAAAAGAATTTGCAGAAAATTCTTCAAACATTAGCAAAAATCATACAAACATTTAGGCCCGTTGTACATTTCAGCTAAGCTAAGCTATAAAACATATCTTAGTTTAGCTTAGTTTAGTTCGCTAGCTCGACATCCGCACATTTGAGCTAATAAATTGGTTCACACATCCTTATACTCCTATATTTTATTTGTGACGCACCCATTAGGTTACTTCAAATTAATTCTGTCCATCGAAAATACAACATAATAATGTCTGCAGATGAATTAGAAAAAATTATAGAAAATAAACTTTATTATCTATATGATAAATATGTTTAAGAAATTTTTGCTTTATTATTATATATTTAAAATGTCTTCCTTTCGTATAGAATATTTTGACAGAATGAAATTTAAATAACATTGTATGTGCGTCAAAAATAAAGTATAGGAAAATGTCATTGTATATGTGAGAAACATAGCTGAAAATTGTAAGGCGAAGACAACTCGAGCTATGTTTATTTTCATAGCTGAAAACAGTACAACATAGTTTGCTTAGCTTAGCTCATGTGTGCAACGATTCATTAAAACCCTTTATTTACAAACAGAGCTATGAACATAGCTCAAATCGTTTAGCTTAGCTTAGCTGAAATGTACAACGGGCCTTATGGTTGTCTCAGCATTTTCAAATTTTAAGGAAGTAGTCAAATTGGTTCCAGTTAAAGATTGTACAGGGAAAGAACTTCATAATCTAATAAAAAATATTCTTGTATCTTTACATAATATTGGATTGGAAGTATTTGTTATTATGACTGACAATAACAGTGTTAGTAGAACTATGTTTGATCTTTTCACAAAACCGGGCGAATTTTCTTTCTCGCATCCATGTGCTGCCAAATCGATATTTTGTTGTTACGATCCTGTTCACAATTTTAAAAATGTCAGAAATAATTGGTTGAATGTTAAAAATTTTGATTATTCTTTTGTTTACCCAAACTTTGAAACCCGAGAAATTAAATATGCCCGATTTACTCATTTACGAGAACAATATTCAAATGAGATAAATTTACCCGCCAAAATCGCATTTAAATTAAATTTTAAATCCGTGTACCCCAATAATTTAGATAGATAAAAAATTTCCCTGGTTGATAATATATTTCATTGTAGCACAATAGCATCTCTTAAACAAACCAATACTTATTTACAAACAGCGAAGTTTTTAGAAATATCAAACTTCAAAGGTAGTGCGAAACGAAATGAAAACAGTAAACCAATTTATTCTTCTAATGATAATCAAATAATATTTCTACAAAATTTTGTTGATTGGCTAGACGATTGGTACAATTTCGGAAACAACAATGGCAGATTATCTCGAGAAACTCATACCGCAATGACCAAAACCACAAAATCTTTAATAAATCTAATTAGATATTCATTTCAGAAATTTGGTGTTAATTATATTATACTACTTACTAGGTAAATTTCAAAGCGATAATTTAGAAAATAGATTCAGCAACTACAGATATTTATCAGGACGTTGTTACAACATTTCATTCCGTAATATTACTGAATCTAAAACTCAACCACGCATGCAAAAAACATTTTTAGAAAGCAAATTCCATTAAACCTCTTTCAAAACTCACTTAACCTTGAATACCACGATACTACTGATGATATTTTCATTTCACCTTATTTTAACTTATTCGAAACAGAATATTTGGCAAACGTGGAGCTTGATAAAGTCTCGAATAACTATGTGTGTGGATATGCAACGCACTCAATTCGTAAAACAATTCCATGTTCCGAATGCCAAAGTGGCTTTATTAAAGAAACTGGAAGTAAAGCTGATGATATTTATTTCGATTATTTGCAGAGAGGTGGCTTAGTTCAATCCACTGATGTTGGTTACCAAATATTTTTTCACATGTGTGCAATATTTCAAGAAATTATACGCAATAAAAACTTAAAAATCAAATTATTTTCCGAAACAACTCAAAATAAACTATTACATAAATTAACTTTAAAAAGTTTAGAACAAGGAAATGTTTGTATCGACGCTAAGAGAATTTGCCCTTGTGGTCAAACTAACCATAATATTTTAAAAATGTTATTGGCTCCTATGTCAAATATCATTATTTTAACTATTGCAAGCAGATCAACCACAATTACGTCAAAGAAAATTTTAATAAAAGAAAATTAAATAACTTTACTTAGTATTTATGTATGTCTATTTTAATATAAATTATGATAAAATGAAAATTATTTAACGGTTTAGGGCTCTCTATACTGTTTTTATTTTTTTTTTAAATTAACTTGAATTTCGGACTCACTTCGAGTCCATTTTCAAAAGCGTTTATAAAAATGTTTTCAATAAAATTTTCCTTTTATAAATAAATCAATTATCAATTGATTGGGATTTATTTATAAAAGGAAAATTGTATTGAAAACATTTTTATAAACGCTTTTGAAAATGAACTCAAAGTTAGTCCGAAAGATCAAGTTAATTTTTTTAAAAAATAAAAACAGTATAGAGAGCCCTAAACCGTTAAATAATTTTAATTTTATAAAATTGTGGCTCAATAATATTTAAATATTATGATAAAATGAATTGAAATGTGATAAATTAAAATGAAATGTAATAAATTGAATTAAAAATGTATAATCAATAGATTTTAAGTATTCTCCTTGTTAACATGTAAAATTTTTTTATTTATTGAATTACCAAAAATTTCGCATTTTGCGCCTAATAAAAAAAAAATATACGAGTACCATAGAAAATTAGAATAAACATTAAGCAGGAATAAATTATAGTTAAATTATTTAATTTAATGTAAATGTACATTAAATGTACCATTATTCATAGTTTAAATTATAATATAATATTATGTATTGTTATAAAATTAAAAATGCAACTCAAATTGTTAACGAATGGAAAAAAAATTATTATTTTCAAACATTACGAGAGAGTATGAAGAATAATCAAAAGTACGAGTATAAACACAAAATTTTCATGTTTTATTTCATTTCCATGGAGTCTTTGGCAATGCCTTCTAGAATATACAAGCCTATGACTACAATCAATTTTTACAAATTGAAACACATTTAGTCACCCCGCTAGGCGGCAGAATAATAAAGAAAAGATATTTTTTGTTTTGTTTTGTCCAAAAACATTTTATTATCATTTCGTTTTTTTAGTGCAGCATACTACTGCAAAAAATTAAGACACGCACTTTCTGATCAAAGAGGAAACATTTAATTATGTACTCGATTTGAAAAACAAATCAAAGCGTAAATCAAACACGTGACATCGCCCTTTGACGTAATATAATGCACTAAATAAAAAATAAAAATATTTTAACATGAAACCACTGATTAGCTATATAAGATTAGTCTTTTCAGTGCAAAAAAATGTCATTCTAAATTTCAAAACGTATTATTTTGTGATGGCACCGACAAAGCGAGAGATATATATATATGCTTCTTTTTTTCGCATTCTTCAAAAAAATACAAAACAAAAAATAACAAAATAATAGTAAAAAAAAAAATTCATGAATGAAACCAAAACCTGCTAAAATTCTCTCTTGAGAAAGCCCAACGGAATGTATACTAATGCTATAAAAATATATATCATGGTGAATGTATTTGTGAAATAATATCGTATATATATATATGGTTATGGTATTGATATTAAGTAGTGTGTGATATCCATTGGAATTAGTAGTGGTAATTTGTATTTTTTTTATATGGTTTTTCGTAGCGGACCAATACACTAACCATGATATATTTTTAAAAATGTGTAAGAGAGCTATACAACGCAGTCAGGCTTTCTCAAGAGAGAATTGTAGAAGGTTTTGAATGAAACACAAAAAAGGTCATTAGTTTGGTAATTTTGTTTGTATATTTTCGAGTATGTATGATGCACGTGCAGACGATCAGTGATCATAATATTTATACCTACATATTGTATTAAATACATACATACGCATACATATTTTATATTTGAAATCTTCTTTAATCTAAACCAAATTTTGGAATAATATTTGGAATAATCCAGTTTGGTAATTTTGTTTGTTTTGTATATTTTAGTATATTTTCGAGTATGTATGTATGATGCACGTGCAATAATATACTCCGATGTTTCATTTTCGATCTGTTGTAATTTTCTGACATGCGCAATATATTACCTTGCATAAACTGTGAGTGATCATAATCTATACCTATTGTATTATATATATATATATATATATATATATATATATATATATATATATATATATATATATATATATATATATATATATATATATATATATATATATTATACACATACATATTTTATATTTGAAATCTTCTTTAAAACTAAACCAAATTTTGGAATAATATAGCTATGTACATATATCTATTTTTTACTGAAAATGAGTTTGTTGATGAATTTTTTTTTTTTTAAGGTCATTCACCCTTTTGATTTGGATGTTATTTACCTTGCTTTTGAAATGCTTT
This sequence comes from Tipula helvola, assembly GCA_963556165.1. Lineage (NCBI taxonomy): Eukaryota > Metazoa > Arthropoda > Insecta > Diptera > Tipulidae > Tipula > Tipula helvola. The sequence continues at coordinate 108,780,570 of OY744482.1, forward strand.
CTGATGCGTTTTCCTAGGTGCAAGAAAGAAATACAATAATAAAATGGATAATAAGTTTGATTAAAATTTGAATTGCTAGCAATTTGACTACATAGGCATATCATTTTTAAGGACGTCCCGCAAAACATTCTTTGTTTCTTTGCTAATTGAAGAAATGAAAAGTTAGAATAATTATTTTCAGTTTTCTATTATGAATGTGTTTTTTCCGACTTGAGGAGAACATGACAATCATTTATCATAATAAACTTCATTTGTTCCTGGTGAATAAGTTTAATGGGATACCATCTACGCAAGAATTAAAAGGGCGTAAATCGACTTATGCCGTAATCGGCTCTTGCTCATTTTCAATCTAATTTTCTGTTAGTACGTTTTCATTCCAATTTTTAGGTAATATAAAGAGAAGAAGATATCTTACTTTCTTCAATATTACCTTAGAAATTGGCAAATATAAAAAAAAATAAATGAATTGGTAATAAAAAAAATTTTAAATCCGATTTCCTTGGCGTAATTTTGCAATTTGGAACAATACAGGTGACGTGTTGTTTCCTAGTATCCAACAACCGTTTTCGTTCTAAATTTTTTTAAGAAAATCAATAATACACTCAAGTTTTTTAAAAATATTTTTGAAAGATCCGGAGGATTATTTGTGAATTTGATTCAAACGCATTCGAATCTTCAAAGTTCATATCTGAATTGAATCAAATTCGTTCGTTTCTTATTTAAATCAAATTCGAATTTTATATTTCGTAACTACATTTGCCTCACCCAAAAGATCCCGCTCTTTCACCCCATTTACCACGTAATGATGGAGAGGAATTAAGTATTCATCTACAAATTATTTACAGTTACCTGAAGTAACTAGTTCGTTTTCCCTCTTCTCTCCATCATTATAGAAACGTTCTATTCTATCGGTCAAGGTATTATTATTATCATACACATACACATCCATTTTCCCCACTACTCGTCAGGGCGAGTAATACAATTTAGTTATTAATAAGAAAAATTTCGTGTGTCAAAGGCACTTTTTGAAGGAAAATGTTACATGTACAAATCGTTTAACGAAAAATGCTGTGCCAATTCTACATATAGTTCAAAGGTCTAATATTGATGAAGAACATTTCTCATCTAATAATTTGAATAACTTCGATCTGGAACAGGACATTCCATCATTGGTTCAATCACAATCGCTAGTTTTGGAAACAATCGATACCCAAGCTGACCAAACTGACGAAGAAATACAATTTTTGAAATTTATTGATAAAATCAACTGTCTCCACTGTGAGACGCCGAAAGAAAATTCATATATTTGCCTGAAATGTGCTAAAAGTGGAAGAGCAATTCAATTATATAAGAAGAAATTGAAAAAAAGTCAACGAGACTATAATTTATTGAAAGCCTCCTACAAGATTCTCAAGCTTTGCTTAAGTAGAATGAAACTTAAACATAATAAATTTAAAAAAATTGATGATCACATTGATAATTGAAAAGTAATGACACCACGAAAAGTGTTTGTAAAGGTCTTGTAAAAGAAGATTTTTACTATAATGAGAGCGACAAAATATTTGCTCAGTCATTATTTTATAAATCGGCTTCAACGTACAAGTATTTGAGGGACCAATTGAATTTAAAATTACCATCTACCTCATCTATATATAAATGGTCTCCCATTAAATTTATTCCACCAGGAACAAATGAAGTTTTGTTAACTCAACTAGAGAAAGTATTCCAAAATATGGCAACAAAATCAAAAATTTGTGTATTATCTTTCGACGAAATGTGCATAAATAAAGACCTAACCATAAATATATTTTTAGCCCGTGTTGAAGGGTTTTGTGACGATGGCCGTGAAAGAAAAAACGAATTGGCAACGTCAGTTATGTTTTTTATGCTGCGCGGACTGGTGGATGACTGGAAATATGTTCTCAGCTATATTTTAGTTAACAAATCTGCTGATCCTTTTTATTTATCAAATTTAATAAAAGAAAATATAAAGATTTGCAACGATATGTTGAAATTACATGTTGTTTTGGTAACCTGCGATCAAGCAGCTATTAACATCGCTACCTACAAAACACTTGGAGTGACTCCAGAAGCACCATATTTTTTTGTTAACGATACACAAATTCTGGCGCAGTTCGATCCTCCGCATCTAATTAAATCGGTTAGAAACGCCATTTTAAAAAATAAATTTCAACATTTGGATTTTGGAGTGGCCGATGTTAATGTTATTCGAAAAATATTCGAATTTGACACAAAACAAAATGTTAAACTGATGCCAAAACTTACCATCCACCATTTCGAACCAAATACGTTTCAGAAAATGAATGTCAGTTTGGCAGGTCAAATATTGAGCAGTACAGTAGCCAGTGCAATTAGGACAACATTGAAAGTTAAACCGGAAACGTTTGGTGAATTTCTGAACAACGCTATACCAACCGCTCAAATGGTGCAAAGATTTAATGATCTGTTCGATTGTTTAAATTGCCGACATTTCAAATCTTCAGCTCCTTATGAACGACCACTCAAAATTGGTAATAATGTCTACACATTTCTTGAAGACAGCTTAGCATTCTTAGATAAAGTAACCATTCTTTCAAAGAACGAAAATTATTTTAAGTTTCTCAGAGGTCTTAAAATCAGCATAAAAGCTAAAATTTTACTAGCTGATATTTTGAAGGAAAAGTTCGACGTGGAATACATTTTAACAGGGCGAACCAACCAAGATTGTTTGGAAATTTTTTTTTGCAATTCTTCGTGGGAAAGGTGGATTTAATTACATGCCATCTAGTCATGAAATTGGTATGCATTTTGCCAACAACATAGTGAGAAAATTGCTTTAAATTCCCCATTTAAAAATTGCTTGTCAGACGAATCGCAAGCTATTGATTTGGACTGGAATAGCTTTAAAACTGAATTTGAAATGAGTCTAAAACTCTAAAGTCTCAAGAGTATGCCAGTACCAATAATTTACCACCTGATGACATTGAGGAGACAGATATCCATGTTTTAAAGCAAAATGCGTTAGTATACTATACAGGCTACTGTATTTTAAAGAAAATTAATTGCCAAAGCTGCCAGGAGAAGTTGGCGATGAAAGACGACGAAATAAAAATTTCGGAAACTTGAAAATTTTTTAAGAAGAATGAAACTAACTTTGGTTCATTGAGTGCTCCTTCTGATGAATTTACCAACATAGCTCGATCTTTGGTAGAGGTCTTTGAAAAATATTACCATACAAATTGTTGTTCTCCAAATGTGATTAAATTTTTAACAAATGAATGTTTGAATGAAATTAGTTCATTTTTTTATTCTTGTTTTTATGAGAAAGAACTGCAAATGGTCCACAGTACATAATGAATTTTCCAAAATTAAAACTCATTTCGCTTCAAAACAAGCATCAAGAAAGCTTAAAATATTAAAAAGTTGATAATAAATTTTTTTTTATATATTTTTATGCAATTTTATTACACTTATGTCTCTCCATTAACACGATAATTTGTTAGCGCGAATATAATTTAATTTTAATCAACGCGTTTTTGTCTCAAGCCACTAAATATGGCATTTTCACAAAAACATTCAAAGTTTAGACAAAGTGATGGGCACGAAATTAATAACCTTTACACAACAACCAAATCCTATCTGTAATAGAAATTGAAAAAAAAAGAAATTATCTTTGTTTGTTTATTTTTTTTTTTGCTTAGGCCGGTATTACATTATCACATTTGAGGAGTGTCTGATCAAAAGTAACTATTTACGATATTCGAAAAATATTTTGTAATGATCTGGCATCTGGCTGTTTTAAACGCACATTTAAAGATTACTTTTTTATATAGCTTGTTTTGACTGTTTCTGATTTTAGACTTTTTGGTTCATTCTGATATCGAAAAAAAATTATGTATAGAAAAAAAAATAATTATATATGTTGAAAAATGTAAATAGCTACTTTTGATCAGACACTCCTCATTTATATAACTATATAAATATAATTATATTTTTTACGAAGAAAATACTGTTATATTTAGGTTCAAGAAGCTAAATATAACAGTATTTTCTCTGTAGAAAAATATAATTATTAAAATGTGATAATGTAACATCCGCATTAGGTCGACTAGCATTTATAGCTGTATATGACCTACTATTATTATTTAAATAACGGTTATTCCAGAATCTTCTCTAAAGAAGCCATGGACATCCCCGAATATAATTTTAATCTCACTGAGTCACAAATTTGTGTTACCTTCGCACTGCACGAATATTATGGGCCTTATACGATTATACATATAATAAACATTTTCAACTGTTAGTTATATCGTGAAAATTGTTTCGTCTATATAAAAATGCTCCTTTCATGCAGTTGTTCTGAATTTTAATAAATTTAAAAAACCACATACCTTATGCTTAGGGTTATTGCCACAGAATTGGTAATTTCCTACTTAACATTTTTATAAAAATTATTATGTACAATGTATTATTATAATAATGTACAATGTAAAAGTTGATTCAATTTTATAAATAGATTTGCACAAATTCAAGATTATAAGGGATTGTTCACACCAAGCGCGAGTAGCGAATTACGAGTAACCATTTTTCAGAAAATTTTGACATAAAATACAGTTAAATAGAACGAATTTTTCCATTTATAATATAATTACGATTATTTAATTCAAAATAAACTAAATTAAGCCCTAAAAATGGTTTAAAATAACAAAAAATACTAAATTCGTACAAAGATGAAATATTCGCGCATTCGCTAAAAAATAAAATTAGGTTCCACTCGTGTTCTACATAATTTTTATTCGTACGAGTATCTTTTTATAAATCATTTCAAATACGATCAAAATGACTTTTAAAGATTAAATTAATATTATTTATATCGAATTATGTATTTTAAGCTTTGTCAAAACGAACAATATAAAAAAACAGGTTTTGGAAATAATTACCGTATTATTAAAAATATTTGATCATGTATGGTATTGATTTTGACATATAAATTCGCTCGCGTTTAGTGTAAATCAAATTTGCGAATTCGTGTTTGGAATTTATTCGCAACTCGCAGTTCGCGTTTGGTGTGAGTAGTCTCTAATAGTTCATTTTATTCAAAATGTTTATTTTGATAAATGATTTTTGTGTGAGTGATCTGATCATATTCAATATAAATGATCCGTTCTGCTCAAGTCGGAAAAAACACATTCATAACAGAAAACTGCAAATAATTATTCTAACTTTTCATTTCTTCAAATAACAAAGAAACAAATAAAGAATGCTTTAAGGCACATAATTATGTTACTTAAAAATGATATGCCTAGGTAGTCAAATTGTTATCAATTCAAATTTTAATCAAACTTATTATCCTTTTATTATTGTATTTGTTTCTTGCACCTAGGAAAACGCATCAGAAAGCATTTCAAAAGCAAGAAAAATATGTAACATCCAAATCAAAAGGGTGAATGACCTTAACCTTCATCCGTCCCTTAAAAAAGTAACACTAAAATTCCTTTGTGCAAAAATTACCAAAATAAATTCATCAGTAAATTTACGCTAAGCAAATACAAAATTCACTTTTATTTTTAATTTTATTTATTAAAACGAAAGATAACGCAGTAATTTAATAAGATATTTCAAAAATAAAATTCGATTTAGGTCAAAATGAAGCGAGGGACGGATGAAGGTTAAAAAAAACAATCATCAACAAACTCTTTTTCACAAAAAAATGTATATTATTCCAAAATTTGGTTTAGTTTAAAGAAGATTTCAAATATAAAATATGTATGTGTATGTATGTATTTAATACAATAGGTATATATATTATGATCACTGATCGTCTGCACGTGCATCATACATACTCGAAAATATACAAACAAAATTACCAAACTAATGACCTTTTTTGTGTTTCATTCATGAATATTTTTTTTTACTACTATTTTGTTATTTTTTGTTTTGTATTTTTTTGAAGAATGCGAAAAAAAGAAGCATATATATATATCTCTCGCTTTGTCGGTGCCATCACAAAATAATACGTTTTGAAATTTAGAATGACATTTTTTTGCACTGAAAAGACTAATCTTATATACTAATCAGTGATGAAACAGTAAACAAAACCAAAAAATATATTTACTTTACTACACTGCCACATAGTGGCGGAGACTTATGTCAAATTCTTTCGGGTTACTCGAAATATAGTTACTTTTTTATGTCCCAAAGAATATGAAATATTTGTGTAGTTGTGTTTGTGTAAAAAAAGCAAAAAAATGTGAGGTTATGTTTTACTGTTCTAAGGTTAGTTTTTAAATATTTACATAAAAAACTAATAATATACGATTAAATAACTAATACAAGTTTTTCTTTTAAATTTAATAAATCTTTCATAAATTTTAGCGCATTAATATTCACATAAACCATAAATGAAATATCAAAATGTAGTTTTGTTTTTGTTTACAATTCACTTTGACATTTCACATTTGTATGTATTTGTAAAGAGCAGAGTAAATCTACGAAAAATTCCAGAGTAAAGCGAAATGCTCTCGAGCAAAAAAAAGAGTACTTTATTTTCTCCCAAAGAATTTGTAAGGTAAAAAATTACCCTCAGAGTGTTTTTTTCCCCAAAGAATTTGACATTAGTGTGTCGTCATGGTTTGTAGTCATAGGCCTGTATATTCAAGATCATGATAAACCAATTAAAGTAGGTATGATCAAGCGCATGTATTGCTATCTCTTTCACTAAAAAAATTCTGTCATTCGGTGCTTTTTCTTGCTATACTTTTTTTTATAATCACTAGTTCATAGCAAACAAAAACAAATCGAATTGTTTTGCGGTGATAGTTTTTGTGAAAACAACGAAGCCTTGTGATTTTATCGCACCGAATGACGAGATGCGCAAGAAAAGACGAATTTGAAACAGCTGTCAATCATACCTATTAAATTAGTTTATCATGATTCAAGATGGTATTAAATGGAGGCAATGAAAGAGATGATCAAATTTATTGTTTATAAATTTTGAGTTATGTTTATGACGTATATTACAAAACAACAAATATAAAATTTCAAAAGTACCTTATTTTTCATGTCGATTTTCACTAAGAAATAAACATTTTCAGGACTCGATTTTTCAATCGAATACAACAATTACATATTTTATGAACATTTTCATATAAAAACAAAACAAAAGCTCAAAGTTCTAATCAACTAAAACTGTAATAAAAAAAATCGTTTTCCCATATAGTTTCATAGTAAAGAAAAAATTGTATGTATCTTATTTTAAGCTTAGTAAAAAATACAGCTCTGGTTTTACTCAAAAATTTGATATTACAAAGGGTACTTTTTGGAAAAATTCAGAATATTTGTTCTCAATGTATCATAAATATCCTTCATCCAAAATGTGTCTCCATTTTCCAATTTTGTGAACATATTCGAGCAGGGCCATATATTAACGGGCCTGATTGTACAAAAATCGAAGCTTTCGATATGGGTACTCATTTGTCTATTTTATATGGAAAATGCATATTTTGAGTGATAAAATCATGATATAAAATATGAGTAATTTTAATGTTTGTTGAATTTAAAAAATTACTTGTATTTTAAACCATTTGTCATTTTAATTTCGATGAATGAATCAACCTCGAAATTAATAAAATAATTAAATAAAAATAGTACCTTTATTATATTTTATAGAAAAAGTTTCATTTTAATTGTGCTGCCAGTTGCCAGATGCATAAATGTAAAAAAAAAAAAAATTAAAACAGCAATCGCTGAAAAAAATGCTGAATATTCGTCAGCAATAATGAAATGTCAAAATGTCAAATTTTTGTTTTGGTTTTTTGTTGTGTTTATAGTTTTTAATTCATTTTTTTTTATATCGAATACTCGTATCCACGTATTGCTCGTATGTACACAATTAAATTTAAAACCAACACAAACTTTATTGGAAATAATAATATGTACATTAATATTTTATTGTACAATATAAAAGAAAAACTAATTTAAAAATCTAAACACAACAAAAAACCAAAACAAAAATTTGACATTTGGACATTTCATTATTGCTGACGAATATTCAGCATTTCTTTCAGCGATTGCTGTTTTAATTTTTTTTTGTACATTTATGCATCTGGCAGCACAATTAAAATGAAACTTTTTCTATAAAATATGATAATGGGACTATTTTTATTTAATTATTTTATTAATTTCGAGGTTGATTCATTCATCGAAATTAAAATGACAAATGGTTTAAAATACAAGTAATTTTTTAAATTCAACAAACATTAAAATTACTCATATTTTATATCATGATTTTATCACTCAAAATATGCATTTTCCATATAAAATAGACAAATGAGTACCCATATCGAAAGCTCATTGAATATTTTTTCGTGTACAATCAGGCCTGTATATATAAGGCCTTGATTCGAGCCATCGTTCAAAAATAAATGAAACAGCTCGTGATTCATTTGAATGGTCTCAAATAAAACGAAACATCTTGCAATTCTATGCTATGACGAGTTTTAAATATATCGATAAAGCATCACAAATTTCTAAAAAATTTGAAAAATACCAAGAATGGAGATTGAGAAAGTTCTCAATCTCCAAATCCTATAATTGCTAATCACCGCCATGCCATGTACAATGTAAATAACCTGGACATTCTTGAATAATTTCAAATAACCTACAGCAAATTGGAGAAATGTCGAAATTTTGGCATAATCTCAAAAAAATTAATTCATAGTTCTTACAACTCAAAGATGTTTAAATGTTTTAAAATCTCGAATAATCCTAGAATGTCGAAAAACTTAAGAAACCTATAATAAATAGCGGAACAATTTCAATTACGCCAGAAAATCTGGATATTAAATAGCATCGGAAAGACTATAAAAATCTAGAAAACTTACAACAATTTTGAAAAATTCCGAAAATTTGTGCAGCAATGGACTATATTTGTCAAGTAACTTAATGTTATTAATACAGCTAAGCAAGTTATGGCTAAGATCAACAAAACGGTATGCAATAAGAATAGAACCCTCGGATCTTATCGGGTATTTTTTTAAATATCGAACAAACAATTGTATTCTGCGAATAGGCTCTAAAATTCTCGAATAACCTGAATGTTTCATAACACTAAATCACCAATTAAGTTTCAAACATAACGCATCTCATTCTCATGTTAAAATCCAAAAATCTCGAGAAATTTTAAAAAGTGATCAAAAGATGAAACCTGAGATAAGCGGATATGAAATCGGGAAGCTAGAATTTCCAAAATCAGGAAACCCCATCAAAAACAACCAAAAAAAAAACGCCCATCACTAGTTGCAAAATTAATTTGGCATTTGCATTTTCCTTAAAATAGCTTTTCAAAATAAGCCGGTAAATTTCATTTTTATTTACCTTTTACTGGTAATTCAAAGATCCGCAAAATGAGAAACTTTAAGTCGAACGAACGCTAATTGATTATAGTGATTGACTGGTTTGGTTTAAGTGAGGGAAACAAAATATTATTTTCAGTCGCGGTTAGGTATTTTTCTAGTTCCTTCTTGACTTTTATGTACATCACAATGATACATCGTAAGCTGCTAACACCAGCCGATTATTACAAGCGCTCTTTTTAAAATCAAATTTAATCTTTTGCAAAAGAAATTTTATCTGTTGGCAAATCAAATTCAACAAGGTGGTCTAATTTAAGCTTAAAGGAAAATTTCGTGGATGATAATAAAGGAGATCTCACGGACCCCAACAACCGTGGACCACCCCGCGGCCATGACACCACTGATTCTTCCACTAAACACAGCACGTACTTTAGTCAATAATCGATGATTTTTTTCGTGTAAAATCAACGCAAATAATTCAACTCGTGCTATGCACTCGATGAAATTTTTTACGCAGTTCTTTTAATTTGTAAAATTATTGATAATAGATCATGCTTTCCAAAACAGGCAGCACGGTCAAAAAAAAAGTATTGAGCGTTTGCTACTAGATGTCACTACACAATCCAAAAAATATTAATGACTTTTTTCAAAAGGGGACAGCCAAAATCAATTTAATTATTACGTATTAATAATAATCACTAGTTATACAACAAGAGGTTCGAAAATAATTAAATATACAGTTGATAGGACGAGATGTGTTGCTTAGGAAACACAACGACACCGCAGGTGGAGTTGTGTTTCTTAGGTAACATATCGAGTCCGCAACTGTATATTCAGATGATTTTCGAAGCTCGAGTTGTATATGTTAAGACTATACAACGAATCAACCATGTCAAATATCAAAAATATTAATTGTTTGTTTATATTCATGGAAGATATGATTTATTTGTTTGCGGCCGAAACACCACTAGTAGGGTTTCGCGAAACACTACTTAGCAACGCAAATAACCGATATTATACAGCGTAACTAAGGAAAATTCAACTATCTGATTGGTTTATTTTCCAATGCGTTGTCTAGTCACTTTTATAACATGAAAATATTTTTGTTTATGTTTTCAAAACACACATAAAAATGTCATACAATTTTTGACAGCAAATATTTAGTGATAACTAGTGGTATTATGTGAATGTTGCTTATGCTTTCGGAATTTTCCGAAAGATGGTAGCTCTTGTGGTTTAAAATAATTTGGTATGATTGATTTCGCACAACATCAACATTTATAGGAATTTATTTAAAAACGGTGGGAATACTTATATTATACATATATACCTTAATCAGGCAACTATATACAAAAGATATTAGCTTGAATTCATACAGTTAGCTGAAAACACGCAGAAAAATACTAAAAGTGCTAAATTAGGCGGCCTCAAAATCAACATTTGTAGCTTTACGTCAACAATTTTTGCACTATTAACCTTCAGAGCATAATTTACGTTTAGTTAGATTTTGTTATGGATATACAAATGTTTTTTTTTTTACATATTCACTTAATCAAACAAGTACGAGTATAGTTTACTGTTTATAATTTTTTTGCAATTGCAAGATTTATGCTGAAATCTATTAAATGAAATAATTATTTTTTATTTTGATTTTCATTTCGACTCGAGAGTAAAATATGTACTATAAACATAAAAAAAGAAAAAAATCGAAATGCTGAAAACCTCTTAAATGTCATGATCGTGTTTAATAGAGTTTTTCAATATTTTTGTGTACAGCGCCAGTATTTATTACATTTGGCTTTTCATTGTTAGAACAATGTATCGCTGCTATACACAGATATAATTTATGTGAATTTGTTTTTTTGTTTTTTTTTTTTCGTTTTCCTTAATTAAATTTATATTATACACTATAAAGATTGGTAACAATAAGAAGAAGAAGAAAATGAGAACCGTTTTTTTTTCTTTTTTGTTATTTTAAGTGGTAAGTTTTGATTTATAACTTTAGCAAAATAAAAGCGAGGCATATACAAATAAATAAAACAACAAAACTTATTTGGGTTAATCATACATATATTATGCACTATTTTGATGACCCTTTTTGATTGGTTTGAGTTTCTAGTTCACCTTCGTGTTATGATTTGATTTTGAGGCACAAATTTTCAAATATTTCATGAAAACATGTTCCAAAATTTTGAAATTAGTCGAGACACAATTGCAAGAATAATAATGTGCTAATAGTATTTGTATTTTTAAGGGTTAGATGGCATTCGGAAACGTTGAGAGTTTGAACGAAAAACGAAGTTTTCTTTAAAAATATACATTTGTGTGCTAACTGATTGTCTGCTTATTGTTAGTTTGTGCAACATCTAGTACTTTTGAATAAAACGTCAAATTTAGTCTTACGCACTTATTAGTTTATGGCGCATTGTATTTTTATTTGTTCCATCTCCAAGTTCTTCAATTCTCAATTATCAGCCATAATTAACAGGTTATGGGCCCAGGACCGTGATTATCTTATAAAGGAATATTGATAATCATTGAAACCACATTATTTTCGAGAAATTACAACTTTTCATCGTAAAAAAAAAGGAGAAGGGAACTTTGTGTTCTGACTCGAAAATTTATTATAACCTCAAAGGAAAAAAAAAAATGGCTGATGCAACGAAGGTATAAATCTCCAAGCTAAACGACGATAATTACCAGGTGTGGCGATATAAAATCGAGCTTTTACTGATCAATGAGCGCGCACATATTGGCCTATTCATTGATGACAACCAAATCATACACGTAAGGAATAATGTGACGGCCAGAGCGATGTGGGAGTCACTACAGGATTATTATCAAAAATCTACTTTATCCAATAAAGTGCGACTTTTAAGACGGTTATGTCGGATGAGGTTACCTGAAGGCGGAAACATGCACACACATCTAAATGCCATGGACGAATGTATCGAAGAATTAACCACTTTGGGTGAGCCATTAGCAGAGACTTTTGCAGTTTCATTGTACCTATCAAGTTTATCCGAAAGCTACAGTGTTTTAATAACCGCTTTCGAATCACGAGCGGAGGCTGACTTGACGAAAAGCATGGTGGAAAACAAATTATTGGAGGAATATAAACGTCGACATGATATCGAAAATGCGACTGTCAGCGGAGAAAGAGCAAAGAGTACACCAACAACAAGGCATAAGTTCAGATCATTCCCAAATATATTGCTTTTTCTCCAAAAAGAAAGGGCACGTAAAAAGTGGCTGTCGCAAATTCGCATCATGGAAAAAGAAGAAGAAGCAGGCAACCAAGGGCAAAACCAGGCAAATACAGTTTAAAATAAAGGTGCTACAGTGAATGTGTACGTACATATGCTTAATCGCCAATCTTCAGAATAAGGTAAATATATCTGAATGGTGTGTGGATTCAGGTGTATCGGCACACATGAGCAGCGACAAGTCATTTCTCAAATGTTTGACCAAATCCACAATGAATTCGGTTACATTAGCCAATGGTAGTAATTTACCAATTAAAGGAACCGGCAATATCGAATTCAACAATGCAGCCACAAAATTCAGATTAATGAACGTACAGTTCGTGCCTGGACTTAAGTGTAATCTACTGTCAGTTAGTAAGCTGGTTAAAAGCGGCTGTACTATCACGTTTAAAGGTGAACAATGTGAAATAAACAAGAACGAAAAAACTCGAAACGGAACATCAAGCACTTAACATAACTCAACCAGCTAAGAGTGTAAAAACCACTCCGTATGAGCTCTGGAAAGATAAATCACCGGACTTAAGTTACTTACATATATTCGGAGCACCTGTATATGCCCACGTACCGAAAGTCCTGCGTAAAAAGTTGGGACGACACAGGCGAAAAATTATTTTTCGTGGGCTACGAACTTGGTACAAAAGGTTATAGACTTCTGGATGTTAACACACAGAAAATAAAGACTGATTTCCATTCAAAGATTTTCGCAGATGCAGATGTCAAATCAAAAATTCGTTTTTTTTACACATTAAAAAATAAATTTAAACAAAAAATGTCATAAACCAATACAAATGATTAGTTTTCTTGTTTATGTAACCATATTATAGTTATTTATTCACGCATTGACGATTTTACAGAAAAAAGATGAAACTTTTGGGTTTGTTTCTTGGGTTTCAATTGACTTTTTTAAGCAGATGCTTATTTTTTCTCTTTTTGTCTTTGCTGTTTTTCATATGTTGTGTTTCAACTTTTTGCGGACGTCGAAAGGCGGTGAATGTAAATCAGCTATAAAGATCTGCCGTGATGTCAACTTTATTGAAACCGAAATAAAAATCCAATCAACCATTGATATCTCAAGCGATCACAGAACGGAATCAGCTGACAACGATAATCAAATGGAAACAGCAGACAGCGATCAACATCAACTCATTGAAGCAGTATAAAATACCAAATAAGGGAGTGCTACCACAACGATTAATAATGGAAATAAATAAGGCAACAAACGAAGTAAATTCAGATCCTGCTACATATGAAGAAGCGGTAAATGGTCCAAATTCTGAAAATTGGATAACGGCTATGAAAGAAGAGATGGATTCGCTGCATTATTTTGGAATTAGGGAAATAACAAAATTACCTCCTTGAGAAAATGCAATTGGTTCCAAATGGGCGTATAAGACGAAAACCGATCATGACGGTAACATCGTCAGATTCAAAGCCCGTTTGGTAGCGCAAGGCTTTTCACAAAAATTCGGTCGAGATTACGACGAAGTTTTTGCACCAGTAGCGAACCCGATAACGTTGAAGATTCTTTTGGCAGTAGCGGGAAAAAGGAATATGGAAGTTAAACGTTTGAATGTCGAATCTGCATACCTAAATGGAGATCTATCACATACCGTTTATATGAAACAACCGAAAGGCTTTACGACCGTTGACCGTACGTAGGTATGTAAACTTATAAAAAATTTGTATGGTCTCAAACAAAACAAAAAAGTCGACCAGCACGTTATATACATATCCAACCATGTTGATGATATTGTTGTAGCCTCAACAAATATCAAACTAACTGATGATTTCGAAATATTAATGAACAACAATTTCATCATCAAAAATCTTGGAAACCTACAAATCTTGGTATCCAATTCAATAGAGATGAGAATGGCTCGTTTTACCTGAATCAAGAGAAATATATTTTGAACAAGCTATACGTGAACTCGTTTACACCAATAAATGTCGGGTATCTAAGCCAGACAATGAACCAGGAACAGTTCGAGTCACATGAAGCTTATCGTAGTGCAATCGGGTCTTTACTCTACCTATCTACCAATACTAGGCCGGATATTTCCATTGCGACGTCAATATTAACTAGACGTGTGAGTGACCCAAAGCAATGCGACTGGAATGAGGTAAAGAGAGTTTTCAGATACTTGAAAGGCACCAAATCTCTTAAACTTAAATTGGGAAACGACGAAAACGACCTAAGTTTCAAATGCTACGTAGATGCTGACCGGGCAGGAGACCATATAGACAGGAAATCAAGCACCGGTTATTGTTTTATCTTCAACAGAGCGTTGATCTCGTGGGTCAATCGAAAACAATCATCTGTCTCTTTGGAACTCCAATCAAAATATTCGAGGACAATCAAGGATGCATACAATTGCCCAACAATCGAATTTGTCATCAGCGTGTAAAACATATCGACATAAAATACAAATTCGTACACAGCTTTAGAACTTCAAACAAGATAACAGCCATTTATTGTCCCACCGACAATATGATTGCAGATATGCTGATGAAACCACTAGATGGACCAAAATTGGCTAAACACATGGGAGCAATTGGTTGAATTTAACGCTACTACATATTGAGAAGGGGTAAGCACCAGGGTTTGACCTGATTACCGGAGAAATAATAAAGTAGCTACCGAGAAAAGCTACAGTGAAGCTCACTAATATTATTAATGCTGCATCAGGTTAAAATATGAGCGAAAACTTTGGAAAGTGGCTGAGGTTATCATGATTCCCAAACCGCAGGAAAACCGCCACATCTAAGCGATATAAAGGTAATGTATAAACTCTTTGAAAAGTTACTATTAAAAAGACTCAAACTAATAATTGCACAAATAACCTAATGCCGAATCACAAATTTGGTTTGCGTAGTGGGCACTCAACTATTGATTAAGTGCATAGAATAACCCATATTATTGAGAAGACATTAGAAGAGAAAAAAGTTTTCAGTATTTTTTGATGTAGCGCAGGCCTTTGACAAGGTTTGGCACGAAGGTTTAATCTGCAAACTCAAATTAATCCTACCTATACAGTACAGCATAATACTGGCATTTCAGGCTTAAGCAAGAAGATGAATATTTGGTAATAAGAGCAGGAGTTCCACAAGGAAGTGTTCTTGGGCCACTTCTTTATTTACTACTAGCTGACCCGACGAACTTCGTCCCGCCCCAAATTACTTCGTTTCGAGCAAATACTTTTGTCCTTCACGAAAATTGATTTTGATGATAGAAAAAATCAAACAACTCAACTCTATTCTCAATAGATGATTGAGTTGAGTGGACATTCAATTCCATTTTCATCGAATTCAACACTAATGTATTGAAAAGTGAATGAAATGTCGATTCAAACTCAGGCGTCTTTCGAAAATTGAGTTGTGTTTTGGATTTTTTCTCTCATTGTGGAAATGAATTAGAGTCGCTTGAATCACGTTGTTCATCAGTTTCTTCACACTCAATCGCGTTCCGTTACACAATTTCGGATGGTTCAGATTGCGCAGCATGATTATTACAGATTCAACCTTGAGCATCAAGTTATGCGGTGGTCCGACTTTTCCGAAGGCTTTTCCCACAATTTTCTTTCGTAAGAACCATCTACTGGCAATTTCAAACACAATAGAAAAAGATTGAGCCTAATTGAGCCTAATCCGTCATCAAAACATACAAAAAATTCAAAAATTCATTGAAAAAAAATTCAATTTTCTTCGGGTTTTTCCGGAAGTTTCCGAGTTTTCCACTTCGATTTTTCAAATTTTTCTCTTCTAAAAGACTGACTATCTGGTTTGGATGCGCGCCAAATCTCGTACAAAAACATAATTTTTTTATTTGCCGAATTTTCCGAATTTTCCAAAAATTTTCTTTTGTAAGAACCATCTCCTGGCAATTTCAAACACAATAAAAAAAATTAAGCCCAATCGGTCATCAAAACATACAAAAAATTCAAAATTTCATTGAAAAAAAATTCAATTTTCTTCGGGTTTTTCCGGAAGTTTCCGAGTTTTCCACTCAGATTTTCCAATTTTTCTCTTCTAAAAGACAATCTGGTTTGGATGTGCGCCAAATCTCGTACAAAAACATAATTTTTTGATTTGCTGAATTTTCCGAATTTTCCAAAAATTTTCTTTTGTAAGAACCATCTCCTGGCAATTTCAAACACAATAAAAAAATTAAGCCCAATCGGTCATCAAAACATACAAAAAATTCAAAATTTCATTGAAAAAAAATTCAATTTTCTTCGGGTTTTTCCAGAAGTTTCCGAGTTTTCCACTCAGATTTTCCAATTTTTCTCTTCTAAAAGACAATCTGGTTTGGATGCGCGCCAAATCTCGTACAAAAACATAATTTTTTGATTGGCCGAATTTTCCGAATTTTCCAAAAATTTTCTTTTGTAAGTACCATCTCCTGGCAATTTCAAATACAATAAAAAAAGATTAAGCCCAATCGGTCATCAAAACATACAAAAAATTCAAAATTTCATTGAAAAAAAAAATTCAATTTTCTTCGGGTTTTTCCGGAAGTTTCCGAGTTTTCCACTCAGATTTTCCAATTTTTCTCTTCTAAACTACCATCTGGTTTGGATACGCGCCAAATCCTACATAAAAACATAATTTTTCGATTTTCCGAATTTTCCGAAGGATTTTCCCAAAATTTTCTTTCGTAAGAACCATCTCCTGGCAATTTCAAACACAATAGAAATAGATTGAGCCTTATTGAGCCTACTCCGTCATCAAAACATACAAAAAATTCAATTTTCTTCGGGTTTTTCCGGAAGTTTCCGAGTTTTCCACTTCGACTTTCCAACTTTTCTCTTCTAAAAGACAATCTGGTTTGGATGTGCGCCAAATCTCGTACAAAACCATAATTTTTTGATTTGCCGAATTTTCCGAATTTTCCAAAAATTTTCTTTTGTAAGAACCATCTCCTGGCAATTTCAAACACAATAGAAAAAGATTGAGCCTAATTGAGCCTAATCCGTCATCAAAACATACAAAAAATTCAAAAATTCATTGAAAAAAAATTCAATTTTCTTCGGGTTTTTCCGGAAGTTTCCGAGTTTTCCACTTCGATTTTCCAACTTTTCTCTTCTAAAAGACAATCTGGTTTGGATGTGCGCCAAATCTCGTACAAAAACATAATTTTTTGATTTGCCGAATTTTCCGAATTTTCCAAAAATTTTCTTTTGTAAGAACCATCTCCTGGCAATTTCAAACACAATAGAAAAAGATTGAGCCTAATTGAGCCTAATCCGTCATCAAAACATACAAAAAATTCAAAAATTCATTGAAAAAAAATTCAATTTTCTTCGGGTTTTTCCGGAAGTTTCCGAGTTTTCCACTCAGATTTTCCAATTTTTCTCTTCCAAAAGACAATCTGGTTTGGATGCGCGCCAAATCTCGTACAAAAACATAATTTTTTGATTTGCCGAATTTTCCGAATTTTCCAAAAATTTTCTTTTGTAAGAACCATCTCCTGGCAATTTCAAATACAATAAAAAAAGATTAAGCCCAATCGGTCATCAAAACATACAAAAAATTCAAAATTTCATTGAAAAAAAAAATTCAATTTTCTTCGGATTTTCCGGAAGTTTCCGAGTTTTCCACTCAGATTTTCCAATTTTTCTCTTCTTAAAGACCATCTGGTTTGGATACGCGCCAAATCCCGTACAAAAACATAATTTTTCGATTTACCGACTTTCCGAATGCTTTTCCCAAAATTTTCTTTCGTAAGAACCATCTCCTGGCAATTTCAAACACAATAGAAAAAGATTGAGCCTAATTGAGCCTAATCCGTCATCAAAACATACAAAAAATTCAAAAAATCATTGAAAAAAAATTCAATTTTCTTCGGGTTTTTCCGGAAGTTTCCGAGTTTTCCACTTCGATTTTCCAACTTTTCTCTTTTAAAAGACAATCTGGTTTGGATGTGCGCCAAATCTCGTACAAAACCATAATTTTTTGATTTGCCGAATTTTCCGAATTTTCCAAAAATTTTCTTTTGTAAGAACCATCTCCTGGCAATTTCAAACACAATAGAAAAAGATTGAGCCTAATTGAGCCTAGTCCGTCATCAAAACATACAAAAAATTCAAAAATTCATTGAAAAAAAATTCAATTTTCTTCGGGTTTTTCCGGAAGTTTCCGAGTTTTCCACTCAGATTTTCCAATTTTTCTCTTCTAAAAGACAATCTGGTTTGGATGCGCGCCAAATCTCGTACAAAAACATAATTTTTTGATTTGCCGAATTTTCCGAATTTTCCAAAAATTTTCTTTTGTAAGAACCATCTCCTGGCAATTTCAAATACAATCGGTCATCAAAACATACAAAAAATTCAAAATTTCATTGAAAAAAAAAATTCAATTTTCTTCGGGTTTTTCCGGAAGTTTCCGAGTTTTCCACTCAGATTTTCCAATTTTTCTCTTCTAAACTACCATCTGGTTTGGATACGCGCCAAATCCTACATAAAAACATAATTTTTCGATTTTCCGAATTTTCCGAAGGATTTTCCTAAAATTTTCTTTCGTAAGAACCATCTCCTGGCAATTTCAAACACAATAGAAATAGATTGAGCCTTATTGAGCCTACTCCGTCATCAAAACATACAAAAAATTCAATTTTCTTCGGGTTTTTCCGGAAGTTTCCGAGTTTTCCACTTCGACTTTCCAACTTTTCTCTTCTAAAAGACAATCTGGTTTGGATGTGCGCCAAATCTCGTACAAAACCATAATTTTTTGATTTGCCGAATTTTCCGAATTTTCCAAAAATTTTCTTTTGTAAGAACCATCTCCTGGCAATTTCAAACACAATAGAAAAAGATTGAGCCTAATTGAGCCTAATCCGTCATCAAAACATACAAAAAATTCAAAAATTCATTGAAAAAAAATTCAATTTTCTTCGGGTTTTTCCGGAAGTTTCCGAGTTTTCCACTTCGATTTTCCAACTTTTCTCTTCTAAAAGACAATCTGGTTTGGATGTGCGCCAAATCTCGTACAAAACCATAATTTTTTGATTTGCCGAATTTTCCGAATTTTCCAAAAATTTTCTTTTGTAAGAACCATCTCCTGGCAATTTCAAACACAATAGAAAAAGATTGAGCCTAATTGAGCCTAATCCGTCATCAAAACATACAAAAAATTCAAAAATTCATTGAAAAAAAATTCAATTTTCTTCGGGTTTTTCCGGAAGTTTCCGAGTTTTCCACTCAGATTTTCCAATTTTTCTCTTCCAAAAGACAATCTGGTTTGGATGCGCGCCAAATCTCGTACAAAAACATAATTTTTTTATTTGCCGAATTTTCCGAATTTTCCAAAAATTTTCTTTTGTAAGAACCATCTCCTGGCAATTTCAAATACAATAAAAAAAGATTAAGCCCAATCGGTCATCAAAACATACAAAAAATTCAAAATTTCATTGAAAAAAAAAATTCAATTTTCTTCGGATTTTCCGGAAGTTTCCGAGTTTTCCACTCAGATTTTCCAATTTTTCTCTTCTTAAAGACCATCTGGTTTGGATACGCGCCAAATCCCGTACAAAAACATAATTTTTCGATTTACCGACTTTCCGAATGCTTTTCCCAAAATTTTCTTTCGTAAGAACCATCTCCTGGCAATTTCAAACACAATAGAAAAAGATTGAGCCTAATTGAGCCTAATCCGTCATCAAAACATACAAAAAATTCAAAAAATCATTGAAAAAAAATTCAATTTTCTTCGGGTTTTTCCGGAAGTTTCCGAGTTTTCCACTTCGATTTTCCAACTTTTCTCTTCTAAAAGACAATCTGGTTTGGATGTGCGCCAAATCTCGTACAAAACCATAATTTTTTGATTTGCCGAATTTTCCGAATTTTCCAAAAATTTTCTTTTGTAAGAACCATCTCCTGGCAATTTCAAACACAATAGAAAAAGATTGAGCCTAATTGAGCCTAGTCCGTCATCAAAACATACAAAAAATTCAAAAATTCATTGAAAAAAAATTCAATTTTCTTCGGGTTTTTCCGGAAGTTTCCGAGTTTTCCACTCAGATTTTCCAATTTTTCTCTTCTAAAAGACAATCTGGTTTGGATGCGCGCCAAATCTCGTACAAAAACATAATTTTTTGATTTGCCGAATTTTCCGAATTTTCCAAAAATTTTCTTTTGTAAGAACCATCTCCTGGCAATTTCAAATACAAATCGGTCATCAAAACATACAAAAAATTCAAAATTTCATTGAAAAAAAAAATTCAATTTTCTTCGGGTTTTTCCGGAAGTTTCCGAGTTTTCCACTCAGATTTTCCAATTTTTCTCTTCTAAACTACCATCTGGTTTGGATACGCGCCAAATCCTACATAAAAACATAATTTTTCGATTTTCCGAATTTTCCGAAGGATTTTCCTAAAATTTTCTTTCGTAAGAACCATCTCCTGGCAATTTCAAACACAATAGAAAAAGATTGAGCCTTATTGAGCCTACTCCGTCATCAAAACATACAAAAAATTCAATTTTCTTCGGGTTTTTCCGGAAGTTTCCGAGTTTTCCACTTCGACTTTCAACTTTTCTCTTCTAAAAGACAATCTGGTTTGGATGTGCGCCAAATCTCGTACAAAACCATAATTTTTTGATTTGCCGAATTTTCCGAATTTTCCAAAAATTTTCTTTTGTAAGAACCATATTCTGGCAATTTCAAACACAATAGAAAAAGATTGAGCCTAATTGAGCCTAATCCGTCATCAAAACATACAAAAAATTCAAAAAATCATTGAAAAAAAATTCAATTTTCTTCGGGTTTTTCCGGAAGTTTCCGAGTTTTCCACTTCGATTTTCCAATTTTTCTCTTCTAAAAGACAATCTGGTTTGGATGCGCGCCAAATCTCGTACAAAAACGTAATTTTTTGATTTGCCGAATTTTCCGAATTTTCCAAAAATTTTCTTTTGTAAGAACCATCTCCTGGCAATTTCAAATACAATAAAAAAAGATTAAGCCCAATCGGTCATCAAAACATACAAAAAATTCAAAATTTCATTGAAAAAAAAAAATCAATTTTCTTCGGGGTTTTCCGGAAGTTTCCGAGTTTTCCACTTCGATTTTCCAATTTTTCTCTTCCAAAAGACAATCTGGTTTGGATGCGCGCCAAATCTCGTACAAAAACATAATTTTTTGATTTGCCGAATTTTCCGGCTTTTCCAAAAATTTTCTTTTGTAAGAACCATCCCCTGGCAATTTCAAACACAATAAAAAAAAATTAAGCCCAATCGGTCATCAAAACATACAAAAAATTCAAAATTTCATTGAAAAAAAAAAATCCATTTTCTTCGGGTTTTCCCGGAAGTTTCCGAGTTTTCCACTCAGATTTTCCAATTTTTCTCTTCTACAAAACATCTGGTTTTTACCATCTGGTTGGCTACGCGCCAAATCCTATACAAAAACATAATTTTTCGGTTTTTCGAATTTTCCGAAGGATTTTCCCAAAATTTTCTTTTGTAAGAACCATTTCCTGGCAATTTCAAACATAATAGAAAAAGATTGAGCCAAATCGGTTCAGCCGTTCTCAACTGATGTGCGCACACACATTTTTTACACCATTTTTATATATATAGATACACCCGAGATGTTCCAACCCCACCAAACAACACGATAACAACTTTCGCCGTTGACACAGCTATCTTGGCACTAGGTGACAACAACTTAGATACAACAGACAAATTACAAACCGCCATAGAGCAAATATACAACTGGACAAAAAAATTGTGCATACAGATATTTGATACTATGCTTCGCTGGAAAGCTCATGTAAAAAAGAAAAGAGACGAGGTAGGATTAAAATACAACAAAATGTATTGGTTAATGGGAAGAAGCTCTCATCTATAAATACCTAATTAGCTACTGCTTATCTCTTCTGCAACGATTCCAAAACAAAGCGCTAAAAAACATCGTCAACGAATCATGGTTTGTCAGAAATAGCAACATCTACAAAGAACTCGGCATAGAATCCATCAAAACCAAAATTATGAAATTTGCTAGAAGTCATAAATAACGGCTACTTCACCATGTTAACATAGAGGCCATCCAGCTACTGGATAATACGGATTTATGTAACAGAAGCAGTTTGTTGTATTTATAATAATGATATCGGTCTCAGAAGTCAATGACCAATAAACAATATAAAAACATCGAATTCTTTTCAGCACATATTCACAATATTCATACATATAACCAAAGATGAACAAAACTCTAATTTCCTCAATTTATATTTTTTTTTTTAAACAATAAATTTTAATGTTAACATATAAAAAAAAATGTTAAAGGGATCAATCATGTCAAAATATTTCATTTGGATCATAAAGTTTCTTAATTAATTTGTACCTCAAAAGCGGACGCATATCCATCCACATATAACATAAACATAAACTCCAAAACAAAGTATTTTGTCTTGTTTATTTTATTGATTTCAAAAACAAATTTATTATTGTTGGTTTTGTTAAACTTTCATAAATTGTGTGTCCACAAACGAAACATACTCTTGAAAAAAAAAAAATTCCTGTAAAATAAAATCATCAACCAAATCGTCATAAACGATTCGGGATAGGGAGCAAACAATTTATGTCGTTTATTGACATTTATTAGCAATCATTTTTGGTTTTTATTCTTCAAACCGTTTAACAAAAATATTTTATTTGTAATAAAATGTATATACATACATACATATATGCACTTTTGTACAAAACTTCTTGATTGGAAATTGTGTTTAAGTTCAATGTATGTATGTACATAAATAAATGTTTGTGTGACACGTTGAAATTTGACTCGCGCGGGTCAGTTTTTATCGTAGAGAGTTCCGTTTCAAGTTTTTTCTGTTTTTTAATATTTTTACGATCATAATAATGTTAAGTACACAAATTACAAAATTAGTATAAATATTTGTTTAGTTTTTGTTGTGGATTTGGGAATCACTTCCACAAAATTGGCAAGGAGTTCACATATTCGTAAAATCGTATTGCAAAATATTAGAAATTATTCTAAAAGTGTTTCCCAATTTTCAATTTTTTTTTTTTTTAAACTCGTAGTTTGGTAGATCAAAAATAAATTTTTTTTTTGAAAATTCTTTTACATATTCTTTAGAATCCTAAATTTTTCTTAAAAATATATAAAACATCAAACAACCTTAAAACTATTAAAATTAATGAAATTTTTAAATTTAAGTAGTTTCCAAAATTTGTATATAATGTTTTCAGATTATTTAAAATTTTAAACTTTTGATTCGAGTGAAGTTTGTCCTAAACTTGTCCTAAAATTACAAAAATCAAAAATTTAGGACAAACTTCACGCGACTGTACAAACGTGTGAAGTTTTTCTTAAAATTAAACATTTTTCCTACAAATTGAGTTTCCTGAGCATGGATTAGTAAGAATAATAAATCTCTCGTTATTATGGATTTGTACGTAAAAAAAATATTTGTGTTTAATTGAAATTTAGAAAAAAACATCTATTCTAAATAAATTAAGTTTTTATTTAAATTTTCCAAACAAAGAATTTAACAAAATTAAAGTTCATTTGAAATAATTAACATAAAAATTACTCAATCTACATAATCCAAAGATCTTAACTAAATGGGCACATGTTTTAGAGAAAGTCGGAGGTCCTTTCATTCGAAAAACTCGTACGAGGTATGCTATCGAGGTATGCTATCCCCATATTTAAAATAAATTACAACTTTCAAGAATCTAGAAGATAAGCAACTTAGGACAGATGTGTTGCTAATTGCAAATTAAAAAATTTCTAACTGTTGCCTAAAGATCGTACCCAAGTGGGTATATATCTTTAAGGGTAGTGGGTGGCCCCTTCTTTCTAAAAAATATAACAACTTGCCAAAATCTAGAAGATGAGCTACTTAACACAGACGTGTTACGTCCCTATATGTGAGTTTTCATAAAGTTGGAAGAAGATGCGGCGAAACCGGGTACAAAAGCAAGACCTGCAAGGAGAAAGCAAAGTGCATGCTCTGCACTGGTGATGAAGCGCCCATTGCAGGAAGTAGTAGATGTCTACTATACAGGAAGGTAATAAACTCAGCCCGCAGATGAAAGTGATACAGGTAAATCTTAATCACTGTGAGGCAGCTCAAGATCTTCTTCGGCAAATTGCCATAAAAACAGAAACAGATGTGGTCTTAGTATTGGAACCATTCAAAATATCCACATCTAATGTATGGATAGCGGAAGGTACAGGAAAGGCGGCAATATGGATTTGCGTAGAATATCCTTTCCAAGAAGCTATAAGGTGCGGCAAGTGGACGGATATGCACTGGCAAGGATCAAAAATATATATTTCTTTAGCTGATATACCCTTCCAAGTCTACAACTGTCAGAGTACGAAGCAATGCTCGCAAAAATTGTGGCGGAGGCAAGAGGTCACCATCTAATCATTACCAACACTAGAGGCAGCACACTGTTGAGGCATTTAGTCAACAGTTGGAACAACAGCACCTTCCGTAAGGATGGTCACCAATCAGTGATTGATATTATCTTTAGAAGTAGTCAATTAATGAGGGAAATCAAGTGGCATGTCAGTGAACGATACACCCACAGTAATCACCAAGCTGTGTTTTTTGAAGTATGTGACGCGTCTATGCCAAAAAGGGCCTAAGTCACTTATCTTCTAGATCTTTGAAAGAAGTAATATTTTTTAGATAAGGGAGGTCGCCTATAACTAATGAAGATATATGTTCTCTTGGGTACGATCTTTAGGCCCGAATTAGAAATTTTTAAATATCCAACTTTATTCGAACTAACATATAGGGACGCAACACGTCTGTCCTAAGTCACCTATCTTCTAGATTTTGGCAAGTTGTAATATTTTTTAGAAAGAGGGGGTTACCCACTATCCTTAAAAATATATGTCCACTTGGATGCGATCATTGGGCCAGAGTTAGAAATTTTTAAATATCCAACTTTATGCGAACTAACATATAGGGACGCAACACGTCTGTCCTAAGTCACCTATCTTCTTGATTTAGAAAGCAGTAATGTTTTTAGGTAGAGGAGTTGCCTTCTACTAATAAAAATAAATGTGCACTTGTGTACGATTTTTAGGCCAAAATGAGTAATTGGTTAATATTCAACTTAATGCTAACTTACATAATATAGAAACGAATCACGTTTTTACTATGTAAGTTCTTCTAGATTTTTGAATGTTGTTATTATTTTTAAATTGGGGAGATTGCCCCCCATCCGTAGTGAAGTCATCTTCTGTCACTACTCCTGTTTTTTGGATAGAGGGGACGGCTGTCTGTAAAATATGTGTGCACTTAGTTACCATCTTGTGGGCTCAATCTGTAATTTTTGTATATCAAATTTCGAATAAACTTTGATTTTACTAAATTCTTTCTTTGGACAATTTAAATTAAAACTTAAGTTCATTTAGTTGCTTTTTTCCAAATTCAAATACATAGTAAGTAAAATAATTTTTTTACCTACAAATTCTTAATAACGAGAGATTTATTATTCTCACTAATACATTCACAGGAAAATCATAGGACAAACTTCACACCCGTAACTTTTGGAATGAAATTTTTTTAAAATTCCTTTCTTCTTTAATATTTTTAATCTTATACTAATTTTTTCAAAGTATTTAAATTTCAAAAACCCTTTAAATGTGAAAATCTCAAAAAATATTTTTATTTTTCAAATTCTTAAATTTTTAGAATCTTAAAATTACCGAAATTTTTAAATTTTGTAAAATACTTAAATTTCTTGATGTTAATGCTCTCAAAATAAAAATCTTAATTTTCTCGAAATCTGAAATTTTTAAAATGCTTAAATTCATTTTTATATTTGTAAATTTTTTAAATTTCTTCAAATCCTTTGAGGTCCAAAAATTTTTAAAAATATTTACATATTGAATTTTTATGGGGTCATAAACTTCTTTAAATCTTAATTTTTCAAATTTCTGAAATTCGATTTCATCGAGTATTTCAATTTAATAAAATTTAAAAAATTGTTAAATATGTTTTGAATTTGTAAACTTCTCGAAAGTAAAATGAAAGTCATAAATTTCTCAGAATGCTAAAACTCTGTCACAAAATATTAAAGTTTTCATAGCATCGATATAGTTATTGACACCACAAAATTTCAACATAGTTATTGACACTCCTGCATTTCATAAGGTTTTTGCGTAATTTAAATTTATATATTCCTATTTTCTCTCTCTCTCTCTCTTTTCATAGTCTACAATGTAATTTCTCATTCCGTGAATGCTACCGTGTTTTACTACGTTTTGATAACCTCGATTTTTTGTCTGTCTGTTTATCTGTTCGTTACAAATTTTGCAATCGATTTTAAACTAACTTCCCGATGAGCTAGAGACTTGAAACGTATAACCAAATAGAAGTTGACTTATGGTTTTAATAAAACTTAAATCTCAGTAGTCCTATGTACAATGTTTTGATGATATGAATGATTAGTGCATTAGTGGCAATTTCTACGATGGTCAAGGAGACAGCCACCCAATGCAAGCGACGCCTAAATAAGGAGAAGCAAAAACGACAGGTAAGCTTCAACAGAGGTTCTTAATACATCTAAAGATAGGTCTCGAGATCTGTAATTATTTTTCCAATACGCATTTAGACTATACTTGATAGTTTCGTTACATTTCATTGAGAATACAACTTTCACAAAATATTCCATGGGAAATTTTACGAAAAAGCGATTTACAGCAATAGTATTTAGATTGCCATGCAAAATACAAACAACAACACGTTATTATAGCGGTAGTTTTACAATTTTCACCATGGCAACGCGATAGTTTTACAATTTTCACCATAGCAACGCGATAGTTTTACAATTTTCACCATATCAACAAGAAAATCCTAAACAATTATCTCTCATTTGTAATTGTATTTCAATTTTTTTTATTATGATTGAATTTTTTATACACACATCAAAGGAAAAGCCGTGCAAACAAAAGCTTGTCAAATAATTTGCATACAACATGACACAAATGGATGAATTGTGATTCAATCGCTGACGGGAAAGTTGTATTCTCTTACTAAATACAACACGTGCTGCAATTAATGATTTATAATTTTTTACTCGTTAAAACCGACGCAAATAATTCAACTCGTGCTGCGCACTCGTTGAATTTTCAGCGCGGTTTTAACTCGTAAAAAATTATCGATAATAATTGAGCACTAGTTGTATTACGAATGAAAATTTGATTTTTTTGAATATTATAAGCAAATTATGAGCTACAAAAATCTAAAATTTGAAATTGTGCTTCGGTTGCATTTCTTGATACCTCTAAAGATAGGTCGGGAGTTTTGCTGTTAAAATTTCGAGTCAAAAAGTTGGTGCGTTGTTTGTCAGGAGAGGTGAATCATCGGAGTCATTAGAAATGGGGACCGTTGAAAATGGAAATTTAGTGTTAAACGATGTTATGTATATGCTCCTAATTTAAACAAAATCAACAAATTAACAATTATATGATTTTTTAAGTTATTTACATTTAAATGTATGTTTTAAAGATTAAAAATTATTATTTTTTACATAAGTAATAAAGATAATTGAGGTGTCAATAATTGGTTCCTACATCAATAGTGTCAATAATTGTGTCCTATTTTAGTACAATAATTGACACTATGTGTGTTCTGTACTCTTAAGAGTGTTAATAATTAAAAATAATTCAAAATAAACTTTTAGCCTAAAAGGCCTAAAATAAAGGGAAACTGTTCAGAAGAATTACTTCAAAAAGCACTTAACGCCGTAGAAATAAAGAAATGTCCAAAAAAGCGGCATCTAAATATTTTAATATTCCACGAGCAACAATAATTTTTCGTTTAAGCTCAAAATTTATCAAGTTCAGACCTGGTCCTCAAACAATTTTAACTAAAATTGAGGAAAATGTGATTGAAGAATGGATAATCACATCACAAAAAAAGAATTTTCCTAAGAGAAAAACTTGGTTTACCTAGTAAACGGATACCTGGTGAGTTCAGAAAATCGATGTCAAAAGACTGGGGTTTAGGCATCAGTGATAATGGGTGGATGACGAAGGAGGTGTTCTATGAATAAGTTTCAAAAGTCATCCATCCACATCTAATCAAGATTGACGGCCATACCACTCATCAAACATTATAGCTGTGTAATTTTGAAAGCTTTGTACCTCAATGCAACCCGCATTCTTCAGCCAGCTGATATAAGCGCATTCAAGCCTTTAAAAATACTTGGAATAAAAAAGTTTTTGAGTGGCAAACAAAATTTACTCCTTTGCTTGCTCGGGTGATAGATTCCAGTATTAATCCGACAATAATTAAACATGGTTTTCGAGCATGTGGAATTTTTCCATTCAACAGTAATACCATTGACTTTTCCAGGTGTTTAGGAAAAACTTCCAGAAATCTTTCAACTCTTGAACCAATCAATAATAGGGATACACAATTGTCTTACAATACAATTGCTAGGTTTTGGCAAATTAAAACAATTTGAAGATGCTAGTAATGGTTTATACAACACTGCGAAGTGAATGACTCCTTGATTCTGTATAAAATATTTCTCGAATTTCAAGAAATGTGTCAGCACAACAACCATTTCAGAAGCTGAAATTTTATCATTCGATAATTTTGTTGATTCACACGTTGTTACTATTGATTTATATACCATTGATGAATTTTTATTTATAAATGAGGATATTGTCATCGAAGAAACTGTATCATATGTTGAAATTATTGAAACGTTTATCTCCGAAGTAACGCCGCTAAATCTTGCTCCAGTATTAGAGGATTTTCTTGATTGGCTAATAACACCAGCAGCGAGACAATGCATTAAGCCAATTGAAGCAAAAAAACGTTCCTCATGACGGATCCATTTGGATTAAGACTGAACAATTATATAAAGAATAGAAACAAAAGGAAATAATTAACAAAGAAGAAAAGAAACTTAAAAGATTGGAAAATAAAAACTAAAAATTAAAGAAAAAGTTAAAGTGTTAAAACCAAAATTTTGTAGAACAGGTCGAAAAACAAAAATGTTACCTCCAAGTTTAGTAACGAGTACTCTTCAAGATGCTATACAAATAATATGCAAAAAATCGATAATAAACCAAAAAATCAATCGGTTTTTGAGTTCCAAAATGATATTAAGAACAGTCAAGACCAAGGTTAGTGTAATTCCAATAATTTTGGAACTCATTACATAAAATTTGACTGACCAAATTTTGTTTTCAGTTGCAGTTCTATTGTACGTTCGATTAAAAACCTTTGTGATAATATGCAAAGTTCTTCACCAAATCTCAACCATTCTCACGTAAAGAACCTTTTTCAAGAAACTGAGAATTTTGAAAGCATTGTCGAGAATAGGATTGCTGTTGGTTCTATGTGCTATAAATGCATATTTTTTTTTAAAAAAAGATTTTTTTTAAATATATAAGATACCATATTAGCGTTTAACATTTTTCATTTCATTTAAATTAATCCTAACTACAGAACTTTTTAAGACAACTTTAATTACGGATGTCAATAAATGTATCGATTACGATAGTTTTAATATTTTTGACATTTTCTAAACTTCCTATTTTCTAAACTGAAATTTCCCTCTCTCGCCTTTTTTATCCTGGAATCGTTAAACGTTAAATCCTCATTATGAAAATTTATTAAATCTAAAAATTTCGAAAACCGTAAAATTCCTACTTTTGAGATTCTAGCTAGCTATATAGAAACTTTAAATGCCTGCAAATTTCTGTTTTTCATGTGAAAACCTCTTTGGTGGCATGAGCAAGTAAAAAATTGTACTGAAATTATGTTAGGGAACCCTATGTGCCGAACAAATAATGTTCCATGTATGTATTGTGAATATCGACAAATAAAACGGCATACTTTAATTTATTTCGTTGTGAATATATCTACCAATTATAATGTGGTACAGCAAGTATTTTTGAAAATGAAAATCAAAAATTATGCATGTGTGTTGTAAGTGACTCAAAAATATGAAATGGAAATAGTGGTCTGTGAAAATGGCACATATGTTGAGTACATGAACGAGACTTCAGACTTAACGAAACGTTTAACTCGCATTCATTTTATATTCTAGAAGGCTTTGGTAGAATGAGCGATATATATATATATGGGGCATTTGCATTTAAATCTCACATAAACAAATTTAAAATATAATTTTTGAATCATATTTCTGTTTCTTTTAAATCTGAGCGTGAGCAGATTTGTGTTTTGCATTTTTTTTAATATACTTTTGTGCTATTTTTAATTTTTCTGTCATGAACGTTACCTAAAAATACGTTTTACGTTATTTTTAAAATTATTAATTTCAAAATACAAAAGATTAATATACCATTTGCAAATAGACATGTCACCAATGAGAATATACCTCAATAGATTAAATTTATGTTTTTAAATTTCACAATTTATCTAAAATAAATAAAGTAACGTTAATGACAAAAAAACCCGTTTTTTTAAAACTAAAAGTCCAACAATATTTAAAAAAATACATTTTCATAAATTTCTGTATTGTGATCAAATACTTAACTTATACCCGTTAAAAATTATTTGGAAAATGCTAAGGGGACAAAGAAAATGCTTGGGGACAAAATCATGTGAGATTTAAATGCAAATGCCCCATATACATGGATAGGGGATAGACCAAAATTTATGAAGAAACTGACAAAGTATTTAGTGTGTGACAGAGAAAGAAAAACCTTCGTCCTTGTCTTTAAATACGAATTTTCGAATATAAAATTCAAATTTATGTGTAGGAGGCGGTAAAGCAAAGTAGCTGTTACCTAGAGACGGAATAAATAAACGTTGCAAATTAATAGCATGCCAGATACAATAATATAAAAGTAGTAGTAACCATGGTAACATATTTAAAAAACATCTTAAAAATAAAAACTGAAAATTCACTTGAATGTTTGTTTATGCTAGATTTTTGACGTTTTACTCGATTTTTTGTTTGTTGTTGTTTATTTTTCAGGGATGTATTTGAAATTTAAAGGAATAAATTGTTATTAATTCTTAAATTAGTGTACGAAAACTGGTAGCGTAATGTCTAACTATTCAAATTTGATATAATGAGTGACTTTTCGAAATATAGTTCCACATTTTGTTTACTGGCGGCACCACAATTATTAAAATATTTCATAACAACTAGTTTTGTTTTGACAGATGAAATATATTACATTATAAACAAGAGCTTCATACAAATGGGTGTAAAACATTGTTCGTTTGATTTGCGTAAATCCGATTTGCGGATTTTTTTTTTACGATTTCCAAGCCCAAAAACTGAGCCACTACTGTGTAAGAAATGGGTCAGCGCTTGTAGAAGACGCAATTTTGGAATTACAAATATAGATATATACAAATATATTTGTTCCCGGCATTTCATTGGTGAGAATGGACCAACGGAACTAAACCCAGATCCACTACCAGCAACAAGCGCTACTGTTAGTGAATTAGCAGGAACTATAAGTAAATTGTTTTATGTTAATAATTTAAAATTATGTACTTCTTACACTTTCTGCCGTAGGCACTTGGCGAAACACACTTAATACACACATTTTTAAAATTTTTTAAAAACACTTGTTAAATATTTCGCAAAATTACAAAAGGTTTAAAAAATCACTCGATCGATTTCGGCTTATTAGGCCATCATCAGGAGTATCTATGTAAAAAAATGTTTTTTACAATTTAGTAGATACTCCTGATGATAGCCTAATAAGCCGAAATCGATCGAGTGATTTTTTAAACCTTTTGTAATTTTGCGAAATATTTAACAAGTGTTTTTAAAGAATTTTAAAAATGTGTGTATTAAAATTATTTTTGTTTCATAGATACCAGTACCTCGGACGACGAAAAATTACGTGTCTTATGAAGAAGCTGGAACTAGTACAAGTTGGCAAAACGTTGTTTTGGAAACTGAATGCTCGGAATTAAACTTAAATCCAATACGAGCAACAAGCGCTATGGTTGGTAAATTATTAGTTACTATCTCAATATTACAGTGAATAATTTTTTGAGGTTATGTTAAAACTTTAAAATTATATTCCGTAGACTCCAGTAGTACTCCTAAAGGAAAACGATGCCTCGTATGATAAAGAGGACCCAATCACTGACATTTTACCAGAGCAATCAGGCGATAACACAAATTTAGAAGAGGTTAACAAAAATCTGCAACGAAAATTAAAAATTCTGCAGAAAAATATTAAAAAGACGACCCGGAAGCGTAGGCTGGAGGCCAAGAGCCTTAAGGAAAAATTAACTTTAAGCTTCTTTACAATTGATTGTATAAAAAAATACAAGAAGAAGATGAAATTTTATACTGGGCTTTGGGCTAACTATTCAACAGTTTGACATCCTATGGCAATTTTTGGGGGACGGTATCCTGAATTTAAATTATTGGACAAGTGAGAAAAAAAATAATCAAAAAGTAAAACGACGTTACAGGAGAGAAACATTAACTTAACTGTCGAAAATCAACTCTTTTTAACTTTATGTAGAATTCGTTGCGGATTGCTACTTGGAATAAAATAAATTTAAGGAACTTGACATTTTTCCGGAAAGAGAAACCAATAAATTAAAAATTCCGAAGACATTCAGAAAACATACAAACATAAGAGTGATAATTAATGGATTTGAAGTAAAAACTCAAAAAACCGAAGATTATCGGGAGCATAAGGGAACACTTATTCTACTTACAATTACAAGTCACACAGTACATTTAAGTTTTTATGTGGAATGCATCCAACAGGTGGAGTTTGCTATATGTCAGATACTTTCGAGGGTGCGATTTCTGACAGGGGACATTTTCAGAGTTTGTGGAATAACAAATTATTTAAAAAAAGATGATGTTATTATGGCAGACCATGGTTTCAATATTGCTGACCTATGTGTAATAGTCTCGGGTGTAAGCTACTAGCACCCCCATTTTTATCTGGAAGGAATTCGTTGACAAAGGAAGAAATTATCTTAACAAGAGATATAGCATAAGCACGTGTGCACGTAGAAAGGATTATTGGTCGAATAAAATAATTTAGAATCCTTCAGCGAGTATTGCCTAAATCTTTGGTTCCAATCGTATCGCAGATGGCGTATGTTATTTCTATGCTTGTTAATTTCCAAGACAAAATAGTTTAACAAAAAATAGATTAATAATAAATAAAATTAAAATTAGATAAAACATTTATTTCTTTTATATTAAATAGTATATTCAGTCATTATAAAAATAAAGGAAATAACGAAAAATTCTTAAAGTAAAAACGACTAGTATAAATTCATTGTTTTCGTTGCAGATAATGTACATACATACGTGTTTTAACTTATATCACATAAATAGGTATCGTATAAATATTTGTAGGAATAATAAAAGTTACCAATTTTCAAGGCACATTTAATAAATATTATAAAGATGAATTACTACAGTAATTATTATTAATCACATTTCAATATATTTTTTAAGAGAAACTTATTAAAGGTAACTCACGGGGCAGTCTCATTTCGAAAAATTCTACTAACAAAATACGTTGATGAATTTTCATTAGTTTTGGCATTAACTGTGAAATCAGCACATCATCACGTTCAACAGTTTCAACAGCCAGCCCAACACTTGACCAAATTATGAAATCACAATACTTTAATTTCATTATTGCCAGGCTGAACTGGATTTGAAAATAATACGCGTGATTTTTTTTTCAGTCTTAAATTTAAATTTTCATCCGTTGTGAAGCACAATGTGTTTGGATTCTTCACTTTTTCATATTCGAGCGGTGAAACGTTCTCAAGTCTTTTTGGACATTTTATCTCTAAAATGGCCCTAATATTTCCATTCGTATCATAAACCACGCCACGCCTTTTTTTCGTCCTTGGTTCCACTTTTTTATGATTGAAGTACAAGTAACAATTTGATAGCCAAAGTGTATGGTGTAATCTTCTAAAGCGAATAGAGTACCAATGATATGCGAACAACAGCGGCTATTCGACGCCTTACACTTACAAGAACATTCGATTATACGTGCATTTGATATGTTTAAAATAATATTAACTTTATACAAAATGCCAGAGTATGAAGCGTGTACATCCGATGACACGTAATAATATTGTTCATCATTGTTGTCTTTAAGGTTGGTTACATGGCCGCTGCTGAAACATATTCGAGCGCGACGTAGGGACTTACAATTTTTTGATGTCGGTTTATAGTCTTCGTCTTCATCACTACTGCT
This sequence comes from Tipula helvola, assembly GCA_963556165.1. Taxonomy (NCBI): domain Eukaryota; kingdom Metazoa; phylum Arthropoda; class Insecta; order Diptera; family Tipulidae; genus Tipula; species Tipula helvola. Next base: position 108,815,374 of record OY744482.1, read on the forward strand.
ATCCTCTCTATTCTCAATATCACCCATTAATTGCTTATATTCCATTATTTTAATGTAACTAAACGATTTTGGAATTATCACAGAAGGGAAGTTTTTCCATCCACTTTCTGGTATTTTTGTTTGTTCTGGTTTTGGAAACTTTTGATAAAACCATGTTGATTTATCTATTGATATTAGAATGTTGCCTTGGTTATTATTAGATATACATTCCTCTACCCTGTAAAATCAATCCCTTAAGAAGAACCAATTAACAAATATATTACAGTATACTACCTTTTTATTAGTTCCGCTTTATTTGCGTTATTTGAAATACCGCGACAAGCAAGCCACCTTTTAAGAGCGCTAACATTATTTAATACTACATTAGGATGAGGAAGTTTGGCTCCAGGTACATCATCTTCAGTCAAAGAGTTCATGGTGCAATTTAAATTGTTATAATGACAAAATTGTATATCGATTCATCGTTTCTTTAAATGAGAGAAACTGTTAAAATCTTGTTTACAAATATGTTTCTTGTACGTATAAATAAGTGGATGTCCCCATATATATTTTGTTTTATTATTAAACTTGATTGTGTTGTGATTAATAATAAAAATTAAATTTTGAGATTAATGTAGACGAAATTAAGTATCCCCTATATAAAAATCCTACGTTAACATAACCACACTTTATTTTAAAAGAATCACAAATTTTATTTCATTAAATCATTATTTTCGTCTATATTAATCTCTAAATTTAATTTTTATTATTAATCACAACACAATCAAGTTTAATAATAAAACAAAATATATATGGGGACATCCACTTATTTACACAAGAAAATAAAATTTGTAATAGTATATTATTCAACGAGCATATAATGATAGCTGTAATTCACGAAGATGAAGTTTGCCGACACGAGCCGATAGGCGAGTGTCGTAAATCATCTGAGTGAATAACAGCCATTATATGCTAGTAGAATACGATACTTTGTCCACGACCGCCAAATATCATTTTGTTTTATAATCAAATTCTTTAAATACTCCTCAAATAATTTTCATCGACATTTTGACGTCACAGTTTAATAATAATGAAAGTGCCAAGTGACTACTAGATAAAATTTCAAAAATCTAATAATTTATTTGGAAGTATTGAATAATGAAAGAAGAGACTACTCGATAAACTAGCAGTGAATAATGAATATCATTATAAGTGATGAAACAAACGTATAATGAACATATTATACGTTAGTCGTGGACAAACCTTATTTTTGCTGTTTTTATGTATGTATTTTAGAAAAATAATGAATTGAATGTCCCCGGGTGATTTAATAGCGCTGCCCAAGCGGGAAAAAATTAACTAAATCGATATTGAGAAACTACCTCATTAATTAATTATTTTTAATATAATTAAACATTATCCTATATTTATTCCATTCAATTTAAAAAAAAAAATCTGTTTTCAAAAATTTCGAAATGAAATTTATTCAAGTACGGCACTTATTCGGAAATACTTCTTTCGATAAAGAGGAGTATATAAAAGAGTGGTAAGACTATAAAATATAATTTGCTCCATTTTTTGTGACGTAAATCAATGTGATTTTTGATCAATCCTCTATCCATGTATATATATCGCTGGGTAGAATAGACATAAATAAACATTTCACATTATTACTTCACACTTTTCCGTGATTTTTCTTTCATAAAGTTTTTTCCACATTGTTGGTAGATCGAAATCATTACATCTAAGGCAAGCAAATATCATCAAAATATTCTACAGGTTATTGGCCCCATGTGTGAAAAAATCGGGAAATAAATAGCGAAATTAAAAGTAATCACAACGGAGACAAATTTTACATAAGGAACAATGACGAACGTAGTGAAACGAAAATTTATTAAATAGAACGACAATAATTATGCAAATTGAAAGTTCAGAATGGAATTGCTAATTCGAAAGCAAAATTGCGGAGAAATCGGCAGCTAAAACAGATGCAAGCACTAGTGAAGTAACCAATACAAAGGAAATCGACGATTGGGAAATGCTTGATGATGTTGTGAGAGGCACAATCGGTTTCTCTGTTGAAGATGATCAATTGGCACACACTCGTACGGTAGGTACAGCAAGGAAAATATGGGACGCATTGAAAAGGGTGTACGCTTGCTAATAAGGCAATTTTTGGTGTGATCAATTTGTGCATTGAAACTCAAAGAAGTTGTTGATATGAAAGCAAACAAAAGTCGAATGCAACACAAAATTGAGCGACCTTGGTGAAGGAATATTGGCAAGTTTATTTCCGAACATATTTTTACTCGGTAGTTTGCCAGAAAGTTATGTTACAATGATTTCAAAAGTGAATCAGTGAGCATTCATGGAATTGGTAATGGCTATTTGACATTTTTTGACGCAAGTGGATGCATTCATAAAGCAAAAGCAATCGATGTTTTGTATACACCAAAATTGGTTGGGAAGTACTTTCTGTCCGACGGTTGGTAAAAAATGGTCTTAAAATCGAATTCAGCGATCAAATTTGTGAAATCAAGCACAATTGTCAACAAATCGGTGTAGCTGACATAGTTGGTGAATTGTATGTGTTGCGTCAACCAGATTCAGTTTGTGCGTTGTTAGCTCACACTGACAAATGCATACATGAATAGCTTCGAAAAATGAAGCAAGCTGCGATTCGGAAAATAGCATCAGAAGATACAATATGCGGAGTCAGGGAAGTTTGTAATGTGTGCATGAAGAGAAAAATGACACGGCTACCGTTTCCAAATATATCAGCGAGTGAGCCTTCGGTGGTGCATGATTTATATACGGACGTTTGCGGACCTATGCGTACAGCGGCTCCCAGTGGAAAACGTTACTTGGTCACCTTTATTGATGCTTATTCACGTTTTCCATTCGTTATTTAGTTGACACACAAATCGGATGTTGAAGACACTGTGAAGTGGTTTGTCGCATTGTGTAAAAACAAGTTCGATCGACAACCAAAAATAATACGATCGGATCGGGGTGGTGAGTTCACTTCAAAAGAATACACAAACTATTGAAAGTTAACGGCAACTAACTATGCACAACAAAAAGGTAAAGCTGAACGGAAGAATCGCATTTTAATTGGAACGGCTCGTTGCATGCTCATTGACGTGAAGTTACCAAATAGTTTTTGGGGTGAGGCCATTGCAATGGCAAGTTTCATTCAGAATCGTGTGATAACAAGAACAACGAACATGACACCATATGAACGGTGAAACAGCTGTGGCAGCTGAAATGATTTTTCGTGGACATGAAAAGCATCCGAAAGTTTATCGTTGCCACAATCCTTTAACGAAGAAAGTAGAAGTCAGTCGAGATTTTCGGTATGGTACACCAAATACGAAAGACAGCGAACAACATGATAGTGTCGGTAAATATGTAAACGCAGAGGAGTAGTGGTTTCAACAGAAACACAAGTAAATGAACGAAAAAATTATCAAGTTCAACCAACGGTACGTGTTTCACAAAAAACAACAAAGGGTATGCCACCCGAGCATTTGATCGATGAAATAAATATGGAGAAATGAATGAACCTAAAAATTATGATGAAGCCGTCAAAAGCTACGAAAAGGTGCAATGGCTTACTGCGATGCAGGAAGAAATTGAGTCACAAGAACCCAACGGTACATGGAAACTTGTAGATTTGCCGCCAGTAATAACCAGAGCGGATGGTGAAGTGCAACGATACAAAGCCAGATTCGTGGCACAAGGATTTTCACAGAAGTACGGCGAGGATTATGACGAGGTGTTTGAAGCTAAATGAAAGATGGGATGATTGAGATTAAAACCTTGTACTGCTAGATCTGTAGGTTAATGTTATTTCAATGAATTTTGCTAGGATTCAATGAACCAAAACTTTTAACGAGATTCTAGGCCTTAGTATATAACGGACTGAATACTTATAACTAAAAACTGAACAATACTGACTAAAAATTCTTATATTTCTTTTTTCAAATTCTTAAAATTGAAAATAGGGTTCTACAAAGTTTTTGAAGTCTTCCATGTTTTCCATTTGCCCAATTGAAACATTGTAATCATAGTCTTTCTCGTAATTGAATGCTGCTAACTTTAAATCACCTCTAGAATCGGGCCTCACGATGTTCATTGGTTACAGTAGCTCTAGAAGAAGACATCCTGCTTCGAACATTTTCAAGTCGTGTTTCACGCTGTTCAGTTATTTCATTAGCTCTAGAAGAAAACGTACTGCTTCGATCATTTTCAAGTCGTGCTTCACGCTGTTAGCTTGATTCAACCACCCTTGTGGCTCTAATCTTCTTCGACTTTGCAGTTACCTGCCCACAGCCCAATTGATCTTTTTTTCGGTGGCATTTTTAAGCAAAAATGAAACGTGTAGCTAATTAATCAGGAATGACGGGCATTCAAAACAGAAATTAGTGTTAATTTATCAAAACGATTTTAGTGTTCCCTTCGATACGTTTCACCGCAAACTGGGCCCTGATTCTCTAAAAAATAAGATAATGGGTAAATGTGTAAACATGCAAAAAGCGAAGCGTACTTTATTGCGTTCGCAATTTTTCGATTTGGCTACTACTTCAAAAAAAAAATCAAAAATTTCAAACTAATAAAAGACAGCTTTGCTTTTTACAGGTTTACACGTTTACCCATTATCTTATTTTTTAGAGAATCAGGGTACTGTGTTTGAAAATGTCTTTACGGAATTTTTTTTAAGCAAAATCAAATGTTATCTACAATCAAAAAGTAATCATAGTTTAACACGTTTATAAACTGAAAACTTAAATCTAATAAGAATGTATATTCACTTGAAATAATATTTAATACCTGGAAAATAATCACCAACAATTATTTTATTGCAATATAGCTAACTAATCGAGAACAACGGCATCCGAAACACAAATTAATATTAATTTATTCAAAACGATTAAAACTACGTCCACTTCGATATATTTTTCCGCGAACTGTGGTTGAAAATGACATTTCGAAAAACAAAAGAAGTTTTTTCAAACTAAGGCAATTTTACACATACAATAATTTGAATCTTCGTACTTTTCAAAGTAAATCAGTTTATACGTACAATATTTTTTAGTACATTTTCTAGAATTTATTTTATGAAACAATCATTGATTTATTTAAGTAATAAACTAAATAAAGTAATAAACTATTGGCGTTTAGTATGAAACTACTATTTTCATTGAAAGCCGCCGGTTGCAATAGTGGATTAAAATAGAATGTTAATTATTTCTGAAGTTATGTGTAAATTAGAACTCGCTGACTATGGTACATTTCAAAACATGATATTATAAATAGGATATCACTAAACAGTACATGTCAAACCAGTAAAAATGGATTATTAGTATGGATATTATAAGTGTTCAGAGATTTGTCTTCAGTTAAAGTGACGAAAGATTGTCTTAAATTTAAATTAATAAAATTAATTTGAATAATTAAATCACTTATAGTAGAGGTATGATTTGTGTATAACAATCGCACGCTAGATATTCTTTTTGGTGTATAAATTTGCGGCTAAGGCGCTATTTCGGAACATTTAAATAATTGTATCTATACATGTAAAAATGAATTCTTAATCCAGGGCAGACTTCCGGATTGGAGCATGTCACTAATTTCCTATAACCCCTTTCCTAAAGTCATTCCCCTCAAAAAATCTTAAAAAAATTGAAATTTGAGAAAAATTTGTACCACAGCCCCTAGACCCCGGGGTCCAGCCCCTTCAAAAGTATCGTGGGCTTGGTCCTGAACATGCAACATATACATGGTAAAAATTTCATGGTGATCGGTAAAGCGGCTAAGGCTTTATTTCAGAACAATCAAATAATTGTATCTTTACATGTAAAAATGAATTTTTGATCCAGGGGCGGACCGCCCGAATTCAAACATGTCTCTTATTTCATATAACCTCTTTCCAAAACTCATTCTCGTAAAAAAATTTAAATTTTTGAAAAAATTTGTACCATGGCCCCTAGACCCCGGGGTTCAGCCCCTTTCACAATATCGTAAGATTGGTCCTGAACATGCAACATTTGCATAGTAAACATTTCATGGCGATCGATTGAGCGACTGAGAAGTAATTTTGAAATAATCAAATATTTGTATCTATAGGTACTCATCTATGTCAGTAATTTCATATAATCAGCCCCATAAACTCATTTTCGTGGAAAAATTTAAAGAAAATTAAAATTTTCGAGAAAATTTGTATCGCAGCCCCTAGACCCCGCGGTCCAGCCCCTTCCAAAATATCGTAAGGTTGGTTCTGGATACGCAACTTGGACATGGTAAAAATTTCATGGCGATCGGTTGAGCGGCTGAGACGCCCATTCGGAACAGACAAACAGGAATTCATTTTTATATAGATAGCTATTTCTTAAAATTCTAAATTCCAAAAGTTCATGTTTCCATCAATTTTCTTAACATTAACTAAAAACCATTAAATCTTCAAACCCTTATGAACTTAGTGAGATACTAAATATTGTTAGGTTTTTAATCTTGAATTTGTTTAGAAATAACTTTTAATATTTCAAAATAATTAAAAATCAGAAAGTTCTTAAAATTCTTAAAATCTTTGTCTAGACATTCTAGAAATTTTTAATTTTAAAGTGTTAATTATTTCAGATGTATTTTAATTATTTTAAAATCTTAAATTTTTGAAATCTTCAATACAAAATTATTGTAATTTTACTAAATGTCTTAATTTTTCAGAATTTTAACTATAAGTATCGAAATTCAGTTAAAATAACTTTATAAATTTTTAAAACTCTTGAAATATGTCGATATCATTTTTGTATTTCTTAAAACTATTTTGAAAATTTTTAGACGTAATCTTGTTGAAATTTTTAAAACTGTTTAAATTCACAGAACTTTTGTTATTGAAATCTAAAATTTCTTGGATATTTTGACTTTTTTCAATTTCTGAAATTTCTTGAAATATTCTTAATAAAATATTTCTAATTTTATAACTTATTGAAATTAAAAGACGTGGTTTACATAGTTTTTAAAATCCTTTTAATGTAAGTACTTAACTCTTAAATCTAAAATTCTTGAAATAAAAGTTGACATTTTTTAGAATCTTAACCCTTAAGGGACACACTATCAAAAAGTTACGTAAGAGATACACTGGGTGATTTTTACCCAGCGATAATTTGAAAGCTTATATCTCGTGATCAAATTGATCAAATTCAATCAATTTTTTTTCAATTGATACAAAATTTTCTCAAGAACATAAAAACATAGTTTTGTTAAGATAAATTAAATAGGTGCAAAAATATTTACAAAAAACTAACTGAACTTTTTTTAAAAATCGTCTTTTTTTTAAATGCTTATATTTTTATCAAGAATTAATATTTTGACACTCTGTAGGTGACCGATGAAAAGCTAAAGAGTTAAACGTTAAGATGGTACTATGGGTTTTTCCATCCATTTCAAAAACTATATTTTTTTTTGCAAATCGAAAATAGAAGTTTATTGAAAACAGTAAAATTGAGGTAAAATCTAAAAGTTGGCTATTTTGCGTGAAAAAAACGGTTTTGAAATTAATAATCGATATTCTCCCTTATGCCAGATACAGTGCGTGAATAGCCAGTGAGTCTCTAACGTCAGAAAAACATGTTTATTTCTAAAATCCTTTTTTGTTAAATATCGTGTGTTTGTGTTAAACTTATAGGAGTATAATTTTTGTCTGTTTGAACTAAAATATGTATATAAGAGAAACCTAACTATAACCGACTTCGACGGGACAAAAAAGGTGTCCATTGAAGTGAGGTGTCCCTTGAACTGAGGATTTGTGGTTGGGATTCTATTTCGTATCCGATTTTAATGAAATTCAGCATTCCCAATGTAAATGGGATTCTTAAATGATGTTTAGATAAAGTTCTGGAATATGGCCAGTTAGCAAGAGACTTGGCCATTTCTTATGCGATCTTGATGAAATTCTTAAATGGTTTTTAGATAAAGTTCTGGAATACGGCCAATTAGGATGGAACTTGACCATTTATTATGCGATCTTGATGAAATTCAGCATGTACGATGGAAATGGGATTCTAAAAAGATTATCTTAGCTGATTTTGATCAAATTCAGCATGTATGATGGATAAGGGATTTTAAAACGAGTTTTAGACTAAGTTCTGGAATATGGCCAATTAGAAAGGAACTTGGCAATTTCTTATCCGATTTTGATGAAATTCAGGAAGTAGGATGGAAATAGGCCTCTAAAATTATTTTTAAATGAAGTTCTTAGATATGGCAGACTAGGAAGGAACTTAATATGATTTTATGTATTTGATGACCTGCTATAAATAAGTTTAGAACCCCATTTCCATAGTACATGCTGAATTTCATCAAAATTGGATAATAAATGGGCAAGTTCCTTCCTAATTGGCCAAATTCCAGAATTTCATCTAAAAATCATTTGAGAATCACATTTCATGTTAAGAAATGGCCCAGTTCTTTCCTAATTGGCCATATTCCAGAACTTCGTCTAAAAATCATTTGAGAATCCCATTTCCAACGTGCATGCTGAATTACATCAAAATCGGATTAAAAAAGGCTAAGTGCCTTTCAAATTGATCATATTCCAGCACTTCGTCTAAAACTGGTTTGAGAATTCCATTTCCATCGTATATGCTAAATTTCTTCAAGATCGGTTATGAAATGGCCAAGTTCCATCCTAATTTTATTTTTATATGACAACAAAACATATAAAGATGAAATTTTAGTAAAGTATGTAAACCAATATTTGAAGGCTCCAGGCTGGTCTTTGGGCGCTATTGATATTAAACAAGGTTAATTTTTTAATTTATTTCTTGCATGAATTTAAATTTTTGTTGCGATTTTCCCAATAAAGGATGGTACATAATTTTTCTTACTGATCCTAAAACAATATTTTGTACATTTTAAATCACGTTCAGATGAAATTTTTAACTCTACATGAACAGACTACAAATGATGAGGATTTTATAAAAGTATCGGAAGGAACCACCACGTCGCGCATCATCGACATCTCGGAGTTTATGAACGCCGCTTTACCATCTTCGATCCGATGGCTGAAGTAAGTTCAAGTTTGTTTAAGTTTATATAACCTAACCTTCTTTACAAATAATTTATTCAGATCAGACAGTATCATCGCTTAAAGATATTGAGCTTATACAACCTATTGTTAAGGATATTGAAAAGTTTTGTATTAGTTCATAGTTTGATGAGATATTATATTTTAGTACTCCCTATTTTGCATATAAGGTTGGATTGCAATACGCGTTTTTAGTATATGATATAGATTCATTAAAATGTAATCACACTTCTTATAAAAGTAAGGCTGCTAACGGTCAACATTTTATAATTTGGGACTATTATTCAAATGTCACCGTAAAAATTAAAATTTTAAATGTTTAAAATAAATAAATATAAATATTTGAAGTTTAAGTGTTCTATTGTATACTAAAATTCTAACAAAAATTTCAGATTAATCATGTGAGACAAAGATAAAACATTTTAATGGTGTTAGCCGGAACAGAAACCAACGAAAGCAACAAATATGTACGCATTTAACCTAAACTTAAGACATCAAACACTATTTACCATTACTACAAATGACTTTTCGTTGTACAAGTAGAAAATCAGTTAATACAAGGATTTTATAACAAGACTATTCGGTTGTGAAAACTAATTTTCAGTAGACGCCAGGAACGATTTTCTAGTTCTCACGATTGATTTATCAGTTGGAAATACTAATATTAAGGTTACAGAAACTTTTAATTAGTTAGCACAACCAATCATTAATAAATACAATCATTAATTAATTTATATCAATTTCAAATTATTGGTGTCGCAACAATATTATCTTATTTATACTACAACCGCTTAATTCGGTCGGCAAAAAATTCGGTTGCCACAAACAAAGTGTTCTCTCATTGTGGCAGGTTTAGGTGATTAACTTAACATAACTTTATTTTGTCCATGCTCCATTTATGTCAGAAAGGTTCATCTTCCATATTCAAAATAGAATAACTTATTGACTTTTTGAATCAAAAATGTAACGTAATTTAAATACTGAGCGAACAGTAGCCGTCTTTAGGCAGGGGTCTCTCAGCATCATCGGAATGGCTTGAAATGATTCAATAGATATTTATACATAAATGTTTTCACATAAATCTTTTGCGAGTTGAGCGTGAACTCGCTCGTTGGTTTTAGATTTTTTTTTTTTTTTTTGCGCGGTTCCAACCAAGGGTTTTGAACAACAACAAATAAATATATAAGGGTCGATGCACTAGAAAAAAAAACATATAATAAAAATGCAAATCTGGCGCGAAAGTTTCTTCGGTGATCGTTTTTTTTTTTTATGACGGTAGTTATGTAATTTTTTTGAAAATGTTGAAAAATTGAAAGCTGAGTGTTATTGATTTAGGATAACTAACATTTGTTCGGGTTTATACAGCAACATTTTTGGTTGGGTTTATCGAAATACGTGACCGCTAGAGAAATATCATAGAAGCTAAATGAAAGATGGGATGATTGAGATTAAAACTTCCTACTGGTAGATCTGTAGGTTAATCTTATTTCAATGAATCTTGCCAGCATTCAATGAACCAAAACTTTTGTGAACAAGAAATTATAACAAGATTCTAGACCTTAGTATGTAACTGACTGAAAATAACTATAAACACTGAACAATACTGACTAAAAATTCTTAAATTTCTTTTTTATTCTTCCAATTTATAATTTTATTAAAATTCTTAAAATTGAAAATAGGGTTCAACAAAATTTTTGAAGTCCTCTATGTACGGTACTAAATTCTAAAATCTATTATTCTTGTAGTAAAATTTAAAAGTTAGAATCTCAAAATTTTTAATATTTATAAATTAAACGCCCATAATGCTTTACTTAAATTTCTAAATTTTTTAATTTTTTAATTTTTTCAAATTCGTCAAACAGTTAAAAAATTCAAAATTCTTAAAATGATTTAAACTCTGAAATTCTCAATATCTTTATTTTTCAGAGTTTTACTCTAATTAAAATTATTAATGTTTAATAATTATGTTAACTATATTTATAGAAATTCAGTGAAAATAAATAAAACTTTATAACTTTCTAAAACTCTTGAAATATGTCGATATCATTTTTGAATATCTTAAAATTATTTTGAAAAGTTAAACACGAAAACTTGTTGACATTTTTAAAATTGTTTACGTTCACAGACCTTTTGTTATTGAAATCTAAAATTTTTTAGTTCAATTTTCTTGGATATTTTGACATTTTTAAATTTCTGAAATTTCTTGAAATATTCTTAATACAATATTTCTAATTTTATAACTTATTGAGATTAAAAGACGTGGTTTACATAGTTTTTAAAATCCTTTTTATGTAAGTACTAAACTCTTAAATCTAAAATTCTTGAAATAAAAGTTGACATTTTTTAGAATCAACAATTTTAATATTTTTAAATATTAAGAAATCTAGAAAGTTGTAGGTATTTATTTAGCTACTAAATTTCTTAATATTCATGGAATATTTAAAATTTTCAAATAAGTAAAATTAATGAAATTCTCATATTTTTTGAAAATTCTTCTGAAAACTACTACAAAATTTAGAATCTCTAGAAATTTGAAACTCTTAAATCTTTAAGAGGCATTATAAATTTATAAATGTTTAAAAATTGAAAACTTTAGATATTCTTTAAATTTGTAATTTTTATGATTTTTTTAAAATTATCTAAAATTTTTGAAATTTAGAATTTTAAACTCATAGAATTATGTAATATTTTTGTTATTATCGATTTTAATGAAATTATTTGAGTAATTTTCATTGTAATAGTTTTTGAAAACACACTACACTTGAAACTCTTCAAATAAAACTGTAAACTAGAATCCAAAATTTTTTAAAACTAATTAAAATTTCAATTATAAATTATTGTAATTTTTCTTTTTAATTCTTCAAATTTTTTAATTCTTTAGAATCTTTAAATACTTTGAATTTTATAAACTCAAATATGTAGTCGAAAATGGATTTTTGGAAGGCTTAACATTTTTAGACAAAAGCTTTTAAAATGCTTGAGGTGAAATGGAATTTCAAAGTAGTTTTGAAACTGTTTAAAATTATTGAAATCCAACATATTTTGGAAATCAATTATTGAAATGTCCATAATAATGTAAATTTTAAAAATATTCGAGTTTCGAATGCCTTAACATTTTTGAAACATTTAGAAACACCTCTCCTAATTGTGTGCTATTTGGAACTAATACGAGCTTACTCATTTTTGTATGAAAGCCGGTCCAAGTAGCGGCTTTAATTGAAATATAAGTCTGTAAAATGGTCTTTTAAATATTTAAAAAAAATTTTCATTATAGGAGCAAGCAGATACTACCTTGGAGAAAATAGCTATAATGATTTTTATTTTATTTTTAACAGGTATTTAACAGACATATTTCATAGAATAAGCAAATTTCAAGGCAAAGCAATATGCCGTTTTCTCAGTATCGATTATGTGAAAAGCAAATAAATCCATCATGTCCTAAGTTTCATAACTTAGCTTTAGAATTTGTATGCCACATCAGACAACTTTAAAAACGTTAAAAAAAACCTTAATGTTTGTTTAATCTGGGCTCTCTGAGTTTTTGAACATTATATGCTTCTAATTGATTTAAAAAAAAAAATCATTGTAGCTACATAAAAAGTAGCTGCAATAATAAAAAAATGTACCATTTGAACCATTTAGGGCTAAGATCCTTTCTTTAAATTATTTAAATTCTTCCATTCTTGACGCATTTTTTTCAAACTTATTAAATGTATTAAAAATATATTGAACTAGTGGAATACCTTTGGATAATTTCAAAATTCTCCAAATTTTCAAAACTCAATTTTGATTTCTGTTATTCTTTTAGGAATATTGATTCCTGAATTATTTAACATTCAAAAAATTTAATTTCGAAACTTTTAAAACTCTTAAAATTCATAAAATTCTTAAAATTTTTAGAAAATTTACGAAGTTTAGAAATGATATAGGTAAATATGTAAGTTTTTTGAAATTCTAAAAGAAATCATAAATTTCTTGAAATTTATTGAAATTCTCAAATTTTTGGTAATTTTATTTACAGAAGTCTCAAATTTGAAATGTTTAAAATTAAAACATTTAATTTAATTATTATATAAAAAATTTTAAACGTTTTGAATCTATAAAAACACTACATATTACTAAAATTTTATAAATTCTGAAAACTTTGACAATCTTAGTCAAATTTAAAGTATTTTTGAAAATTTTTAAATTAGCATCGGATGATATTTTTAAAATTCTCTAAATAAAAGTTGCACATTTTTTAGAATCGCAAAATTTAAAAAATTTATGATATTGCTAAATTTTTAGATGCCCCAGAAATCTTTGGGATTTAAATATCGGTAAAATTCTTGGAAGTCTTAAACGTTTTTAAACCAATCTCAAAATTGAATTTCTTTAAATTATTATTGAAACTCAAATTTACATTTTAAAAATATTAAATCCCAATCAATTTCAAAAAAAAATATAAAAATTTTCTAGAAATCTTGAAATTCTTGAAGTTTGTAATTTTTTTGACAATCTTACAATTGTTCATAGAATTCCATAGAAACACTATATAAAGTAAATGTAAATTTTCTACAAATTTGAAATTCTTTAAAATCTTTGAAATATTCTTAAAACTTTTGAAAACAAAAGACGTTGAAAATTCTTTAAATTTTTAGAATTTATAAAATATATAAATTAATCTGTTAAAATTCTAGAAAAAAAGAAAAAGAAATTTAAAATTCGGAAACTTCTAAAAATATTAAAAAATTACGATTTTTAGAAATGATCAAAATATGTAAATTTTTTAAAATATGTACATACATACTTTAAATTTTTTTACAACATAAACTTTTTTGTAATTCTTTAGAATCCTTAAATATTTTTGGATTTTGAATTTCTTAAAATTTTGAAATTTAATGTTTTAAAACTGTGATAATGCTGAAGATTTTTTGTATTCGGTAAATTTTCAAAACTCTTGATATGTGTAGACAAATTTGTAACATTATTGAATATATTTAAATTTGCAAACTTGTTGATATTTTAAAAATCTTTCAAACTCGCACTAACTTTGATGGAGAAATTTAAATATTCTCTTAGTTAAAATTCTTAAAATTATTGATTAATCAAAATTTTTGAAAGCCCAGATAGTTTAAGGTATTATTTATATCAATCATCAAATTCTTAAAATTTGCTTGACATTTCTTGAAATTGAAATTCTTAAAATTAGTAAAATTCACCCATTAAAATTTTATTTCTAATTAAAAATTTTGAAATTATTGAAATAATTTGCAAGTTTTTTGATACTCTAAAAAATTATGAGTTCTCTAGAATTTTGAAACAATTGATAAACATGTCCCAAATTTCCTAATAAGTTTACATTTTTAAAACACTTAAAATTATTTAAAATGTATAAGCTGAAAATTGGGAATTTAATATTTCTTAAAATTTGTTAAATACAATTTTTGAAATTACTTAATTTTGTTTTTTCAGCACTAGAATCTTATAATTCTTTAAATTGTACGAACTTTTATAATTTTTGAAATTAAACCTGTTGAAATTTTTTAAATTAACATAAAATTTTTAAAAGTCGTGGCAATCGTTATTTTACGTACTTTCTAACAGTGTACAAGGTAAATTCAAATACTGTACTAAAAAGCTGGGTAAATGCGACAAAACCCAAAAGTGGCAAAATTTATTAAACAAATATAACGTAATGTTCTCTCTACAAGCCCACTACCATTATTAAATAATATTCGTCTATTATATTATATTTGTCTTTCTACAGAAAATGATTCAACCAGAGTCCGGTGAATCTACCGAAGACAGGGAAATACAACCCATTCAGTGGGAGCTCTTCAATGAGCTTCGTGACTTTTTGAAGTCGAAGCACGGCCAGCACCCAATTTACATCATTGACCCATATGAATCGCAGGACGCTAACACAGAGCCTTTCACTTCGAGTGGTTCGTTAGGAAATTCAAAGTGTGCGCGCATTTCAACAGTACAAGAATTTCAAGACGAACCGCAGATCTCTGGAAAAGTGCCCTTCACTTCAATCAGTTCATACTCTGCCCGCAGTATTTCCAGGTCGACAGAACAACATTTAAACACTGATTCAGAAACTTCAGATTAAGATAGCAGAAATCACGGATGGTTTGATTTTATTTAAAAGAAACGGCCGATGATGTGCGGTAAAGCGTTCAACACGTTGAAAAATGTGTAACCTTTGTTTCCGAAAAAATGTTTCCAAATGATGATTTTTCAGATTTGGATAAATAAACTGTGATTCCTTAATTTTAATAAGACTAATTTAATAAATTTTAATGAATTAAACACTTATGTGAGAAAAATATGAGATTGACATAAATGAATTTTTAAAATTTTAAATTGTTTTATTTATTTTAATTTTACATATTTATCGCTAATCTCTGATGCTTGATTGGTAATCATTCGTAGTTTTATTGTTGCCATAACATATCCGGATGATTAAATTGAAGTTTTTGTTTCATATGTCGCAGTTCGATTGAGATGCTATTCCCGATTTTGTGAATAATAACTTTGGTATTTCTGGTGCTATGGTTACCAAGTTGATACCAAATGGGCGTAAACTTGCCAACTTGGAGTATGTCAAGTTTCTATTCCTAATGAGCTGGTTGTCCGTCATCCTAGTCTCGACGTCAGTGCCGTTCGTGTTAAAGTGGCCAGTTCCTCTATTTCTCATCATCGCAGTGTATACTCTCTACGGATGGAACTTGGACTATTTTGAAAGGATAATCAATTTCATTGACTCAGTTGTGATGCTATCAGTGCGTCCAAATGATTAACTTGTAATTGTGGGCGACTTTAATCTGCCCGATATAGCTTGGTTTTATGTTGATGGTATTTTTATATCGCTTTCCACTGACGAAAAGGCATTATACCTTATAGACTACTTTACTAGCATCTCAACCAAGCAGCTGAATTGTATTAATAACAGTTAGGGGAAACACGTGGACCTAGATAGATTTCACCGGCTCCCAGAGCATCTACCGTACAAAATTATGATAAATAGTTTTCATATAAATTGCAATTGATTCCTTTCCTAACAAGTTTAATTTTAATTTCAGAAATGCCGACTACGCTTCATTAAACTAGTTCCTCAGTAATTATGATTGGGATTTTTTGCAACGTGGCGATAATTTAAATGACATCGTTTTAATGTTTAACACTGGAGAAATACGTAAATACATTTTAGGATTATATTATTAAGTAAAAACGTAATTAGATATTTTTTGGAACAAATGTTCAATTTAATTTTATTGTTTTATGATCATTGAATTTACATTTTCTACGATCAACCCTAAATTTATATTTTTTTTACTAGCTTTATTACTTTATCACCGACCTTTTCTTTTTTGTATATTATTTTTACGATCGCAGCTGAATTTATATTTTATATTATATACTTACTAAATAGAAGAAGAATTTCTATTGGTCCACTTTAGTTTATATAATTTTGTTAAACTAGTAGTAGGGATAAAAAAAAAATGTATAAAATTAAGAATTTTCCTTACAAATGTATCAGTCAGTCAGTCAGTTTTCAGTTATCAGTTATCAGTTAATCAAATTAAGCAAAAAGTGAACAAAGAAAATTAAAAATAAATAAATAGTTGTTTTTATCAAAATAAAAACCAAAAGAAATTTTTAATTAAAATCAACAAACACGACGTTCTCAACAAATTGGTCTCAAACAATTGGTTGTTAAATGTGGAGAATCGTCACAATAAGTTCCATCCATTAAACAAACGGTACGGGGTTCAATTTTGCCCCGATTTTGATATTGCCCGCAAAGAGTTTAAAAGTTTAAATTTGTTTTTATATAATCAATACGTTGTGCGAATCGAGGAGGAACTGACATCAAGTCCAAAGGAGTTCTGGAGTTTTATGAATGGTAAGAGAAAAGTGGTTGGTTTTCCTTCGCCTATGTCTTACCAGAACTCCGTCGCTATAGTCAACCCTCCGAGATCTGTAATTTATTTGCTAGCTATTTTGCCTCAGTATACGAAACAGCCATAATGTCCCCTACCATGCCTTCATACGCTAACAGTTTCATGGACATCAATTATTTTAACTTTACTGAGCAGAAAGTTACCGAAGGATAGTTAGCTTACTTAATCTTGATGTTAAAGAGGGCGCTGTTCACGGTGGTATTCCGCCGATCCTTATTAATCATTATTCTGGGAGTCTGTCCCGCCCAATCACCTTCTTTTTTAATGAAATTTTACAATGTAGTTTTTTCCCACTTGGAGTCTTGAAAAATTGCCTGCCTCCATCCCATTTTCAAGGCGGGTATAAGAAACGAAGTAAGGAACTATCAAGGATTGCCATTCTTTCCGTCATACCCAAACTAAATATTTGAATCTATGGTTCACAGGGTCTTGGTTTTCCATACTAAATCATTAACATCTTCTGCTAAGCATGGATTTTATCCAGGCAGATCCACTGTAACTGATCTGTTTTCTTTATGTGGCAAATTATTTTGCAGTTTAAACTAGTATAATTTCAGAAAACCGAAAAAACAGCTGTTTACCGCTCTTTTTTCGAATCTAAAACCGAAAACAACTGATTTGACAAACCCTAGTTTAAACTCCAGGCAATAACTGGACGTTATTTACACTGATTTTGCGAAAGCTTTCGATAAGATCGACCACTCGCTCTTGATCTCCAAATTAAAGAACTTAAATTGGCAGGACATCTCAAATGAATGGTTGCGTTATACCTTTCGGACATTCCGAACATTGGCAATCCATTAGGATTTGGGATTTTGGTTCCCAGCTATTTCGCGTGACATCTGGCGCACCTTAAGGAAGTCATATCGGCCCTTTATTATTTACATCGCTTATCAAAGATATTGCTGACTGCTTTGAGTTTGCCAGCTGCCTCTTGTTTGCCGATGATATGAAAATTTTCACCCGGGTCAACAGCGTGTCCGATTGCGTAAAGCTGCAAGATGATTTAGACAGATTTTGTAGTTTGTCTATTCGCAATAGATTGGGACTCAACGTGATTAAGTGTAAGAGTCTTTCATTTTATCGCACCCGGTCATCTCTGTCCCATTAATATCGTATGTATGGTGCGGAAGTTGTCAGAGTGGAATTTGTATCCGATCTGGGTATAATTTGTACAGCTGATGCTACATTTACTAGACATATTAACACCATTATACCTAAGGCATTATGTTGGGTTTTATTAAGCGGAACTGTAAGGACTATCTCGACCCGATTACTCTAACATCACTATACGGTTCTTTTGTTCGTTCTATTTTGGAATATGCATCGCCAGTGTGGTCACAATCTTATCACTGTCATTTGGATAGAATAGAGAGAGTTCAGAAACAGTTTGATTTGTACGCACTGCGATGTCTATCGTCTGCACTGTCTGTTGAATATGTTCTTCCACCCTACCAATATCGCTGTAACCTGTTGCACCTGCACCGGTTAGTTTGTCGACGTGTTGTAGCCTCCGCATTATTAATTTGCGATATTTTCAGTTCTCGGATCGATTGTACGGTACATTAAATGCGTCCACGCGATGGACTGTTACTCATTAATCAACTAATTACGGTCTTTCGGAACCACTATTGAGAGCATCGCGCGAGAGTTTAATTCAGTGTATGGTGTTTTTCATTTCAACATGTCCAGAGAGTCGCTTAAGAAAGCTTTATTTAAATTTTATTAATTTCCTTGTGTAACAAGTGCTGCCTCCTCGTGGCAACCACTGGTAACTGACACCACTAGGCAGAATGTGACCTTTCGGAAAAAAAACCTTGACAAAAAACCCTAATCTAAGGTGGAACGGCACATGCCGAAGGATGAATGGCTTGATAGGTTAATTAGTAAAAAGTATGTGGACTCTGGATACCAGGCACCCTCCAGTTTTATTTAGCCTTCCTTTAGTAAAGCTGGGTGACCTACAGGCGACTTCCCATTCCCAGCAACTCTTAAGAGTAAAATCAAAACGGAAGTCGGGGCAGGGCTAGGAATATACGGGAGTGAGACCACCTTCTCGCAGTCCTTGGGAACCAATGCTACCGTATTTCCAGTTGAAGTACTTCCTACAGTAAACATCTGGGAGGGAGATCAATGAGTCCAAATAGTATGTATGTACTGGTCGGCAGTATTATCAGGTTCATTAAGAGCCTGAATATTGACTGGACGGATAATAAAGCAGGGCTTGGAAGCACAAAAAATATTTTAGGTCGCAGTGCGAGATGGCTAAATGCTCACATGGCCGTACAACAATAATAATAATAAAAATTAGACCACAGACTAAATTTGGTTTTTTTTCGTATGGTAATTGTTAGGTTTTATAAAATCTTGGAATAAATTCCCAATTCATAAAATTGACCAATGCAATAAAGCGGACATTGACATATATTTCTGTAATATTAACATGCTATTGTAAATTCGTAAATTGCATGCAAATAAAAATACAATCATTTTTAATTTCAGCCCGACCATAATTACATTCTTGTATGCATCTGATTTTCTATTATAAATACATAATATTATGTATAACTACACTCACGCACAACATAATTAAAATATTCTTAGCCAAATTATGCTGCACACGTATATAAAAATTAAATAGCTGATGGCGGTTAAATATTTGCATGAAATTGTATCATTTGTCATGTTAATTTCCGTAAGTATAGTGAACAAGTCATGATTTTTGCCAAATCTACCGTTTTAATGATATTTAAAACTAGAAGCGACTAATCCAGACCAAATTTGTAACAAAATTCGCTTTCATTTTTATATGTACCAAAATCGAAGTGAAAGAGAAATGATGTATGTTGGATATATAGCTAACTATAATGTAAACCAAAACTATTTTTTTTTTCTATACAACAAAAAATTTATTCAGTATTCAAGTCATGGCTTTTATTGGTAATATACCAGTTTTGTTGTATCTCTATACATTTTTGTTTTTGTTGAGTTAATTTTCAATTTCGATTTCAGTCTTAATGCGCTGCTGCTGTTGCTGCAATATATCTGCTTAAGGTATTACACAGACTCATATATAAGAACTATTTATTGTTCTTTACCTAAAGAATATTTTGTTACAGATATAGCTAGGTAGGTCTTGATAGTGATACACAATAATATATTATATTACATAGAGAGAAAATAATAGCGCAGCAATATAATAAAATGGGGTACAGAAGAAGTTAAAACAATTACCGTAATTGATTTTATAGCTATCTGGAAATGGAAATGAAAATTTTATTTTTTCATTGTGCGGTTATGCTAATTATGATTCGATTATAATTCATCAGGATAACTAAATAAATTAATTTTTTTATTTTTCTATATAATCGAGAACATACATACGTACATACATAATACGTATACCAATACAAAAAAAAATGTTTGTTACTGGAATTAATTCCGCGCAGCACACAAAAAGTTCAAACAACTTAACATTGTGCTCGATACAATTCCTCACACATACACACAGCCAGAGATAGAGAGATGGAAATTTAATCTTTTTTGTTATGTATGTAGTACGGCATAAGAATAAAGATAAAACGCGGATTAAGTCGCGATGAGTATTAAAAATTGTCGATATTATAAAATGTTATACGTGTAATCCTCCTATCTATGGGCTAAAATGATATGTGCTGTACGCACCACCTTAAGTATACATCACCGCAGGAAACTGGTTCTAAGTTTCAGGAAAATATTTTTTTGTTTTGTTTTGATTGTGTTTGTATAAGGAAATGTTTATAGATAAATACGTGTTGTAATATATTACCTTAAATATGTTCATTAGTTCCATAAATATTTAAGCCGACTCACCTGCAAAATAAAAATAAAATAAAATAAATTTAAATTAAATTAGTAAAATTGTTGAAAATATTTTGTGTACGGGTCAACAAAGTCTGTTGGCTGGAATTATTATGTTTTAGGATAATACATATATGGCGAGAGTGGATTCGATAACATCAACCAATCATAAATTATATGGGCAAACAAGAGCTAGTACATCTGTGTGCAAACACATTGGTGAGAGGCTAAATATACACTATATAGGAGATAGTGTAAAGTTTATGACAAATTGACAAAAAACCTTACAACATCCAAAAAGTGTAAAACCAAGTATGACACACTAATAAACTGCGGATCTCAAATAGTTTTAAGCAACAGTACCAAAAATTTACATTTTCATAATTATACAACCAACTTCCCTAGTATACTACGTAAAATTTAAATTTTAGAATACAAAATTTGCATGAGTTTAAATCAATTTTATAGGTTATTCTTAAAAAGTGTTGGCTGACATTGCGTGAACCACGACAGGCAGAAATCATTCAGACTTCCTAATAAATGTGGACACTCATATTGTTTGTCCCAACAAACCACATTTGTGAAAAGAGATGTATTTGCTCGATTTTGTAGGTCAAATAAAGAGGTATCGAATTTACAAAAAAAGACATTTCTAAAAAAAGTGTAGGTGGAAGTTCGATGGCCAATGACAGCTCGATGTTGGTTAGCATGTTTGGTTTATTAAAACACTTCAATAGTAAGTGACTTCGTATTTTATTTGTGGATTGAACAGCTCCTATTTAGCAAGTATTGTTTATCTATAATAATACCGTTATCTGTGATAGTGAATCTAATCATTAACATATGAAAAGCTATTTGATAAGAGGAGTTTGAGCAATTCTGGCTTTTAAAACCCCTTGTAAAATTAATGGAACAAGATGCATTCGTTCGTGGACTACACAACGAAGCTGCCAGAAAATAAAAAATAAATATTCAAGCAGAAACCAGCAAAATTACCAACAAAATAATGTACAAAGAAATTATCAGCAAAATAGAGTCCAGTAAAACCTCGAGCTTAGTAATCTAGCACGTAAGAACACAAACAACAGTCCTATCAAACAAAATTTGTATCAACCTCCAGGAAATCAAAGAAGATCTTCACAATGCACAGTTAATCAGAGGCAACCGACTTACATTAACAGGGGTCAACAGGGTTACCGAAGGGGTAAAGACATCAGCCAGTTGACGACCGGTTGACAGAAAATGAACATTAATATTGAAAACGTTGATGAAAACTCCATTCATCACTAGGGAAACGAATAAGGACTCGTCGAGCACCAGCAACACCAACTGTATAGTTCTGACGAGCCCACACCCAATTATTAGTGTTAGTAACATAAATAGATTGAGTATACTGTCTCGGCCTTAACAGTGAGCTCAGACCCGTACTTATATAATAACTGCCAGAGTACCGCCTCGATAGTTCCTACGAGTTGCGGCTCGAACCCATATAATAGCTGTCAGAATTCCGACGCGGTAGTTCCTAAGAGTTCTGTCTCGTACTCTTATAATAACTGCCAGAGTCTACCTCGGTAGTTCCTTTGAGTTCCACCTCATCGTGTTATCGCAAGTACCGGAGTTCTGCCTCGGAACTGCCCTTAAAAGAAACTTCAATCATTTCAAGCAGAACAGTTAGAACCCCCGCCGAACCGTAAGCGACGGAGGAGGTTTGGCCACCAACGGAACCATTCATCACCGTTTCTCAAGTTCACGTATCCGCAGACGAACTAACGTCTCACTAGATCAACCTGGTACCCAAACACAAATTTACCCACGATGTGGTAAAGTTAAAATTAGCAGCATCCAGAGAAGAGTCAACTCTTTTAATAGACTTTGGTGCCTCAGTGTCAATAATCAAGATAAAAATGATTAAAGACATAAAAGACCGGAAAGGGAAATCTCTATTAAAGAGAATTGTCAAAGAAGCTACAACTATTCTAGGGTGTGTGTCTACACACGTAGACATTCCCCCATTCCTAAGAATTCCTCACAAATTCCAAGTGGTTTCCACCTCTCTTGATCAAGACGACGTCCTACAATTCAAATTTTGCGCTGAGTCAGGGCAAGATCAGCATTTCGAAACTAGAGATGATCTTATAATTAAACGAATAATTCCAACTTTGAATAAAAATCTAAACGTTGAAGAATCCTCCTCCCTCCTTGAACTAATCAGGAAATATTCAGACATTTTCTTTTTTGTCGAAGGCGACAAACTTTCAAGCGTTCCTGGTGTCAAACATCAACGACATATTCACGATAACACACCTTCAATAAATACAAGACAGTACAGAGTTTCCCAAGTACTGAAGAAGGAAACAGATATCCAGGTACAAAATATGCTGGATGATAATATTGTCACCCACAGCACCAATCCGTTCAATAGTCTTTTACTAGCGCGGTGTCGAAGAAACTAGACAAAAATGGTAAAATAAAATGGAGGGTGGTTTTGCCTGACGAAAGGGCTACCACAGTAGCAAAGGCGTTGTGTGAACAATATATGTAAAACGAAATTTGGAGCACCCGAAAAAAAACTACCCGATATAGGTCCAATTTCATGAGCAATCTATTTCAGAATATCTGCAAACTACTTAAAATTAAATATATAACTACTATGAGTTTTTATCCACAGACAAATGGTGCACTTGAAAGATCCCATAACACACTCAAAGAATATATCCGTAATTTCACGGCTATAGACCATCACAATTGGGATGAAATGGTTCACTACGTAATGTTTGTAAACAACACAGCATCCCATTGCTCTACAAATTTCACATTCACACCATATGAATTGGTGTTTGGTCGAGCAGTCTTATAGTTCCAACGGCCGTCAGAAAGGAACCTCTACCAGTCTACAGCTACGATGACTACGTTAGTGAGTTATAAGCTTGTTTGCGTCTAGCTCATCATGTAGCCAAACTTAATATTTTGAAGAAGAAAAAACAATGCAAAGATAGGGCAACATTGCTTGTAAATACTGGAGACCGGACTTAGTGTGGATTAGAAATAAAATAACGAGGACAAAGCAAGACCCGATCTGGCTAGGGTAATGTCTGTTGGTCAAGGAACTGTCCCCTACTAACGCACTAATAGAAATTAGAGGGAAAAGCAAAAATAGCCACAACAAAAATAAAATAAAACGAGCATCCTTAACCCTGCGTAACAACAAAGCGTAACAATATCCACTCGAATTGCTTATGATCTAATTTTTGTAAACCCGTGCCTCACACTGAGTTATCGCTAGAATTTACGTTATAAGGTGGTGTACTCAAACAAGTACGGCTGGCGGAAATGGGTTAATTTAAATCAAACTCGATTTGATTCCAAACCAAATATATGTAAAATTGTAAACTATCAAATATTGGAACTAGATATTATTAAGAATGTAAGATTAAGAAGCAGTGACCACAACAGCCATAATTCAACAAGCAGAACAATAACCAACAAAATGCTTTAAAAGTTTCGGATTAAATTTACACGGTATTCTCAACACTAATGGACACAAAAGTATGGTTTACGAAAAAGCATCCCTATTATCTAAACAAATTTCCAGATGCACTTACTATTCAACCATGCTTTAAATTCACCAAGTACAAATCAATGGAATGAACACATAAATATTTCTCGATTAAACAATTGGTCACATATGGGCAGCATATGAACAGCAAAGACATCTTGGACACCGACCCAATCACTGTTAAGCTAAATCGGCCCTTGCCTATATATGGATGGCAACAGACGAATTTGGACTTCAGGTAAGCAAAGTAAGGTCATTAGTTTCGTATAAGCGAAATGCCAAATAATACTCATTGTAACAGCCATTTCAACAAATTAAGTCTACTAAATGTACGAGCAATTACAAATGATCAACTTCAACCTTGTTACACCCGCAGGAGTATCATAACCAAACAGTTTATTGCAACAGATTAACATATGATGACTCCCGTTTTCTCGTTAAAATACATTATCTCACAGTTTGCGTTAAAATAATTGCTATTAGTATGGTCATACTTTTTCCACGTGATGTTGCTTACGAGACATTGTATACAAAATAATTGTTTACAAGCATTTTCGACCATGGCCAAATTTAAGAGGCATTTAAATCAAATTCATGAGGACGAAATCGACTTAACTCTGAATAGTGACTCCAATAAGCAGCTGAATCTAATAAGTTACCTGAAATTTCAGATTCAATATATGTAAGTGATTTCACATGTCAACAAAGTTACTTATTAGCACCTTGTAAAAATATGGACGTTCCTGAAATTATGCATGAGTGAAGCATAAAATTTCATAAAAATATATTATCTGCTCACATTGAGTTGCATAATAAAAATAATTTTAATAGAAAATATATTTTTTCTACGGTAGTGCAGTAACCTATACTTTCGATGATGATTTTTGAATTTAAATTATATAAGAAAACGAGCCTTTGCATCGTACACTAAAATCGTGTGGAAATATTCTCATTACACAACGATTTTTTAATATTGCTAAACGATTTGTGAAAACCCAAATGTTTTAATGGTTTAATAAATTTGTGTTGAACCGTACAAGTTTGTAATTTTTTATGTTTCTACTTATTTATAAATGTTACAGGGCTATTGCATCGTAGAAAAAATAGCGTGTATAACTCGTGTGAAAATGAGTCATTGCAATACTCAAGTGATTGCAGCCCTCGCTATCGCTCAGGCTGCAAATTTCACTTTCGTATTGCAATGACTCGTTTTCTTCACTTGTTATACAATATACTATTTTCGTGTCCTTAATAGCAAAGAGTGTCATTTCTTGGCTGAAACCAGTAAAGAAAACTGCTACTTTTCTCCTTAGCAACACATTTCTTCACTATAAACATTTTTCTTCATAGAAACGCCTTTTTACAAATGATTTTTGAATTTTTGACTTTTATTTATTTGCTTACTGCGATTATTATGTACATGCTATGCATACATACTTTGATCCAAACTGGGTCTACCTTTTTTATTTTTACCTGATTTGTCGTCAAATACACGAAAAAATAGCATGTCCGACACGTAAGAAAAGTAGTTTTCCATGCTCGTAAAATTGTTAATACACCCGCTCGCTAGCGCTCGCTCGTAAATTAAACAATTTTACTCGCTGGAAAACTATCACTTTTCTTTACTTGTAGAACAATCTACTATTTTTGTTCAGAATATCATTTCTGAGTCTGTTAAATCGTCTATAACTGAGAATAGTCAATTTTTAAAAATTGTTGTAATAACTATTGAAAATAATCTTTCTAAATTGGAAAATAAATTTACCGGAATACTGCCAAATATTAAAACAGAGCATAAATTCCTCAAACTCTTAATTGACATAGATTTATTTAATTTCCCCCATTCATTTACAAGAAATAACCAAATTACTCTGGTATTAACTGAAGAGAAAATATCCGGTATCTTAATGCCATTAAAATTTCAACTATGTATACGCAAATATTTCGTAAGTCCTAAAATGCCAGAATAAACAATAAACCGACTACGGTTTTTCAGAAATTGTCAACAAATCGTTAAAATGTCATTATTCTAGGTGTAAATCGGTTGCTGATTGAAACAAAAGCTTACTACAAATCGATGGCAATACAAATTTGGTAAAATTGTACCAAAAATTATCACCTGGGGAAATTTCAAGTTCAAAAATTTTAGGAAAAGTAAAGCAAATTCACAAAATGTTAAGAACGTGTCAGAATTTTGTGATGCTATTATTTTTTTTTCGTATTTTTCTGTTAACATCTTAGACATCTGTTGTACACTAGTAAAACTAAAGAAAGATTTTGCAAGTATTATTTTAATTCGTCAGAGCCAAGTTTGATGTATATATTCAAAATGAAAGTTCGAAAAATATATTTTAGACATAATTAAATTTTAATATTTCTGCGGTTAATATTTATCTAATACCAGAATAGCCTTCTTGTATGTTGTTGCTAAAGATATTTAGAAAACTTTTATATAAACATTTTATAATAATTTTGCGTTTTTCATTGAAAAACTTGAAGCTAAAAAACAAAATTTTTCGCAAATAGTTGGTTATTGGCGTGCCAATACAAATATTTCTTTAAAAATTGCTTTTGTCGCGTGCCAAACTAATTCCGTAATTTTTTGTTTGTTTAAGTATAATATGTGATATAGCCTTTCTGGGTGGGCAGGGTGATTAGGGATGGGTCATGTAACGAATAAAGAATTTTTAGCAAACCAGTGGAAACCGTACAAAAGTTTACTATAAAATTCTACTAGAATTACACATGCAAAATCAAGAGGTAACAAATATCAGATTTGTTTTTTTTTCTTCATAACCTTTAAAATTGTATTATTCAGTCACACCATAATCTCAGATAAGCGAATAATGTAAAGTCAAATACGAATACTTGTGTTGTGCAATAAATTGTGTTGTGGAAAGACGATGACGGGACTTAAGTTCATGGAAACTAAAACAACTAATAATAATAAAATGGGCGCGATCTGTAAAATCTGTAAGAATGTGGTTGCGAATATATACTTCCATTGCTAGTTTGAAGCAACATCGGAAATTTTTTTTTCTATTATTTAATATCTATAGATTTTAATTTAATTATTCATTAATGAATTTAAAAATATTTTTAGGAATGTTTGCGTGGATCAGCAAAACGAAGTTAGTTTTGAGTTCATTGACGAACTTCTACTCCCTTCTTTGTTCTCTCCCGCAGCTGGTGGAGTGATCGAAGTGGAGGCTCTCGATCGGGTTTGCCAATTGGTGAATGACTTGCTAAAATCCATCGATTCTATCACAGATGCTGTCGAAATGTGGATACAAATCGAAGAAGGATTTTCACCTTCATTTATCTCCGATTTAGAATCCGACAGAAAATGGTGTTGAATAAGGAAAGCTTGGTAGCGAATTTTCTTCATTCGAAGTATAGGAGTCTTAAGTTATCAAGCGAGCCACTCAAAATTGTCGAAGAACACCTAATTGAAGAGCTTGACAATACCGGATTGGGGTACTTTTTGCGAAAGACATAAATAGTTCTAAACCTCTTTGAAGTTTAGCACAATCTAAATACCCTCACTTTCCTGTTTCGCTATAAAGCTTCTAATAGAGAAAGGCTTTTTTCGGGTTGGTCTTTTGTACACAATAAAAATAGGAATAGTCTTACTTTCGACCGGTCTAAGAAATTACTGCCAATATACCATGAGCTGAGGCTAAAAGACAGCAATAAGTCTGACGAATACTAGATTAATGTGATTTTTATTTATTATTTTTTTATTATTTTATTGAACAATAAAGAGTTGCTATTTATTTTGTTATTCTTTTATTTAATTTTAAGATAATACATTTGTAATTATATACTGACTGTACAGCAATAAATATCAAAAAATATATAAACACGTATTTATTATTATTATTATTATTAGTTGAGGGCCATGTG
This sequence comes from Tipula helvola, assembly GCA_963556165.1. Taxonomy (NCBI): domain Eukaryota; kingdom Metazoa; phylum Arthropoda; class Insecta; order Diptera; family Tipulidae; genus Tipula; species Tipula helvola. The sequence goes on from OY744482.1 coordinate 108,843,695, forward strand.
GGCGTTCAAGCCACCCCGCACTGCGACCTAAAAGATCTTTTGTACATGGACCCTACTTAATGAGCCGTCCAGTCAATATTCAGGCTCTTAATGAACCTGACAATACTGCCGGCCGGTATATGGTGCATACCATCCGGGCTCATTACTCTCCCTCCTAGATGTTGTAACCTTTTGCAGAAAATGGCTGGGCAATGGCACAGAACATGTTCCGCTGATTCCGCTTCCATGTCACAGAAGCGACATTTATCCGTCGAACTTAGGCCCATTTTCTTTAGGTGATACCTTAAGGGGATGTGACCTGTGAGGAAGCCGGTAAGCAGCCTCAACTCAGGTTTCCTAAGTACGAGACATTCCTTGGCCCTGGCCGACGAAGGTGAAATAAATTCCTTCGCCTGTCGCAAACCTGGAATTCCGCGCCAGTAAGAGGACTTTTGCACATCCTCCCAGCGTTTAACTGCTGCCCTAAGGTGCCCCTTAGAGACGCCGCAGAAGGGCTCTGGTCCAATTAATGGAAAAGCAGATCCCTCGCGGGCGAGGACATCAGCTGCCTCGTTTCCCACAATTCCAGTGTGCCCTGGCACCCAAACAAGTGTTACCTTATTTGAGCTTGCCAGCAACTTAATAACCTTCAGACAATCCCATACCAGCCTTGACTCAATGGTAAAAGACCTAAGAGCCTTTAAGGCCGATTGGCTGTCTGATACGATATAAACCTTTGCGTCGTTTAGGCCTTTAGAAATGCCTATCCTAGCACAAAGTTCTATAGCATGCACTTCTGCTTGAAAGACGGTTGCATTGGTACCCAAAGACTTCGAGAGTGATACTCCACTCCCATGTATTCCTACCCCCGCCCCATCTTCCGTTTTTGATCCATCTGTAAACCACACCAATGACCCTCGCTCAAATGATGGTCCACCTGTACTCCACTCCTTCCGGTCAGGTAATCTAACACAAAAGGGTTTGTGGAAATCCAGTTTGGCTGGCATACAGTCGGAAGGCATTCCTATAGTGGGGTCTGTCTGAAACTCCTTAAGGATCTCCAGATGGCCCACCATATTGCCTGGTTTGATGTTACCCTCCGCCTGCATCTTAAGGGCCATATTAGCAGCACCCTTTTTTACATGCAGATGCAATGGAGTTAGTCCTAGGAGTGTCTCCATTGCTGCGGTCGGACATGTTTTCATTGAGCCCGTAACCCCAATGCAGGCCATACGCTGAACCTTATTCAATAAAGTTTGCGCTGTCCTTTGTTGAGTTTTAGGCCACCACACTAGCGATGCGTAAGTGATCATAGGCCTAATAATTGTTAGAAATGACCAGTAGATCATTTTTGGTTGTAGTCCCCAAGTACGTCCATAGAGTCTCTGACAGGCCCAAAAAGCCTTAGTGGCTCTATTTTGAATTTTTTGTATATGTTGTTCCCAGTTCAGTTTATGATCCAGGATAACCCCTAGATATTTAACCTCTTTGGAAAAGGCAACAATAGTACCGTTTAACGAGGGAGCTACAAGCGAGAGCTTTCTCCTCCTCGTAAAAGGGACAATGACAGTTTTGTTTGGATTGACACTAAGTCCTTCCTTGTTACACCACTGCCATATCAAGTTGAGTGCATTTTGCATGAGATCAGAGATGATCTCATCAAACCTGCCTCCAATCACGATAGCCACGTCATCCGCATAGCCCTGGACATCAAACCCATGGCTATTCAGGAGGACCAGCAGTCTATCAATAACCAATGACCATAAAAGAGGAGACAGTACACCTCCTTGGAGACAGCCCTTTACGGCCCTAATGGTTACTGACTCGCCAGCTAATGTGGCTGTAATATCGCGATATTTCAGCATGGAGCGGATCCACCTAGTTGTAGACAGCGGAACCCCCTTCTCCATAGCTGCCCTCTCTATTGAACCATAGGAGGTATTGTCAAATGCCCCCTCAATGTCTACAAAGGCACACAGGGCATTTTCCTTAAAAGCCACCGCTCTTTCAATCTTCGTGACTAGACCACTAAGAGCCATCACAGTGGATTTGCCAGCTTGATAAGCAAACTGGTTCCGATGCAGTGGGTTATTTACAAGGATTTCATTTCTTATTTGATTATCCAGGATTTTTTCCATCGTCTTCAATAGAAACGATGTCAGGCTAATTGGCCGATAAGCCTTGGGCTGGGTGTCCAGACGACCCCCTCCCTTTGGTATAAAGACCACATTTACTTTCCTCCATAGTTTCGGAATATAGTTAAAAGCATAACTTGCCCGAAACAACTGGACCAAGCTGGGGAGTATTTCCTCAATACCTTTTTGAAGTAAAGCCGGAAAGATACCATCCCCTCCAGCAGATTTGAACGGTTTGAAAGAGCCAATAGCCCATCTCACCTTGCTGGGTGTGAACATTTTTCCAGAGAGGCTCCAGATCCTACTGTGGGGTGAATAGGTATATATAAACACGTAAGGCCAAGATGTTTTTATTTATTTTAATTTGTTACGTTACTTATTATACGTGTGTTAGACTCGGGTAGAAAAGTACGATCCATCCCTGGCCAGACGTCCTGGTTTCTCCGGACATGTTCTGTTTTTATAAACTTCTGCGGGCGTCCGGGAAAATGTCTTACATTCCTGAAAACTCAGAGTGTTAAGTTTTAATAATAATTATGTTACGTACGTTAAGTTTTTATTGATTCAACCTAAAAATTACTCTGGTAATACTTGTATGGTAAAGAAACAAAAAAACATTCAGGTCCGCCATATTTAAAAAATACACTACAGAAGAGGAAAAGGTATTCTGTGTGTAGCGTTCTGCAAATGAAGTGAAGTGTATTGAAAATAAATAAAATATTTTTAAAATTATTAAAGTTCACAAAAATTATTAGTTTTATTGTTAATGCAGAAAATAAAGCATTTTTTGCTTCACACATACAGTCCACTGCTAATCAACGAAAACATTGAGTTGTACAAAACCATACAATTATAATATCCATACAATTTAAATATTTTAAGTAATAAATCAAACTGCAGCCCAAATGATATGGCCCAAAAAATTTTTTAAGACGTGATTTAATCTATTTTAGATTTTGAAATATTTATAGAATCGGCATAATATCCCAAATATAAAATTTCACAAAAAAACACATCGATAAATGTGTTTATTGCAAAAGGTGGCAAAAATTGACCGCACTGGTTGGGTATGGAAAACCAAAATTGGCAAATCTTATCTTTGGTTTATGGTATCGCTATCGACCGCATAACCCAACTAGTACGAGTAATGCTCCAAAATATTTTTTGCCGTTCGGCTATGTTTTAATTTATAAATTCGGGTCTTATAATAAAAGGTTTTATCACCAAATAGGATTTTTTTTCGAGATTTCCGTGTTTGTCAAAAATATTTAATATTCATTCCAAAAGTGATGACCAAATTGCTTTCACAGGTTCTCATTTCCCAGAATTTCGATATTTTGGCTTAATCAAAATTCTAGAAACGGCTTTTCCATTTTTTGCAAGAATAACTGCGATAGGTCGATTCTTAAAAATTCAAAAAAATTTTGACGTGCCGGAAAAAGTTTTAAACGTGCCAAGTTTGGCACGCGTGCCACGTATTTGCCATCACTGCTCTATACTCTAGAAGACTCTGCTATTAGTTACTAGCCGATCGATATTTGAGCATTTTCACTCTCTATTCTTTGTTCTAATATATGTACATATCTAGAAAATGTCAAAAACATATTTTTAATTTTTTTTAAGGACTTTTTTGCAGTGAAAATGATCTTTGGTGTAGTTTCCATCAAAATCCTCGATTTATCTCTCGTTGAAATTATGCATTTTCAAGTGGTCAAATAATTATATTTTTTCGGCAAAAATCACAGAATCCGCAAGTCCAAAAACAGTTTTTTCAGGAGGCAATGAAAATTAACTCTCTATTGCTTATTGTTGGAAATAAACTTAATCCAGAAACGTAAGTATTGAAAACAATTTGTAGACAAATAACATCACCAGCATGACCGCTTATTTAAACTTAGCCCATTTTTATAAATGTTGCAACAAAATTTCTTGCAAATACCTTTAAATGAGCATCTGTCTTTGGATGAACAGATATGCGCTACAAAAGTTAGAAGCTGTTAGAACAAAGGTGTGGAAAAATTTGGGGCATCAGCCAATATATAGTTGTCCGCTTATGCATACTGTTCCTAGAAATTTAGGTCATAAAGTGTTTTGTGACAATACAATTCCTGTTCCTTTTCCTGCAACCCATTTTAACGAGGTTTTCCAATTTTTTAATAAAACAATGTTCATAGTTGGAATATATATACAAAGACGGTTTATTCCCTTTTTTTTATTTCATTATAACAAAGCAAAGGTGTAACTATAAAACCATAATAATTTGACATAATACATTTTTATAACATTGAGCGTCAAATCAAATCTGCTTGTTTCTCTAAACTAGATACGTGAAGCCAAGTTACATTCTGTGATAACGTTTGAATCTCTGCAACTCTGTTGGCTAATAATGTCTTTAACTTGAATGGAGGCAATTTTATCCCAGCTTGGACAATTTCTGAATCAATTCCCAATTGAATATGATCAAAATCAATTTTAAGAGAACTAATTGCTTTTAATGGCAATTGAGCCCGGAACAATGCATCGCACAATTCAGTGGTGCCACACGTGACTTGCTACACGCCAACATAACATAAGCTTGATTGTTCTTGATGGTTTTTACATATACAGACATGCTACGAATGTATCCTGTGACGCATCCGAAAATCCATGTAATTGAATTCGGTCATAATCATCTAACATGATATATCAGTTCAATTCGACATTTTGCAAGCAAGATAGATTTTCTCTAAAGGTGAGCCACGTTTTCCTGTATTCAGTTGAAATGACGGCGCGGCGTCCCAATTGATCTACACTTCCAAAGGTTCTGCATTAGTAATTTGGCGACAATTATAGTGGCGATAATAAGCCTAACGGATCATAAAGCTTTGCGATTTTGGACAAAATTGATGTTTTTGTGAGCTTTACATCACATTTTACTTTTTGGATATTGAACCGGAAAACGTCTTTAGTTGGGGTTTGGGGATCAAAATAACCGTACGGTTTTCATTGATTCATTTTCACTATGTTCGTTGACTTGTAATATTTATTTGGAAAATGTCTATAAAATTTCAGTTTTTCAAAAAGTTCTTAATATTTGTGATAATGGAAATTACTTCGTCAAACTTTAAGGAGCAGATCAAAAAAATTCTATCGTTCTATCGCTTCTAATGATAACTAATAGAAATGTGTCTAGTTGTGTTATGGTTGACTTAATTCCTTGGGTTAGTATAATCTCAACGAATACTTCGATAACCTTGCAGACGCAGATCAAACGAATTGTATCGCTTGCAGCTTGATGCTTGTAATACACCATTTCATAGTAAGAGTTGAATATTCCTGAACACCACATAGCAGCATCCTGGAAGTGTTTGATACCTGGACTAACACAAACCCTATATACTTAGTATTTAGTAAATCCTTTTGGAAACTCTTTGCAATTGCAATCAAAATGATTTCAAGAAACGAAGATCTTTCCCCCATGTGTTATTTCTGGGATTGGTGTTTAAATTTTAACACCGGCTAAATAACGGTAATTTATTCTTTTTCTATGCCGATTTAGGTTGATCTGTATAAGGAAATTGATACGGTATCAGGTTATCTCTGGGAATAAATGGGATTCGACATTTTCTTGAATTTTATATCCATAGATATATTGGAGACAATGGTTGGACTTAAGTTGGCCTTACAAATCATCAAAATTTAAGTACAAATCGAATTGGAATTTCGGGCAGCTACATCTAAATTTAGTTTGCCAGTAAAGCTCGAAATCAGAACTTATTATGTCGAACGTAAGTTAAATCCATTTTAAAATGAGCAAAGTGCTGCAAATCTGGCTGGTAAAATTCAATTTTCAATGTTGAAAAACAACAAAATTTGGTTTGACCAAATATTAATTTGACCTATATAGCCAAACCTTGCCCAAATTACTAAGAGAATATGAATTGGGCAATCAAGAACAAATAATCAAAATATTATGTGGAAAAGTGTCATTAAAAATTCTTTTATCCTCCGTTTAAAACCTAATTCAATCTTTCTGATCCAACCTTGCCCAAATCTCTGATAGCATTTATTATTGGGCATCAAGAGAAAATACTCAATATATTAAGTGAAAAAGTGCTATTAATAGCAGAATCCAAATACTCCGTTTGGGGAAAACTTCTGAACCATGCTCAAATCTCTGAGAGTGTTTGTTATTTGACTAACAAGGAAAATACTCCAAACTGCGGAAGTTACTAATACTTTCATGTTTTAATTGGAATCCTGTAGAATTTTATTGTCCGTATTGGAATCGTATATACACGTATTCAAAACTTAATCGAAAAGGAAAAATATGTCACAAACATGAATTAATTATTTGAATAAGTTTGAGGAATGTTCAAATCTGATCCATAAAATCACGTATTTAAACGGGTAATAAAAAACTAATTTTGTAAATCTGCCCATTAAATTATCAGATTACACGACAGATTCATACATTGTATGCGCACAATAATAAATTTTATTAATTTTTAATAACACAAATGAATTACGATGGTTTGAACATAAAATACCTCCATATGATCCGATTATGTTAATTTTGGGTTTCGTGCTAAATTCAGGTAGCCGCATGCTCAAGTTATTAAATTATCTGCTCTTATAAGTAGCTTAAAAATAGATAAAAATAAAAATTAAATTTGAAAAACTTACCTCGTCCATAACCCTGCGTATGCTTTGCAAAACTATTCACAACCGCATCGACCGCCTCTTTTAACACCTGCTTCGCTTTAGCGTCCGGCACCGTTGGTATTTGTGACTGTGTACCAACTTTACTATTATTACCTGCCGACACACTATTCGAATTTAATGTTATACTACTACTAATACTATTGCTACCACTATTATTTTTTATAACACCATTTTTAACACTATTTGCTGTATTACTATTACTAACATTTATTTTATTATTACTATTATTGCCACTATTATTCGTTTGTCCTGTATTACTATTATTTACAACCGTTGTTACTAATTCACTATTAGTTTTATGATTCATAATTGTAACTGTTTGTTGCATTCTCACGTCTTTCGGCGTTACGCTTTGTATCAGTCATTTAAATGGATTTTTTTATAACCACTCTTTGATCGCGAAACAAACACTATATATTTCCCTCACCAACACACTGTAATTTCTGTATAACACTTATTATGATGTCGTTCTAGAGGATTACGATCGAGCCGATCATATTTAGTTTTCATTTTTTTATCTTTATTTATGTATAAATATGTATATGTGTTGTTCAATCAGCAGCAACTGATTTGGATAAATCTGAAATGAGACGAGAGATCTTAATTAGTAATGATTTACTAAGATAATTATTATTATTTCTATTTTATGCATGACAACTGTAAATTATATACCGCGAATCATAGTTGATCGCGCACACACATAATTATCCATCATAAACTTGCAAAATATACAATGTTGAGGATAAAAACATACACTTATGACTATTACTCAGGTGATGCGATATTAGACCGGTTAGTAACATCTCACAAAAATCACAAGACTTTTACTTTTATCGATCACTTAACAAAAAAACAAAAAAAACATAAACGGGTTACCTTAACAATTACGTTCTTGATACTAAATATACATTTTGTTTTGGTTTATGCAGCCAACCTAAATTATATACGTCTTACTTTTGCTGCACTATTATGGTAATGCAGTGGAGCTGCTTGGGTACATACAAATAATTTTCCAGTCGATTATGATATAAATTGTTGTGGTATGCAAATTGATAATAGCTGTCATTGAAGACACGTTAAAACATTTTTTTACACAAACATATGTAACAATGTTGAAATTTGACTTTGATTCCGATCAAATTTAATAAACGATTTTTTTTTTAAATGGACAACTGAAGTCTTCATAAAATGTTAATTTATGTACATATAAGAATGTTGTTAATAAAATAAAATATGTAGAAGAATAGCTAACAAAATAAATTGCTTGTATAGAGGAGTATGCGCGGGGTCCAAACAATTTTTTATTTTAGAAAATAATGCATGTTATCTGATACATATTTGTATCTAAAACTAATCAGGTGAAAGAACATTTTCGTAATAGTTTGTCCCACTGAGCAAAAATATAATGTAAATATTATTTGGTCCAGTATAAAGGGTTGGGCGGCAGTCTTTCTCAGACAATCACGCGTAATTTGATACACACTGTGGCAGCGCAAATTTATCATCAAAAATTTTGCATTGTTCGAATTATGTTTTATCTCGCGTCTTTATGCGCTGTTATAATTTTTTGTGTTTTTTTTTTAGGTAATTTAAATTTGCCATGGAGGTCTAAATTATGTGTACACAAACAGTTTTGTTTTATTTTTTTAAATGCAGTGTTAAATTTCATTGTTTTTCTGTTGTTCATTGTTTATTTTTGCATGGGAAATGTTTTAAAAAATTTGTTTTACCAAAAATGTGACATGTGGTACCGGTGAGAAGCACCGCGTTTAGTTTATAATCAGGCTTTCAAAAAATTCGGTGTTCAGTATTTTTCGCAAATAAAGATAAATTCTTAATCGAATTTTATTTAATAAATCCATTTTGTAATTAAAATATTAAAAATCCCATTGAAGCCCAGAAAATGGATTAAGCATCGCAACAAGTTGGAAGGCCTTTCCAAAATTGTTAGAATTCTTACGATTTAAAACTTAAATACAAATTTATGAAATTTAGAAATGCCAAAATTTAATAATTCTAGATTTCTTAATAAATATTTGACTTAATAAAATTTTTCAATATCATCTCGAATTCTAAATTTGGAAAATTCTTTATTTCAAAATCCATATTCATAACTAATTTATTAGGTTGGTTAAGTGATGGCGTATTGCTTGCCACGGATGCTGGAGGACGCGAACTTCAATTTATAGTAGGTACAAGTATAAAAAAGGTTATTCGTTTATCAAGCGTAAAGTACTATTTGGGTACTGTAGTGAAGCGGTTGATGGCCGAGGCCTGCCGAGGTTAATATTTAGATGAGAGCAATAAAATGGTTTCATTCTAAGAGTAGATGAATGTATTGTTAAAAAATTGTGTACAGGCTGAAAATTCATCAGAAGTAATTTTCGTTCTTAAGAATAGTTTCGACCACTTGGCTGAACAATCTCGGAATAAGCCTTCTCAGAATTTCTCAAAATTGCACTTAACCCAAGGAATTTTGTAGTAAAGTACCCCGCTCCAAATTTTGATAATATGTACTTAGACCTATCGTCAGCCGAATATTAATTTGGTCCATACGCCATTTTTGTGTTTTTTGACCTGAAATTGTAGAATATGGTTATAAAACCCGCTCTTTCAGAATCAACTGTCAGTTTATTGTTAAATCAAATAGTTGCTGAGATATTTCATATTCTGTTTGTTCCATGTCCTCTTTTTTAATAATTAATAATTTCAGTTTGAGCCATCTCCAGATTTTTGGCGCATGGAACAAAAATCTAATGTATTTTGCAAAATAAAAATTGTTACGATTAGTTTGGTACAAAAGCACTGTGGTGCACTAAGTGGGACCTCGGGCTCGTTTTCCGGTGGTGACAAGTAAAAATATCACAATTCAAAGCACCACGGGCCAGCTTGTGGGATTGATTGCGGGGAAACCCTTGAGCAATGGTCCGCCCACTAAAGTTTTTTAATCAGAACTTGGAACTAGACTGTTCCATATCCAAATCAATTTGGTCCATATCCTACAAAGGAAGAAAATTAAGTGCTGAAAGGGTGGATATGGACCAAACTTTAAAATTTCTATATTTAGGAAAACTTTAATTGCTCATAAAATATTGGCCAAATTTTTATAAAAGTTTGAATAGAAACTCCTAAATGTCTAATAACTCTATTCTAAAAAAATCGAAAAATTGTATCGGCTTATTTTAGTTTTATTTAACTTTAAACAAAGAAGTCCATTTTCTCGAGTTTCAGGTAAATGGTTGATGGACCAAACTAATATTTGGGTGACGCTATAATATTAAAGTTAAAAACTGGCGGTTTAGCGTTGCTAAACATGTTGCCAGGCGAGTATAAACTTGTATAATTAAGTGTTTATTATTATTACTATTTGTTTAAGTGAACGTTCAAGCCACCTCGCACTGCGACCTAAAATATCTTTTGTGTTTGGACCCTGCTTAATTAACCATCCAGTCGATATTTCGGCTCTTGAAACATTATAATACATACTATCTGCACTCATTGTTCTCTCTCCTAGATATTAGATGTCTTTCGAGTGTTACATTTAAAATATTTTATAACACAATTAAATTTTATAGCATATCCAATGATAATAAAAGACGTATAGAAACGAAGAGCCTGCTGGCCTTATAACTCGACAAGTTTCATTTATTTAATATTTTATATATTACATATTATACTTTGAATTCTATATTTTGTGTTTTATATTTTATATTTTGTATTTTGGAGGTTATATTTTATATTTTATAAAATATAAAATTAAAATAAATATTTAAATATAAAATATAAAACATTCAATTCAGTTTTATAATATTTAATTATTTATTTGTATTTTATATCTTATATTTTATATTTTATATTTTATATTTTATATTTTATATTTTATATTTTATATTTTATATTTTATATTTTATATTTTATATTTTATATTTTATATTTTATATTTTATATTTTATATTTTATATTTTATATTTTATATTTTATATTTTATATTTTATATTTTATATTTTATATTTTATATTTTATATTTTATATTTTATATTTTATATTTTATATTTTATATTTTATATTTTATATTTTATATTTTATATTTTATATTTTATATTTTATATTTTATATTTTATATTTTATATTTTATATTTTATATTTTATATTTTATATTTTATATTTTATATTTTATATTTTATATTTTATATTTTATATTTTATATTTTATATTTTATATTTTATATTTTATATTTTATATTTTATATTTTATATTTTATATTTTATATTTTATATTTTATATTTTATATTTTATATTTTATATTTTATATTTTATATTTTATATTTTATATTTTATATTTTATATTTTATATTTTATATTTTATATTTTATATTTTATATTTTATATTTTATATTTTATATTTTATATTTTATATTTTATATTTTATATTTTATATTTTATATTTTATATTTTATATTTTATATTTTATATTTTATATTTTATATTTTATATTTTATATTTTATATTTTATATTTTATATTTTATATTTTATATTTTATATTTTATATTTTATATTTTATATTTTATATTTTATATTTTATATTTTATATTTTATATTTTATATTTTATATTTTATATTTTATATTTTATATTTTATATTTTATATTTTATATTTTATATTTTATATTTTATATTTTATATTTTATATTTTATATTTTATATTTTATATTTTATATTTTATATTTTATATTTTATATTTTATATTTTATATTTTATATTTTATATTTTATATTTTATATTTTATATTTTATATTTTATATTTTATATTTTATATTTTATATTTTATATTTTATATTTTATATTTTATATTTTATATTTTATATTTTATATTTTATATTTTATATTTTATATTTTATATTTTATATTTTATATTTTATATTTTATATTTTATATTTTATATTTTATATTTTATATTTTATATTTTATATTTTATATTTTATATTTTATATTTTATATTTTATATTTTATATTTTATATTTTATATTTTATATTTTATATTTTATATTTTATATTTTATATTTTATATTTTATATTTTATATTTTATATTTTATATTTTATATTTTATATTTTATATTTTATATTTTATATTTTATATTTTATATTTTATATTTTATATTTTATATTTTATATTTTATATTTTATATTTTATATTTTATATTTTATATTTTATATTTTATATTTTATATTTTATATTTTATATTTTATATTTTATATTTTATATTTTATATTTTATATTTTATATTTTATATTTTATATTTTATATTTTATATTTTATATTTTATATTTTATATTTTATATTTTATATTTTATATTTTATATTTTATATTTTATATTTTATATTTTATATTTTATATTTTATATTTTATATTTTATATTTTATATTTTATATTTTATATTTTATATTTTATATTTTATATTTTATATTTTATATTTTATATTTTATATTTTATATTTTATATTTTATATTTTATATTTTATATTTTATATTTTATATTTTATATTTTATATTTTATATTTTATATTTTATATTTTATATTTTATATTTTATATTTTATATTTTATATTTTATATTTTATATTTTATATTTTATATTTTATATTTTTATAAATATTTATATTTTATATTTTATATTTTATATTTTATATTTTATATTTTTATATTTTATATTTTATATTTTATATTTTATATTTTATATTTTATATTTTATATTTTATATTTTATATTTTATATTTTATATTTTATATTTTATATTTTATATATTTTATATTTTATATTTTATATTTTATATTTTATATTTTATATTTTATATTTTATATTTTATATTTTATATTTTATATTTTATATTTTATATTTTATATTTTATATTTTATATTTTATATTTTATATTTTATATTTTATATTTTATATTTTATATTTTATATTTTATATTTTATATTTTATATTTTATATTTTATATTTTATATTTTATATTTTATATTTTATATTTTATATTTTATATTTTATATTTTATATTTTATATTTTATATTTTATATTTTATATTTTATATTTTATATTTTATATTTTATATTTTATATTTTATATTTTATATTTTATATTTTATATTTTATATTTTATATTTTATATTTTATATTTTATATTTTATATTTTATATTTTATATTTTATATTTTATATTTTATATTTTATATTTTATATTTTATATTTTATATTTTATATTTTATATTTTATATTTTATATTTTATATTTTATATTTTATATTTTATATTTTATATTTTATATTTTATATTTTATATTTTATATTTTATATTTTATATTTTATATTTTATATTTTATATTTTATATTTTATATTTTATATTTTATATTTTATATTTTATATTTTATATTTTATATTTTATATTTTATATTTTATATTTTATATTTTATATTTTATATTTTATATTTTATATTTTATATTTTATATTTTATATTTTATATTTTATATTTTATATTTTATATTTTATATTTTATATTTTATATTTTATATTTTATATTTTATATTTTATATTTTATATTTTATATTTTATATTTTATATTTTATATTTTATATTTTATATTTTATATTTTATATTTTATATTTTATATTTTATATTTTATATTTTATATTTTATATTTTATATTTTATATTTTATATTTTATATTTTATATTTTATATTTTATATTTTATATTTTATATTTTATATTTTATATTTTATATTTTATATTTTATATTTTATATTTTATATTTTATATTTTATATTTTATATTTTATATTTTATATTTTATATTTTATATTTTATATTTTATATTTTATATTTTATATTTTATATTTTATATTTTATATTTTATATTTTATATTTTATATTTTATATTTTATATTTTATATTTTATATTTTATATTTTATATTTTATATTTTATATTTTATATTTTATATTTTATATTTTATATTTTATATTTTATATTTTATATTTTATATTTTATATTTTATATTTTATATTTTATATTTTATATTTTATATTTTATATTTTATATTTTATATTTTATATTTTATATTTTATATTTTATATTTTATATTTTATATTTTATATTTTATATTTTATATTTTATATTTTATATTTTATATTTTATATTTTATATTTTATATTTTATATTTTATATTTTATATTTTATATTTTATATTTTATATTTTATATTTTATATTTTATATTTTATATTTTATATTTTATATTTTATATTTTATATTTTATATTTTATATTTTATATTTTATATTTTATATTTTATATTTTATATTTTATATTTTATATTTTATATTTTATATTTTATATTTTATATTTTATATTTTATATTTTATATTTTATATTTTATATTTTATATTTTATATTTTATATTTTATATTTTATATTTTATATTTTATATTTTATATTTTATATTTTATATTTTATATTTTATATTTTATATTTTATATTTTATATTTTATATTTTATATTTTATATTTTATATTTTATATTTTATATTTTATATTTTATATTTTATATTTTATATTTTATATTTTATATTTTATATTTTATATTTTATATTTTATATTTTATATTTTATATTTTATATTTTATATTTTATATTTTATATTTTATATTTTATATTTTATATTTTATATTTTATATTTTATATTTTATATTTTATATTTTATATTTTATATTTTATATTTTATATTTTATATTTTATATTTTATATTTTATATTTTATATTTTATATTTTATATTTTATATTTTATATTTTATATTTTATATTTTATATTTTATATTTTATATTTTATATTTTATATTTTATATTTTATATTTTATATTTTATATTTTATATTTTATATTTTATATTTTATATTTTATATTTTATATTTTATATTTTATATTTTATATTTTATATTTTATATTTTATATTTTATATTTTATATTTTATATTTTATATTTTATATTTTATATTTTATATTTTATATTTTATATTTTATATTTTATATTTTATATTTTATATTTTATATTTTATATTTTATATTTTATATTTTATATTTTATATTTTATATTTTATATTTTATATTTTATATTTTATATTTTATATTTTATATTTTATATTTTATATTTTATATTTTATATTTTATATTTTTTATTTTATATTTTATATTTTATATTTTATATTTTAAATTTTTTATTTTATATTTTAAATTTTTTATTTTATATTTTATATTTTAAATTTTTTATTTTATATTTTATATTTTATATTTTATATTTTATATTTTATATTTTATATTTTATATTTTATATTTTATATTTTATATTTTATATTTTATATTTTATATTTTATATTTTATATTTTATATTTTATATTTTATATTTTATATTTTATATTTTATATTTTATATTTTATATTTTATATTTTATATTTTATATTTTATATTTTATATTTTATATTTTATATTTTATATTTTATATTTTATATTTTATATTTTATATTTTATATTTTATATTTTATATTTTATATTTTATATTTTATATTTTATATTTTATATTTTATATTTTATATTTTATATTTTATATTTTATATTTTATATTTTATATTTTATATTTTATATTTTATATTTTATATTTTATATTTTATATTTTATATTTTATATTTTATATTTTATATTTTATATTTTATATTTTATATTTTATATTTTATATTTTATATTTTATATTTTATATTTTATATTTTATATTTTATATTTTATATTTTATATTTTATATTTTATATTTTATATTTTATATTTTATATTTTATATTTTATATTTTATATTTTATATTTTATATTTTATATTTTATATTTTATATTTTATATTTTATATTTTATATTTTATATTTTATATTTTATATTTTATATTTTATATTTTATATTTTATATTTTATATTTTATATTTCAAATTGCCTGATTTATATTTTATGATTTATATTCCATATTTTAAATGTTATATTTTATATTTTATAATTTATATTTTATATTTTTTTTTATATTTTATCTTTTATATTTTGTATTTTCTAATTTATATTTTATATTTAATTATTAATTTTTATTTTATATTTTATTTTTTATATTTAATTATTTATTTATATTTTATATTTTAAATTGTATGTTTTATATTTAATGTTTTATATTTTAAATTGTTTGTTTTATATTTTATATTTAATTGTTTTTTTTTTATATTTTATATTTCATGTTTTATATTTTATATTGAATTATTTATTTTTATTTTAGATTTTATGTTTTATATTTTGTATTTTATAATTTTTATTTCATATCTTATATTTTATATTTTATACTTAATATTTTATAATTTATAAAATATAAAAGAAAAATAAATAATTATATAATTTAAATTATATTTTATATTTTAAATTGTATGTTTAATATTTTATGTTTTATTTTCTATATTTAATTATTTATTTATATTTTATATTTTATGTTTTATATTTTATATTTTGTATTTTAAATTTTATGTTTTATATTATATATTTTGTATCTTATGTTTTATGTTTTATATTTAATATTTTTTTGTTTTAAATATAAAGTCAAAATAAATAATTAAATATTAAACACTAAATAAAAAGCATACAATTTAAAATATAAAATATAAACTATAAAATATAAATTATATTTTATATTTTATAATTTTTAATTTGTCCTTTATATTTAATATTTTTAATTTTGTTTTATTTTTTAAATTGTTCTTTTTATATTTTATGTTTTATATTTTATATATAATATTTTATATTTAATATTTAATATTTTATATTTATTATTTTATATATTTTATATATTTAATTATTTAATTTAATTTTATATTTTATATCTTATATTTGATATTTTATATTTTATAAATTAAAAAATATAAAACATAACATACAAAACATACAATTTAAAATATAAAAAATAAAATATAAAATGTAAATTATATTTTATATTTTTTAATTTATATTTTAAATTGTATGTTTTATACTTTATATTTCATATTTTTGTATTTTTTAATACAGCCCCAAGTTTATGCAATAAAACTACCAGGACACTATGGCAATGGTTCGTAAATTCGGAAAACCGTTCAAATAAAGGAATTTTCTATATAAAGCGTGAAATATGGAAAAGTATCAAAAATAGCTTTAAATTATATGAATCATATTAAATTAATTTAAATATATTTAAACCATTATAAATTAAATAAATTTTAGAAATAAAATACTAATATATCATAGAAATATTAATTTTGGGTTGAATTGAGTTTTATTTTGTAACACTTAATGACGTACATATTTATTTATTTATGCAGGCCAAATTTTGAGCAAAGGGATTTGAATATCGTTAAATTATGTAAAAAAAAATAATCATGATACCAAATGTACTCAATTTAATTAACTGAATTGATTTAATGGAGTTTAGGTGCAGTTATCACATACAAACGTCAATATTACTTATGTACATATATGGTGCAACGCAAAAATTTTAAAGAATATAATTTTTAATTTCCTTTTATTGATTTATTATTTTATTGACGTGTAGATATTTACTGAATTTATTTTTCTAGGTAGTTTACTGTTCTATAAGTTTGAAGGTAGTTTGAATTAAGGATGATCACTCTCGTAAATAAATAACGAATAACCGATTAATTTGATATTTATTTTCAGAGATGAATATGATGTCGAATCAACATAATTATATAATTACCGTTGTCTGTCTGTTATTATGGATACAACACACAACACAAAAAACTAACGCAGTAGTCACGCTTTTCTTTTATGTATATATTTTTGTTTCGTTGTTTGGATGACATGAAAATTTCTGTGTGTGCTGTGATTTGTATTTTTGAAAACAAAAAAAAACAAAAAATTTAGTTTGTTTTTCAGTTGCGTTCAAAGCAGAGACTGGAACCGTAACTGTTCCGAAAACCGTAATTAACCGCTATTTTTAATGAATCGAAAACCGGATCCGAACTCTGTTATTAATATAACACAAACATAGTGTATGTGAGTGTATTAAAATAAAAGTGTAATTTTTTAGATAATTATAATTTATTTTTATTTTATATTATTACAATATTTTAATTAAATTTTGAATAAAAAATTTGGAATCATAAATAGAAATGTTTTATAAACAAATACTTCTTGAAACGGTTTTGGAGCCGAAGCGGAACCGAACCGATATTTAATGGCTGAACCAACCGAACCAAAATTTAAAAATTTGGAAAGTAACCGAAAACCGGAACGAAAAACATTTCGGTTCCAGTCTCTGGTTCAAAGTATACACTCCCGAGCATTTGATTATAACCACTTTAAATTTTGACCTTATTTTCTATATGGTTGTTGTTAGGTTCTATTTTTTTTTTATTTTCCCTCGTAGTATGCTGGCTGAAAACAAAGAGGTTAAAATGAAACAAAGGAAAGCGGTAAATTCAAATTTTATATTTTGCGAATATTTAAACATGAGCAGTTGATTTTAACCATCTTTAAAAATAGTAAAAATCCTTAATGAAATGATTGATTTTAATTTTTTTTTTTTATTGTTAATAATGTGTAGGTCCTCCATTATTACATACAACTTCAAAAACTCTATCTGGTAAGGAATTAAACAGATTTTGTACATAATTTAATGAGATTTGCTCGAAAGCATCTTCAATTGCAGCAATCAGCCCATCTCTGTTTCCAAATTGCCTTCCTTCTGCATAAATTTTGCGCGATAACCGTCTCTACAAATTCTCAATTATGTTGAGGTCAAGTTGTTGTGTGTAAACCATTGTTTAACACGTCTTGGAAATAATTTTTTGTAATTCTACCAGTTCAATGTAATCCGTTGAGGTCTGCCGATTTTCCAAAACAATTATTGATTTTCGATTGATTGATTAACGATTTTTCGGCGTATTATATTAGAACCACTCGTCGCAGAATTAATAACTGTGGTTTCTATAGAAATTTCAATACTCAGCAAGAATCAAAGAAGACAGCAATCATATTCATCGAAAGATTCCAATCAGAAAATTCATAATATTTAATTTAGTTTAAATTTATATTAATTAATTAAAAATATAATTTTAATTATAAGTATTTTCAAAACCGTCCTTGACAATTTTTCTAACATTTTATAATAAGTTTCAAACATTTTCAAATTAGAAACAAGTTAGAACAAGTGTACAGGATTTGGTTCGTAAAACGTTTGATTTATTTTAAATATTGTCATTGTAAATTTCAAACTAAATGTCTGATAACGAAAGGGAAAATACCGTTATGGAATCAAAAGAAGAAACTATTCAACGTTTAAAACGGGTTAGATCAGGTCACAAATCTCGAGTAACGTATTTCAAGAATAAAATTGAGAAGAGTGAATGTTCATCGATTGGCGAATTAGAGTCGGCTTTAAACCGACTTCGTATTACTTATTCTAAATTTGAGGAAACCCAAAGTGAATTAGAGACACTAGATGAAACGCAATATCGTTATAGGGATAGTTTCGAGGATGATTTCGGTTGTGTTGAGGCCGGAATATTAAATAGAATTCGTGATTTACAAAATAAAACAAATTTCACAAATACCGAACTCAAATCTACAGATAATTTTCATACTTAGGTATCGCTCAAATTACCAGAAATTGAGCTTCCTAAATTCGACGGTTCGGAATTGAGTTGGCTTGATTTTCGTAGTATTATTGATCTGATTGATTCAAATGTAAATCTTAGTAACGTGGTAAAATTCCATTATCTAATTTCTTGTATTCGGGACGGCAAGGCATATAAATTAAATAAGTCTTTTTCGCTTTCCAGCGAAAATTATCCGATTGCTTGGAAGAAATTATCGGATCATTACAATAATGAAATTTTAACCCAGAAAACGCATGTAAAACGCCTTTACGAAATTAAAAAACCAGTCGAAAATTCAGCGTCGTCCCTACAATCATTTATTGATGCAGCAGTTAAGCATTATTATGCACTTAAATCGTTGAAGGTTCCAGTTGATAGATGGGATCTATTTCTCGTTCATCATTTGAATGATCATCTTGATGAAGCATCTCGTATCGAAATTATCAATAAATCTTCACTTACCAACCTCATGACATTTGAGGAGTTTATCTCAATTTTACAGCATCGTGGTAAAGTGTTGGAAGCAAAATGATCTGCTTCATTGAATAACAATATTTCCTACGGTCACGACCAAAATAAGAATAAATTATGATATCATTTCCCAACAATAAATACAATAGATCTACGTTATCGACCGATCGCTTTAAATCATCCAAGGTGATGGTCTCACAAAATTTAAGTTGCATTTACTGCAACGGCAATCATTCTCTTGATGATTGTATAAAATTCAAAGATCTCAAAATATAAGTCCGCAAGAACGTTATAATTTTATAAAACAACATGGTTTATGCACAAATTGTCTGATCACAAATCATCGTACATTAG
This sequence comes from Tipula helvola, assembly GCA_963556165.1. Lineage (NCBI taxonomy): Eukaryota > Metazoa > Arthropoda > Insecta > Diptera > Tipulidae > Tipula > Tipula helvola. Next base: position 108,864,041 of record OY744482.1, read on the forward strand.
AAAAAACCTTCATGTTCTTTGTGTCCTTTAAAACATCATTCGTTACTTCATTTCGGTCGTTTAAATAAATATAATTCGTCAGTAAATTCAACACAAAGTTCAGGAAGTTTAGTTTCTGGTCAATCCGGAAAACAAAATTCATTAGATAAACCATCCTCATCGAAGCAAGTCTCTAATGAGTCGATAAAAAACTCGCAGAATTATACTTCATTAACTGTCCAATATAAAGCTTCATCTAAATCTCAGGTATTGCTAGCCACTGCAATAGTTTGGATGAGAAATTCTGTTGGAGATCGCATGAAATGTCGAGCAATGCTTGACTGTGGATCTCAGGTGAATTTTATTAAACAAAAAATGGTTCAACTCTTCAAATTAAAGACAGAACCAACTCATGTGGATATTTCCGGAATTAACGGCATATAGTTTCTACATTAACCAAAAAGGTAAACATTCACCTTGAATCACGAACATCCAATTTTGAAATTAATCTAGATTGTTACATCAAACCCAACATTTCAGAACTTATACCATCATACCCAGTGTCCATCGATAAAAACAAAATACCAAAGGGTATTGAACTCGCTGATCCGTATTTCTTCAAACCTGGCACCGTTGATCTGTTAATTGGAGCCAAATATTTTACCGAAATTATGAGATCAAATGAAATAAATATTAATCATGGGATTCCGTTGCAAAATTCTGTATTCGGATACGTCGTCGTCGGAAAAATGGAATGCAATGAACAGGCTTCGAATAAAATAACATCATTGTGTTCCTTTGAAGATCTTTCTCAACAAATCGAAAAATTCTGGAAAACAGAAAATGTTGAAAATCCTCAAAAATTGTCCATCGAGGAAAAATGCTGTGAAAATCTTTATTCCGGATCAGTCGTTCGAACCGAAAGTGGTCGGTATAGTGTATCACTTCCAATCAAATCCAATCTTTGCCAATTAGGTCTCTTCGATTAATGCCTGTCAATTTAAACATATGGAAAATCGTCTAATTTGAAATCCGGAACTTCGTCTTGAATACAATGCATTTCTGACCGAATACCTCGATCTAGGTCATATGGAAGAAGTAATCAAACCCGAGATCATAAAGTCACCACATAACAAGTCATTTTATTTACCTCATCATTCGGTATTACGAGAATCGAGTTCAACAACGAAAGTAAGAGTTGTTTTTAACGCATCAACAAAGACTTCATCTGGACTCTCACTTAATGATTGTCTGATGGTAGGGCCAACAATCCAGAGCGATTTATATTCGATTATAAATAACTAGATAGATTCCGTAAGCATCAGATCGCGATAACTGGTGATATCGCTAAAATTTATCGACAGGTACTTATAAATTCTGATAGTGATCACCAAGATCTGCAAAGAATATGGTGGCGTGATTCCCCAGAAAAATTAATTAAATGTTTTAAACTTCGAACAGTGACTTACGGTACTGCTAGCGCTCCATACCTCGCAATAAGGACGCTTTTTCAATTGGCATCAAAAATTCTCAAGGAAGATTTTTACGTCGATGACGTCGATGACGTCGATTTTTATGCAAAATGTATGGTCGTCAAATTATCAATGGGATGAACCGCTTCCAGATGATCTTCGTAATTATTGGAATGAGTTTAAACGACAACTCATTTCCATTAAAAGAATAACAATTCCCAGATGTTTCGTAGCTCCATCACCGAAATTGAGTGAACTCCATGGTTTCGTGGATGCCTCCGAAAAAGGTTTTGGATGTGTCATATACATTACAACCATTGATAGCGAAGGTAATTGCTTAGTAAGATTTGTTTCGTCAAAAAGTCGATTAGCTCCCATAAAACCACAAACAATTCAGCGATTGGAGTTATGTGGTTCTCTGTTGCTCTCACAATTAACACATAAAATTATTAAAGCTCTTGATTTAAATCTATCAGCTATATTTTTGTGGACCGATTCTCAAATTACTCAGCACCGTATTAAATCCGTTCCATCGCGTTACACACCATATTACACAACATAGATCCAAGAATTATCTGAGCAAGACAATTGGTACTACGTACCATCTGCGGAAAATCTGTCGGCTATGGCATCACGAGGATTAATGCCTTCTGAATTTATTAAAGCTCAGATCTGGTGGACATTTTTAAATCATCCAGAATTAATTATACCTACACAACCAAATTTAAAATCTTGGTCTGATCAATTGGAGCTCCGGAAAGAAAAAATGGAGATAAAATCGGCTAAAGTTCAGACTTCTATGTCAATTTTCGAACGGTGTTCTAATTACAAATCAATTATACGTTCTGTTAGCTATGTTCTTCGATACTTAGATTGTTTAAGATGCAGATGTGCGTTGCGCATATTTCAATCTGAGACAATTAAATCATTAAGTCGTTTACCTAACACCGAGATAAGGAAAACAATTGGGCCAATTGCCTGAACATAGAGTCAATCCATCTCGACCATTTCAGTATGTAGGAGTTGATTTCTGTGGCCCTTTCTTGATTTCAACAACCATACGTTCAAAAACAAAGATAAAAACCGATGTGGCAATCTTCATTTGTTTTGCTTCTAAAGCAATCCACATTGAGATTGTATCAGATTTGTCGACTAATGCTTTCTTGGCAGCTCTTCGAAGATTCGTTTCTCGTCGAGGACTTTGTAACAATATCTATTCTGATAACGCAACAAATTTTATTGTAAAGGCCGAATTACAGAATCTCCGCAAATTGTTTCTTTCCGAATTCCATCAAAATGAGATTTTGAAATATTGTGTTGACCATGGTATTCAATGGCATATAATTCCGCCGCGATTGCCTCACTTCGGTGGATTATGGGGGGGGGGGGGATGGGGGGGGGGGGTGGGAGGGAGGGGAGGGGAGGGGGAGGGGAGGGGGAGGGGAGGGGGAGGGGTGACATCCGTGAATGTTGGGCCGGGGTTGATCCGGGGACTCTTAGGGATTTGACGAATTCAATGCCTGCTCGAGTTTTCGAGGTTGTTCGGAAGGGTGGGGCCGGATCGGGTGTTGGATGGAGTGGTATGTGGGGGATTGCTGGTTTTGTTTTTATGTTGGTGCAATATTGGGGGTGCGTTTGAGTGTTTACTGGTGGTTTGTCTTAGCGGCGGATTTGGGATGGTAAACGCGGTTTGGACTGCTTGAGAGGGGTCGGGGCGCTTTACTCTTGGAGGTGTATTCGGGGGTCATGGTGCGTTTGTGCGTATGTCTACCATAGTACAGTATTCAACTAATGTATTCGTGTATCCTAGATTTAGAAGATCCTAGAGTAGAAACATTCAAAATATGGACATATCACTTTTGTGCTTTATGGCATCAATATTAAAACGATTCAATATAAATATCTGCTTTTTGTCAACACGTGAAGCAATGCCGAATGACGAAAATGAAATACGGGAATATATTAAACCTAATATGGGTACATGTACATAGCCTAGTACAGTTTCAGTTTAACGTTTGTTAGCTGGAATTCTTCTGTTATTTAGAAGTTAGATAGAGTTTCAGGGCTACTTGTTTGGGGGGCTGAACTTTGAACCTGGGTTTGTATTATCCGTTTTTATCGAGTTTAAATCAAAAATAAATTCCGATTTGTTGATTTTATTTTTAAATCGATTTTTTTAAGAATCAAATTCAATAAGTTTTGTTAAATAACGTTTTCCAATTTTTTCCAAATAGCCACGTATTTAGCATTTTGGCAACAGTTACTCCAAATTTTATCTAAAAAAGTGATAGACTGAAACACTTTTGATTTGGGAAATATTTTTGATTTCTGATTAGTCATCATTTAAAATTTTGTATTATTGCATTTTAGCAAATAAGTTGTTAGTTTAACACAATTTTCTAAGTACCTGTATTAGGCTGACGACTACTCCCGGTATTCATTTTGAAAATATCACCAGTATTGCCAGCTCTAGTAAAGCGCCTCCCAGACAAATTCATGGAAGCAAAAATTTCAACATGACGTCTAAAGACTTTAGGATTTTTTTTTGTACATTTAAAGTATATTTAACGTGAAAATGCGTAACATTTTAAATATTAAAATGAAAAATATTTCAACTTAGATTGAAGTCAGGAGACTGCAAATTGGCACGTCTTTTTACCGCAGTTAAAAAAATGTTTCATTCAATGTCAAAGGGGCCCTCTTCAAATATCTTACTGCATTAGTCATAAATATAGTTTTCCCATGAATTTAGCCGGAAACGAAATCATTTAAGATCAATATATGTTATAAGCGACACAAATCATATATTGATCAAATAACGGCATAAAGAACTAAACGATTTATTCTAAATCGCTCAACAATGATAAAGAAGTTAAGCAACAAAGAAGTTAAATTAAATCAAAATTAATGTTTATAAACAGTACTTTGTATCTATGTACATATAAGACACCCGCACATATTTATCTTATGACATTGACGCCTACCATAAAAATGATTTACCGTGTATGTGAATAGAACAACAAAAAATAATTACATTTCTTGATTAAAAATTGTTTTAACGGCATGTTATTTTTAATTTGGACACCCATAGGTTTTTGGGTTCTCTAGATTTTGTTTATAGTATGGTTCCGCGGAAAATTTAAAGATGCGCATGTACATAAGAGCTGAACAGCAGCTATACTGACAATTTTTAGTCGAAAATTAATATTAACGCGTCTATATTCACATACATATGGGCGTAGCGGTTATTGAACCACTTCATATATCAATCGATATGATAATTATCTAATTTATATGATTAACACATTTCATATACATAAGTTAAAAACAAACAGAAAATCACAACATATTCTGTGTTTGCACCACGTGTGCGTCTATCAAAAAAAAAAATGATGCATGGCCTATCCGCGAAGAGTACAGAGTCTATATACCGCGCACGCTCAATTAAATACGTCCAACCGAAACACAATTTTCATATGAAAATTATTAAAACACACAACACAATTAACACATTCATAATAAACCAATCTATCGTATTTAACAAATAAATCATAATTTATCTAACTATCTACCTAAATAAATAGTTTTAAACACTATCGTGGGCAGGTCATTAAATAAAACTGATTTTTAATTTTTTTTTTTAATGATTTACAACGTTATATACGTGGATTTTGTATAATGAGCTACACTCTAACGATTTATTTGATTACCGTCATCCTGGTTCACTATTTCCTGCTTTTGAGATCCAGTTATAATGGCAAATGAATATATTTAACAGGTGTCTTCACATTGAAATTCATAATTTTAGTCACGTCGGATTATAAAATAAAATATTTCAATGTAAATCCGATTAAAATTCATAATTTTTATTATTGTCTGCGGTGTAAGGTGACTTAACACTTAATTGTCCGCACCTGGAATTTGTCTGCCTATCGATTTTGTGTACCTCTTATATAATACGTATATAGAAGTTAAAATGCGACTTAAAACTGCAACATATTTACGCAATCAAGATATACGGGATGCGATGATGATGGTGATGATGAAGATGACAAAGAATGAAATAAAGTTGACATAAAAATTAATAATAAAATTCAAAAATACCAGCAAAAAAAAAAGCTAAAAGATTTTAAATAGTTTGTGGTCAATGATCTACTGACTTTGTCCTCCAAAAAAATAGTTTTTTTTTTGTATTTTCGCGTTGTATCTCAGGTGGTTTAATGTTGTTTCCAATTTTTGCAATAAAACAAACATACACTTTGCTATTTTCTGCAAACAAACAAAAAAAAATGTTTTATTCTAAAAACTACTGCTACTTATGAAGTGTTGAGCTTTGAATGTGACTCAAAAAGAAGACCCACCATTAAAATGCCATTGGCACCAAAAGATAAAAATCTTCGCCGCTAACTTAATTTTAATTGGGAGGCACATATATGTAAGTATCTAATGCCGTTTGTAAATAAATTTCACTTTCGCGCACTAGAGACACACACGGTATATTTCTCTGCGTGTAGAACTTTTCAATTAGACCATCATTTTTGCTATATAAGGAAATATTAAAATTTATTCACCATTATAGATACATTTAAAATAGAATCATTAGATGTTCGATTTATCATTCGTGTTTTGTGGTCAAATCGATTATTATTGTTCGCGAAAAAAAAAAAAAAATTAAAATTAATAACAATTTTTTTATTCTTTTTACACACACACACACACACATGTATTTACACAAAATGCGATAAAATTGATTTCTTGTTTAATCCAACACCAAAAACATTTTCGTATCTTTAAGATGAGATCAACATTTCACCTCTTAATTATGATGTCACTTTAAAATTCCAAATTGTTTACAAAAACAACAAACAAAAAATGCAGATGTTGAATCTATTTTCTTGAATATTTTATTCCAATTTAAGCTTTTTTTATATACCAAAGTAATCGGTAACCGGATGTCGTATGAATCACTAACGTTTCTTAGCTAAGAATTTTAAAATCGATATTATGCACTTGCAAAATGAAATTGTTGGTTATATTAATAAAGAGTTACAATGATTCGTAAAAGAAAAATTACCCTGGGCCTAGATTCTAAAATTGTAACTGCTGCAAAATGTCAATACACTGTGAGTACTAAAATGCAATTCTGATGAAGTGACTTTTTCAAAGTGACAAATAGGAGAAAATTGTTATCGGTTTTGGTTTTGCGTAGCATTTCTGGTGACTTTACTTTTTTTCAAAAGCAGAATAAACTTGAAAACCAACAAAGCTTTTTCTCATAATAAATAGTTAGGCCTTACCCGGAGTAACCTAACTAATTTATCCAAATTATATTAATCCCATTAATAAAGGATTAGCATAATTTTACTTCCAACTAGTCTGGCCCCACCAGTGGTATAGTTATAGAAACATAATACAGGGTGTTCAAATTTGAGGGATCCTTTTCACATTTTAAATAAAAGTCATAAATTGTGTGAACTCTTTATTTATTTTTATTGGAAATTAAAGCACATTGGTTCCGGTTAATAATGAAAAAAAAGTCGTTCAAGTGATCTCCTCTGCTAACTCGGGAGGCTGTCAATCTTTTACCAAAATTTTGAATAACTTTTGTCTTTCAGGTGTTGAACAGTTTCAGAATTATCCGTATAAACTTTACTATTCAAGAAACCCCATACGAAGGAGTCCAATGGCGTCAAATCGCATAATCAAAACTGCTTACTCACCTCTGTTCTTCGAAAAACTATTCGATTATTAAACTTCTCTTTCAAAAGATCGATTGATTCCGTTGCTGTATGGCATGTTTAACCATCCTGTTGAAACCACTTGTTCTGTACATCAATATCTTCCAGTTGACCCCACAAAAAATTTCTAATAATCTCTCGACATCGAGCTCCATTCACAGTTATTGCATTACCATTTTGATTTTCGAAAAAATATGGACCAATTACGCCACCACACCAAAATCCACACCATACCGCGATCCATACAGCGAGTAGGGGCTGAACCGCGCCCCATTGGATTTAGGCTACACTTATGTTTTTCAGTCCAACCAAAAATGCTGGCAAAAATTGCCAAAAAATATGATTATATCATAAAACATCTTTAAATGGTGCACAAAATCGACTGAATATTCATACAAAGAAAACCGAATCTGTGGAGACTTTGCTTGACTTGGCTTTGAAAGAGCAAATGTTAGAAAATCGTTTTAGATTATATTCAATAATTAAGACAATTGTATTTTGTGGCCGCCAAAGCATTTCATTACGAGCATATGTAGATTCAGGGGGCCTAACTGAAGTGGAACCGTTTTACAATAATAGAAATGTTCGCGCCCTTTTACGATTCAGATTACAATCTGGACATGAAGCATTAAAATCCTATCTTGAAGTATCTGCGAGGAACGCCACATACATTAGTCCAAAAGTTCAAAACTAGATTATTAGTGCGTGTTTCGGCAAAGGTCAGATTAGAAAATATTGCTAAGCTAGGCATTGATTCTCTAGCAGGCTACGCTCAAGTTACATGTGACGCATATGTCGCAACCGATAACCAGCAACAAGAACAACGATACCAGACTTAAACACCACCATAAATAAACAAATCAATAATGCATGATCTCATTGAGCTCAACATATGGTCAACGATATCATAATTAAATGCATTTTTGCAATAAAATAACATATAACAACAATTTATCTGCATAAATAATGAATATTTTACACTAATAAAAACTAACCTTATTATTTCAAAAATACTGATAAGCAATTCAAAAACTGCTATATAAATTAACACAGATATAAGACAGTGTTCATTAATTATCACAAAATTCAATATTTAGCATATTGTAAAATCTAAATAAAATAAATAAACGGTTATTAAACCTATAAAATTATAAAAATTAAAAAAGTTTCCATGAAGAAACCATAATTCTCAGGGTACGTATATTTGGTCGTGGGCCGGACATAAACTTGTGCTTGAATAAACTCATTATTACAAGCCAGTAAAGCCAAAAGTAATAGAAAGAAGGATTGAATCCCAAGGATACCTGTAGGAAGGAAAGACGAAATAATAAATAGGGTATGACCGTCCGAGATGACCATTCCACCACGCTTTCCCCGCACAGTCTGCTGCGAAGGCCCCTTAATCACCGCCCACAACAGACCACGCGGAGACCGACACGACAAATTATGAAAACCCGATTATCACAACCAGGACCTCAATCATGACGCAGTTCACTTAATGTTCAACTTTAAGCCATTCATATTATAAAAACAAAAACAAAAAAAATCACCAGAAAAAAGAAGAGCCAATCAATGAACTAATTCACCCCCTCCCTCCGAATATGTGAAACAATCGCTGAGTAACAACGAAACCCAAAAGCACTTGAATCAAAGAACAAAGCTATTTAAGCGGTAGATAATTATGAAAAGAACAATTTAACTTTATTTATTAATATTAATACCCTGCAATAAAAAAAAAAACTCAGAAAGATCGTTATGTGATCCGAAGGACACCGACGCCAGCTGAAAAGCAAATTTTATATAATAAAATTAAAAAAATAAAAATAAAAAAATTTACTCGGTGTTAAAGAAAAAACTACACATAAGCTAAATGTTTCAAAATCACTTTTAAATAGATTTTAAACTAGAATTATTCCTCTCCCCTTCAAATAACATTACTAAAATGACGCAAAAACTTCCAAACGGGAATTTTCTTTCACAATATTACAGTTACGTTAATGAAAATTTGATATATCTACAGTCCTAGTCAAAATTATTTGTACCTGCTAAATTTTTGATGCAGCGTAACACAAACAACTTTCAAAATTATATAAATAATAAACTTTTTGAAAACATTAATTTTAATTCAATAAATTTAATTACCCTGCTTTAAATTTCAATCAAAAAATTTGTAAAGTTTTAGTTCTAGTAGAAATTACAGTTAATTTAGTTTTTGCCTAAATCATTTGTATCAATTAAATTTAAGATTATTTTTGGGTAATTTCATAATGATAAGGCCACTAATGTTGTGTATGCAATGGGCTTATTTTATGAAGCCTTTCCCGTTTATGTGTAAGCCCTATAAATTTCAACTGTTCAAGACCATTGTTCAATTTCGGTTTATTGAATTAGGTAACACTCCTAGTTGATGATAAATTAGTTGGTCCATAATTTGCTCTTCAGTGCAATAATGCTCCCATATATAAGAAGAGTCGTTGCTATGAAATTATACAAAAATCTTGAATATAATTATTTGTCTCGGCCAGGGCAGGGTTTGAATTTAAACTTGCGGCAGTTTAAGTTAAAGTGGAATATATTCATGATCTACTAAAACCAACAATTTGTAGCAAGTTGCGAAGAAAACCGAGTACGATAAGATTCTAGGTGATGTTAACAACAAATTTGTAAACCACTTGCGAATTCTTATAGAGACTAAACAAATATTGACCATTTGCTTACAAAACATTAGTCACTTTATCATTATTTAATTACCCAAAAATAATCTTAAATTTAATTGATTTACTATTTTATTTTGATCTTTGCGATGGGAACAAATAATAATGGGAACAAATTTGTGGGTACAAATAATTTTGGCAAAAACTAAATTAACTGTAATTTCTCCTAGAACTAAAATTTTATAAATTTTTTGATTGAAATATAAAGCAGGGTAAATTTATTGAATTAAACTTAATGTTTTCAAAAAGTTTATTATTTAGGGGAGAGTCTTCGGTTGTGGGCACAGTTTTGTTTTTGATCCATAATTTTAACCGGTTACATTTAAGTGCCCATAACCGGAAATCACGACCATTCTCGAAGTAACCAAAAAAATGTGATGCCTCATGATTTTGATATAAATCGATGTGGCATCCCAAATCACAACAGACATATCGATAACACTCACCTGTTTGAGATTATTCACTTTGATTTATCGCACTTTTAAAACATTGGAAAATTACAATTGCGTTGATTTTTACGGACTTTTTTTTTAATGTGATCGCAACAAATGAACAAGCTCGTCCATTCACTTCGATATTAGCTAGAAAACTGCGTACTGTCAAAATACAAGTACGACAACAGTCAGATCAGCCATATTTGCATTCTGTCAAAAGTTATGGAGGGGTGCCCACAACCGGAGAGTTCCCCTAACCGGAGACTCTCCCTTATATAATTTTTAAAGTTGTTTGTGCTACGCTCAAATATTAAAAATTTAGCAGGTATAAATAATTTTGACTAGGACTGTATAAATGTATGATCCACCAAAGCCATAAACAAAACTCGAGCAGAAAAATAAATGCAAACAGAATAAGGATTAAAAAATTGATAAGATCAAGTACTTAACAATATGTGATATCTTCATCTTCTCCCAGCTGCAATAACTCAAACTATATCCATCTACCACCTCTATGGTGTTCATATGGCCCCGCACAGTATACCAATCCACTCTATATTCACACTCAAATTCAGCAATTTCAGCAGACATATTTTGGGTTTAATTTAAAGGGAAAACCCCTCAAGTAGCACCGGCACAACCACAAATCGCAAAATCAAGACAAATTAATCACCGCCGTTAGGCGCACTAATCAGTAATCAACAGCTGGGATACTGGAACATTCGATAATTACAGTTCAGCCTCTTATTAAGGTCAGCACACTGACTATACAATAACCATCCGAATCTGGTGGCACAACAAAACAACAGTTTCAACAATTTCAATAGTTGATGTGATTCAACATCAAATCAAGTACCAAAAAAAAAACCCTGGTAGGAGAAAGTTCCTTTTCCCTCGGTTTGTTTAATTCTCGAAGAAAACAAAAAAAAAACTCCAAAACAAATTAAAAATACATCACTACTTGATTTTAAGTGTGTACATTAAATTTTCACTCGTATTTCAATTACTCCAAACATAATTTAATTTTATATGTACATCAATTGTTTTTTTATAGAGGAATATTAATTCTTTTTTTTTCCTCGAGCTTTACTTTAATTTAATACACAAAAAAACAACGAGCGAGTTCACCCTTAACTCGCCAAAGATTTATATATGTGAAAACTTTTTTGTATAAATATATTGAATCATTTCAAGCCATTTCGATAAGGCCTCCATAAAGACGGATGCTGTTCGCTCAGTATTTAAACTAAGTTACATTTTTGGTTCAAAAACTCAATATGTTATTCTATTTTCGATTTGGAGGACGAACTTAACTGGAGTTAATTGAGCATGAGCAAAGTACAGTTCTGTTAAGTTAATCACCTACACCCGCCATGTACGCTTTAAAATACATATACCATTACTCATACACATATCAATCTTGTTGCAAGAGTAGTAAATGGTCACGACAAACTCGCTGAACAAAGGAAAATCACATCGCTTTATCACTGATCAGTTTAAATTAAATTAAATAGAGCGATTCTATTTGGGCGCAATGTTGACCGTAAGAGCATTGCAATTGGAAAGACAGTAGCGCGAAACCCCCATAACCAAACTCACCAACAGCATGAGCAATACTAATAAGAAAGTATACCGATTACCGATTAAACAATTTTAAAATTATTCTATTATGTATCAATGTATATAAGTACAATTTTCACAGCTCGCTATTTCCATTTAATTTGTTACTACACCAGCATAATTTGTAGTCCTTTCGCTCGTTTGTAATTTTTATTTTCAAAAACACTTGCTGCTGCGGCCATATATAGCAGATATTTTCACAACAAAATAAATTAAAGTAGGCGATTTTTTTTAGATTTTTTTTTTGTACTCGGCTCACGATGTTTTTGAAATGACGGATGATGTTGTATATTGCATGTGTATGCATATAGATTTTGCATTGATTTTACGTTTTATTTATTTTTTGTTCCTGTTGATATTCACAGATACCTGCAATATTTTTTGTTCGGCACTTTTGTTTTGGTAACCCGATTTCTTTATAATTTTTTACTTACTGCTGCCAGTAAAGATGTTTTAACAAAAATAAAAAATCGATACCACCAAAAAAATTGTCAACAAACGGGAAAAGAAAATTACGATTGTTTTCTTTTATGTTTGGTAAAACATTTATGCTGGAAACACATGAGTAGAATTTCTGCTAGCATCGCTGCCGGCAGAAATTCAGGTGAACTATATGAGCGTCGTTTTTGATAAGCAGAATGTTTTTTTGTGACATTTATTTGATACATATTTAATTTTAATGTACTATTTTATGTTTGGTAAAACATTTAGGGTACTAGTTTTTTGTTCACGTTACACGCTGCAGTAGAATGTTATGTTAAATGTTGCGTTAAAATGTTGCGCGTCATGTAAAATGTTATATTAAATAAAAATATTTTCTCTCTTTTTATTTAACACATTAAAATAGAAACAGGAAATACAAAAAACTTAGAAATAGTAGTTCTAGTGTTCATGTTACATGTTTGCTGTGTTAAAATGTCATGACGACATCTTTGAGGCTAAATATTTCTATGCGTTCGATTTTTCTCAATGTTATATAATTAATGACCTCCAGCGTGTGCTCTACCGGATTTTTTTTGTACGACCTGTTACATATTGATTTTGACAGCCAATAACTTTTCCTTTAAACATTTAATAAACATTTCTAAAAATTTAAATAAACAATTTTTATTACAATGACGGAAAGTCAGCTAAAAAAAAAACGAAAGGTAGTAATATCTGTGGGGTTCCACAATGCAGGTCTTATGCGAATGAGGACGGCATTTCGATGCATAGGCTTCCAAAACATGTGGTGAATTCAAATAAGGAGACATCAAAATGGAAGATTCTGTTGAAAATGGGCAAGCCATTCCCCAAAAGGTTGTTACGGGGCGATGCATCGTCCCGGATAAATAAATTAGACACATTTTTTTTCCTTTTCAAATATTATTTTTATTTCTTTTTGTTGTCTACAATTTTTTTGTTGTTTGTGCTTCACGCACCGTATATTAATTTCGGCAACTGTATAATCTGTCAATGAAACACAGAGAAAAAAAAACTTCTTTAATCAAAATAAAATTGGTATATTTCTTACCTCAATCTGTTTTTTTTGGGTGGTACGACCCCACTTATCCATGTATGTACTCGGATAAATACGTACAGGTTCCAAAATTCCGAAATCTGCTGGGTATGCATACACTCATTTGATGACATCCAGCTGTAATAACCTGAAAAACAAACACACAAAATTTCACCAAGAATTTCGTTCGTTAGCTATTTTATTTTATTTCTACTTATCTGACTTTAGTTGTTGATCCATTCGGTTACTCATTTTTGCGTCCCATAATTGTTAAAATTAAATAAATAAACACATTATTTTTTTTTTTCACCTGTCACAAATATACATTAAACGAACGTAAATAAAGCTCACCAACACCAGCTGGTGGAGGGTTTTTTTTTCCATTTATTTTTTCCGTACTGTAAGCAAACTTTGTGCAGATGGCGTTATTGTTTTTGGTTGCGTGCACAGGCTGTGGTTGGAGTGACCACCTGTAGGGGCACTAACTAAAATTGATCTAAAAATGTTGTTGTTGGATCAGAAAAAAAGGTATATAAGCGGACAACAATTGTCATTCGCTCTCTTACCTTTTGGATTTGATACTAAGCGGACAATAATAGTGCAAGAGGACCACACTCACAGCAATATTAAAATATTAAAGAATAAAATCCCAAACCAAAAACAAAAAAAAAAAAAAATAAATATAACTGAGGAATTAAATAAAATCATCACCTCAGTTATAAATAAACAAACAAATTTTTTTTGTGGTTATTAATTCGGAGAAAACATACCGGAGGGAGAAAAAAATTATACAACTAATATTGGGTACAAAATTTTAAATACGCACATAAAACCTACGTGGTATTGGTCCTCAAGCATCCAACCGAGGAAAAACATAACGCTCCAGCTGTCACGAGGGTCTTATGAAGGAGGAAGGATAAAGGGAGAAACCAGATCCAGCAACTGCGGTGTTCCTGCGACAGATTGCCGATCGTCACCCGTTTAACTAAGCAACGAGTAACCGTACCGGGAATATCTTTCGGAGGATCTCCAGGTGGGTATTGGTGGGGTCAGATGCACTAGTGGTGTGGCCGATTATTTTTTTTTTGGTTTTTTTATTTTTTTCTCCCGAGTTGGGAATTTTCTTTACAGTGGTCCGCAGGAGTGGAGCTCTGTTCCGGATTGGATCATCGGTATCATCGGGAATACTTGTCCACCATAGTGGATCGATAACGACCGGTATCACAGCGAGTGCCTCTGAGAGATATTGGTAGTGTCGGGTTACGCGTTCTGTATTTGTTAAAATAAAATCAAACCTTAAGTAAATAAAATCCAAATTATAACGTGCTTAATCATAATGAATTATTAATTTAACCGTCACTTGTGAGAGTCATCGTGGGAGTATGTGCATGTTGATCGTGTCCTCAGGGTAAGTATGGGTGCAGCGTTGTGCAAATCAATGTTAGCAGCGATGTAATCTGCGAATGGGCCTCCACCATACCACCTACCCCTCTGGACTGAGTCTGGTCAAACTCCGTTTGACTGGAGGACTCCGTGGACAATTTTCTGTCTGCGTGATGGGAATGGGATGCACAGCTGACAGTCCAGTTCGGCCATCATCCACTACAAGGGTGTCTTCCACGGCAACGTGCGGCACGTAGTGGATGATTGGATTGGGGTTCAGCGATGACCGGGTGAGGACTCGTTCCTGATCCCAACTCATTTTTAGGAGTAGCCTGGGCAACTTGGCTACTGAAGTGAGTTGGTGTTTCGGGTTCGAGTTCAATATCTCTGGTCCGCCAAACTGGATTGTTGGTTGTGCTGCTCCCACAACAGGTGAACCCCTTCCTTTGTTCTCGTCACGTAACAAGGTTTATGATGTGTAGTCGTCATTTCAAACTTTCGGACTTGCTTGCACCTATTAATCGATTGCCTGGCAAGGTGAAAAAGACCAGACTCTCTGGAAAAGCTTTCCCCTGCTTAAATTTGCCTGTGGTCACTTTTGAGAAAAAAGAGAAGAAAAGAGCAATGCTAAATAGCAATAAACCTTGGGAAACTACTAAAAGTGATTTTTCCGATAGGTAGGTTTACATCAATTTGATTGTGGTTTTGATTAATACTGAATATTTTTTAGATCAGATTTACTAAGTGAGCCTAGTGATGAGAATTCCGAACAAATCTGTAATCAAGATTCTGTTTACCAAGAAAATTTGGAAGAAGACGCAGTTTGTGATTGCTTTTGTCATGCAAATAAAATAGAAGCAAGGACAATTGGGACACAAGTTAAGCTCGAGCCATTACAGCACAATTTGTTTGAAACTCTTCTAGACGGCGATAATTTCAAACTTGCCTCCATGACAGGCATTCCTTCGTTTGCTATCCCGGATCAAATTGTTGTAGCAATAAACTTAATCCTACCAGTTGACAATTGCTTAATGAGCGTCAAAAATAGAGTTATTTTAACCATGCTCAGATTAAAGATAGGCCTGAATAACACCCAAACTTCCATCATGTTCCAAATAAACGAAAAAACCGGCAAAAAATATTTTGTAGAGACGGTTGAAGTTTTGGCTGAGGTCCTGAAAGGTTTCATTTTTTGGCAGACACGAGAGCAAAATTCCAAAAATCCACCAAGATGTTTTTGGGATTTTGCTAACACCATGACTGTTTTATGCACGGAAATAAAAACCGCCACTTTCAGCTGTCTAACTTGTAGAACATGCCTTTACTCGCACTACAAAGGTTGCCACACAATTAAAGTACTCATTGGAGTGGCGCCGCCTGGATTAATTAATTTCATCAGCCAGGCAACATCAGGAAGAGCCTCGGATAAAGCCGTCTTAAATTCTACAAGTTTGTTATCAAACCTCGAAAAGGGGGACGCAATCATGGTAGGTAAAGGGTTCATGATTGCAGATGAACTTTTAAGAGCAGGAATAGAGATGATCAGGCCTTCTTTTATGGTCCAAAAAATGTCCAAAGAAGAAGTGGTCAGGAATACAAAAATTGCTGCCGCACGAGTGTATGTTGAAAGGCGAATTGCACGCATTAAATCATTTAAAATTTTGTCGGAAAAAGTTCACATTTCGATTTTGCCGTATATTGATGATATTCTTACCATTATTTGTGGTTTATCTAATTTAAGTTCACCGATTCTTAGCGACGAAAAATTTCGTTGAAAATAATTAAAATTTATTTTAATAAATAGCATTTTTAATTCAAGTTACGTATATTTTATTTTTAAATAAATGGTTTTATCACATATTTTCATTTATTACAGTCTTAATTAGACTGTTTTATTATCACATTTTTCAATTCAAGGCAATATCATATAATGTATATTTATATGTATATTAATATCAATAAATAAAATAATTAAAAATTACGTATCACAAGTTCTTGTCTATACTACCACTTCATCAAAAATATGTTTAAAATAAATTTTTATTAATTCAGGAATAAATATCGAAATGAAACTATCATCTCTTTTGACTTGTACTACGTAAAAGTCATTGCTGTGGGAGCCGTAAATAATCAAATCACAAGTAACTAAATTAGTAATTGCAAGCCCTAATTGTATCTGGCCATAATATTTATGCTTGGGGTTGACACATATATTTGTGTTCTCGTCTGTTTTAATATATGACAGCTTATGGATGAAGTCAGAGATTCTTTGTTCTTTTCCCATGGCGGGACACTTTATTGCTATTAGGCACCATTCACCATTGCAAAGAGAAATGCCATCTGGGCTTACAGCAAATAAAGGCAGATGTTTAGAAATTATAAGTTCGAAATTAAAAGTTTTAAAAAGCATGCCATATCCTTTTTTGGCTACCGTAGCGCGTGTTCTCATTACCCTTAAAATTTCCATTATAAACCGATTCGATTTTTTATCGCCAATTTGGATTTCGATTTTTGGAGTATGTACATATATAAATTATAAGCGATACTCCCAGTAATCCGGGACTTTCGTTCTAACAACCACAAAGCACTGGTTTGCGTAATCTTCGCTGTGCAAATTTTAAGAGCTGTTGCATCGTTGGTTACAACTTTAAGATAAAATTTGTCTATCTGATGTGATTGGATCAAGCTCTCCATGAGACGAACGAAATTGGACAAACCACTGTGACTATACAAGATGTTAAAATATTTTTCAAATTCATCATATAGTTGAGGTTCAATATTTATGGGCCGAACAGTGCAATATTTATGGGTCGTATTTTAATTTACATTTTATTAGCTTCACATTCTTGAGCAACTAGAATAATATTTTAAATTAATTATTCACTTAAATACGAATTAAATTCACGTGCATATACCTGCTAAGATATTTTTGTTTATTGTTGACCGTTGGGCATCGGCAAGTTGAAATTGTCGTTTCAGTTTGGGGCCAATACAACATAAATCTTTTACAGATACAACATTAAATTGATTGGTCATATCTTTCCGTCCGCTTTTCCCCCAACTTTGTTTCAGCTCAGTGCAACTCACGGGTCTTAGATAAGGAAATCTAAATTTCAAAAATATGTATTAACAAATCATTCAATGGTATACCCTCTCGCACCCACCTGAAAATGTGCAACAAACAAGCAGCGATATGTTTGCATTTCTCACCAGTTCCAGCCTTACAAGTGCAGGAACACTGCCAATGCTCACATTTATCCTCTAAATTATGTAGCTTAACTTCGTGGGGGCTACTATTCATTGAAGAAGTTTGAACCACAAGGCCTATTATCCCTAGCGATGGTAGAGGAGCAATACCAATTGCATAGATGAATCCAGCGTCTAATAGTTCTCCCGCCGCTTTGAGTGATCTTTTACCACAACCAAACTATTCAAAAATTTCATAAAGTTTTAGATTCACTTTGGTGGAAACACTCTCATCATCATATGGCAATTTGCAATTCATGTTGTCTAAAGTATAAAGATTTTAATAAGACACTAATTTATATTTATAGAAATAAAAGGCATTTTCTAAATTTTGAAGTTTTTTTGGAAAAATACACATAGCCGTCTAAATGAACCAACAGTGAATGCACACCTTTTAATTAAATAAATTTCACTTTTCAACTGTACTCGTAAATATATATTTATTGCTTTTACATATTTCTATAAACAAAATCAATAAAAACCAATGAAATATTAATTAAACAATAAATTTAAACAACTTACCGCGAACTCATTAGATTTATGTCAAATTTGTTTACATTTTAAACAGGTAGTTAAAAAAAAATCCGGCAGATGACTCTTTTCCAACTTTGAATGTCGTCAATTGCATACCATAAATTTTCAATGATCATCATTTTCAAAACAAAAAAAAAACCAAATCATGTATAGCAAAAATATTGTTACGAACCGGGCTACTGAGTTCGTTCTGATTTTGAAATTAAATACACTATGTACTTTTTATTTCACTCTACTTTTATACACTTTGATATTTGCTTTGACTTTACTATTTAATTCTGTCCGCTTGCTACTACAGTGGTAGACATTCGTATAAACGCAGTAAAAATTTTAATGTTTTACTTTAATAAATTGAAAAATCTAAATTTCAGGTGGACATTCGTATAAACGCACTTCTGATAATGTACTAATATAAAAACCAAAATTAGCAATTTTTCATATATTATTTTATTTAATATTTGGTCTGGCCCCGACCTTTCTGAATAACTTCGAAAATTCTAGAAGGCATTGAATTTGTTAAATTTTTGAGGGCTTTCAGATCAATTGTGGCCCAACATTCACGGATGGCACTTTTCAAATCTTTAATTGAATTATATTGCTGTTCATTTCCATAAACTTTTCGGGGAAGGCCCTCTAAAGGTTTTCGATAGGATTGCAATCAGGACTGCAAGCTGGCCATTCAAGAAGGGGAATGTTTTTCTCGAGAAACCACGGTGTGGTGTCCTTCGAAGCATGGATCGAGGCATTGTCTTGTTGAAAATTATAATTTTTGTTGATGTTATTATCCAGATAATTTATCAAAACGTCTTCCAAAAGTTTCACGTACATACGGAAGTTCATTCGTGTGGTTATAAAGCAGATGGGAAGCTCCTCGTTATAAGAAAATGCTCCGCATACCATAACACACCGCCACAAAATTACGCTTCGACCTAACGATGCAATGTTCCTCCAAATTATGCCAGTAGCAACTGTAGCAGTCGGGAAAATCCAGATTAATTTTTTTTCCGTAAGAAAAAATCACACTCTGCCAATCTGTTATCGACGACATGTATTTACGAGCAAATTTGAGCGGATTATTCGTATGCATGGCCGTTAAAAGTGGTTTGATCCAAAATTTTGTCCATTTTATGTTCGGTGAACTATTAAAAATACGGGCAATGTGTCGGGTCGACACAGGAAGATCCAATGGCCTGCATGATAGACGGTTTCGTGTATAGCTTCTTTGCGGATTAGACCTTTCTGGCGAGCTGAGATCTTGAATAGGCAATAGTCCTGATTGCAATAGTATCGAAAATATTTAGAGGGCCTTCCTCGAAAAGTTTATGGAAAATAACAGCAATATAATTCAATTAAAGATTTGAAAAGTGCCATCCGTGAATGTTGGGCTACAATTGATCCGAAAGCCCTCAAAAATTTAACAAATTCAATGCCTACTCGAATTTTCCAAGTTATTCAGAAAGGTCGGGGCCAGACCAAATATTAAATAAAATAATATATGAAAAATTGCTAATTTTGGTTTTTATATTAGTACATTATCACAAGTGCGTTTATACGAATGTCCACCTGAAATTTAGATTTTTCAATTTATTAAAGTAAAACATTAAAATTTTTACTAATGGTTTATCTTATCAACAGATTTAAGATGATAGATATAATTTAGACTACTTGAAAAAAATCAAAACACTTTACTCTTAGAACAATATTCAAAAAACATAGTGCGTTTATACGAATGTCTACCACTGTAGTGGGGGCTATGACAACAGATTTATTTCTTTATTTAACGATTTAAAATAAACGAAACTTTCTCTGCTTGCCATTGGTCGTGTTTATAACACTTAATCATCTAAGCTATTGCTGTTCATAACGTGAGCTTGTTGTATGATGGCCAAAATCGTCACAATATTTACCTCTATTTTTTGATTTTATGTTTTACCAAACATTTGTGGTTCAGGTGGAGCTTGAACACCATTCGTTTTTTTTTTCTTTTATATTATATATTTCACAAAAATGAAGATTTTCACTAATTTATGTTTTTAAGTGAAAACTCCTTTGCGACAACTTGTCACCTTTTTTGTTATTAATAAGTGACAATGCAACACGAACACTGTTGTATTTGTCACTGTGGTACGTACGCTAATATGGCAACAGCCTGCTGGCTATTATTTGACGATTTTTAATACATAGTTCAAAAAAAAAATTATTTTGTAAACAAAGTAACACAAAGCCTACTCGGAAATACACAAATCAAATAAAATTGTTTCATATCTTTTCGTATCAAATCATTATAAATTGTGTGAATTTTCGTCGTTGGGATTCACATTCGTGACAAATGATTCGTGCGCTTTGGGCGATTTTTATTTTTTATTATTGTAAGATTGTAACATTACTGATATATGTAAGTAGAGTTAAATTGACTACATGGAAAGTGCAATGTGTGTATACTGTGCGTTGTTTAAATTGTGTTTTATTTGATTATTATTTTAATCATTCAAATGTAGGATCACTGTGCAGTACAAAAGTGAGTAGCTACTAAATATATTTTTATTTTTTTGATATTATTGACCTCTGCAATTCATCATGCAATGAGTATTTAATAGTGGCTTAAGAGTTATCTTATTAGCGTGGTAAAACAGATTTCTAGTAGTTCGATATTATTTGAAAAATATACATTCACTGTTATTATGATGATCGTGTCGATTCGATTGATGAAAATTAGGGTTAAAAATATAGCATGTTAATTTACTCTTGTGAATAAACCGTAATTTTGCTTGGAATATCGATACAACAATCGCAATAAGGGTAATACTTATTTTGTAAACTATATATTTCAAATTTCCGGTCATCCCATTTATTTTTGTCCTTATGTCACATAAATCTGAATTATGTTACCAAGAAGTTGTTCAACACTTTGATTTAAAAATAATGTCATTAGAATGTAGTTCATTCATGACAGATTTTAAAATAGCAAATTTTCCAGAAAATATTAGTCAACGAGGAAATCATTTAAATGAAGTACAACATATTCAACATACTGTTGTATCGAAAAAGACACGGGATGATCAACGCTACAGTGTAAAAGATATTGAGGAATTATTACCAACATTTAATCCTACAAATGTTACAACTGTTTCACCGAAACAATTCATTAAAAACGTGAAAGAAATACAAAATATCTATGGGATAAGCGACAGATGAATACTATTATCATTGGTACGATGGTTGCAGGGAGCTGCGTTCTTTGGTATCGAAGTGCGCAAGGGAAATTGCATAATATAAACGACTTCGAGAATGAATTCTTACGAAATTTTGGCGCAATTTACAACGAAGTATGGACGTACATGAACGATTGCGGAACAATGTTAGACCCAAGAACCAAGATGTTATGTCACTTTATTATGAAATGATTACGCTATGATTCGCTATGACAAGCCGCTATAATTCGCTACATCATATACGAAATATAAACGATCATGACTTGAGTATAATGTTGAGATCAACCATTATTGAAAAAACATCAGATCTCTTTGAGAAATTACAATGGTTTGTTAATACAAAACCCTCAGGATTCGAAAATGTGCGTCGTGAAAGTGGTAGTAAACCGAGTGATGATCGACAGAAGCCACAACCAACGAAATCAAAGTTTATTAATTCAAATAACGAATTGATATCTACATCGAAACGAACGGCGGATAAAACGGTAACATGCTACAATTGTTTAGAAGCTGGACATATTTCCATCAATTGTCCCCAACCACCACGCAAGCCCCGATGTTCTAAATGTAACAAAGTACATCCGAGAGGTGTAAGCACTTGTGCTGTAAATACAAATCAGGGACCATATTGCATTTTTAATGACTTTTGTCGACCATTCGTGGTAATTTTCGGAAATGAGGAGAACATTTGAATGCATTGATCGATACAGGAAGTCCAGTGAGCGTTATTCTTAAGAAATCGTTACCAGAAGGCATTAATTTTGAACCATATCATGGAAGTACGCTTCGAGGTGTCAATGATACTCATCTTCAAATATTAGGGAAGATAAATTGTAGTATTTTTGTTGATTCCAATAATTTTCCTATTTCATTTTTAGCGGCACCTGATTATTCATTACGTTACAATTGTCTGATTGGACGTGATTTTCTTAACGACCCTTCAGTTAGATTCAAAGTGGATACACAACACACTGGGAATGTTTTCTGTTTTGAACAGTCACCAGAAGTTAAAGAACAAGGTATCGTAAACCTTTTTAATCATATTTTAAATGTCGATTTTATGCTAGACGAAAAGGGTTTCGCTAGTAGTTACGATGTCGGACCGTGTGAGAACGATGTTGCCCGCCATTATTCGATTCGAACTGAGCTTTGTGGGTTGCTTGAGGAGTTTAGAAATTTAGAAAATCTTCTGAGCCAAATGTAAGACATGAATTAAAAATCGAATTAACTTCAAGCATATCTATTCGTGACCGTCAAATTGTAAATCAGATAGTAGAAGACCTCTTAAAGAGAGAAGTTATACGCTGTAGCAATAGTGACTATACAAGTAGAATAGTGCTCGTAAATAAAAAGAACGGTTTCCCTCGTCTATGTGTGGACTACCGGGACTTAAACAAAATAACTGTGAAGGATAGTTATCCTTTACCATTAATAGACGATTGTCTTGATAATATGCGAGGTAAAAGTATTTTTACACTTATCGTTTTAAAAAATGGGTTTAACCATATTCCGGTGGCGACCGAATCTATTAAATTTACGAGGTTTATTACCAGAGACTGACAGTATGAGTACGTTAAGATGCCTTATGGTCTTTGTAATGCACCAAGTGTATTTCAAAGATTCATGAACACAATTTTTACAGACATGATTTTAACTGGAGACGTTGTAGTTTATATTGACGATATACTCATTGCATCTCAAACGGTAGAAGAACATTTCGACTCGATACAAAAGGTACTTACATTAATCCATGACAATTGTTTGGAAATTCAAATCCCTAAATGCAAATTCTTCAAACGATCCATTGAATATTTGGGATACAATATTAGTAAGGAAGGTATTCGTCCAAGCGACAGCAATGTAAGTGCTATCCAGCAATATTCAATTCCGAAAGGCGTTCATGATTTGCATCGATTTGTAGGTTAAGCTAGTTTCTTTAGACGTTTTGTAAAGAATTTTTCAATTATTGCCGCACCTTGCAATATATTATGCAAATGCACATACAGAACTGCATACAGACGCATGCAAAGTTGGTTTTGGCGCTGTATTGCTCCAACGGCAGATTGACAATGTATTACATCCGATTTCATATTATAGTCACAGAACTACGTTAGCGGAGAGTAAATACCACTCATACGAGTTAGAAACTCTTGCGATCGTGTATGCTCTCAAAAGGTACCACATTTACCTTCACGGTGTTGACTTTGTTATTGTGACCGATTGTCAAGCAGTAAAACAAACTTTAACAAAGAAAGGAGATAATAACCGCATATTACGGTTAGTAAAAATTATTAGTATCAAATAGTCCACAAATCGGGCGACAAGATGAAACACGTCGATGCACTCAGTAGATCGCCTTGTAATTCGATAATGCAAATGACCGAGTGTTCGCTAACCAAAAGGCTAATTGATCTGCAACAGAGTGATGAATTTATAGTGTCAATAAAGAAGTCGTTATCTTTCAATGGACAGGAACACAGTAGATATGAGATCCGCAATGATATCTTATACAGCAAATTCAGACAAAAGTTGATTTTGTTTGTTCCGGCTATTTTGGAGAACGAAGTAAACCGAAAGTGTCATGAAATAGGTCATGTAGGTGTTGCAAAAACTTGTGAGCTAGTGAGACGTAGTTTTTTCTTTCACGATATGACGGCTAAGATATACGAAATTTTATTAAAACTTGTATTACGTGTATTGAGTTCCAGCCCAAGTCGGGAAAAAAAGGAAGGGTTCTTGAACTTGTATGAGAAGCATGACGAACCATTTCATACGATTCATATTGATCATATATTGGTCCATATGATATTTCAAATAAAAAGAATAAGTACGTTTTGTGTATAGTGGATGGTTTTACCAAGTTCATTAGGTTATTTCCCACTAAATCTACCAATTCAGATGAAGTAATTAAACATGTGCATATTACAATATTTTGGACAGTTGAGTGTTCGAAGGGATCGAAGTGTCAAGCAAGTACTTATGGCTGCTTATTCGCCACAAAGTAATGAGCAAGCTGAGAGACTTAATCGTATGGTGAACATTATTATGTCGAAATTGGTAGCTAATTCAAAACATGGTTAATGGGACAAAATCTTAAACGAAACGGAATTTGTTATCAACAACACAATAAATCGTTCAATCAATGTTACTCCTGCTCAGGTTCTTTTCGGTCTAAATCAACGATTAATGAAGGATAAACTAGAGGAACTGGTAGCAACGAATAATGACTCCAATGAACGCAATTTAGAAGACATGAGATCTTCAATTATCGAACATCAACGGAATACATCGTTGAAGAATAAGGTGAATTTCGATCGCAAGCGTATTCGGGCACATCAATATCACACGGGCGATTTGGTGTATATTAAAAATGTAGTAACTACGGCTGGTGTTAGTCAGAAAATACTTGCCGGTTTTAAGGGTCCATACAAAATAACACAAATATTACCTGGTGACCGTTATATTATAGAAAACATACCTTGAAGTGATCATATTAATAGATCATTTAAAAGTGTTTACGCAGCGTTCAATATGAAACCAAATGGGTTGGATCAATTAGACAATCGAGATGATTGTGAAGGGCAGGATGGCCGAATGTAGTTAACTCAATTTGAAAAAACCACTGTTTGTGTCTTGCACTTGATTCGCTTTTATCAAAGATGATATACATATTTGATATCTCAAAATTACTAAAGCCGAAAAGCTGCATGAAAGTGTTCTGTTTTGAAAGGGTTTGAAAGAACTTTTTTCAACAAATATATTTTCAAACCAAAGCACACTGAACTCCTTTTCACATCTTTATTTATTAATGACAGTTATTCGCAGGCAAGAGAAGTAATATTAAAATACGATAAAATAAAAGAATCAATTAAAAAATTGGCGTCTTTTGAAACTCAGAGCAAGATTGCCTGTTGGTCGAATTGGGGAAGACAAAGTTACAAAATTAATGATTAATTCTGAGAAAAGGACATCATTTACAGCATAGACTTAGACAATTTGATAAATAGAGAATATGATGCTGTTATAATGTGATGTATAATCATTAGAAAATGTATACAACTTACCATATCAAAATGTTCCACGGCTGTTTCGTCCAAATTTGTGTGGGACTTTTTTTTCCACCGTTTTATTCTATGCAATCTTTTCTGGGGCTCAAGGCACTCCCAACTCTTTCGCAGTTAACTTTTACCGTCCTACTACTTTACGCAGTAGTTGCCAAGTCGAGGACGTACCGTTTTGTAAAAAGCACCTGCACATTGCATTGCTTCATGCCAGCCTATAGTGCTGACATGAAAGATGGGTCGGCCCATGGATTCTGAACTCTCAACAGGGGGTCATAGTTGTGTTCATCATCATCACCGATCGTAATCAGATGATGAAAAATCCCTTTTGCATTCCGCCCCTATCGGGATTCGAACCCGGTACCTCCCGATCCAAGCGCCACAGCTTTAACCACTGAGCCGTTTGGTCGGTATTACCGAGCTAGCTTTCTAGCTTGAGAAGATAATATCGCTTAAATTATACTCAAAAGATAGTCTGTTTTATTTAGCAAGTAACGTGGTATAAATTTGTAATCGGATATGCACAATTCGGCTTATTTACTTGAAGTTCTCTTAATTTAATTATATTTTTAGTCAAATATACTTGAATTTCTTATTATCAAAAATCTAGCAAAGAATTTTTACTAGATTCAACTAGATTGTCAAGTATGCTCAACTCCTGTTAAATTACTAAAATTTGTTTTTACAGTGTAGACAAATAAAGGCTCAGTTTGATTTACCGTAAAATATTCGTATAAACTATATTGTGTCATATTTGTTTTCACCAATACGTGTAGAGTATACTGCCCATGAGAAAAGCAAAGCGACCCTTTAGATGCAAACCAGCCACCTTCATTGTGTGTTCCTGTGATTTGTTTTCTGTCATCACAAACTCCATTTTCAAGGGGTACTCTGGACGTTTGAACTGATATGGTAGGTAGTTCGGTATATTATTTGGTTAGCGTGGAATAAAACCCTCTTTACTTTAGCTATCCCGGTCGTAATAGTGACTAAGTGATAAGTAATTTTGGTCCATTACACAATTTTGATCAGTAATCTTGTACCATTACACAATTTTCATCATCAATATTTTACTTCAACAAACTGGATATTTTACTTCAATCCCCTTTTAAATGAACTGTGTGTCAGCGTACACCAGATATTTCTTATTTATAAGGTTATTTTGTCCCTTCTTCTGTGTTAGATTCAAAAAGTTTTTGTTTATTTCAGCCATTGTTTCATTTTTGGATGCCAAGTAAGTATAGTTGCTCCACTATGCAAGTGTAGAGATTCCTTCAAGAAAGCCTTCATTTAGTCCGTGGAGGTTCCTCTACAAATGAATGCCAATAGGACCACCATATCACCTATTAGGCTTGATTTGTCTGGTATGTCCTTCAAATACACATTTGTGCAACATTGTGCATTCATCCCACACTAACAGCTTACTCTGTAGCAGCATTACGCCGCGATTACTATTTTTGCTGATATTACACATTGGTGCTTTCCAAATTGAATGGTAGTTTTAATTAGCATGGTAGCAAAAAAGTCTCCTGAGCAAAAGCTCCATGTGAGGCAACCCTAGCTTCTGGCAATGCCAACGCTTTTGCCAACATATTTTTGAACTTCGAGCTAGGAATCAGTCGAATACATTTTTATAGAAAGGGCAACTGGAGTTTGGCAGAGCAATGATTCTTTGACTTTTATAGTTTATTTGAACTCTATAGTTTGTAAACTTCCGACAAATCTTTCACATTTCAATTCCTCAGTGATATTCAACTTTACAAATATCTTAGAACGCGACACATTCTAAAACTTGATAGATGATAACGAAACAAGTTAATTGTCGATTAATGCGTTCAATGATTTTAGAGAACTGTAATGTTTGGTGGTAATTACTGAGCAAAGATATTTCAGGAATCTTAATCACAACGAAAGATGCCAGTTGAGCAATTATATGGAGGGAACTAAATTCAAAATTTGTGATTCTATACGTTAAGCGCCAAATTGAACATAACTGCCATCAATGAAATATCAATATTTAAATTTCTTCTCAAAAAAAAAAAAACCAAGATATATTCGCGTATCGAATTATGTGAGTGCTAAAATTCAAATCATATAACTTTCATCACATTATGTACACCCACAACAAAGGCTTAAATTTATTAAAAGCTTTATAATTGTATAGCACCATGTTATGTCAATCACATATAGAACGTGATCCTATTTCTAATTTAAACACGCTCTTTATATGTTAAGATTCGTTTTTAAGAATTTTTATGACTAATCTTCATAATTTAATCAAAATAATTTGCAATTCTAGAAATACGACGACGACAACGACGGGTGAGAAAGAAATGTATTCATACAAAAAAAACTGGAATTCTTTTAGATATTCTAATAATGAACTCATATAATATAAAAAAAAATCATATCAGTTTGTCTTAGGTGTTTGAACGCGTTAAAATTGCATTTTATACAATTTTGATGATTTTTTTTTGCGCTTTCTTACCATTTTCATCTTCTATATCTTGTTTTGTGCTTATTATCATTTGGCGAATATTTTTTATGTATGTATCTATATCGTGTTGTAATTCTTAAATAGAAACATTTAGAAATGTATATACTATACATAGCCTGAGTGCGGATTTAACAAATGATGCTGATTATGATCAGGGCGATCTTACACATATGTATATATGTACATACACATTATGATAATTTGGGTGGTAGGTAATTGATTTTATTTTATATGTATGTTTATTTATAAACATGTGACATACTTACAAGCTTTCGTGATCAGAATAGGGTTAATGAAAAAGTCGTTTAATTAAAATAAAATGAAAAAATTAGTTTTTCTTGTTTTAATTAATTTCCATTATTTGACATTTTAACGTTTGCTATACATATATAAGAAAAAAAAACTTTCTAATCATGTTTTAGTTTTTATGTTCGAATGCAGCATAAAATACAGTTTTTAAATTGTTGATGAGAGATTTATTGCAGAAAAAAAAATTAATTAATCGTGAGCCGTATCAGATCATAAACAGAAACGGTAAAAATTGTCCACCCCCTAAATAGGTATATACATAAAATAAATTATATATACACACACACAAGTCATAATGGACACGCAACATTCGTACAAAAAAATTTGATTTGTTTTCTTTATACCTTAAGCTGTAGATAAATAATTATAATTACGTCTTGAACACCAGCTTGAATAATCACAATTTTTTTTTTGTTTTGTTTTGTTGTACTGCATTTAAATATAAATAATTCATTTTAATAGAGTTAAATTGAAATGGCAACACAATAGCATTATTACCTGCTAGTAGAGTGCAGCGGTTCTTAAACAATGCTTAACTGTACACAAGAAAAATTAGCATTTGCTATAAATTTGAAAATCATAAAAATAATCCCAAGTCAATATTGGTGACCTCAAGTGGTGACCCCAAATGCTTAAAAATGCGTTTGTCAGTACAAAACAATAAGTTGGTCAAATTCGATATTTTTGCGACAACTTTAAGCCATATTAGTATACCGTGCTTGATTATTGATGTATGCCAGCAATTATTGGTTTTGCATTTCTGACTCGTTATGATCTTCCTATCGGAGTAAAGTAAAATGTTGTTATTGATAAAATGATTTTCACTCAATGATCTAATCGAGGTTAATGAATCTTTCCTTGCTTGTACCAGTTCGACTGATCATAAATGTTAAAGTTTTTGATTACTAAGAACTTGGAGCAGATTTGCGTTAGACCATTAAATAATGGCCTGATAATATTTTTAAAAAAGGGCCAAAGTTTTGTTTGTCCAAAACTACTTAACCAAAACTAAAAATGTTGTACCTACTGTCTGGATGTCTATATCGACGATACGTCGAGAGCGGATTGTCCGATTTGTTACCTTTTACGCCAAACTGTTTCTAAAGGGTGTGTTTTTAAGCCCGATAGAGCTTGAAATTGTAAAAAATAAAACAAAAAATTAAATTTTTATGAAAATATACTCTGGCAGATCTCAGTATACTCTGGCAAATCATCATGAATAGACTCTTCTTGAAAAATGAGGCCGGCGATCGCGTTACGGTCAATGTGGATCGTTACCGCACCATGACCAATGATTTTTTGTTTGAAAATATCGATGACATTGATCCGGGCAAGATGTGGTTTCAACAGGATAGCGCTACGTGCCATACGATGACCGCAACTATCGACTTATTAAAATCAAAATTTGGCGATAAGTTGATTTCAAGAAATGGACCTGTCAATTGGCCTCCAAGGTCGTGCGATTTGACACCTCTCGATTATTTCCAGTGGGGCTACGTGAAGTCACTGGTTTATGCTGATAAACCAGCAGCAATTGGCGCCTTGGAGGCCAGGATTGCTTGTGTTATTAGTAACATACAGCCAGCAATGCTCGAAAAAGTGGTCCAAAATTGAACGTCCAGAATGCATTTCGTCAAGAACAGCCGCGGTGCCCATATGCCCGAAATAATTTTCAAATATTAATGCCATGTATTGATCTTTCGAATAAAAAAATTTTTTGAATACAATTGAATTTTTTGTGTTATTTTTTACAATTTCAAGTTCTATCGGGCTTAAAAAAACACCATTTATTATCAACGCGGAGAATTTAAAAGGTTTAGGAATCTGTTGTTAGTCAGGAGCATCGAGAATCTGCACACGAATCGATACAAAACCACATATTGTTTTAAACGTTGTTTTCGATTCACTTTGACCAATTTTTGTATGTGCTCGTTTGATGATTGAAATGGGTGTTAAATTTGAGCTTGGGTCTTGATTGCATGAACAATTAATTTGGAGGGTGAATTCTCGGTCAAGTTAGGGTTAACTGGAAGTTGAGTTCATAACATAAAGAAACTCAATTGGGCGTTGAGTTTGGGGTTGGTTTAAAAGTGTTGCGTGGTTAGAGTTGTAGTTTTAGTAAAGGTTGGGAATGCAGATCGTGTATCGGTCCATTTTGATTTGGAGCTGATATTAATATTGAACTTGGGTTGGGGGTTGAGTTAAAATTAATGAAGTTGTTTATTTGGGGTTGAGTTGAAATTTGATTTGAAAGTTAAGTTGAATGGTTTGTATTGTGATCAAGTACACAAGTTAACAAGTTAATTAAAAATGGAGATTTCCATTCTAATTCTAATATTAGCCGTATTTCTTGACGCATAGTTATCCGGATCGCTATCTGAACAATTTTTTTTATTTTATTTTTTTTTAATTATATTGAACTTTTATGAATACGCAATAAATATTATGTAAGATACTAAAGACACGTACAGATACTAAAACTGCAAAATTTTTTAAATGCAAGATATTGTATTTGCAAGATTTTGTATTTGCAAGATTTTGTGCTTGCAAGATTTTGTAACTGCAAGATTTTGGGTTGGCAAGATTTTGATTTGCATGATTTTTAAAAATGCAAGATTTTGTACTTGCAAGATTTTGTAATGCAAGATTTCGGGGCGCTATTGCGAGCATTTTTTCTCGACAACAACTATAAAAACTAAGAATAACCGGTTTAAATTAAGATTATCGTTTTAACGAAAAAATTCAGACTGATTTGTTGCAAGTCCTACTGCGCTTCCGAAGCCACCAGATCGTCTGTATCGCAGATATAGAAAAGATTTACAGACAGATTATGATCGACGATGATGATTGCAACTACCAGTTAATATTGTGGTGTGATGATCCGACAAAAGTGATCAATATCTATAAATTACGAACGGTCACTCACGAAATAAATTGCTCTCCATTTTTAGCAATTCGAACACTGCAGCAGGTAGCTCATGATAATTCTGTTAATCATCCAAGTGCCTCACAAGCCATCTTAAACGATTTTTACATAGAAGACCTGTTATCTGGGGCAGATTGTGAAGAAGCGCCAGTAAAATTAAAAGACGAAATTGTTTCACTACTCGAGCATCACGGTTTACATTTACGGAAATGGCGGTCAAATTCACAAAACTTACTTCAATCAGTTTCACAAAATGAATCTATACCACGGATCATAAATTACATGAGGAAGATCACGCCGCTGCAACGCTCGGAATTAAATGGAAAGCTATCACGGACACGTTTTCATTCCAAACCAAATTAGCCGAAATTAATAAATGGACGAAACGTAAAATTCTGTCGGAATGGATTTGGATGGCTTGCACCAACAGTTATACTGTTTTAAATTATAATACAAAAATTATGGGTTCTACAACTAGATTGGGATACTCCAGTTTCCTTAGAATTAAATGACGAGTTTCAAGGCATATATAACGGGCTTATGTTTTTAAATACAATCAATATTCAACGGTGCTATCATAAGTTTGAAAAGGAAAAATTAAAAAAGATCCATATTCATGCATTTTGTGATGCCTCAGAGAAAGCTTACGGTGCGGTTTTATACCTACGTGCCGTTGGGATTGATGGCAAAATAAGCACTCAAATTATTTGTTCAAAAAGTAAAGTTGTGCCCATTACACAAATTTGTCTCCCAAGACTAGATAGAGTTATGCGGTGTTTATATTCTAACCAAACTAGTAAATCTTATTAAAATAGTTTTATTTCATGAAGTGCCAGTCGAGGTGTTCGTGTGGTGCGATTCATTAATTGTTTTACATTGGCTAGCAGACATACCCACACTGAAAAAAAGCGACTTTCTTATTGAAAAATTGTAATACTAAATTCTTGATATAAAATTGTTACTATTATATCAATAGATAGTTTTCAATAAGACCAAAATATAGCGCAATTGAGCCACATGTGATCATATTGATTGAGAAATTGAACACATTTTCCCATTAAATGTTGAAGTTATTATTTTGAAACTAACGGTTCATCATTTTGAAAAATATATATTCATTACGAATAGTAAGCAGTCATTCAATAAGTTTTACTGTAAACAACATTTTAAACCTTAATTTAACGCCATTGAGCAGTCTCTTCCATCGAATAATCTCATTGATTGTTGCCTTCCAGTAAACTTAGCCTTTCGCACGACTCTTGTAGGTTGCTCGTTTTTGCTCATTCAATGTTTTAAGATCGCAAAAACTAGTTAGTTCATGCACTTGGTTAAGCAGTAATCTTAAACAAAAATTTTCAAAATTGCTTACGTGCGCACCGTGTACACACGTCCAAGTGTGTCTCCGGCTTTGACGTTTGGTCAATTTTTGACAGGTTTTAACGTCGTTTCCACTCTTTTTTTGTCAACTTGTCTTTTTTTGTCTTTTTTGTAACACCCACGTAACTATTGACAAACTTTTAGAATTTTCTCATGGATTTCAGGTACACAAATAGATACGGACTACCCCATTATTTATAGTTGACGAACTTTGACGTAATACTAAACTCATTTATAGGAATTGCTCATCGGATTCCTTTATTAGGTGATAAGATGTAGGCCTAATTTAACTATTGACAAACTATTAGAGTATTCTCATGGATTTCAGATACACAAATACATACGGACTACCCCTATATTTATAGTTTTCGAAAATATTTTTAAAGAATTTCTCTCAATGTTTTTCCAGAATATATCTCCGCCCTTATCCAAAATATATTACTAGAAAGAGCAGTAAATTCCCCATTTTCCAAAATATTTTTAAAAAACTTCTTCCAATTTTTTTTTCCAGAATAATATGTCTCCGCCCTTTTCCAGAATCTAATACTAGAAAGAGCACTAAATTCCCCATTTTCCAAAATATTTTTAAAAACCTTCAACTAATTTTTTTTCCAGAATATGTCTCCGCCCTTTTCCAAAATCTAATACTAGAAAGAGCAGTAAATTCCCCATTTTCCAAAATATTTTTAAAGAACTTCCCCAATTTTTTTTCTTCCAGAATATGTCTCCGCCCTTTTCCAGAATCTAATACTAGAAAGAGCACTAAATTCCCCATTTTCCAAAATATTTTTAAAAACTTGTCCCAATTTTATGTTCCAGAATTTGTCTCCGTCCTTTTCCAGAATACAATACTAGAAAGAGCACTAAATTCCCCATTTTCCAAAATATTTTTAAAAAACCTTCAACCAATTTTTTTTTCACAATATGTCTCCGCCCTTTCCAAAATCTAGTACTAGAAAGAGCACTAAATTCCCCATTTTCCAAAATATTTTTAAAAAACTTCTCCCAATTTTTTTTTCCAGAATATGTCTCCGCCCTTTCCAGAATCTAATACTAGAAAGAGCAGTAAATTCTCCATTTTCCAAAATATTTTTAAAAAACTTGTCCCAATTTTATGTTCCAGAATTTGTCTCCGCCCTTTTCCAGAATCTAATACTAGAAAGAGCAGTAAATTCCCCATTTTCCAAAATATTTCTAAAAAATTTCTCCCAATTTTTTTTCTTCCAGAATATGTCTCCGCCCTTTTCCAGAATCTAATACTAGAAAGAGCAGTAAATTCCCCATTTTCCAAAATATGTTTAAAAAACTTCTTCCAATTTTTTTTTCCAGAATAATATGTCTCCGCCCTTTTCCAGAATCTAATACTAGAAAGAGCACTAAATTCCCCATTTTCCAAAATATTTTTAAAAACCTTCAACTAATTTTTTTTCCAGAATATGTCTCCGCCCTTTTCCAAAATCTAATACTAGAAAGAGCACTAAATTCCCCATTTTCCAAAATATTTTTAAAGAACTTCCCCAATTTTTTTTCTTCCAGAATATGTCTCCGCCCTTTTCCAGAATCTAATACTAGAAAGAGCACTAAATTCCCCATTTTCCAAAATATTTTTAAAAAACTTCTCCCAATTTTTTTTTCCAGAATATGTCTCCGCCCTTTCCAGAATCTAATACTAGAAAGAGCAGTAAATTCTCCATTTTCCAAAATATTTTTAAAAAACTTGTCCCAATTTTATGTTCCAGAATTTGTCTCCGCCCTTTTCCAGAATCTAATACTAGAAAGAGCAGTAAATTCCCCATTTTCCAAAATATTTCTAAAAAATTTCTCCCAATTTTTTTCTTCCAGAATATGTCTCCGCCCTTTTCCAGAATGTAATACTAGAAAGAGCAGTAAATTCCCCATTTTCCAAAATATTTTTAAAAAACCTTCAACCAATTTTTTTTCCACAATATGTCTCCGCCCTTTCCAAAATCTAGTACTAGAAAGAGCACTAAATTACCCATTTTCCAAAATATTTTTAAAAAACTTCTGCCAATTTTTTTTTCCAGAATATGTCTCCGCCCTTTCCAGAATCTAATACTAGAAAGAGCAGTAAATTCTCCATTTTCCAAAATATTTTTAAAAACTTGTCCCAATTTTATGTTCCAGAATTTGTCTCCGTCCTTTTCCAGAATACAATACTAGAAAGAGCACTAAATTCCCCATTTTCCAAAATATTTTTAAAAAACCTTCAACCAATTTTTTTTCCACAATATGTCTCCGCCCTTTCCAAAATCTAGTACTAGAAAGAGCACTAAATTACCCATTTTCCAAAATATTTTTAAAAAACTTCTGCCAATTTTTTTTTTCCAGAATATGTCTCCGCCCTTTCCAGAATCTAATACTAGAAAGAGCAGTAAATTCTCCATTTTCCAAAATATTTTTAAAAACTTGTCCCAATTTTATGTTCCAGAATTTGTCTCCGTCCTTTTCCAGAATACAATACTAGAAAGAGCACTAAATTCCCCATTTTCCAAAATATTTTTAAAAAACCTTCAACCAATTTTTTTTTCACAATATGTCTCCGCCCTTTCCAAAATCTAGTACTAGAAAGAGCACTAAATTCCCCATTTTCCAAAATATTTTTAAAAAACTTCTCCCAATTTTTTTTTCCAGAATATGTCTCCGCCCTTTCCAGAATCTAATACTAGAAAGAGCAGTAAATTCTCCATTTTCCAAAATATTTTTAAAAAACTTGTCCCAATTTTATGTTCCAGAATTTGTCTCCGCCCTTTTCCAGAATCTAATACTAGAAAGAGCAGTAAATTCCCCATTTTCCAAAATATTTCTAAAAAATTTCTCCCAATTTTTTTCTTCCAGAATATGTCTCCGCCCTTTTCCAGAATGTAATACTAGAAAGAGCAGTAAATTCCCCATTTTCCAAAATATTTTTAAAAAACTTGTCCCAATTTTATGTTCCAGAATTTGTCTCCGTCCTTTTCCAGAATACAATACTAGAAAGAGCACTAAATTCCCCATTTTCCAAAATATTTTTAAAAACCTTCAACCAATTTTCTTCCAGAATATGTCTCCGCCCTATTCCAAAATCTAATACTAGAAAGAGCACTAAATTCCCCATTTTCCAAAATATTTTTAAAAAACTTCTCCCAATTTTTTTTTCCAGAATATGTCTCCGCCCTTTTCCAGAATCTAATACTAGAAAGAGCAGTAAATTCTCCATTTTCCAAAATATTTTTAAAAAACTTGTCCCAATTTTTTTTTCCAGAATATGTCTTCGCCCTTTTCGAGAATCTAATACTAGAAAGAGAAGTAAATTCCCCATTTTCCAAAATATTTTTAAAAAATTTCTCCCAATTTTTTTTCTTCCAGAATATGTCTCCGCCCTTTTCCAGAATCTAATACTAGAAAGAGCAGTAAATTCCCCATTTTCCAAAATATTTTTAAAAAACTTCTTCCAATTTTTTTTTCCAGAATAATATGTCTCCGCCCTTTTCCAGAATCTAATACTAGAAAGAGCACTAAATTCCCCATTTTCCAAAATATTTTTAAAAAACTTCTCCCAATTTTTTTTTCCAGAATATGTCTCCGCCCTTTCCAGAATCTAATACTAGAAAGAGCAGTAAATTCCCCATTTTCCAAAATATTTCTAAAAAATTTCTCCCAATTTTTTTTCTTCCAGAATATGTCTCCGCCCTTTTCCAGAATCTAATACTAGAAAGAGCAGTAAATTCCCCATTTTCCAAAATATTTTTAAAAAACTTGTCCCAATTTTATGTTCCAGAATTTGTCTCCGTCCTTTTCCAGAATACAATACTAGAAAGAGCACTAAATTCCCCATTTTCCAAAATATTTTTAAAAAACCTTCAACCAATTTTTTTTCCACAATATGTCTCCGCCCTTTCCAAAATCTGGTACTAGAAAGAGCACTAAATTACCCATTTTCCAAAATATTTTTAAAAAACTTCTCCCAATTTTTTTTTCCAGAAGTCTCCGCCCTTTCCAGAATCTAATACTAGAAAGAGCAGTAAATTCTCCATTTTCCAAAATATTTTTAAAAAACTTCTTCCAATTTTTTTTTCCAGAATAATATGTCTCCGCCCTTTTCCAAAATCTAATACTAGAAAGAGCACTAAATTCCCCATTTTCCAAAATATTTTTAAAGAACTTCCCCAATTTTTTTTCTTCCAGAATATGTCTCCGCCCTTTTCCAGAATGTAATACTAGAAAGAGCAGTAAATTCCCCATTTTCCAAAATATTTTTAAAAACTTGTCCCAATTTTATGTTCCAGAATTTGTCTCCGTCCTTTTCCAGAATACAATACTAGAAAGAGCACTAAATTCCCCATTTTCCAAAATATTTTTAAAAAACCTTCAACCAATTTTTTTTCCACAATATGTCTCCGCCCTTTCCAAAATCTAGTACTAGAAAGAGCACTAAATTACCCATTTTCCAAAATATTTTTAAAAAACTTCTCCCAATTTTTTTTTCCAGAATATGTCTCCGCCCTTTCCAGAATCTAATACTAGAAAGAGCAGTAAATTCTCCATTTTCCAAAATATTTTTAAAAAACTTGTCCCAATTTTATGTTCCAGAATTTGTCTCCGCCCTTTTCCAGAATCTAATACTAGAAAGAGCAGTAAATTCCCCATTTTCCAAAATATTTCTAAAAAATTTCTCCCAATTTTTTTTCTTCCAGAATATGTCTCCGCCCTTTTCCAGAATGTAATACTAGAAAGAGCAGTAAATTCCCCATTTTCCAAAATATTTTTAAAAAACTTGTCCCAATTTTATGTTCCAGAATTTGTCTCCGTCCTTTTCCAGAATACAATACTAGAAAGAGCACTAAATTCCCCATTTTCCAAAATATTTTTAAAAACCTTCAACCAATTTTTTTCCAGAATTTGTCTCCGCCCTTTTCCAAAATCTAATACTAGAAAGAGCAGTAAATTCCCCCATTTTCCAAAATATTTCTAAAAAATTTCTCCCAATTTTTTTTCTTCCAGAATATGTCTCCGCCCTTTTCCAGAATCTAATACTAGAAAGAGCACTAAATTCCCCATTTTCCAAAATAGTTTTAAAAACCTTCAACCAATTTTTTTCCAGAATATGTCTCCGCCCTATTCCAAAATCTAATACTAGAAAGAGCACTAAATTCCCCATTTTCCAAAATATTTTTAAAGAACTTCTCCCAATTTTTTTTCTTCCAGAAAATGTCTCCGCCCTTTTCCAGAATCTAATACTAGAAAGAGCAGTAAATCCCCCATTTTCCAAAATATTTTTAAAGAACTTTGGTTACCTCTTACGTTTATGGTAGTTGTTCGCCCACAGCCCTCTAGTACTCTGCGACGATACCGAGGATAGCCCTTGTCGTTGTATTGTGCTTCGTTAGGCATTACCCGTGGAAATTATTTTGTGCACTTTCCATCTTTCATATGATTATTGTCGATCTGATCTGGGCGCAACTTTTATTTGAGTCACAGCAAAAGATGCGCACGATTCAGTTAGTGCTTCTGCCTTTCGATCGAATACTGAAAATATCTGGGTTCACCAAAAATTCTGCCTATCTTGATTTTAGCCACCAATTTCTAGACCTTAGTTTAAAAACGCGAGCAATGAGCAGGCCAGGTAACAACACAGTAATGATCTCTTTCTAAACTGGATTGCGCTTAAATGGTATGTACAAGTGTACGTATATGTAAATGCATCCTGCATATATTTATGTAGGTATCGCAAGCTATTTCTCAATTAGGACGGAAGAATTACTGTTTGTCCCAGTTCAGCGCTGTTCTTGACTGCATCTTGTAAATGCATATAGTTTTCTGCCAGCCCATTTCTGGGGTCTTTTCTTTCCACTTCAGTGCTTACAGAATTTACTTTTAAAAAAAAATTGAAAACAAAATGTTCTCAAAATTTCCTAATGATCCCTTGCAATCATAGAATCCGCAATTTGACAGGAAGATATGAATGAAGAAGAATACAACTTCATTGTTAAAATATGTAAGAACTTTAACGATATTTCTCTTCTGGTCGCTGATAAATTGACAGTAACTAATGCAATATCTCATTCGATTCCTCTTCCTCAGGACATTAAACAAATATACAAAAAGCCATACAGACTGCCAGAATTCACAAAAACTGAAGTAAATAACTAAGTTGAATAAATGTTGAAGGATGAAATAATAGAACCATCCAATTCTCCGTGGAACTTTTCATTGTTATTAGTTCCAAAAAAGTCTGATGATCCCAATAATAGAAAATGGCGCATTGTGATTGATTTCAGAAAACTGAATGAGGTAACAACAAATGACGTATTTCTATTTCCGAACATATAACTGCCATATTGGATCAGTTGAGAAATTCTGTCTATTTTTCATCAATAGGCATAGCACACGCGGGTATCATCAAGTCCTCCTTGATCCAAATGATAAAATTAAACCCGCCTTTAGTACACAAAATGGTTATTATCATTTTTTAAGAATGCCATCCATACTCAAGCTCTTACATGAATTATTGAATTCTGACATCATAAAGTCAAACGCTGAAGAAATTTATCGAATTTTATCATCCCAAAATTTCAGATGTTATGTCCAATTCTGATATGACATCTCGAATTTTGAGATGATGTATCGAATTCTGAAGTCATGAGCAGATATATCACATTCTGATAAGACCTTCCGAATTCTGACAAAATATGTCGAATTTTGACCGAATATGTCCAATACGAAAAAAGTTAAAATATCGACGTGATATATAAAATTTGACTTGTGAAATCGAATTCTTAAACCAAAAATTGAAATTCTGATATAACCTATCGAATTCTGAGATGATTTACACCTTTCAAATTTTGGAATAACATAAAAAAATTCTGGTGTATTGAATTTGGATATAAATAACTCAATACTGGCTTGACATATCGAATTCTGTCATCATTTACCTAATTTTGACATAATACCTTAGACAGAAACGAAATAATCCTGTTTATTGTGAAAATCGTGTAATCGTTACAGGCAAACATCCTTTACAAATCTAGAATTCGCGATTATTCGGTTTGTGTCTGCCTACGGTAGATATACAATTCTGACATTATAAATTCATATTTTGACATATCACATCGAATTTTAACATCGTATGTAGAATTCTGACACCAAAAATTGAAATTCTGATTTCAGACATATCGAACTTAGACAGCATTAACTCTAATTTTGACAGGATAAATCGAATTCTGGCTTGATTTATTTCATAACATATTCTGATATGACATTAATCATACACATGCCATTATTGAGTTTTCCTTTGGCATATCAAATTCTGACATGATATACTGAACTACATACTACTACATCAGAACATTACATATCGAATTCTGATATGATTGATCAACGTTTGGCATGATATATCGAACTCTGACATATAAATTCAAATCCCGACTTGACATGTTGAACTATAACATCATAAATTCCGAAAAAATGTAAATTCTGAGATTATGTATCAAATTCAAACGGGATATCTATATATCAATTCTGACATCATAATATTCAAATTCTGACACGACATATCGAATTCTGGCTTGATATCATGATATATCGAATTTTGACAACTGATATTTAATTTATGACATGACGTATCGAATTCTGACATAATATCTCGAATATGTGACATGCTGATTTCTGACATGATATATCGAATTCTGCCATCATAAATCTGATGTAGCATAATATCTAATTCTGACATAAAGTATAGAATTCTATACTTTATTTCAGAATTAGTCATCTAAATTATCTATTTTTGGAATCAAAAACTCAAATTTTAGCGTGACATATTGAATTTTGTAATGTATCGAATTCTGGCATCACAATTTTAAATTCTGAAATTTCATATTGAATTCTGGCATGATACATCGAATTCTGATATGATGTACCGAATTCTAATATCACAAACTCAAATTCGGACATTATATATCAAATACAGATATCGAGTTCTGACATCATAAATACAAATTCTGATATTGCAAATCTAACTCTTACATGACTGGGATTCTGGCATAATGGGCTAGATACTCGATACTCGAGCAATTCGCAACTCTGCAAATATGGCGGATTTGCTAATCGAAAATTTGATTGCGTAAACTACTCGATTATTTTAGCAAAGTAAAATATATTTTTGTATTCAGCACAAAGTTAAAGTGCGTTAAAGTATCCCATTTTCTGAAATTCAGAAACAAATTGGATTGCTAAATTATCGTGTATAACATTTCTAGCAAATTCGCAAAAAATAACTGCTTATCTGCTTATCTGAGTATCGAGTATCTAGCCCAATATCTCGAATATGACATGGTGAATTCTGGCGTGATATATCGAATTATGACAAAAGATATAGAATTCTACTCCTTTTTGGATGTTCGGTTATACAAAGGTTTTTGTTGACTAACCTCTCTAAAATTGATAGAAAATAAAAGATAAACGGTAACAAGTATTTGTGACTTCAAGGGACTACATCCCAGCTCACTGACATACAAAAATTCAAAAAAAATTTACAACAAATGCAATAAACCATCCTCTATCTCATACTCTATTCATCTGGGCCGGCCAACATTTATTTTTTGAGTTCAAGGGACTATATAACAGCTCACCGACATTCAAAAATTCTAAAGAATTCACAACAAATACATTAAGCCATCCCCTATCTTATGCTGTATTCATCTGGGCTTTAACGTAACAGGACTTAGATTAGCAATGGGGTGACCTTGGTAGATCTTGCATTATGACAAACCATTATTAAGGCGTGTGCATACTAGTTAAATAATTTGTTGTTGTAATAAATAACATCCGACGTCATGTTTTGCGGGAAAGATCTCTCCCTAGCCACTGATAGATATCCTCGATATGCAGTATACCATACGTGGCGTCGAAAAGACCCAAGCCAACCGTTACAAGGATGAGCAAAATAATTCAGTTGTTTAAAAATATTCATACTCAATATGACTCAAAATAAAATGAGTTCATTGAAGAACTAAATTTGTTTGCAAGAAAGTGACATTGGATTTAAATGAGTAAAATAATCTGAATTGAAATAAAATGAGTTAAATTAACTAAATGAGTCAACATAATTTAAAAAAGTTTAAATTAAATGAGCTTGATTTAATCAATGAGTTGAATGATCTAAATTGAGTTTAAATGAGTTAAGTGAGTTAAATTATCTAAGCACTCCAAACACGTTTTTGATTTAAAAGGGTTAAAGAACAAAATAGTTAAAATAATCAAAATGGGTAAAATTAATAAAGCCCTAAATGAGTTTAATTACGTACTGGATGAGTTACATATTAATTTAACTCATTTTATTTCAATTCAGATTATTTGACTCATTTAAATTAAATGTCACTTTCTTGCAAACAAATTGATTTAAAATGAATTAAATTTATTAATAAGGCCCAGTTTTTCAATGCTATTTAAACTAAGGCTAAATGAGTTAAATGACCCGAACTGAGCGTACTTAATAAATTGTGCTAAAATGTACTAAATTGTACTAATCTACTAAACTGTATTCAAAAGTGAATGCAAATTAATTGGTTTAAATGAGTTCCAAAGCGAAAAATCAGTCAAATGAATAAAACGAGCTAAAGTTATGAAACATGAGCAAACATTTGTTCATTAATTCGCTTAAAAGAGGTTCAAATCTTAAGTTAATACAACCAATTTATCTAAAAATGAGTTAAATCGGTTTAGAATTCGAAGTAGCTAATCACTAAAATCACTAAATTACTTTTTTCCCTTTATCTAGATAAGTGTTAGTTCTTTTCATGGCTTATAACGTTAACAGGTTCGAAAATATATTTGATTCTTTCAATCTGACATCAATATAATGTAGGGCTGGCTAGGCTGTCGAAAACAATCTCACAGAGCTCGATGAAATATCGACTACTTACCTGGCATTAAATAAAAATCATCTCTTACATTGAGGCATCCACCAACCGAGGGTTAAGAAATTATACACTGTACATATTTTCTAGAATAATTATAGATTATGGTGAATGAATGAAGAAGAAGCAGAAAAAAAATTGTAAAGTTTATTGATCATCGATTATAGAGCTTACACATAATTATCAACCTGCTTATAAACGGAAATGAAAGTTGCAACACACGGTTTTGATATTTCTATGTATAGTATACAAATAATTGTTGTCTTACTCGCAATGACACTTTCATTTGATATTTTATTCATAATAACAATAAATCGAAATAAATAAGATCTTACCTCGATAACGTCATGTTTTTGTTTGGTTTCGACCAACAATATTTGTTGGGATTACTATTAAAGGCTCTCACAACATTTGAACTACATAGCTATCTATAACATAAAACAAATTGGTTCAGTGGTTTGGTTGGACCGCGTCGCGCTCTACTGCTTTCTTTTATTTGTAATTTAATGCTTGTTTGATATATAGTATGGTGGATGTCGATTAATCATACAAAAAAAAAATATTTGTGTACCTTTTAATTAAGATTTCAAAATTACGATTAATAAAATTGGGTTGGCGAAGTATTTTAAAATGTGTATCAATTAATTTTGTCGCAATATTTGAATACATTTGAATTCTTAAGCGCAAAAAGAAACAAATATTTAATAAAGGTTTCTATCAATTTATTTCATCAAGAACAAATAAAATATTTCTTTACTAAAATAGTGTTGATTTTTGGGAATTGTGGCCATTGAAATTTTTCAAAAGCATAAATTGAACTATAGTTAAGCCAAGTTTTAGCAAAACATCTGCCAAAAGCCAATTTCCATAATGGTGACATCAAAAAATGTCGTGACACAAATATTTGTTTCGGGATGACTTAAAAAATGTCGTGATAGTTTTATTTTAGTGATGACACATTTAAGTGAGGTTATTAAAATGTGTCAGAAATTTAAAACTTTTGTTGATTTTGTCTACAAGTTTTTATCGTATTGAACTGAGAGTTTTATAATTTTTGACTTATAACCTTATTTGAAGCCGCAACCACACAGTCTACTTACCATTGTACTAAATAACTGGATAAAAGAAGCAAACCAATAAATGTATCAATTAGGCAAAATTTAATTTTGAAGCCTACTAGTTTAATGACTAATTTGTTTTTAGTAGTAATTTTAACAATTTTGATTTGCTGTAAATTAAATTAAATTTCTTCGCCTCTCAGTTTTAATTTATGTTGACTCAATCTTTGAGCTACGTGTTATATTCCTTCTTAAGAACCAGCAAAAATAGCCGACTCTAAAGAGAAAATGTCTGGTTTATATGGTTTAAGGTATAAATCGAACAAGAGCGAAGACGACAAGCGGTGACGCCTGTCAAATTAAAATACATAGAAACGATGCTAACAGAACCATTGTCGCTGGCGACGACGACAATATCCCCAAACTTTTTTTTAGAATTTATTTCTAATTTTGTCGCCAGCGCTTCAATGTAACCAACTGATTTTTAGATAGTTACGTTGGTACTTATACCAACAACAAACAATGTAACTTCAATCGCCAGTTTAATTTAAATTATTTGTTTACTACAGGACATCGCCGGCTGACAAATGTATTTTGAAGTCGCCGCTTGTAGTTATTGCTCTTGTTCTGTTTATACCTATAGAAGAGCAAGTTTACGCTGGTGAAATTGTGAAGATCCTAATAAACACCATCAAGATGAAGTTGTAAAGAGTGACAGGCCCTCTGCCTTATTTGGGAGGGACAGTTAGACGCTTATCAATGATTACGAAAGGTAGAGCAGTCATACGTGTAATATTTGACCGCCCAAGATGCGCCGATAATAGAACACAGGAAGAAAATGCGGAGTCCTTTGTGTTGTTTCGCGATTTATTTGCATAGTTAATGAATAATGAGAAACCCATTCCAAGAATAC
Source organism: Tipula helvola (assembly GCA_963556165.1). NCBI lineage: Eukaryota > Metazoa > Arthropoda > Insecta > Diptera > Tipulidae > Tipula > Tipula helvola. The sequence goes on from OY744482.1 coordinate 108,908,926, forward strand.
AAAAAATCCAATATTTTAAGCGTTTTTTTTAGAAAGGTCCATCGAAATATCTTTTGTGCCATATACTACTCAGTGAAGAAAATTATGAACTAACCATTGAAACATTTTGGAGCGTTATAGTAAAATCAAGCCAATAATCCCTCGGAAGTTAGTGCAAAAATATTTGGATGTGTCACACACGTTGCACCACGTATTACAAATGAGTTCCTTATTTAGAAAAATATGGGACAAAGCGATACTGGTATAGTTGTAATATTGTGGTGGCACCAATAGTCGACCAAGCTCATAGTACAACATTGCTGCCAAAGGCGACTCTTACGTATATGTGACAAGAGTTTTAGTGGATTCAGGACCAAGATATTTTTAAGAAATTTCAAATAATTTAATACTGCAGCGCAGTAAAAGCGGAATGGTGATTACGGTTATATCTGCTTGGTGTAAGAAAACTAAGGGATTAACCTACCTATCAGTCAAGCTCTGGATATTCAAATTTGAATCACCCACACTGTCTAAGTTACCAGCTTGGATTCAAAAGGCAAGTTGAGAGTAAAGTTGTCGTAGAATTTTTCTTGAGTTCAACTTGCCTGACCCTGAATATTATGTTCTGAGATATATATACGTCATTCTTGGTTATATGTACCATTTACTTCGAGAATAAATAATTCAACGTGAACTCGTCGAAAAATATTCTGAATGCCATTATTGTATATTTTGTCTATAAAAAGCTGAAAAAATCTTATTGATTTTAGTACAGACAAACTTCTCTTTCTATTATTTGTGTGGGCATAAAACACACAGAACTGAGGGTTTTCCTTGAGTTTTTGATTTAGTGAATATAATTCGCTAAGTCAGTACGTTCTTGCCTCATACTTAATGTCTGAAGTTAGAATTGAATTTTATAGTTTGGTCGTAGCTAGCTGAAGAGTAGACCGAAATTTTGTTCGTGCGAACTTTTCAGTACGAAACCAAATACCACAAAGAAAACTCAAGGAGTGTTTTCATTTTTTGGGGTCGATACACTTTGTACGACTCGTGTCGTGGGTTAAACTACGGAGGCATTTGATATTTCTACGTTTTTTGGTAGATATATTATAAATGAACAACCATGAATGCTCTCTTCATTTTTCTGATTAACAAGTCGAAAAATGTGTGAAGTTACGCAAATTATAACAGCTATAAAATATATGTATATACAATACTTTAGAATTCAATACCAATATTACAAATATTTTACAGCAGGAATTATAAAAGTTAGTGACATGAATCAATTTTGAAGTAAACGGTGTTTATTTTCACTTGTCCAAGAGTTAAAAGATTTAGAGGTAACTCCAATGGAAATATTGACTTCAAAGGGAACCTTCAAATTTCGGTTTATACTTGGCTTGGTTTTAGGAGACAATTTAGCTGTAAATAGCGCTTTAGGATTTTCTACATCATTTTCTTCCAACTATTGTTGCCGTTTCTGTAAAATACATAAATTAAAACTACATTTCTGTGCTGATGACAAACAATTATTGTTGCGTTCTTCATTAAATTATTACGAAGATGTTAGAACGGACAATTTTTCGAGTACTGTTATAAAAGAAATCTAAGTTTTCAATAATTTAGGATCTTTCGAAGTTATAGACAATTATAACACAGACATTAGCACGATATTTTCGAAGGGGTTTGTCATTATGAAATTTGCAACGTTCCATTAAATTTTATCCAGTGCAAAAATCTGTTAATGTTAGAAGATTTAAACTATCGCAAAGGAACATTTTACCTATGGTTCTCTTGAAATTGAAAATCTGTGCCAGTCAATTAAATACAAAAAAAACATTTAAACATGACGGCTAGAAAAATGACCACGTTTATCTTTTTTTACCCCTAATGATCGGCGATATGTGGTACCCGAAGAATCCCGAACAAGATGATGTATGGGGTTTTCTTACAAATTTAATTCAAATTATTGATATTTTACTATCGTTAAAAATTTCTCACAAAAATTTAGAACTACTTAGAAAATGAATTTAATTAATTCGCAATACACAGAATTGTTTCAAGATACATTAAAGTCAGAACATCACTTACTTTTATATTATCCATTTATTATCAAACAGTCCGGCCTTCCTCGCTATTTTTGGTGTTTTAAATTTGAAGCTAGTTTAAAAGAAATTAAAATGTACGGTCACGCTACAACTTCCCGAAGAAATGTTTCCGTTACGCACGGAGAAAAAAAATATGGTTTCCACAATTATGTTTCAAAGGTATCATGTTATGATTGGATTTGTGATTGTTGCAATTATGTAAACAAACATATTATAATTGTGGTAGTTAAACATTTTGATTGGAAAAACCATTATATGATGAATGCCAAAATATTATTTTGAATAATTATGGTTGTCGAGATCATTGGCTAATAGTTACAATCATATTATTATTTACCAAAAATTTCTATTTTTGTTGTAATCTTGTTTCATTTGCAGCTACACGCTTGAGAGACAATTTTATGATGGCTGTTATTAGGAATATAATTATAGGGAACGTTAAATGGTGGCTGCCAATGTCACTTTGAGTCATTTTTTTGTTGAGACCATTACGTTAACATTATTTTCACTTTAATTTAAATTAATTAATTAATCGTTTTATACTAAATATGCACAACAATTATTCCACACAAACCAAATACATACCAATAATACCAATTTTTACACAACTTACCTTATGTTATATTTAATTTTTACATTCTATATATAGGATGTGTTGTGTCTAGGTTGTATTAGCGAATTATACTAAAACAGCCAAATTCCCTTACAATTTTTTGTTCAATATCAAACAATAAAACCAAAATGAACGTAATTATAATTACTTCCATTATGCCAGAATTGATACGATCATAAATATAATTGGTACAACTATTTGTATGGTTGGTACAATCATCAACGTAGTTACCGAAGTTTAATCATAGTTAAGACGAACGTTAACGTAACGAAACGAAGTTAAGACGAACGTAACGTTATTAATGGTAAAATAACAAAATAATTAAAGCTTATCGATTTTTCGTCCTGTAACCATGTGTAAGTCGTGAAAAAATATTGCAACCCACAAGTTTGAGCATACAATTGGTCGCAAGTCTTAGCATTAAAGTTGTGCTTGATAAAACGTATCTAGACGGAATTATAACATAAATGTCACATCTTAAAATAATCTCATGTGCTAGAAATTATTCGATGTGCTCGTATACATTACCGTTAATAATACTATTATCAAGGCAATTATAAACAAAAAATATATAATTGCTTCAATCAGTAAAACCAATTTACAACAATCATAATAGTTTTGCCACTACTAATTGTTGTAGGAATCATGAAATTAGTGTATTTCAATAATAATGTAGTTGCAGCAGTTTTATTTATTTTCACTGCAATCATTTTGGGAATAAAATATTATTACGGTTAAAATATTTTTTCGAGGCAATTATACTATTGTTAAGAGGATAATAAGTTAGTTGCAGTGATCATGTAGTAACCATATTTTTTCTCTGCGTGCGATTGCAACAAAAAAAAAAGGCAAATGAAGTTTTGTAACTCATTTTGGCACCTCCCAAAAACGAACTTGGCTTAGATAGTAGTTATGAAATTGTTAGTTAAGACTGATAATAGAAAAGACAAATGTCAGACATTTACTAAAATAGAGTATAAAGGAACTGTATTTAAAGATGGCTTAATTTTAAGTATTTCTGGAAATAATGGATACATTTTTAGAATAATTGAGGTTCACAAAGCACATGATCATAATATTTACTGTAATAACATAAATTTAGTCGAATTTAAACAAAGTTTTGTTGCTTATATACGGTTTCTGATGTAGCGGCCACTGAAAAAGTAACATTGCCTATTGAATCTTTTGATGAACCTCCGATACAAGTAACACACGTTGATATTTTGAAATTTAGTAGGTCCAGAGGATCGGATGGAGCTTTTCTATATTTAGAAGCTAGGAGAAATAGTGTTGACACTATTTAAAATTCTTCGGATTCGTTGCAAATAACACTACTACGTGCTACATTTCCAGCCAAAGATCCAAAGGTTTAGATGAATTTCGGCTTATTGTCGATCTGACTTTTCGTGAAGAGCGTTTTGATATCGTATATCCATTTTCCACAAAGTCAGCCTTTGTAGATTGTCCTGCGTTCATTTTGTCTTTCCGTTCATTTTTGGTGATTTTGACGACAGTGAAATTTATTTTGTTTGAATGTGTTCAATTTGATTGATTATTAATTAGTTTTTTGATTCTCACTTGCCCTTTCATGTATGCCTTTTCGAGGTCGAGTACAACAAAGTTATTGTTCCGCCTTCAAAATTGTGAAAACTTGCGGAACGTGAAGAATGGCAAAAATCAAAATTTGCTAGAAACGAAAATTTAAATTTCAAATTACAAATTTCGGTTTTAAATTCGAATTGTGAACATAAATATAAAATTAGGAATTGACATTCAAAATTAAAATGTAAACTTGATCTGAACGTAAACGGATTGGTTAAAAAAATCTTGCACAAGCGAAGAAGAAACGAAATTATTTAAATTTGTAAATTTCTTATTAGAACTTAAAAAATTCTTCAAATTTTCCAAATTAATAATTCGGTACTATATTTAAGCTCGAAGGCAAATTCTTATTTTGAATTGGAAATTCTGGTAAGCGCACGTGAAATAAATAAGTAAAATGCATCCCCAACTGAACCCCACTCTTAAACAAATCAATGTGATTCGGAAAACTACATCTCAAATGAAATCAACTCAATGAAAAATCCAACTTAAACCTAAATAAATTTCCAACTAATCCCCGCACTCAAACTAGCGCTCAATCCCGCACTTAACCCCGCACTCAACTTTGCTCAACATAACTCAACCTTAACTCGACCCAAATTCTAACAAACTCAACTCAACTTTTAATTCAACGTCCAAGTTATTACTCAAATTAACACAGTCCGAAATTTTATGCGTACATAAACTCAGCTCGGATATTTTTGGATTCACAACAACGACCTCGGACACGATATAAGGACAACGATTTTAAATTTGGAACATGGAACGTAGTCAGCCTAAATCGCCCGGAGAGCCTCCATCAACCCTTCGAACAAGCATCTACGTATAAACTCGACCTCGTAGCGCTACAGGAAACAAGACTAATCGGCAATGACATCACCGATTATAGTCGCTTCGGACTAACTCTCTGTAATAGAAATAACATGGATAAACATGAATTTGGCGTCGGTTTCTTGATTAGCAATCGATGCCGTCAATTTGTGACTGACTTCATGCCTGCCAGTAATCGGATTTGTACACTCAGGTTTCATGGACGTCAGTTTAACCCCCCCCCCCCCCTGCCGAGGAGAAGCCTGATCAAATCAAAGACGCTTTCTTCGACCAGCTCGAAACCGTCCTGAGCAAAATTCCGCAACATGACATTAAAATTGTTTTGGGCGACTTCAATGCTCAAATTGGCAGTGCTGGCAGTACATATCGAAGCACTATTGGACCAAACTCCTTGCACCATACATCAAACAACAACGGGATGCGCACCATCGAGCTAGCTTTACTGTACAACTTGGTGGTTGCCAGCACATACTTCCCACATAAGCGAATTCATAAAGCCACATGGAAATCAAACGACGGGACAACGGTCAACCAAATCGACCACATCCTCTTGTCCAAGAGACATTTTTCTAGCTTTAAAAACATTAAAACTAAACGTGGAGCTAACATTGATTCAGACCATTTCCTGGTAGTTGCTGAATTAAAATTTCGTCTATCAACCAGATATAATCATCGCTTCCAGCGCATCACTCGTTGGAACACTGCGGCATTGAACGACCAAGTTACCAGAACCACCTTCGGGATGACTGTATCAGAAATCTTGGAAAATAAACCACTTCCTAACTCCGTTCAAGAACAGTGGGGCATTATCAAAACGGCGGTAACCGATGCCTCAAAGTCCACCATAGGCCAAAATCCGTCAAGGCCTAAAAATATCTGGATTGATGATGATTGTATTGGTGCTATTCGGGAAAAAGATCGCGCACGACAACGAGATCTATCGCAAAGAACAAGGCAATCCCATAACGCCTACATGAATGCGAGGAGAATCGCCAATCGGCTATGTAGACGGAAAAAAACGGGAATGGCATGAACAACAGGCACGCAACATTCAAAATTCTAGCCTGAGAGATAGATATCGTTGCATAAGAGAATTAGCTACGGACTTTCATCCACGTAGCAGCGCTATTCCCAACAAATCCGGTGAGTTGGAAATGGACACTAAGACCGTCCTCGAAGTGTGGCGAAATTACTTCTCCTCGCTTTTAAATAAACAGGCACCACCTTCCGAGCAACAACCTCTCTTTCTTCAACGCGATATTAACGTCGAGATGACACCACCACCTCCTCCATCATATGATGAACTGCGGAACGTGATATCGCAGATGAAAAATTACAAGACACCTGGTGAGGATGGTATCTGCAACGAAATGCTCAAATATGGCGGTGATTATCTGTTCTGCCGCATGTTTGAGCTAATATCAACAATTTGGTCTAGAGAAGAAATCCCAGTAGAGTGGAAGACGGCTCTTATATGTCCACTTCATAAAAAGGGAGATCGATTAAACTGCAACAACTATCGCGGTATAGCTTTGCTGAACACAGGCTACAAGGTTCAGGCCAACGTAGTCGCAGTAAAGTTATCAACTTATAGCGAGAGGATCTTGGGTGATCATCAATGTGGTTTTCGGCCAAATAGATCAACGACCGATCAAACTTTCACGCTGAGGATTGTGCTGGAGAAATGCTATGAAAAGGACATCCCTGTACACAGTCTATTCATAGATTTTAACCAGGCGTATGACAGCATTAAGAGGAACACGTTATGGAACGTATTGTCCTATCTGGGCATACCGTCAAAATTGGTTTCAATGTGCCAGCTTTTAATGGATGGCTCAATATGTAAGGTGCTAATAGAAGGCAAAATTTCGGATGCCTTCGAGATAACATCTGGAGTGCGGCAAGGAGACCCAATAGGTCAAACTCTATTCAATCTATCATTCGTCAGCTTAATGTAGCACAGCGTAGCTGCCTGTATTATAAATCAACCCAGCTATTAGCATACGCAGACGATATTTGCATTCTGGATCGCAACATCATCTCTTTGAAAGAGGTCCTCCTCCCATTGGAATTAACAGCCCAACAAATAGGCCTTCAGAACATTGAAGCGAAGACCAAATACATGGTGACCGCGAGAAGGCAGACTCGTGGGGACTTCATTTCAGGAGATACTCAATATGAAAAGGTGAATTAGTTTAAATACCTAGGATCACTGATCACTGAGCAAAACTTCGTTTCTGTAGACATTTCATCGAGGATCGCCTCAACCTTCAAATTAGCTCCAAATAAACCTCAACATCCTCAAATTCAACTGAACTCCAACTCAACTGCAATTCAACTCTAATTCAACCCCAAATTCACCCCAACTATACTCAGACACAACCCTTTAAAAAGCCCTTAACTCAACTCCAAATTCAACGTCCAACTCAACTCCCTAATCAAACATGGTCTGAAAGTCAAACTCAAATCAACTCAAGCTAACTCTAACTCAGCCCTGAATTCAACCCCAAATAAATTCCCATCTGAACTGTTTACTTAATCCTAACCTAACCCCAACTCAACCCACAGATCGACCTAAAACTCAACCCACAAACCAACCCCAAATTTAATACCACATAAAATAGATTTATCGAAAACCACGTGGTAATACCAAGCAAGTACTCGATCCTTTTGAACTACGGACGAACATTTTTTTCTTTCGCTTTTTCCGACTCAATCACCTTCAAAACGTCGAGAAAAGTTGTTTTATACAAACAAATATTTGGTAATTTTTGGCAGGATTTCAATAATTTTAGTCCATGCGCCCGAAGTTGATTTGGAGGACATAATATTTGTAAATTAAGCAATTAAACATTTTTTCCAGTATCGACCAATTTTCTAGACATCAATTGATAAACATTATTTAAATTATTCGCTTGGATCTTTGGACTTAAACCAATCATAACATAACACAATACAATCAAATTTTTATATTTTTCAAATCCAAAGCGGGTGGTACAACATCTCTTCGCGATGCTGAACCATGCATGGTAAAAGTGGGCAATACAAATATAGTTTACCCTGAAATAACTCATTTAACTTGCCTTACCCATGGGCTTCATCGTGTGTGTGAGCAAATTCGCGGCCTTTACGTTAAGATTGGTCACCTAATCTCTAACGGTAAAAAAGTATTTTTAAAAGCCTCATCAATAGTAGAGTCTTTAACAATGGCACCTCGGCTTGTACTGCCTCCGCAACCGGTTACCCCATGATGAGGAACTTGGCTGGTAGCGGTCAATTATTATTCCAGTAATTTTGAAAATATGGTTCGCAAGGAGTTGTTATGTAACAGCACAATTAGTTTGATTTGATCTTTATTTCAGCTATCTTCGAATTTCTCGAATCAACCGTTTCAAAATTAGAGACGCATGGACTGCCGCTTGTTACCAGTATTAGGAAAAAACTAAACGCTGTAATCGAAAAAACACGCATTTACAACATTAATTAAAAATTCAACGAGTTTAACGGGAACATCAGTACAAAATGGCCCAAAGGAGTATACAATTGAAGAGACTTTGTCATTTAAATAAGCACCAATCACTTTAGTTGAGAGAAATTTCTCTATAAACATATACATAAGAGTGCGTTCTCCGATCTATAAAATACAGAGCTTCTTGTTTGAAAAACTTAGTGAAAGCGTGCCATTTTTTGAGACTTGTCGTTTTCGATTCACCCAAAAAAAGCAACCCGTTGTCAAAAAGAGTGAATTTTGTACTGTAAAGTCATTCGATTTGTAAACAAAAAGCAATCGATCGAGCAACATTTTTGCTCGATTAATTCGCAGATTTACTCCTCTTTTACTAATACCAACAACCAGTACTGTCATTTTGAAGAAAATTCCTGTTTCAAAAACGTCAACAATATGTTTTACAGACGTCAAACACACGCGCATATAAATAAAAACGGGCAATTCGGTTGTATTTTTCGATTCGAACAGAAAAATAGAGTGACTTCTCTAGTTAGGTGTTTATTTAGTATTTCTCATCTTAAGCTCAGTATGCAGCTGGAGCTAACATACATTTTAGCGCGGTCTCCACAAGTCTCCATTTAATTACAGATAAATCGACAAGCTAATAATTTGTGTAGAGATAAATTTTGTTGATTTGGTTTGACTTTAATTCGTTTGTTTTTGAATGAAGTTTCTGTTCAAATAATCCTCTAAATACTCGATTTCGTAATGTTGGTCGGCTATTTTGACTTTTGTCTTCTTTATATAAAAACTAGAAGGAAAAATCCATAATACTGGCGTAAATATTACTTCTTTTAATTTCCCATAAGAACTAATGCAAATTCGGTCATTTTGACTTAAATTTTTATGAACTAAAATTCACTTGAATTGAATATATTATTCGATAATTTGCGTCCTCAATATGTTTAAAATTAATGATTGAAAAATCGTATAGAAGAAAATCTCTCTACATTTTTAGGTAGGATAAGAAAAGGAAACCACCGTTTTCACTACTTATGCAATCAAACAATAAAATTTTTCTCAAATCGGATAAAATACGTCAGTTTTCTGGTTTGTTATCTGTCAGCAAAATGAAGTATTCCACGACACTACATCGTTGCTAGGCAACTTACTAAAAATAGTACTGGAAAGTATTCCTTGCCTAGGCAGAGAATACTTTCTAGTACTGATTATCATCTGTTTTTAAGAAATACATGATATAATGTATAATCGCACGCGATTGTTATAATTCTAAGGTAACTTTGATAGTGAAATCTATTGAAAATATAAATTGGAAAATTTTGCGTATTTTAAAGAATATAATGAATAAAATGGATAATCTGATATACTGCCGATTAGAGAAAAAATCGTATGTGCAACTCGTGGAAAAACTATAATTCCCGGACTCTTATGGTTGCTGGAACTCGGCTGACGCCTCGTCCCAGCAACTTCCATACTCGTCCGGGAATATATCGTTTTTCCTACACGTTACACAATATACTATTTTCTGTTTCAGGAAAAAAAATTTAAAACAAATCAGGACTGCCTTGATTTTTGTACAAACACGGCCCTTCATATGACAACCGCCGTATATAGTATAGTAAGGCCCTTTTCCAATTACCGACTTATTTCAAACTTATTGACTTATTTGACGCCATCTTGAATAAGTCGGTGTAAAGTCATTCCAATTCATTTTGCTGACTTATTTTGACAGCTGATGATGACAAAAATTTGTGTCTGTGTTTATGTCTTTAATTTAAAATATTACTTTTATTTACGTATATCAGGGGTTGAAATGTTGCCCCATTACATCGCGTATTAATTTGCTTTCTTTTCATTTTAAAATTAACGTATGAAAGACAAGACAAAATATTATGAATGACAGAATTTTAATATTTACATGTAACAGAACTGTATACATAGTTTATATGAAACCAAATAAGTTTTTTATGAAAGAAAGAGATAGAAAATAAGTCACCTCATCAGCAGACTTATTTAAATAAGTCGGTGAAAACAAATAAGTCGGTAATTGGAAAAGGGCCTAAGTAATAAATTAATTTTACTTCGTGGCTACTTCGATTATAAAATGAATCAATATTCAAAACCGTCAAAATTTATTTTCAAATTATTGTCCTTGTAAAGGTCGGTACGCTGCTCGAGCTAAGATAAATTTTTCATATAAAACTGACGTAAAATTTAGCATGCTAAGGGGTATATCCTCCAACAGGTCGCAAATAAACTATTTGCGCCTCAAAATCTGACTACTTCATTTACTTTTGCGACTGAGGCCGTGTGCGAAACGGTTAAAAAGTTAAATATTATATCTGTGGCGAAAATAATAAAATTTACCACAAATTTTAACCGATTTGCTGTGCGAATTGCAACCAGTTAAAAAGTTAAAATTTTGACGTCCGCTTGTTTTTACTTTTGGAAATAAAATTGAATAATTAATAAGTAAATTAGAATATCGAAAACGAATATTAATTTTGGCTTAATTATTTGCTTATTTATAATAATTCATTTGGTAAATTAGAGAAGTATACAAAATTGTAAAATTTAATTTCAAAATTTTACAGTACCAAGAAAAGTGAAGGTATCGAATAATTATGATTCTTAAAAATCTTTAATGAATTATTAATGAGTAATATTTGGGAGCCCAAAACAAGTCTCTAAAAATTGTAGTACCAGTTAAAATTTGTGTGGTGAATATAATGTCAAAAATTTAACTTTTTAACTTTTTATGCGGTATTTTTTTCGTTTCGCACACAGACTGAGTAGTATATATTAATTGGCTTGACTTACTTGATTTTATTTGAATCGTCAAAAAGTCGGTGGTAGCTTTTCTATGTTTTTACTACACAGTCGCAAATAAAATACAAAAAAAAAGAAATTTCAATTGAAAAACTCATGTTAAAATCAATCGAGTAGTCGGATTTTGAGGCGCAAATAGTTTATTTGCGATCTGTTGGAGGATATACCCCTAAAAGCAAAATAAAAATCAATGGTGGCAGAAGAAGTTCTGCCGATTTACCCGTTGAAAATGGAGTTAGTAACTCGAAGAATCACCTATCTCAATACTCAATGACAGTCAAATACAATTTACATACACATACTCGACGGTCAATTAAATGACGGTTTGATTTTCATTATAGAAATTTATATAAATCATGTTGAAGACAAAATATAAGAATTTTACTATTTATCGACTTTTGTATTAAATTTCAATATTAATAATAAAATATTAAAAATATTTTAAATATGTACATTAATATTAATACATTAATATTTTCTTAAGCTTACGATTTATTTGGTTGTTTTTTTTTTCTTCTACCAAATTAATTAAATATGTTCCTATTACCACTTGATTGATTGATTGATTGAAGTGTTCGACCAAGCTTTAAGCAAGATCTCCCGGATTTACTAATGGGTCTCACCGAACATTTTGTTACATAAAATATAAAGAGGATGGATATGTTTAGTTAGTATAAAAGAAATTGAACCGGTTACAGACCTACTATGACCAATAGTTAGTAACACAATGACGACACATTTCTAAACTACTTCTATGTTTATTAAAATTAAAATTAAAACTGTACTCTGAAATACATTTATTAGTTTGCTGGATCAGATTCCTGGGCCCTTCTGAAAGTTGAGATCATAATAAATTTAAAATTGGCTTAAAGCTAATAAGTATCACCGAAATTAGCTGTTTATTTACATGATTTCTTCCATACTGGTTCCTGTCGCTACTTATAACTACAATTTAGTTCAAACTATAATAGATATAGAGATTCAGCTAAATCTGCCTCTAAAATTCTAGGAGTTTGATCAGTAATGGGCGCTATCCTGTAATGAATTATTGTTAATGTTACCAGTAACCAAGATTAAAATTATTAGACGCTAATTAGTGCCTAAGGTATGAAGTCCGCGTTGAAGTGCTGTAAATTAAAAAAGACCAAAATCTAGACAACACAATATCAACTACATATTCGCTCGATACTTGAAATTTCTGGAAGCTGAGTCAAATTTCGCGGGAAAACTCTGAAACAAAATCAACATTAACCCATTCTCCTTAAATAGTTGCTACTCCATTAATAGGAGTTAAAGTTATTTTAAAAAAGTAATCATCATTTATTTAAATTCAAAATTCCATTGAAAACTAATAGTACAGTAGTTCAGAGGCGACCTAATTTAATAAATTCAATTAGTATCGGTCACCTATTTTAATGATCTCCTCTGACTACATAACTCCACCTCGTGATGGAAGTGTAATAGAATGTGATAAAACAAATAAAATAAAATCAACAATAATTATGATAAATAAAAATTAATGTAAAAATAACGCACATTATATGTTTACTGCAGTCATTCCATGATTCGACTGCAGCTATTTCATGCCAACCATAGTTTTAAACTGTGAAACTATCAAACCAAATCTATCTACATATAAGCCGATTTACTTTTGTAATTTAAAATAGTAAATTGCCGAAACATAAAATATTTGAATCCAGAATGATTTTACTACAACTATTTTCGTGCCCGTTTCAATATTAAAGTGTAATACTACGAAAACCAACCCAATATAATGTATATGCTGATTTACTTTGGAAACTGGAATAACAATTGTTATAAGAATAAAAATGTAATTTATGCTGAAGATAAGACCGAAAATAATTTCTTCTTACTTTTATCAGTTGGCATCAAAAATTAAATAAAGTAAAATAAAATTTCAAAATTATTGCCCGAACCATTCTATCCTACCTAACAAGCTTGTTTTGAACTAGTCCAAACGGCATGAAAATACACGGCAATGTTGTTGTAAAATCTCAAAGTAAGACTGCAGTAGATTAACAAATATCAGAATTTCAGCTAACTCCTTCATCACAACAAATCATTCCAATAATTTCCCATTTGTACCCATATACACATGCCTTAAAAATTCAGACGGTAAAACATGAAAAACTTAGAAAGGTGCCAATTAACAGTTAAACTTACTAGGGTATAAATAATTAATTAAATGCATACGATGTTCATTAATAGCACTGAAAATTCAAATCAATTAATCAGTTTAAATATGTTCCTATTACCACGTTTAAAAAATATTTTTATATTGTGCATCCTCGCTTATCGAATAATTATGTCTAACTGATTTTATTTCAAAATTACAAACCGCAACAACACACAATTACCGTAAAAAAATATTTCACTTAGAAGGCTATCGTCGGCGAGAAATGCAAAGTGTGAAAGTCCAAAAACAATTTTGTTCAGGAGACAAAGAAAACTATTTCACTCTCCTTATTGTCTACATGCAAATTCTAATTTTCATTCCAAATTTTTTCCTCTTAACATAACTTTTATAATATTTTATAAATGGTAATCGATGCACAATGTTCCCCTCTTTCGTTTAATATGAAAAACGAAAAATTGGGAAAAATGGACTTACACATTCTGCATTTCTCGCCGACGCTATGATTTTTTTCTTGTATGTATTTTGAAAAGGAAAAAATTTTCTGCGTATATATTCCTTTCCTTATAAGTATGTAGGTTTATTAAATAAAATTGTTTGAATGTACCTAATACAATTTTATTGCAATACAAACATAAAAAATGCCAATTCCTACATTTTTCAAATTTCTCTGTAGTACCTAAACAGAGTTGGCAGTTTTGTGTTGGTTACATTTTTTGGGTCGGCTTTTTTGGTCGTTCGCTTTTTCTTTAGGAACCCCAGTATAAACGTTTTCAACGTTAAAATTTTCGCAGATGATTTAGCTTGATCAGTACGCTGCTCCAGTGAAAAAAAAAACAAAATGATAGGTGTGCGTATTGTAATCTAGATGGCTATACCATAGACATTCATAATAGATTTCTCATTTCATAGTAACTAAAGGAAAAAAACAAAAACTTCTGATAATTCCAATGTATCGTTGTATTGTGTATTTTATAAGGCAATGATTTTAGAATGCGTTGCAAATATAATACGTATATGCAATACACCGATAATATTTGAATGGAAAATTTTTGTTTTAATTTTCTGTTTTTAGTCAAATGAGAGATCTATTATAATTGTCTATGGCTATACTATAGACTTTACATAAATTTCGCACCAATTTATCTGCACGGTACATTAATTTATCTGATAAATTTTGACATTTCTATAAAGCGCCATATTGTTTTAAAAATCACTAAGAAGTACATATATATGTATTATTCTAAAAAAATGTGTGATTTTGATATATGTAGAATACTTAGACGAGGAATATTACGACCAAATAAATGATGAAATCAACAATAGTGCTAATGACGTAGTTGTTGATAAAATCGACGCCCCAAAACAGAAACGCAAACATACGAATGTAAATGCTAATAAAAATAAAAAACAAAAAAATAATGAATTCAGTGCCGATGAAAAAAAAAAAATTTTGTGCATTGATCGAGAAACATAGGTGCATTTGGGGTTTACAAGAGAAATTGCATAAAAATGCACATGCCATTGCAAGTTCGTGGAAAGACATAGCAGCGGCAAATATGAGCAAATCAGGTAAATATAAGTGTATTACTGCTTTGCTATTTGAACCTTTAAATAATTATTTTTGTACTTTTTACAAATTTAATTTTAGTTGAAGAATGTAAAATAATGTGGAAATCGCTAAAGGATAGTTTGCGATACCACAAGGCAAGAGCCAAACACCCTAAATCGGGTTCACCTGCTGAAGTAGACGACGAGAATGAAGTTGCCGTAGATGAGGAAGTCAATTGGGAATTCACCGAAAATTTATCCTTTTATATATCGGCGTAATCCGAAAACAAGAGACGATAAAAAATTAAATGTTCCTATTAACTGCCAAAATTTAATAACTGTCTTTCTATTTAGAACATTTTCTACAAGTACGCGGTATGACGGTTCCGATACGATTTTTTTTTTATGTTTTTGTAAGTTTATATACATTTTTATAATTATTAACCCAATATTATTCATTCGAAATAGATGAGCCGAAAGACCCCAAAAAATGAAGCCTTACAAAGCAGCGCAGACAATTTAAGTCATTCTATAAATGATTTGATCGCCGAGAAAAAGAATAGGGCATCTACTTCGGGAACTACCCAGTACAAACAAAAAGTACGAAGTAATTTTGAATTCCTTAGACAGACTGTTACAGAAGCTACCGGAAGAACATGTAGATTACTTTAGCGTAAAATTCCAACAGGATGTTTTAAATAAAATAAAACAACTTAACAATTAAATTTTAATGTTGTATTTTTTAATGAAGATGCGTGTTTCTATTCTAAAAAAACAGATGTTCACTGCCATTCAAGTGATCCTTCTTTAGAATTCACATAGTCTTTAACAACATCTCGTACGGCTTTCCAGATATTATTCGGTCTTCCAGCATTCCTTATAAATGTACTAGTGAACATCGAATCATTTGTAATTTCTTTACGTCATACCCCTTCCACAAGCTTCCCATTTTCGTAGTAATCGGTGTAATTGGCTGGCACGTAGCTTCTTAGACTATTTTTGGTCATGAAGTTGTGGAAGTAACAACATGCAGCTACTATTTTTGGTGTTTTATCGGTTGCACAAAATAATGTCCTCTTTAAACAAAGCCATTTTGCACATAAGATGCCAAATGCATTCTCAATTACGTGGCGAGCTCTACTGAGCCGATAATTAAAAATGCGTTCTTCGTCTGTTAAGGTCTGTGGCTTGCGTGGTACGTATGGTTTTAAAATTCTCTTATGTAGAGGGAACGCATCGTCTCCAAAAAAATAAAATGGGATTTTTCTGTCGCCCACTTTACAGTCCTCTGAAAAAGGCATATCTTCCCTTAAAAGCGCTTTTCTAAATTTAGATGCACTAAACACGCCCGCATCTCCTTCAGTGCCATGTGCTCCCACATCAAAGTAAATAAAGCGGTAAATTGCATCAGCCACAGCCATTAAAACTATGCTATGAAATGTCTGAAAAAAATAATTCCCAATAAATATTTTTTTCGAATTACCTCTATATAACAAGCCACTATCATTACCTTATAATTATAAAATAAACTGCCAGCATTTACGGGGCTTTTCAATGCGACATGTTTCCCGTCAATCGCACCGAGGCAGTTTGGAAAATTCCATTTTGCATTGAATTCGTTTGAAATTTCCAATAAAGACATTTTTGATAAGTCTGCTACCTCATTTTTCAGTGCAGTACAAATTACAGTACACACATCGGTCAAAATTGTACCGAAATGTTGTTTACTGATTAGGTAAACTGATGCAATATGCCGTTGAATTGATCCGGAAGCAAAATATCTGAGAACAATAAATTTATTAAATGTAGACAAAATAAACAATAGATGCTTCTTATATATAGTATGCATATACATAATAATATGTATTTGCGAACTTACTCCAACACAATAGCAAGCTTTTCTTTAGGCGAGATTTCATCTTTGGGGTGTGACCGAACTTTTGGTAGCAATAGTGGTTCCACCATATTAAAGAGTTTATCAAATGCGGCAGGCCTCATATGAAAAATTTCATAAAATGTACCTGCCCTTGTTTTCTCTCATAATATTGAACTATGCAAATTAAACGCAAAAATTTATAATTATTTGTACTATAAAAACAAACTGAGTTATTTATGTACATGAGCATTGAAGCGTCCGCATCTTCGCCTATTCCTCAAATATGGGTTGACTCTGCATGACGGTCTTCTACTATCAACACATTCCTCCATCATCAACGCGACAACAGAGGCGGCCCCAATTATTAAATTTTCCTCGTCGCTTGAATCCATTATACGATTTTTGAAATATGTTTTTATAGAAGATATAACAAACACACAAAAGTATAAACTCAAAATGACAAACTAAAAATGTCAGATAAATTGTCAAAATTTATCTCTACATAAATATTTTGAAAATGAGATCGCCGTAAGTATATTTTATCTATTTTAGGCTTAGCTGTTTATTTTAACATTATTTAACCGTTTATTTCTTTCTTTACTTTGATTTTTTTATTTCAGATTATATATTTTCAACGAGGACCATAAATGCAAAATCGAAGGGCCAATTGTATGATAAATACAATAACCGTATAGCTAAACTAAGAAATAATTTCCTAATACCGAAAGCAAAGCGACTACAGGAACTAAAATACAATATAAATGGCAACATTAACGATATTTTCGAAAAATGATCGGCCACCGCAAATAATCGATGCCAGTGGTTAAAGAATAACAATAATTCTAAAATTAATACTATTATACAAGAGTGGCCAGCTTATGTCCAAACGTATGGTCTAAGCTTATTGAGATTGACTTTCTGAGGCTTTTCCTTATAAATTTTAAAAAATAGTTAACCAACAAATAATTTATTATACACAAAATAATTTAATTTCAAAAATCAATATAACGATAGTTAATTTGTGTACACAAAATTAATTAAATCATTTTTTGATGTTTGATAATGAATTAATCTATATAATGTATATAATGTATATAATGTTAGTGTAGATATAGCGTACTATATGATGTACTGAAATATGACATACTGAAACATGCAAAGTGTACCTTATGTTGTGGTGTACTGCTGTCCTGACTTACTGAAATATGCCACAGTGTCGGTATGATACCGTAAATTAAATTATGTAAAGGCATAGTTTCAATCGGCATAATGAAATTATTAAGCAACATAATCAGTTGTAGTACTCTTACAACCATAAGTCAGCTTTTTGTCTATGTCGGCCTGTTGTCTTTGTTGGCCTTTTGTCCATCGGCCTTCTATTCAGATACGAAATAAAAAATTATTTTACGAAAATATTTAACAGTTTTGACAAGACTGTCAAATGTCAATATATTTATAAGGCAGAATTGCGCTGTACTATGTAAAATAAGTTTGAACATTTGCACTTTGGCTATTAAGTCAGTCATATTTTCGTATCTTGCAAAAAAATCAAAAATAAAAACTGTTTATAGCCGCATCACTAAGTTTAAGAAAAAAAAAAATTTAAACCGTTTAACAAGTCTAACACCTTTCTCTCCACTAACAAATCATTTATCTTAACATTTATGTACAAACAATATGAACGAATAGAATGATTGATTTTTATAGGGACAAGGATGCAATATAATATATCAAATACTGTTGTAAATGAATAGTTCAAGGAAGATATTACGAAAAAAAACATTAATTTCAAAATACGATTACTTGAGACTTGTAGGTATAGACACATAAACACCAGACACTGAAAGTATGTACATTTAATTTTAATATTAGATTTATTTGATTTCCAATGCCATGTCATGTTGTTTTATATTATGTTTTATTTATTATTTCTATTTTAATTATTCAGATATTTGAATATAAACCAACAACTAACAGCAATGATCTGTGACTTTCACATGAAATATACCTACCTTGCAATTTTTATTTAAACGAGACAAATAAAAAAAACATTTTGTGGTTTTTTTTTTTTGTTGCATGTAAAAACAAAGTTAATTAATTATAATTTATGATTAAAAATTAAGGAAATTTTTATTTTATTTTATTTAAAAACATTTTTTTTGCGAAACGGTAAAAATCCCGATTAATTAAAATACACATGTTTTGTAGAATAGTTATACAGTGTTTTTATTAAGTGGTGTTTGATGTAAAAATTGATTGCTCTAAAATTTAATTATTTAATAGATTCGTATTGCTTAAGACACTTAAATTTGCACATGGTAATATTTCTTTTTTTTTATGTTTATGATGAAGTATTGAATGTATCCACTAAAACATGTTTTATTTTGATCTGGGATATAAAACACATGGTGGCTAAAATACGCTAAAAGAAATAAAATCCTCAAGTTTTACCACCGGCAGAACTTCTCGATGTAGCACACTCATATTTATCGAAATATGACACTTATAGGTACATATTTTACACTAGTTAAAAGAAACATACGATTACAAAAAATTCCAACTGGTTGGATGGAAAATTAACTGAAAATTAGAAATTTGGTTAAATTAATAAAATTTAATTTTTTTCAGTTTTGGTCAGCAAAGTCAATACATTTTCACGTATTACTACTTACTAGTCATCATTAGGCTTAGGATTCTTTTTTGGAAAATCCAAACCTATATGTTACCACGTCTTTTTAAATATTTTTGCATAATCACAAATTGATACATATTTCTAGTTATTTTACGTTTTACCATTGAGGATTATTATACTGCTCAATGGTTTTACCACATATTTTATGGTTTATTACAAATATTTTAAATTTTTCTTCAAGAATAACGAATTCGACTTTGATAGCTTAAAGCTTGATACAGCAAAAATATTTTATAAGCCAAATTTTAAATTTAGACCAACAAATATTTTTGTTAGAAGTTAAAAATGGTTTACTTTGGACTAAACTCCGCTATGTTAGATAAATAAATTAAGAATAAAATAAACGTCAAATTAAAATATCTCAATAGTTTACTGCATATTTGACGATCCGGAGTTAATCTAGAAAAGCAGATTTTGTGATTGTGGTTTCTAATCGTTAACGTGTATGTGCCTTTATCTGATTAGGGCAAAATATGGAAATGTATGAGAAAGCGTTAAAATTCCTTAAACTATATAAAAACGGAGCAAATGGAATGTTGGTAAG
Source organism: Tipula helvola (assembly GCA_963556165.1). Classification (NCBI taxonomy): domain Eukaryota; kingdom Metazoa; phylum Arthropoda; class Insecta; order Diptera; family Tipulidae; genus Tipula; species Tipula helvola. The sequence continues at coordinate 108,929,178 of OY744482.1, forward strand.
ATTGCAGGATTGGGCCTAATATTTATATAACACCGATCGTAAATATATTTTTTTAGTTTATCTGCATATAAAAATGGCATACGTATAAGCATTGCTGGTTTGTACCGTTATGTTTAGTTACAGAAAGATAAAGGAAAGCTTCTTTCAATGAAAAATGTCTATAAATAATATTTAATCTTCAAAAGATAAAACAATGTTGAGTCGTGTTTCACTTATTATTCAAATATTGACAATATTTTTTGTTAATTTAAAAATGCTTCACAAATATGCTATAATTTTGGTGTACAAACTATACAAATCAGTCGTAAGATTTTTGAACAGGTGCAATTAAAAATGTTGAAAGGAATTTAATGCAGTGTTTATTTTTATTGGTGTAATTACCCAACAAACTTCACTTCAGCAAGTTAACATTTGAAATTTTTTCGGCTTTTTAAGATTAAATATTATTTGTTGCCACTTTTTAGATTAACCATTCATATAAAAGTCGAATTGAATATTATTACTCTGTGTGCCGACACCGATTTTTTCTAACTAAATCGCCGACTAAACTGAATTAACTAACTAAACTAATTTGTAACAATGGCAATCTACTATAGTAACTAGAAAACCACATTCAAGAATCCAACAATGCATTTTCATTAACCCTTAGCGGCCACACTGGGGTGATTTCTCAACCCCAGTCAAAAAATCGGTCTAGAAAGACAAATTTTAAATATTGAGAATCCAAGAAATTCATGGACATTCTGAAACATGCTATTCAATTTCTAATATGGTTTACAAGAGCCAATATCAAGATAATTTTACAAAAAAAAAATTATGTATGTATGCGCAAAGTCAGGAAAAATGGCGTTTTTTAGAAAAAAAAAAAAAATCATTATTTGGTCAATATTGAATTTAAGTACCCCACCTTCCAGAATTCATCGTTTATAGCGCTACTAATACTTTTTTCTTCCGCCTATGTACCATGCAAGTAACCTGAATTCCTCGACAATCTATAGATGGCGCGACAAGTATGATTTTTGTAGTTTTTGATAACTTAAATTAAGGTTGATTTGGCATGGGGTACATATTCACCCTTAGTGGCCGCTAAGGGTTAAATAAAAAAAAATTACTCAAAGAAATTACAAGGACTGTCGAATATGGAAAGAAGAGCAGCAGTTAGGGAAAGTGTAGATTTACTAGTAAACAAGTTTACCAATCATCCAGAACCCAGTCATATTGAATCATTACCCTACGCCTTAGTTGCATTGTTTCCACAGTTGAAATCGGCGGATGATGAAGGAATTGTAAGAAACTGAGAAAATAGGTTATCTATGTTTTACATTTTATAATACAAATTTCTTTACGTAAATTTTAATTAAATTTTCTAATTGTTGGCAACTATATTGTTATTTCAGGAATTGATCTACAATAGGAAATTAATAAATATCAAATATAATATCAAGACTACAACGGTTACGAACAAAAAACATTATTTGTTAGAGGATAATTCAAGTTCAACAAGGAAACGAAAATCAAAAAATTTTGCAGAACGTCCTGTTTTAGATTTAGACAACAACGAAGATTTTATTATATTGAAGACTACTAACACTCTGGTTACTAACCAGATTTTTTTAATTTGCTTTTTATTATAATAATAATAAAAATTCGTATTCATTATGGTGAAATATTACTCTTTCGGTATAATCGAAGCAATTGGCTTATGGAATCTAAAATAAGATACATGTACTGTAGACTCTAACTTTTCTAATTTCCTTTGAAAAACTACATCGATGGTCGTCCCATATATCGTAGTTCATGTGCAAATCGAATTCATCTCGCAAGACGTTTATAAGTGGTTCAGCTTGAGGAGCAGCAAACTTAATATTGAAATCCCCGCTCAAAATCACCAGTAAAAGATGATAGTCACCTTGGAGAATTTTTGAAACTCTTTCAGAATATGGAGCAAGAGCGAAATGTATGAACGTAATTATGCCTTCTACAGCTTTATTCGGCGAGATGTATACAACTATACCGAAAGCATTTTATCCCCATTGAAAAGCTGAAGTTCAGCCTTGCAAATATCGCCAATGGGTTGTGTTGTTACGCTCATGCCAGTTGTTTGTCTAACGGTGATGTTCTTATAGGGAGTTCTACTTGAATTTTTATATATTGCTACTCCGGCACCACGCTGCCCATCTCTCTTGAACTAAACGCAGCATGCCAAATTAGGAATATTAACCTGCTTGTCATTAATTAGCCAGGTCTGGGAAAGCAAGATAATTGAGCATCCATGCGTGACAGTTAGGTCAAGGTGATGTGACATTTTACTCTGGCAGTCTAGAACCCATTGAGGTTGCATTTTTACGTCTATAGTAAAAGACATGATTCTTGATAGCCGACGTGATGAACCACGCTTCGAGATTCGTTACTCGTAATAAAGCAACATACACAACTTGTTGACTGTGTTTTTTATCGTAAGAGTATACAATCTCGTTAGAAATAGGTACCATCCTGTGTTGCATGAATCGTGGTGGCACTAGCAGGTGCGGCTAGAAAATGATTACGCTTAACATTAATTGCCCGATTGTTGCTGTGCTTAACAGTTGAGCTTTTTCAAGAAATGGGCACCGAACATCGGTCCGAAATCCATCCACAATCTTTGGACATTTTGACATTTCGACTGTTGACGTTTCCATCGTTCTCGTCGCCCTCGTCAAGATCGCATCGTTCGATGAGCCTCAGACAACCAATAGTTCCATTCGCCAGTCAATCTGTCACGTCGATATTGATTTTGATCAAGTATGGCTGGCCTATGACAAGTGGAAGATCGTACGGCAAACCATTTTTGTCCACTATGCTCATTTTATCGATCTTTTGACGGACAAATGCTAACTGCTCGGCAGTATCACAGCCGATAAAGACATTTGTCGCGATGGATGTGATTTTGTAACGAAAAAAAATGTGTCCTGAGTATTGAGCGTATCTAGATTATAAATATTGACTTTGTTGTTGCTTCAAAATAATCTCAAACCATGTGGGTTGAGCTCGTTCGGACATTACTGATTAAACCTGATTTTTGTGAGCACTCGAGAAAATGTGGCATTTGATTGCCGCTTGACTCCATTTAGATCATAAAATTGGAGTCCTCGCCACAGTGTAAGATCAACAATATGGATGTCCTAATTTCCTTGTAAATCAGAGTTGCGTTGACTGGAGATAGCTGATTCAAATCACCGATCAGAAACAGGTCCTTTCCACCAAAAAGACCATTAAGTCCCGTGATATGCTTGAGACTCGAGTCGACCTGTTTTAAAATTTCGCTGACATCATGCTCACTTCGTCGATAATAATAGCGTGAACGTACTTAAATATAGATGGAAACTGTAGAACCACTTCAATCAAAAGAGGCATCTTCTTGGATATGGAGATTTTAAGAGTGGTATGAGCAGGCGTGCCATCGATGGCTACAGCAGCCTTGAAGCGCATGTAATGAATGAATTAGTAAAATAATCATTTTCCGTAAAGCGGTTGTAGATGTCCATTAGCAGCCATATTACAATTGTTTTGCTGCAACTTGCGAGGCCGGTTAAAAAGATTTGCAATGGTTCGGCATTCGTCACAAGCGAAAGATTTCTTAAGGTATGCATTACAACACCCTTTTATCTTTCATTGGCTGAGCGCATCAATTTAATGAATCCTTCATTCGGCATAACGTTCTGTCGCTTTTTTGCAACTGGACCTACACCATTCAGCGTGGCCAACATCAGTTCATCGTTTTATAATTCATGTCCTCATTTAGTTTACCATAGAAATTGGCGAATGGGTTACATTCAGGCATTTGTGCTGATAGTAGATTGACTAATTCACTGTCTGGATTTTCATCATCCATATACATTTTCTAAAATGAGCATTTCATTGCCGTCATACAGTTTTATGAACCGCAGCTCATCGAGAATATCTACCTCTTCATCACGAAAGGGCAGATGCAATGTAACCATCTCTCGCTTTTAATTATGCAGGTCTATACCAATATCGTAGTTCCGATACCGAATAATTCTAGGACTGCCTCGTTTATTCCATTTTTTTTCCTCGTCTATGTCTTCGATTTTCATTTATGTTCTTATTTTTCTCGCGGGATGACGTTCTACTGGCCAATAAGTCCAGATAAAATTCGTCTGAATGTATACCGTGTTCTTGGAAGAAGTGATCGATATTGGTGTAATTGTTCTCATCAAGTGCTTTCCACAAGCGACTATATATGTTACCATAAGGTTTTCGTCAGGCATCAGGTTTTTCCATAGGCACGAGAATGACTATCGAGCGACTGTGTATAAAAGGTGCTTCAAAGCCGCACTTTTGAGCTGCTGGGTTGTTAATTTTCTTGTAACAAATAAAACTATCACAAGCTTATGAAAATTCAGGGCACATGTTACCGGATCTTGGTTAATAAGTGAAGCTTTAATATTGTAATGAAGATCGCGGAAAGCGTCATCATCAATATCTACTCCATTATTTTGAAATTTGTAGAGCAAGTGTATTAACTTTAGCCATCCGATCTAATTGGCGCTCATGGTAAGGAAAAATGTTGGCTTACCAAGATGTCGAATCATGGCAAATAGGTCCCACTTTCTTTGTGCCCGTACTAATACGTCGAATTGGGGATTGATCGTAGGAATGCCAAATTATTTTCGATGCATCCGTTAATCTACAGAATCAAACGATTTATGCTCGGGTTACCTTAGTATTCTTACTGATAAATTTGGAAGCAACCGTCCCCAAAAACAATAATTGTTAACCGCAACAGCATTCACGGTTTCTAAACCGTAAAATGTCGGTTGAAAAATTAAAGCAAAAGTTGCTTTCCAATCGAAAAACCGCAAGCACCCGCTAGTGAACCGATAGTAGAATGCTTTTGTCTTCGCTAAATTATCTATAGATAATTTAGCGAAGACAAAAACCATTCTACTAGCGGTTCCCTAGCGGGTGCTTGCGGTTGGTCGATTGGAAAGCAACTAAAATAGAAAGTAGTTGCTTTCCAATCGACCAACCGCAAGCACCCGCTAGTGAACCGCTAGTAGAATGGTTTTTATCTTCGCTAAATTATCTATAGATAATTTAACGAAGACAAAAACCATTCTACTAGCGGTTCACTAGCGGGTGCTTGCGGTTGGTCGATTGGAAAGCAACTAGTATCTACACGAAGGCTATTCGATTAAAAAAAAACACAGAACAAGTAGATATTAAGCGAACACAATTAGATTATTTAAAAAATTTACTTATCGACAACAACCGATTCAAACACGAAAACAAAACGCACCTAAATCATTGATGATTATTTCGGCTGTCAAAAAAAAATTATTAAAGACAATGATTTCAACAATATTATCTATTAGATATTAATAAAATTAGATTTTAAGTAAAATGAAAATTAGATTGGCACATAGTTACAATTAAATTCCGTTTAAATGGTTATTAATTAATCCCTAAGGTATTCCCAAATACGGTTCATTTATATACACTACTCCAAAAAATTAAAGGAACACTAATTTTTTTCGATTTTTTTAGTGTTTTTTGAAGAGCTGTATCTTTGTAAAATACGGTCGTACAGAGATAAAAAGAAAAGCATTTTAAAGCTTCAAATCTCTAGTTTTGAGACTTTTAAGCGGAAAATTTTTGTGAGATACCGTTATCACGCAATCATAAGAAAGAGCGCGAAGAAAAAAAATTCGAATTTTTTTTTTTATTTGTAAGGTGCCATGGGCTCGGGAAATTTCTTTTAAGTTAAACCAATGCATAGGTCGGTTAGCCTGTTAATTAGGCGTAAATTTAATTTCATTCTGGTCTCTCTACGTCAACTTTTTGCTGAGATATCTGACTTTGAATCAAAAAAGATCCTTTTGCCTTTGATCATCGATATCTCAGCAACCAATGATTGCACAATAAACTTTAGGGCAGCCTTAAAAACTTCAGTAAATTTCCTACAACACCCTTTAATGATTAGTGGAGAACAAATTTTTTTTCACCCTCAATACTGATTTGAAAAAAGTACAAAAAAACGACTTTTTAGGTTGTCTTAATAAATCTACCGTTACTTTACAAATATTGATGAAAAGACTAATGTTGCCAGGTCATTTTACAGTTTAATGTACTCCTAATAGCCCTGTATTATTTTCAAATTGATCCATCCAACCGTTTTTTCGGACAGATTGATCAAAGTTTTACAAAACAATTAAAGGAACAAGTATTCATCAAAATAAAAAACCGACTTTTTTTACATTTTGCGTTAGTTACTTGTTAACCCTTAACGATCGTACGGTTTTTTTTTTTGTAATACTCGCCGATAAGAGACGATAGAAAATTAAATAAAGTTCTGCAATATGACCAATTATTATGGAACATGGCCATTTCTCATCCGATTTTAGTGAGATTTGGTATACGTTATTGAAATGGGATTCTAAAAAGATTCGTGGATGAAATTCTGGAAAATGGCCAACTAGGAAGGAACTTGGCCATTTCTTAACCGATTTTGATGGAATTTGGTATGCACGATGGAAATGGGATTCTAAACTGATTTTTGGATAAAGTTCTGGAATATGGCCAATTAGGTAGGAACTTGGCCATTTCTTATAAGATTTTGATGAAATTCAGCATTTGTAATGAAAATTGGATTTTAAAATTAAGTTTAGATGAAATTCTGGAATAAGCCGTATTAGGATGGAACTTGGCCATTTTTTATCCGATTTTAAACAAATTCAGCATGTACTATAGAAATAAAACTCTAAAATTATTTTTGGATAAAGTTATATGTTAAAGTTGGAAGGCGCTTGCCTATTCCTTAAACGAATAAAAGAAATTCGACATGTGCTTTAAAAGTGAAAAACTAAAATCGTTATTCCATTTATTTAATGATTTATTTTACCAATAATTTAAGAATCTCATTTTCATCGTGAATGCTGAAATTCATAAAAATAGGATACAAAACTTCCAAGTTCCATGACAATTAGCCAAATTCTGGAACTTTATCCAAAAATCAGTTTAGAATCTCATTTCTAAGGCACGTGCTGAAATTCATCAATATCGGATAAGAAATGGCCAATTTCCTTCCTAGTTGGCCATATACCAGAACTTCATCCACAAATCATTTTAGAATCCCATTTCCATCGTACATGATAAATTTCATCAAAATCGGATAAGAAATGGCCAAGTTCCATCCTAGTTGGCCATATTCCAGAACTTTATCCAAAAGTCAGTTTAGAATCCCATTTCCATTGCTTATACCAAATTTCATCAAAATCGGTTCAGAAATGGCCAAGTTCCTTCCTAGTTGGCCATATTCCAGAATTTCATCCAAAAATCAGTTTAGAATCCCATTTCCATCGCTCATACCAAATTTCATCAAAATAGGATAAGAAATGGCCAAGTTCCTTCTTAGTTGGCCATTTTCCAGAACTTTATCCAAAAAGCAGTTTAGAATCCCATTTCCATAGCTCATACCAAATTTCACTAAAATCGGATAAGCAATAGCCAAGTTCCATCCTAGTTGGCCATATTCCAGAGCTTTATCCAAAAATAATTTTAGAATCCCATTTCCATAGCTCATACCAAATTTCATCAACATCGATTAAGAAATAGCCAAGTTCCATTCCAGTTGGCCATATTCCAGAGCTTTATCCAAAAATAATTTTAGAATCCCATTTCCATCGTGCATACCAAATTCCATCAAAATCGGTTAAGAAATGGCCAAGTTCCATCCTAGTTGGCCATATTCCAGAACTTTCCCCAAAAATCAGTTTAGAATCCCATTTCCATCGCTCATACCAAATTTCATCAAAATCGGTTAATAAATGGCCAAGTTCCTTCCTAGTTGGCCATTTTCCAGAATTTCATCCACGAATCTTTTTAGAATCCCATTTCAATAACGTATACCAAATCTCACTAAAATCGGATGAGAAATGGCCATGTTCCATAATAATTGGTCATATTGCAGAACTTTATTTAATTTTCTATCGTCTCTTATCGGCGAGTATTACAAAAAAAAAAACCGTACGATCGTTAAGGGTTAACAAGTAACTAACGCAAAATGTAAAAAAAGTCGGTTTTTTATTTTGATGAATACTTGTTCCTTTAATTGTTTTGTAAAACTTTGATCAATCTGTCCGAAAAAACGGTTGGATGGATCAATTTGAAAATAATACAGGGCTATTAGGAGTACATTAAACTGTAAAATGACCTGGCAACATTAGTCTTTTCATCAATATTTGTAAAGTAACGGTAGATTTATTAAGACAACCTAAAAAGTCGTTTTTTTGTACTTTTTTCAAATCAGTATTGAGGGTGAAAAAAAATTTGTTCTCCACTAATCATTAAAGGGTGTTGTAGGAAATTTACTGAAGTTTTTAAGGCTGCCCTAAAGTTTATTGTGCAATCATTGGTTGCTGAGATATCGATGATCAAAGGCAAAAGGATCTTTTTTGATTCAAAGTCAGATATCTCAGCAAAAAGTTGACGTAGAGAGACCAGAATGAAATTAAATTTACGCCTAATTAACAGGCTAACCGACCTATGCATTGGTTTAACTTAAAAAAAATTTCCCGAGCCCATGGCACCTTACAAATAAAAAAAAAAATTCGAATTTTTTTTCTTCGCGCTCTTTCTTATGATTGCGTGATAACGGTATCTCACAAAAATTTTCCGCTTAAAAGTCTCAAAACTAGAGATTTGAAGCTTTAAAATGCTTTTCTTTTCATCTCTGTACGACCGTATTTTACTAAGATACAGCTCTTCAAAAAACACTAAAAAAATCGAAAAAAATTAGTGTTCCTTTAATTTTTTGGAGTAGTGTAGTTTGAAGCAAGAAGAGTTATATGTCGGTTATAAATCAATACTGGAGTGGGATTTTGCACAAAAGGCGAGAAGCGAGTTTGTGTCTCGTCTACTTACACTGAATATGAACACTATTTCGCTTAGAAGAAATATATTTGAAGCATGCGATCTCACCTAACTAGAATAAAATGATATTCTGTTTCAACTTTCATTCGTCTGTGTCTCTCATGAACGAAGGTACCTGGTCAAAGCGGGGGAAAAGAGATAGCTCTTTCACATAATATGATAGATGGAGATCGCAATAGAAAAAGCGACATCGACCGAATGAAATAGAGTTAAAACTTATTCTTTTAAAAAAGACATAAACTCGCTTCTCGCCTTTTGTGCAAAATCCCACTCCAGATATGTTTAATTAATTCGTACCATAGACAGTTTTAACTCCGGTAAAATTACCTTCATTTTACGGTCAAGTGGGCTGTAAAATAGGCGCGACAAACTTCATAAATATGAGACCGTAAAATGCTAGTTGAAAAACAAAATCTAAACAAATAGACTCCGAACTAGACTTTCTGAATTATTTGTGAATCGATGAAGAATAGAAGAAAAGAAAAATATTCTTACGTTGAATCGAACATTCATTGATTCTTACCTTAACCAGCCGTGATTATTTCATCACCCGCCGGGAATCGAACCCGGGACCGACTGAAAGTGCGGTTTATGTACGGAAAATTATACGTACAAATTCCCGAGAATTGGATGTTCTTTTATCTGAAAATTTTACTTACATATAAATGGTGAGGGAACTGCAGAATTTTTTCTGGTATACACAAAAGACGGTTTATTTACGAGATATTTTACAAATTTTGTTTGTTCACAATATATTGTTTTCGGCTTTTCTAAAACATTAGTATAGGCTTTAATACACACAAAGAGATTTTCCTTAAGTTTTTATTTTTGGCGAATATAATGATTCGCTAAATCAGTACGGTCTTACTTATATATATGGCGTATAAAGGTCGATTTGTATTTTTATAGTTTGGTCGTAGCTACCTGATGAGTAGATCAAACTTTTCATTCAGTATGAAACCAAACTGCCAAACAAAAAATTTAAGAAAATTTTCTTGTTTTTTTAAGGTTATATGGTGGGAGATGATATTTTTACTTTTTTGTTAGAGTAGATATATTATGAGTAGATGGCTCCTTTATTTCAATGGCTCACCAAGTCGTAAATATTGAAATGCTATGAAAAATAATTTATTTGTCTATAAACAAACCCGAAAAAATCATATTGAGATATTTTACTTGCAAATGTTCATCAATTGGGCGGTGTTTTTCCCGTCTATTTTATTTGCATATTAGCGACAAGGAGACTGTAGAATGTTACCTACTCACACAAAGCGATGGTTCATTTAGGGCAAATTTCACATATAAAAGCTCGTCATTTGGACGGCTTTTTATCCGACACTTTCACTAATATATTAACGGCAATGGGACTGTAGAATGTTACCTTATACACACAAAGGGATGGCAAATTTTGCATGTAAATGTTCGACTATTCCACGGTTTTATGTCCAACAATTTCGCTTACATATTAAGGGAGAGGGTACTATATAATGGTATCTGGTACCCACAAAATACCAGTTTATTTACGGAGAATGTCACTTACAAATTATCGGAAATTTGACCGTAAAACAACCTACGGTCCTCGTTCAGACATTAGAGCCAGTTAAAAAAAAACAGTTCGGTCCTCCAGTCCCTCAGCAGTTAATTTTCAGTACTAAATATTGAGATTGTTTGTTGGGGTAAGTGCATCCCGTGTACGCAGGCGCATAATCTTCATTGCCATATATAATAAATGATATGGTGACACTCCTCAAGTTTCATATAATGCTCTGAGGTACGATATTCTCTCCGGGAGCAAACTTAGATATATATCTTCATTCCAAACAAGAGTAGGTTATTGCGCTGTTAAGCTCTCTTCGATGTGAATTGCTTCGCTCAAATCCTCTTGAGTGGTTGAAACAGCTGGTACCTCTGGGAAAAATGGTTCATTCACTTGGATTTTATATTGCTTATATAACGGTGTTTAATAATTCAAATGTTAATGATTTGGTTTTATATAATTCTAACCAAATTTCCAATTTTGAAAAATTTGAAAACAGTTTGCAGCAAATGTACAGCACAATAAATAAGATTGGTTTACCAGAGGTAAACTCACAAAGTATTTACCTCGAAACTAAAAATATAATCGTTACTCCCAGTAAAGCAATTTGTTCTTTGCCACAAAAATGTAATCAAGAAAATTTGAAAATTATTACCACATTAAATAATTATTCGTCAAAATATAAAAGACAAAAAGAATTCAGCAAGAACCAATATTTTGCAAGGCCAACCCAAATCGCAACAGGCTATCGTTAAGAATTACATTTCAACAAACAATATATGGTAGAAACAGACGTGCGGAATTTACGTTGCGTCGAAATTAGGATACACTACTTTATAAGGAATGAAACACAAAGTAATACGCAAATCTTGCGTTATTACGCAAGTTGTCTCTATTTTTAATTTAGCTGCTTAATCTTGTACGATTTTTCTACATTTTCATTTTTTCAGGCCAATTTTTTATGTTGGTTGACGGAAAACAAACATTTTATGGCAATTGCCAAAATGGAAGATACAAATTAATTCGTTTATGACAAGTGTAACAACTTTCGAAGAAAATCAAAGTTTGAGTTTTCCGTCGAAAGCTACCACAGACTCTCAAGTGGGTAACCAGACCGCATTTTGTAACCGGCTAGGTTTCAGTGGATCGGGGGGGTTTTTTTCCTGGACCACAGGAGAGCTTGAGAATGCGGTATGAATGAATGGAAAAAAAACGTCAACGTATTAAGCTTCAGCATCACCGGTTCATCACCAATATAACGGAAAAATATTTACTCAATCATAATAATAAAAAAAAACGAATGATTTTTAAAAATTTATTACGAAATAGCAATGAATATGAATGAAATGAATAAAAAGCAATAATAATATTGTAACAGCAATAATTGATTCATATACTTTTATTTGTATTAATTAGATTGAAGAAAAGGGAAAAAAATATCCGTAATGCTAATGCAATTAAAATTTACTCAATTTTAAACGGAATAAAAAAATGATCAATAGGATTATTATTTAGGCGTTTGATTAAAGACAAATGTCCGGAATGAATTTAAAATTGAGTTAATTTTAAACAGAGAAACTTATAGTACGAAAAACCCATCACCCAAAACTATAAAAAAAATTCTTAACCGCTAATTAAATTATATAATGAAAATTCTTAATACTAAATACCGTATCGGATCCGATGTTGTTGTTTTTTTTTTTTTTTTTATATTTTCAAGAAACAAAAATAATCCGGAATGTAAATTTATTTATTTATGTATTTATTATTTTATTATTAGAATTATGTATTATTATTTTTAATCTTTACTTAGATTAATTTAACCAATCACTATACTATTATAATAGTTCTTGTTTTGTCTATTTGTGTCGTTTAGGTTTTTTATTTTATTTTACATATTGGACAAATGTAAACACCGGTACAATTTTATGCACTTTATGATTTTTTCTCACTGTCTCTAGTTTACAACTTATTATTTTATTAATTAATCTTTAATTTATTTTTATTGATATTACGCGTGTTTTAAGTTTGTAGTTTTTGTATTTGTTTGGTGGTGGCATTTATTTTTATTCGTATTTGATATTACAATCCCACATGGGACAAAATGTAACCACCATTAAAATGCACGTTTTGTTTTTGCCACATTTTTAGTCCATAGAACACTTTTATTTTATTATTATTAATTAAATTTATAAGTTATTATATTAAGATTATGCACAGAATACATTTATTGAATTTATTATTTTTTTATTTATTGAATTTTTATATCAAAAAAAAATTTGGGAACACTCATTTTAATTATCGTTGATAAATCCGTGATCCATTTTCTTCTCGTTTTTGTTTTATAATCATTTTTTAATTTTTTTATTCTGCCATTGGTCATCTTTGGACCAAATTCAATTTAACAATCCCCATCTCTCGATTTTCGCAAAATTTTTTTTTCGTTTTTTTTTTATTTGTTTATTTGTTTATTCTTTTTATTTATCTACTATGGTAATCCTAATTGGCAAGTAACCAATTTACATACAGGTAACTTAATTCAAAATTACAGTCTGTGACATAAAATTTTTCTAATGTGTACTAAAAAAAAATTTTTTTTTTTCCTGTTTCAACTTGTGATCGCCACAAATCGTGGGGCAGACCCAGCACCCTAGATAAAGTCTCAAAGCCGGGCATTACTTAGATTGATAACAATAGTGAAATTCTGAAATACCATACCCATATACATATAAACAAATTATAACGTTAACTGTCAAATACAACTACAAACAAAAATTGAAGTCGCACATCCAATAAGTTCATCTTAAATCTTTGGCATGATAGATACCCAAGTTTTTCCCGTTTAATCCCGTAAGTTCATACGACACATTCCCTATTTTTCGTAATACGGTAGCCTTGATAAATTTAGGAGCGAATTTAGCACAAAAATGATTTCCTGCATTGCTCTGAATAAAGTTCCGCACAAAAACGGATTGACCCGGAGTGAATTGACGTGGTCTACTACGCAAATTATAATTCGTAACGTTACGCGAATAGGCATTTCGAAGATGGGATAATACCAACTCTTGTGCATTAGATAACCGATCAACGTTATCCCCAGCAGTGGCATGCCGATCACTCAATAAGTTGAGTTCTCTCATTAGACGATACGACGATCCGTGACTCACCATATGCTGGCCGAAGGTCAGAAAATATGGGGAAAATCCCGTTGAAGAATGAGTGACATTCCGTAAAGCACATCCAATTTCATTAAAGTATTTGTCCCAATGTTTATGGTTATCGCCGATATAAGCACGTATAGCCGAGATAATCGTGCGATTCACTCTCTCTGACGCATTAGATTGCGGAGAATACTTTGGCGTGAACTGTTGCACGACCCCATACGATTTTAAGAAATCACCCAGTAAATTCGAACGAAATTGCTTCCCATTATCCGAAACTAAATATTCTGGAACACCAAATATATTAAAAACTTTGGATTTTAGGAATGATACCACGCAATTGGTGGTGGCGTTCCTCAAAGGTTCCATGAGAACAAATTTGGTGTAATGATCTAATAAAATCAACAAATAGGTATTTCCATTATTGCTTCTGGGATATGGTCCTAAGAAATCTATAAATAATCGCTGAAATGGCCGATCTACTTCTCGATACTTTCCCATTTCAGGCTGGGTAATATAATTTAGAGGTTTCACTGTTTTACAAATCTCACAGCAACGAATATATTCACGGACATCACGGGACATTGAAGGCCAATAAAATTGCCGCTGCAACACTTCCAAAGTTTTCGCAACTCCGTGATGAGCACTTGTGGGCGCATTATGGGCTTGTTTTAAAAGACTTGACACTAAAGGTTCGGGAATTACCAATTTCCAGTGTGAAAGATCAGATAGTTGATCTTGATCGCCGTTAAGAAGTATATATAACCTACCCTCGAATTCTCGGTAATTGGATTTGATGTTTGGATTTTCCTTTAACGCCCTAACTCTGCCAACGTAAATATCATCATTAAATGCCTCATCGTCAAGGTCCACATGCAGAGGAGGCAAGCTCGCACCACCATCACCGACAACATCAGAGTTTATGAGAGCTTCGAGATGGATTCTGGATAGGGCATCCGGAACGACGTTTAGAGATCCCTTGCGGTACTCAATATTAAAATTAAAGCCTTGTAACTTGAGACTCCATCGCGCAAGTCGTCCGGACAAATCCCTTTGATCCATTAACCATCGAAGACTCGAGTGATCGGTGATTATGGTGAAAGCGTACCCCTCTACATATGGCCTGAATTTTTTCACGCTCATTACCGCGGACAAACACTCGAGCTCGGTTACGCTGTATTTACGCTGGGCAGAGTTAAGTTTATGTGAATAATACGCGATAGGATATTCAGTACCGTCATCCAAACGCTGAAACAAAACACTCCCGATTCCACAATTGCTGGCATCACACTGGATGTAAAAGTGTTTCGTGAAGTCAGCATTGCGAAGGACAGGTGCCGTTGTTAAGGAGGTTTTCAGAAGATCGAATGCCTGTTGCGCTTCATCATTCCATACCAATTTTTGATTGCGTTTTAAAAGATCAGTAAGAGGAGAGCATATTGTGGCAAAGTTACAGATAAATCGATGATACCACCCTGCCATTCCCAGAAATCGTCTTAGCTGTCGGGTGGTTTTGGGAGTTGGATAGTCCGTTATCGAGGTCACCTTTTCCGGATCGACGCGAATGACCCCATTCCCAATCACATGACCAAGGTATTTCGTCTCCTTTAAGACAAACTTGCTTTTCTCGACGTTTATCGTCAAATTAGCAGCTTTGAGTAAACGTGCAACCTCTGCAAGTAGCGAGAGGTGTTCATCAAGATTTGCTGAAACTACAAGTAAGTCGTCCAGGTAGACGAAAACCCGATCATGTAAATGGTATGGGATCACCCGATGCATCAGTCTGCACATTGTTTGCGGTGCATTGCACAGACCGAAGGGCATTACGGTGAATTGGTATAGAGATCGGCCCGAAACAGTGAATGCAGTTTTATCCCTTGATTGTGGATCCAGCGGAATCTGCCAGAAGGCATCTTTAAGATCTATAGACGAGATGTACTCAGTGTGGTCTAACCTACTAAGCAATCCAGCTATTAGTGGTAATGGATAAGCATCCCTGACAGTGACTGCATTCACCTTCCGTGCGTCAAGACATAGCCTTACCTTACCAGTGCTCTTGCGAACAAGGGTGACTGGTGAAGACCATGAACTCTGACATTCTTCTATAACCCCCAACTCCAACATTCTATCCAACTCCTTATCGATCTCTGCCTGAATCGCGGGTGATACTTGATAGTAGCGTTGTTTCACTGGCACAGCATTCCGAACATCTATGGTATGCGAAATAAGACTCGTCCTTCCTAAACCATCTTTAGTGGAACATGGGAACATTGCGATTATTTTGCCTAGTTGGTGTTCTTGTTCAGGCAGGAGTTCGTGACGATTACTTGGAATGACAATAGGTTCTTGTATGTCTAAAGAACTAACTATAATAGGCCTAAGACCAAAAGCATCCCAAAAATCCATACCAAGATAAAGCGGTTGTACTAGACCAGGAGCTATATGAAAACGTATACGCTTTACTGTTCCTTGGTAAGAGACCGGAAGAACAACATGGCCCAGAATGGGTTGTTTTTCGCCACTTGCGGTTTGTAAGAAAGAGGGTAGCTGATGAACTTTAACTTTGCTTTGTTCCAAAAACTGTTCCGAACCAGTTCCAAGAACGCTGACATTAGCTCCACTATCTAATAAACCCATGTAAGGCGTGCCGTTGATCAGAACCTGAGCGTAAGGTCGTTTGTCGTCCTGTAAATTAAAAACGGATTCGGAAATCATTTTTCGGATTTGTTTTCGTAAGATCCAGTAACGAATAGATCGACTTGGTTTCGCTTTGCAGTGGACCGTTAAGGTTTGTGTTGCCTGATCAGCAGTAGCTTGTGAAGGATACTCCGAATCATGCCCGAGATTAAATAAATTTGACGAGTAATTAGGTGAATGGCTGTTAGAAGTACGTTGAATAATAGATGTATTATGAATGTCTTTTGGAACTAATGTCGGCTCTGGTAGAGCTCGGGACATGTATTGGAAGCTACTTCCTCTGATTGAGTCCTGGGTGTCTGAGTTGATTGGGCAAAATGAACTCCAGGTTGTTTCATTTGCCTGCGTTGGTTTTCCGTAATTAATGCGTTACAGTTTTGACAATTCGGTTTTAATACATTGGGTGCACCGCATCCATAACAATAAGTTCCCACCCCAAGACGTGAATCAACCCTAGTAGAACGAGGGTCATAACCTTGTCGTGCTTGCGAATTTGTTGAAAACTTTGGCGGAGGTGAACTGTATCTGGTGAACGCTGATTGACTAACCTCTCGATCGCCTGATATAACATTAACAACAGGAAGCGCCTGCGATTTCTCCACAGTATGGTATGAAGGTTGATAGTTTTGCGGTGTATTGAAATGATTAGTAACCTCCGACAGATTGGGAAAATCTACAATTTCATGGGCAAACTTACGATGCGCTTCATGGTACTGGTTCACTCGCTTCCAGGTATCTTCGATGTCGATACACTGATTAACAAGGTCAGGAACTGATGATATTTTCCGACCGGCCAATTTTAACTGCAATCCCGGACTCATATTTTGGCGTAATATAAAAAAAATTTCTGAGTCTGGCAATGGTTGATTAAGAGACAAAGTGGCATCTAGAATTTCAGAATAAAAATCCATAAAATTTTCTCTCGGCTTTTGTTTTCTAGCCACAATCGTTTGCCGAATTTCAAAATCCGTTCTTCGGTCTTGGAATCTATTACGCATGTCGATCTTCAAATTTCCCCACTGAACGAAACCATTGCGCTCCAGGTATGACCAGTACCATTCCAGTGCGGATTTCCGCAATAAAATGTGTAAATCGTTCACTAACTTCTCCAATGGAATTTTATTAGACCGAGCTAAATGTTCCACACGATATAAAAATCTATCGATGGGTGGACCGTTGGGTGATCCATCGAATAGAACATTCCATTTATGAATGGGTAGCAAGGCCGAATGAAAATTACCAAGATAATTTGGTGATTCCTGTGGTTGATTGAGAGATCTCTGAATTGGCACTGCAAAATCACCCGGCTGAATATTTTCGTTAGGTGGCAAATTAATCTCTGGGGTACTACGGATTAATGAATGTGATGGATTTGCGTTATCTATAGGTGACTTATTGTTACCTATTGAAATTTTCCGAGCCAGTTCCACGAAGTTGGCCAGTTCTTCTTTCGAAATAGGACTTATTATCTGGTTTGAAGTAATCGCAGATATTGCACCGTCTTTAGAATTACGAGAATCAATATTATCAGAATTTATAGGGATTAATGACTTAGATTGTCGTTGGCTAACCTCCGATAACGGGTTGGACTTACTGATTGATGCGCCGGGAAGCGGTGGGGAGTGTGCTACCGACGACGTACTTGGCTGAACGAGTTTAGTGGTTTCGTTTTCAGATTCAGAGCTGGTTGTCTCGGAACTTGTTTCATCTTTCTCTTCTGAATGAAGAGAATCATCAAATGCCCCGGAAACCGATTTTTCAAAGTCGTCTATCGATACTTTAGAATCCAGCAACGAGTTAACGGCTTCCAACACTTTATCACATGCGGCTAACATGTAGGCCGATTTGTCTCGACAACTAGGAGAATTTTGACCAAGACGCTGTAATCGTCCGGTAATATGTATCATCCTTGAGAGGAGACATTTTAACTTATCTTCACGTTGATCCACCTCAATTTCGCCAATTTCGCTCACTTGGGGCTTGAGTTCTTTTAGTTTGTTGGAACATATTTCAAGTTCCTTTTGAGGAGCTTTGCGAGCAGCGTTGTGAGGTTTCTCAGGTGGTAATCTTGAATGTGCCGATTCTTCTTGTAAATATTCTCCGAATATTCTTAGTTGTTCTAGCAATGACCCAGAAATTTGCCGTATAACGCATTCTATTTCTAGCTCGTCGATACTTAAATGGGTTGGATCCATTGTGATTGAACGATAAAATATGGGGAAAAAAAATGAATTGATGAATAATGAATTATTTATAAAACGATGTGCAACCTTAATATATGTATGTATGTAAAAAAAATGTATATAAAAATAAATAATTTTAAGAGGAAAAAAAAATATAATTAGAAAAATAAGTATGTATATTATATGTATATGTTTGTGTATCCAAAATATTAAATAAATGTTCCATTGGTGATGAACGCAGAAATCTCGAAACCTATACGTTGAATAATAAAATTGATCGAAAAAAAAATTAACTATATAAAAACAGAAATGTATGTATAACCTACAATTTTCTCCTCAAACAACTATGTCACAAATCAAACAGCCAGTTTACTAGCTGGTATAGATGCTACATGGAAAACAATAGGAGGTTATAATATCAATAACTCAGTCAATATACTAACACAAATAAATCTAATTTCCAATATATTTGGAATAAAGCGTAAAACTGAAAACTTGTGCGAATATTAAACTGAGTGCCACAAAAAAAATATTAAACATATTAAAGCTGGCCTTAACATATTGAATCAAAATAAATATTTTAAACATAAAAAAATGGAATCAATATGACCATGCACAACTTTAAAATTATTAATAAACTATATTTAAATGAATTATGAAAAAAAAATTATGAAATGAATTGAATATTGAGAGGTACGAACCAAACAACGAAATCAAAATAGCCACTAGGGTAGAATAGTTGCGAGGTACATATCAATATCCAACTCATACGGAAAACTTACTAAACAAAAAAAAATGCAGTATAACGTATTGAAATAATAAAAAAAATTTATGAATTTATATTGTTTGTATTGTAATACCACACTTGGGCGCCACTGTAACAACTTTCGAAGAAAATCAAAGTTTGAGTTTTCCGTCGAAAGCTACCACAGACTCTCAAGTGGGTAACCAGACCGCATTTTGTAACCGGCTAGGTTTCAGTGGATCGGGGGGGTTTTTTTCCTGGACCACAGGAGAGCTTGAGAATGCGGTATGAATGAATGGAAAAAAAACGTCAACGTATTAAGCTTCAGCATCACCGGTTCATCACCAATATAACGGAAAAATATTTACTCAATCATAATAATAAAAAAAAACGAATGATTTTTAAAAATTTATTACGAAATAGCAATGAATATGAATGAAATGAATAAAAAGCAATAATAATATTGTAACAGCAATAATTGATTCATATACTTTTATTTGTATTAATTAGATTGAAGAAAAGGGAAAAAAATATCCGTAATGCTAATGCAATTAAAATTTACTCAATTTTAAACGGAATAAAAAAATGATCAATAGGATTATTATTTAGGCGTTTGATTAAAGACAAATGTCCGGAATGAATTTAAAATTGAGTTAATTTTAAACAGAGAAACTTATAGTACGAAAAACCCATCACCCAAAACTATAAAAAAAATTCTTAACCGCTAATTAAATTATATAATGAAAATTCTTAATACTAAATACCGTATCGGATCCGATGTTGTTGTTTTTTTTTTTTTTTTTATATTTTCAAGAAACAAAAATAATCCGGAATGTAAATTTATTTATTTATGTATTTATTATTTTATTATTAGAATTATGTATTATTATTTTTAATCTTTACTTAGATTAATTTAACCAATCACTATACTATTATAATAGTTCTTGTTTTGTCTATTTGTGTCGTTTAGGTTTTTTATTTTATTTTACATATTGGACAAATGTAAACACCGGTACAATTTTATGCACTTTATGATTTTTTCTCACTGTCTCTAGTTTACAACTTATTATTTTATTAATTAATCTTTAATTTATTTTTATTGATATTACGCGTGTTTTAAGTTTGTAGTTTTTGTATTTGTTTGGTGGTGGCATTTATTTTTATTCGTATTTGATATTACAATCCCACATGGGACAAAATGTAACCACCATTAAAATGCACGTTTTGTTTTTGCCACATTTTTAGTCCATAGAACACTTTTATT
Source organism: Tipula helvola (assembly GCA_963556165.1). NCBI lineage: Eukaryota > Metazoa > Arthropoda > Insecta > Diptera > Tipulidae > Tipula > Tipula helvola. The sequence continues at coordinate 108,949,696 of OY744482.1, forward strand.
TTATTATTATTAATTAAATTTATAAGTTATTATATTAAGATTATGCACAGAATACATTTATTGAATTTATTATTTTTTTATTTATTGAATTTTTATATCAAAAAAAAATTTGGGAACACTCATTTTAATTATCGTTGATAAATCCGTGATCCATTTTCTTCTCGTTTTTGTTTTATAATCATTTTTTAATTTTTTTATTCTGCCATTGGTCATCTTTGGACCAAATTCAATTTAACAATCCCCATCTCTCGATTTTCGCAAAATTTTTTTTTCGTTTTTTTTTTATTTGTTTATTTGTTTATTCTTTTTATTTATCTACTATGGTAATCCTAATTGGCAAGTAACCAATTTACATACAGGTAACTTAATTCAAAATTACAGTCTGTGACATAAAATTTTTCTAATGTGTACTAAAAAAAAATTTTTTTTTTTCCTGTTTCAACTTGTGATCGCCACACAAGATACGGTCAAATTTGTTGGTTTCTCTTTTTTTTTCAATGACTTACATGGCGATTTTAATTTTAATTCAATTCTTAAACCGATTATTGACGATATTAAATTTAGTAGTAAATTTAGGATTAGTAAATTGCATTTTAATATCTTTAGCCCGTGATAATCTTGCTGCAAAAGATTTACTTGGTTTTACTAAATCGTTTTCCGCTACATATTTCTGCCGGATTTTTACCATGCCTCCATATGTCAGTATCGAACATCTTTGCAGATAATCAAAAATTCATAGCTCTGACCATTTCAGTTGTAAAAAAATAAAAAATTAAAATTCCTAAATGATAATCATTATAACAGCTACATCTTCTACTTGAAGACCTGTAGCTATTTTAGACTTTTAGTTACATAAAAATTATATTTGTTTAATAAGTTAAAACCAACAAATAAATTATTTTTAATGTTTATTCATATCTCTAAGAAATGATGTCATGTACTACACATACTTCATTTTTTTTTGTTAACTACCTAATATACCTTTGCTTTCGGGCTTCCGTGCTTTACATTATCGATTCTGGCTTTATGGTAGATTTTGGAACTTTAAATATGAGCAAAATACAAAGATAAAAATTACTATAAAAATAGTATTTTGTTTGGCTACGAATTTTCTACATTGTCTACATCGAAAACTATTGTCTACGCTATTATCGACATTTGCGTGTAGACAATCTCCAAATAGGCGTAGACGCACAACACTGGTTTAAACTACTATATATGCTTGCTTTAATATTATAATACTAGGGGGAAAAGCCCGTATTACGGGCGTCAACAATAACAGAAACAGAACATAATGATATTGCAACATGACATTTTTAGGCTAGGTCAATTCTGAGAATGAATACAGTTTCCTTTTCTGCACTTCCCGTTAAAACGTCGGCAATTATCAGATTTGGTTTCAGCTGTCGAACAATTAATCTAGTTCCATTACAAAGACCACGCTTTGTATTAAGATTTCTTAATAGAATTATGATACTTTCAACAATTATGAAGCGGCATCCATGATGGCGTTAAATCATTTAAGAATTCTGTCAGGTAGTTCTGAATATCTTCATCATTTGCATCATCAATGGAGTCAATGCTATAATACGTGACGGAGCTTTTCGCAAAACGTGCCAACACTTCTTCGTTGATCAAGTCCACATCTGTTTCGGCATCAACTGGCGACAGCGTTTCACCATAGATTTCGGTTATTATAGAGCCCTTGTAAATGAAGTTGCTCGGAATTTCAATTAAGTCGTGCGTCGGTAAGACCATGATTGTTGGTTAAAGTTCCATCGCATAATTTAAGTAACCAATTGCTGTATTGTGGGTCCACTAAACGTACGTTCTGGAGTCTGTGAACATTAAACTTTTCCCAATGACCATGAAATTTTAAGCTAGTTTCAACAATTGCAGGCTGACTACTATGTACAACTACAGGTAAAGTTTGCCTAAAATCTCCACCAAGTAGCATTGTTTTACCGCCAAATGGTTTCTGGTTTTTCATTATTTCTTTACAAAGCTTATCGATAGCTATGAATCAACACCAGGGCCCTATTGCACCAACTACTTATCACTTATTACTTATCAACTTATCATAAGTTAGTTTTTTTGATAATGATAAGTGATAAGTGTTTCACCAAAAGTAAAAAAATTTCACTCACTTATCAATTTAAAAACTTGAGGATTTTGATAATGATAAGTGATAAGTGTTGCACATCAGAATGTCTATAACTTATAAAATGACAAGTTATCAAGTTTTTATGATAAGTTGTAATGATCAATGAGTAGGATAGAACTTGGTTATTTCTCAACCGATTAGGATGAAACTCGACAGGTATGTACAATGAAAATGAGATTCAAAAATGATTTATAGGTGAAGGTCTGAAATATGGTCAAGTTGCAACATAATTGGCCATGGCCATATTCCAGAACTTCATCTAAAAAACCATTTATGAATCCCATTTCCATCGTGCATGCTCAATTTCATCAAAATCGGATAAGAAATTTCCAAGTTACTTCCTAACTGGCCATATTCCAGAACTTCCTCTAAAAATCATTTAAGAACCCCATTTCCATTGGAAATCCTGAATTTTAACAATATCGGATAAAAAATGGCCAAGTTCCTTCCTAATTGGCCATATTCCAGAACTTTATCCAAAAATCACTCATTTCCATCGCCCATGCCAAATTTTATCATAATCGTGTATCACAATCATAGTTTTTGCGTGCCAGCAAAATATTTTTATAGAAGTTAAAAATGTTTAGCTTTGGCCTAAACTCCGCAAAGTAAATTATGAACAAAATTAACGTCAAATTAAATTATTTCAATAGTTTACTGCATATTTGACGATCTGGAGTTCTTCTAGAAAAGCAGATTTTATGATTGTGGTTTTTGTGCATTTATCAAAAATGAAATAATCCACGTTGTGACATTTATCTGATTAGGGCAAAATATGGAAATGTATGAGAATAGATGTAAAAGAATTCCTCGGAATTTAAATGAATCAAACAAGCGTTAAAATTCCTTAAATTATAAAATCGGAGCAAATACAATGCTACCCCATTTATGCACTTAGCAACAGTTTTAAACCTATTCATATTCAAAATGGGCTCGAACGAAAACTAATTTTTAATCCGAAAAGTTTCAAGATATTATATGTTTGGGAGAAATATTGAATGTAAAGTTAATTATTAAGTTGACCAAAATGTAGATTAGAAATCGATTGCGAATTATAATTAAAACACGATGGATTTGACCAGGACTAGAGGAAAATCTAAAGTTAACAAAATTAGCTTCAAATCTGAATTGGACATACTGATTGTGAATAAAAAATAAATTTTAAGTAGAATAATTAGGTAAAATTTTAATTTTAATTTAGAAATAAAATTACCTAACTCAGAATTCAAACATAAATTTTAGTAAAATATTCAGTGCAATTTACGGAAGAAAAGTCAACATACGTTTGTGAATTTGAGCATATCGACTATAAAATCGGAATTTCGAGCAAAAATCTGAATGAGAATTTGAATTCTCAAATGAAATTGATTAAATGGGTAGGCATTGAGTAGGCTCTTAAATTAGATTTAAAAATTGAATTAGAATTACAAACTAGATTTGAACAACATATTGTGTTTCATATGAATTATAGCTTTGCCACATGACAGAAATATCGACGACGATCTATCAACGAATATCCAATTTTAAATTAAATAACAAAATAATCTTGATGAAAATTATTATAAGTAATTAAAATATCATACAATATATTAAGTTTAAGTTTAAAATATCGTGACTGAACTCTTTCAAAAAAAAATACAATTTCTGCATTCATCCAAAAATTTCGACGAATTTTTTTTCGTTGTGATTTAACCTCATTACGTTATACCGGGTTGTCAAAAGTAGCGAATAATATTATATATAAATAATTCCTTTTGAACGCTCTATGATTTTTAATTTTCACACTACTTATCAAATTAAAAACTGAAAAACGCTAAAGCCAAATGTCATTTTGTTTGTGTCAAGTCAATTTTTATCGTCGATGTCATGGGGTGAATTTTTGCTATAAACGAACGAAATCGTTCGTTTTTACATCTCCATGTGGCATCGCTATTAAAAGCTAATCGTAGTTTTCAGCAGAAATTTAGTTATAAATAGAGTTTGAATTCCAATCTTTGAATAAAAATTTGAACCAGGGCTTCACTAAATATTAAGTGAATTTAGAAAAATCCTCCGGTGTTCCACCCATACATTTTCAATTTTGAAATTAAGCAGGTACAAATTTCATTGAATTACAATTCGAACGACGTGTTACTTGGGTTAAAAATTGATTCGGAAAATTGGTGTTCCAAACTAGATTTCAACCTAATTTTAATTGCAATTAGGTAAGAATTGCGTTGCAATACTAAATTTCCCATTGAATTTACTTTAAAAATTTGAATCGGAAATTTTGAGTGAACTTTGAATTAAGAATTTAAATTAAAAAAGTGGTTTGGCGTTCCAAACCAAATAAAATCTTTGATGAAATTATATATACATAAGAATTGAGTTACAACTCAAATTTTGATTTCACAAAATTTTGAAATATAAATTTACATTGCACAACAGATATAATGAGTGGATTTTCAATTAGAAAACAAAAAATGAGAACAAACTAGGGTGGAGGAAGGCAAAATACATATTTTGAAACCAATTTGAATTGGATCAAAACATTAGACTGGAAAAGAAAATGGTTTTAATAGGTTCGAATAAAACCTTGAATGCATCCAAAATAAAATTAGATTACAATTCCATCTGGATTTGAATAATCTTTGATTGACATTTTAATCCGAAATTGAGTTAAACTTCCAAACTGTACTTGAATGCTGATTGTAATTTTGATCACGCTCATTGAATTAAATTGAAATAAAAACTTGAGTGAAATTTAAAGGTTTAACAAATATTTGGGTATTCTACTAATTGATTATTATAATTTTCCTTTTAATAATAAGTGGTATTCAGACTAGTAAATTAGTCAGAAACTTAGTTGTAAGCAGTTTTCGAAGTTAAACAAAATGATAAATGGAATTTTGAATATAAATCTAGTCCAAATTGGTCAACTGCATTCAACAGAGAGGAAATTGATTAAGAGAACGAAATTTTAAAGAGATAAAATTCTCTTGAATTCTAAACTAACTTGGGAAACATATTTTGAAAACTATTTTAGCAAAATATTTAATGCACTTTATGTGGCTGAGTTTAAATTCTAAATAGGATTTCAACAATTTTTTTTTAGTTCAAATAGAAAATCAGGAATCGAGCAAAAATCTGAATGCTTCTTGTTTTATAATTGAAACGTAATTGAATAAAATCTTAAGTAGAAACTATCATTAGAAATAGAGAAAATTTTTAATTAGAACGTGGTAAAACAAGATTTGAACAAAGTTTGGACTAAAAATTCAATTTCAATTCAATCAAGAGTATGCACAAAAATTTGAATGCAATTTAATTAAAAAAATATTTAAAAATTGAGCTTAAATTCGAAATTTAATTAACATTAAAATTATGGTTGAAATTAAGCTAGAAATTTTGTGAAATTTTGTTTATAAATTAAGTAAAAATTCCTACTTTAGTTAGAAGTTAATTTAAAAAAAAATTGAGTGTTATTAGTAATACTGAGTTAGAGTAGAATTTAAAACTCTTGTTTGGATCAAACGGCTTATTAAATTTGTATCAGAATTTTGAGCAGGAATCTGAGAAAGTATCGAAGTATTTGAATTTTAAGCAGTAATTTAATAAAATGTTGACTAGAAATTAAATTTGGATTGGACCAAAAACATAACTGTAATTTAGTTTTTAGTTTAAAAGTTGAGTATGTATTTACAATTCGACTGGTAAGAAAAAAATTAAAGCGAGTGTACATCTTTCAATAATGTATTTAACAAAAGTACATTTCTAATTTTTATGCTACAATAACCTGTTTTTAAATGCTCTGGAAATCAAAGAACTCAGTGCCATATTGATATGAGCCGTAAAGCTTTTGAAAAAATTGTTAGAAAGTTAAGAAATCAACGAACATCGCGTGGGGATGTTTTTTCTATTTTACTGAACAGCACGAAGATAAGATTGGCTTATATAGTTGTAAAGGGAATACATTGTGAAATTCAAATCACTCAGTGCCATTTTCATATGAGCCGTAGGGCTCTTACAAATATTTTTTAAATGTTAACAAATCGACGAATTTCATCTGAAAAAAGGACGTAGTTTACTATTATACCAAATAGCACGAATTTCAGAGATTGACTCACATAGTGACTATATTGAATGAAACGAGCATACATTACGGAATTGAAATTTTGATATGAGCGGACTCTTGCAAAAAATTTCAAAATTAACCAGTCAACGATATATTATGCCCCAGAAGAAAGATGTCTCAGAAATGTGACATAACTTTCAAGGGCTTAAAATTTAATCCCGAGCGTCATTTCAATATGATCACTGAGATCTTATTGTTATTTAGATTACAAAGTCCCATGCTTCTCTACTAGAGTTCCGAAAGTAATTTTGCGATAGCCACAGAAAGCACTTTCAAATTTAGCTGTCGCCAAAAGGCTTTCTACTTCCTTACTGAAAGATCTACATTTTGATTTTTTTTTTCCGATCGGATACATTTTTATACTCGTTTTTCCGCGATTACAATTCTTACCGAATTTAACTTCATTATAGTGGGAAAAGTAATAAAGTAATTTGAATTACTATGTAGTCCGAATATCCGATCAAAGAATATTTCACAACCAAATTTTCAGCTAATGTATTCTTGCTTCTTTAGAGACTTGTTAATTTCAACAAACCGAAAATTATTTTGCTAACTAGCGGGCGAGTCGCTGAAATTTTGAAATTTCAAAATTTTTGTTAAATTTATTTTAGTTTGTTTTTGAGAAATTCAGCACGAAATATAAAAAGGAAATTTAACCAATCTGTAAAATTCTCTAGGTTGAAATTCCCAAATAAAATTGAGAATCCGAGAAACGTGCCATTATTTTTGGTTCAAATAAACGGCGAGATGTGATGGAAGTGGCGTGAACCGAAACAAAATTTCTACTCATATAATCATGCCCTTATAGAGTAGAGATAGAAGAGGTAACAAACACTTAACACAAGCCAGATATATAGCTGCAGTAGAAACCACCCGACAATAGTAATAAATATTCAAGAAAAAAAAAATCTAAATCCAATCTTGTATAAAGTAACATGACACACACACACACTATAAACATTCAATTAATCGCAAGCATCAATTTCTATTCACCATATGCAAACTATAAGAGGTGTTATGCAAAATAGAATATTTATTTAGCGAAATATTTTCAAAATGCACATTAAAAACGTATGATACACACCCAGCTGGAGTGCCTATTTAGCTCTCACATTTTGATAAATGCCTAATCTAATATTAGTTTGCGCAAATAATTTGCATATCCCAATAAAACCCAAAAATATTTTAAAATTTAAAGCCATAAAACTATCCAAGTTTAAAACACAAAAGAATAATTTATAATAAAATTAAACATAATTAAATATTTAAATTAGTAATTTGGCGTGTTTTTTTATTTTAAATAAGTTATTATAAAAATTAGATTTAGATGGGGATGGGGAATCATCATCACCCATCACATCGCTAACACATCACTTTACGATGTTTGCAGATAGGAAAATAGTGTTAACCGTTATTTATTTATGTTTGTAAACTAACAAAAAAAAAATTAATCGTTTTTTGATTATAGAAAACAGTATTGCTGTTTAAGATTAACAGTATAGGAATGATTTTTTTATTATATTTTAAAAAACTCAAAAATCTTCAGTGGCAATTTTTTTTTTTTTTTTCGTTTACACTGTTCCTCATAAAACTGCATCGATGTCAGTTTTTTATTTGTTTTGTATAAATAAAAAACAACAAAAAAGTATCTTAAGTTCAAAAACCCCAATATAAGATTTTTATTCTTTATCTTCTTAACATACTAACTAACTAAAATAAAATAATAAAAAAAAAAAATTCAACACAGATAAGATTATAAATAAAACATAATACGACGACGGTTCTTCTAACGAAATATAAAGACGTGTGTGCAGAGTTGGATATACACAAACACCTGAATAGTTTGTACAATATTATATCGTAAATGTGCGGGACACCCCCACATCTCACCATATATATTCAATAATCATTGCCTCAAATGTATTAAATTACTGTTTGTTACCGGACCTCATAAACGATCAATTAAATATCGAAATTGATTGGCACATTAGAGTGAAACTTGTAATTTAACAAGCCAGTATTTAAAACAAATTATGTAAATTTATTCCAAAACATTATTTTGAATTTTGAAAATTATAGTTGGTACGCGATCGGTTACTAAAAAATACACCAAAAATATGAGTCATTTATGAGTTCAAACCAATGTCTATAGTACAACATGTTTAATTTCGTATAACGTATAAGAAATGTAGTAAAATATAGTTTGATAGGTTATAATAATAAAAATAAACAGACCTAGTTTTTTTTTATTTTATTTTTAATATGCCTACCTTTTAAACGGTAGTTATTTTTTATTTTATGTGTATGCTAATTTTGTGAGTCTGCGTTGAAGATCGGTGCGTAAGGCGGCCGCGATGCGACAAAACAAACATATACACATTAAAAAAAACTTGTTTCTAAATGAAATGTTTTTTTTTTGAGTTATTACTCTAAACTAATAAATAAAAACACTTCATTGCGTTTGGCAAGTTAATTTTTGTCCATATAGAAAATTGCACAATAAAACTGGGTGGAATCGTTATCTCTAAACGATTGGTTGAAGTCAAAGTATACATATTAATGCAAATCACCAATCGAAACCAATTTACTCCTTGATTGATTGGAGTGTTCGACCAATTTTTAAGCAAAACCGCCCGGAGATGACAGGGCCTCACCGAACATCCTGTTAAACCCGGTTTAGTTATGTAAATTGACTCGGTTTCAGATACCTCAGTACAGCCAATAGTTAGTAACGCAATGACAGCACATATCTAATCTAATTTTATTGTTTATTAAAATTAAAACTGCAATCTGAAATAACATTTATTAGTCTGCTGGGTCAGATTTCTGGGCACTTCTGAAAATCGTAATCATTATTATTACGACCTACTGAAGGGCCCAAACTACTATTATAAACGTAGCATTTTCGCGAACCTGAAACTAAGATTATATTTCCCCATCAACACGTTGAGCGAAACATAATTAATCGGCAACCAACCTAATTGTTCTTATCTCTTTCTCTCCATCTAGTGTTCAATTATAATACTTGCCAACAACTTTTAGGCAACATATATTTTTGAGCACATTTTCTTACATTCCGCTACCGCACGGAAAACTTAGAATCGGTCTTTAAATGGAGGAAAAAAGCAATTAGAGTTGTGCATGCAAGCGGACTACTAGAAGAACTCCCACCTAATTGAAAACTACTAGTATTAATTGAGCAAATCGCAACTCGTAAGTCGAAAAAATACTGTGGAAAAGAAATGCTGAACTATTTGCAGTAGAAATTCAGCTCAGTTCAGCCTTTTGCATCAATAAACCATAACATTAATTATTAAATGTTTAATTTTTCCCAAACTTTGTTTGTTTTCCAAAAAAAAAAATACAATCTAATATTTTTTTGGATCCGTAAATAAAACACGGCAACCAAACTGATTACTAAGGATAACAATTGGTTCGCAAATATTTTGTTTCTTTCTTATGAAAATTGCTTGGTGGCTAAATAAGTTTCCGCTACCCCAAACAAATCTCGAATACGTTTAAAAACTTTGCAAAATCAAAAATCCCAAACTGCCGGAGTTCGGTAACCAGAAATGGGTGATTAAGCGTCGACTACTAATTTTTACGCGAATGTGTCGACAACCGTCGACAACGTCGACAACTCGTGGACAACGACGACAACTCGTCGACAACGTCGACTATTCGTAGACAACGTCGACACCTTTTTATGTCTGCAGTCGAAATATTTAGTAGCCGCTTCTTCTTCTATTTTTAGATAGATGTCACTAGCTGAATAGATATTTTAAGTTTATTCCGAATATTTTTATTTTAAAAATTGAGTGTACAAATTTGAATTATGTCAAATTGTTGATGATATATAAGTATTTTAGTAATTGTGCATAATTTACTCTATATTGTTGTATAGAATCGAATGAAAAATAACTATGATACTCACATATTAGTCAGTTCATGTACCAATGAGTAATTTATGTGATTTATTATCAAAATGTAACCTTTTCTTGGTCCCTAGGTTAATTAGACAATGACTTATTTATTAACAGACAACAATACGATCAGACCGGCTAAATAAATGAGGAAATTAATCATTTCGTAGGTTGTCGACGTTGTCTACGTTGTCGACGCCAAAAACGCAAAAAATCGCGAGGTAATCTACGTAATAGATTACGCGTCGACAACCGCGTAAATTACATCACGTAATCTACGTCGCCCATCACTGATACGAAATTCGTCGATTTGTTAATTTTGAAACATTTTTTTGTAAAAGCCCTACGGCTCATATCCAAAATGGCACTGAGTGAGTTTAATTCGGCAATGTATACCCTGACCAACCTACATAGTCCCTATATAAGTCAAACTCTGAGAATCGTGCTATCCGGTAAAATAGAAAGAAACATCCTTGTTCCATGCGAAATTCGTCGACTTGTTAATTTTGAAACATTTTTGTAGGAGCCCTACGGCTCATATCCAAAATTTCAATGAGTAGTTTTAATTCAGCAATGTATACCCTTACCAACCTACATAGTCACTATTTATGTAAATCTCTGAAAATCGTGCTCTCCGGTTAAATAGAAAGAAACATCCTTGTTCCATGCGAAATTCGTCGATTTGTTAATTTTGAAACATTTTTTGTAAGAGCCCTACGGTTCATATCCAAAATGGCCCTGAGTGATTTTAATTCGGCAATGTATACCCTTACCAACCTACATAGTCACTATATAAGCCAATCTCTGAGAATCATGCTATTCGGTTAAATAGAAAGAAACATCCTTGTTCCATGCGAAATTCGTCGATTTGTTAATTTTGAAACATTTTTTGTAAGAGCCCTACGATTCATATCCAAAATGGCCCTGAGTGATTTTAATTCGGCAATGTACACCCTTACCAACCTACATAGTCACTATATAAGCCAATCTCTGAGAATCATGCTATTCGGTTAAATAGAAAAAAACATCCTTGTTCCATGCAAAATTCGTCGATTTGTTAATTTTGAAACATTTTTTGTAAAAGCCCTACGGCTCATATCCAAAATGGCCCTGAGTGATTTTAATTCGGCAATGTATACCCTTACCAACCTACATAGTCACTATATAAGTCAATCTCTGAGAATCATGCTCTCCGGTTAAATAGAAAAAAACATCCTTGTTTCATGCGAAATTCGTCGATTTGTTAATTTTGAAACATTTTTTGTCAGGAGCCCTACGGCTCATATCCAAAATGGCCCTGAGTGATTTTAATTCGGCAATGTATACCCTTACCAACCTACATAGTCACTATATAAGTCAATCTCTGAGAATCATGCTATCCGGTTAAATAGAAAGAAACATCCTTGTTCCATGCGAAATTCGTCGATTTGTTAATTTTGAAACATTTTTTGTAAGAGCCCTACGGTTCATATCCAAAATGGCCCTGAGTGATTTTAATTCGGCAATGTATACCCTTACCAACCTACATAGTCACTATATAAGCCAATCTCTGAGAATCATGCTATTCGGTTAAATAGAAAAAAACATCCTTGTTCCATGTGAAATTCGTCGATTTGTTAATTTTGAAACAATTTTTGTTAAGAGCCCTACGGCTCATATCCAAAATGGCCCTGAGTGATTTTAATTCGACAATGTATACCCTTACCAACCTACATAGTCACTATATAAGTCAATCTCTGAGAATCATGCTATCCGGTTAAATAGAAAGAAACATCCTTGTTCCATGCGAAATTCGTCGATTTGTTAATTTTGAAACATTTTTTGTTAAGAGCCCTACGGCTCATATCCAAAATGGCACTGAGTGATTTTAATTCGACAATGTATACCCTTACCAACCTACATAGTCACTATATAAGTCAATCTCTGAGAATCATGCTATTCGGTTAAATAGAAAGAAACATCCTTGTTCCATGCGAAATTCGTCGATTTGTTAATTTTGAAACATTTTTTGTAAGAGCCCTACGGTTCATATCCAAAATGGCCCTGAGTGATTTTATTTCGACAATGTATACCCTTACCAACCAACATAGTCACTATATAAGCCAATCTCTGAGAATCATGCTATTCGGTTAAATAGAAAGAAACATCCTTGTTCCATGCGAAATTCGTCGATTTGTTAATTTTGAAACATTTTTTGTAAGAGCCCTACGGTTCATATCCAAAATGGCCCTGAGTGATTTTAATTCGGCAATGTATACCCTTACCAACCTACATAGTCACTATATAAGTCAATCTCTGAGAATCATGCTATTCGGTTAAATAGAAAGAAACATCCTTGTTCCATGCGAAATTCGTCGATTTGTTAATTTTGAAACATTTTTTGTAAGAGCCCTACGGTTCATATCCAAAATGGCCCTGAGTGATTTTAATTCGGCAATGTATACCCTTACCAACCTACATAGTCACTATATAAGTCAATCTCTGAGAATCATGCTATTCGGTTAAATAGAAAGAAACATCCTTGTTCCATGCGAAATTCGTCGATTTGTTAATTTTGAAACATTTTTTGTAAGAGCCCTACGGTTCATATCCAAAATGGCCCTGAGTGATTTTAATTCGGCAATGTATACCCTTACCAACCTACATAGTCACTATATAAGTCAATCTCTGAGAATCATGCTCGCCGGTTAAATAGAAAGAAACATCCTTGTTCCATGCGAAATTCGTCGATTTGTTAATTTTGAAACATTTTTTGTAAGAGCCCTACGGTTCATATCCAAAATGGCCCTGAGTGATTTTATTTCGACAATGTATACCCCTACCAACCTACATAGTCACTATATAAGTCAATCTCTAAGAATCGTGCTATCCGGTAAAATAGAAAGAAACATCCTTGTTCCATGCGAAATTCGTCGATTTGTTAATTTTGAAACATTTTTTGTAAGAGCCCTACGGTTCATATCCAAAATGGCCCTGAGTGATTTTAATTCGGCAATGTATACCCTTACCAACCTACATAGTCACTATATAAGTCAATCTCTGAGAATCATGCTCGCCGGTTAAATAGAAAGAAACATCCTTGTTCCATGCGAAATTCGTCGATTTGTTAATTTTGAAACATTTTTTGTAAGAGCCCTACGGTTCATATCCAAAATGGCCCTGAGTGATTTTATTTCGACAATGTATACCCCTACCAACCTACATAGTCACTATATAAGTCAATCTCTAAGAATCGTGCTATCCGGTAAAATAGAAAGAAACATCCTTGTTCCATGCGAAATTCGCCGATTTGTTAATTTTGAAACATTTTTTGTAAGAGCCCTACGGATCATATCCAAAATGGCCCTGAGTGATTTTAATTCGGCAATGTATACCCTTACCAACCTACATAGTCACTATATAAGTCAATCTCTGAGAATCATGCTATCCGGTTAAATAGAAAGAAACATCCTTGTTCCATGCGAAATTCGTCGATTTGTTAATTTTGAAACATTTTTTGTTAAGAGCCCTACGGCTCATATCCAAAATGGCACTGAGTGATTTTAATTCGACAATGTATACCCTTACCAACCTACATAGTCACTATATAAGTCAATCTCTGAGAATCATGCTATTCGGTTAAATAGAAAGAAACATCCTTGTTCCATGCGAAATTCGTCGATTTGTTAATTTTGAAACATTTTTTGTAAGAGCCCTACGGTTCATATCCAAAATGGCCCTGAGTGATTTTATTTCGACAATGTATACCCTTACCAACCAACATAGTCACTATATAAGCCAATCTCTGAGAATCATGCTATTCGGTTAAATAGAAAGAAACATCCTTGTTCCATGCGAAATTCGTCGATTTGTTAATTTTGAAACATTTTTTGTAAGAGCCCTACGGTTCATATCCAAAATGGCCCTGAGTGATTTTAATTCGGCAATGTATACCCTTACCAACCTACATAGTCACTATATAAGTCAATCTCTGAGAATCATGCTATTCGGTTAAATAGAAAGAAACATCCTTGTTCCATGCGAAATTCGTCGATTTGTTAATTTTGAAACATTTTTTGTAAGAGCCCTACGGTTCATATCCAAAATGGCCCTGAGTGATTTTAATTCGGCAATGTATACCCTTACCAACCTACATAGTCACTATATAAGTCAATCTCTGAGAATCATGCTATTCGGTTAAATAGAAAGAAACATCCTTGTTCCATGCGAAATTCGTCGATTTGTTAATTTTGAAACATTTTTTGTAAGAGCCCTACGGTTCATATCCAAAATGGCCCTGAGTGATTTTAATTCGGCAATGTATACCCTTACCAACCTACATAGTCACTATATAAGTCAATCTCTGAGAATCATGCTCGCCGGTTAAATAGAAAGAAACATCCTTGTTCCATGCGAAATTCGTCGATTTGTTAATTTTGAAACATTTTTTGTAAGAGCCCTACGGTTCATATCCAAAATGGCCCTGAGTGATTTTATTTCGACAATGTATACCCCTACCAACCTACATAGTCACTATATAAGTCAATCTCTAAGAATCGTGCTATCCGGTAAAATAGAAAGAAACATCCTTGTTCCATGCGAAATTCGCCGATTTGTTAATTTTGAAACATTTTTTGTAAGAGCCCTACGGTTCATATCCAAAATGGCCCTGAATGATTTTAATTCGGCAATGTATACCCTTACCAACCTACATAGTCACTATATAAGCCAATCTCTGAGAATCATGCTATTCGGTTAAATAGAAAAAAACATCCTTGTTCCATGCAAAATTCGTCGATTTGTTAATTTTAAAACATTTTTTGTAAAAGCCCTACCTACGGCTCATATCCAAAATGGCCCTGAGTGATTTTAATTCGACAATGTATACCCTTACCAACCTACATAGTCACTATATAAGTCAATCTCTGAGAATCATGCTATTCGGTTAAATAGAAAGAAACATCCTTGTTTCATGCGAAATTCGTCGATTTGTTAATTTTGAAACATTTTTGTAAGAGCCCTACGGTTCATATACAAAATGGCACTGAGTGATTTTAATTCGGCAATGTATACCCTTACCAACCTACATAGTCACTATATAAGTCAATCTCTGAGAATCATGCTATCCGGTTAAATAGAAAGAAACATCCTTGTTCCATGCGAAATTCGTCGATTTGTTAATTTTGAAACTTTTTTGTTAAGAGCCCTACGGCTCATATCCAAAATGGCACTGAGTGATTTTAATTCGACAATGTATACCCTTACCAACCTACATAGTCACTATATAAGTCAATCTCTGAGAATCATGCTATTCGGTTAAATAGAAAGAAACATCCTTGTTCCATGCGAAATTCGTCGATTTGTTAATTTTGAAACATTTTTTGTAAGAGCCCTACGGTTCATATCCAAAATGGCCCTGAGTGATTTTATTTCGACAATGTATACCCTTACCAACCAACATAGTCACTATATAAGCCAATCTCTGAGAATCATGCTATTCGGTTAAATAGAAAGAAACATCCTTGTTCCATGCGAAATTCGTCGATTTGTTAATTTTGAAACATTTTTTGTAAGAGCCCTACGGTTCATATCCAAAATGGCCCTGAGTGATTTTAATTCGGCAATGTATACCCTTACCAACCTACATAGTCACTATATAAGTCAATCTCTGAGAATCATGCTATTCGGTTAAATAGAAAGAAACATCCTTGTTCCATGCGAAATTCGTCGATTTGTTAATTTTGAAACATTTTTTGTAAGAGCCCTACGGTTCATATCCAAAATGGCCCTGAGTGATTTTAATTCGGCAATGTATACCCTTACCAACCTACATAGTCACTATATAAGTCAATCTCTGAGAATCATGCTATTCGGTTAAATAGAAAGAAACATCCTTGTTCCATGCGAAATTCGTCGATTTGTTAATTTTGAAACATTTTTTGTAAGAGCCCTACGGTTCATATCCAAAATGGCCCTGAGTGATTTTAATTCGGCAATGTATACCCTTACCAACCTACATAGTCACTATATAAGTCAATCTCTGAGAATCATGCTCGCCGGTTAAATAGAAAGAAACATCCTTGTTCCATGCGAAATTCGTCGATTTGTTAATTTTGAAACATTTTTTGTAAGAGCCCTACGGTTCATATCCAAAATGGCCCTGAGTGATTTTATTTCGACAATGTATACCCCTACCAACCTACATAGTCACTATATAAGTCAATCTCTAAGAATCGTGCTATCCGGTAAAATAGAAAGAAACATCCTTGTTCCATGCGAAATTCGCCGATTTGTTAATTTTGAAACATTTTTTGTAAGAGCCCTACGGTTCATATCCAAAATGGCCCTGAGTGATTTAAATTCGGCAATGTATACCCTTACCAACCTACATATGTAGTCACTATTTAAGTCAATCTCTGAGAGTCGTGCTATCTGGATAAATAGAAAGAAACATCCTTGTTCCATGCGAAATTCGCCGATTTGTTAATTTTGAAACATTTTTTGTAAGAGCCCTACGGCTCATATCCAAAATGGCCCTGAGTGATTTTAATTCGGCAATGTATACCCTTACCAACCTACATAGTCACTATATAAGTCAATCTCTGAGAATCATGCTCGCCGGTTAAATAGAAAGAAACATCCTTGTTCCATGCGAAATTCGTCGATTTGTTAATTTTGAAACATTTTTTGTAAGAGCCCTACGGTTCATATCCAAAATGGCCCTGAGTGATTTTATTTCGACAATGTATACCCCTACCAACCTACATAGTCACTATATAAGTCAATCTCTAAGAATCGTGCTATCCGGTAAAATAGAAAGAAACATCCTTGTTCCATGCGAAATTCGCCGATTTGTTAATTTTGAAACATTTTTTGTAAGAGCCCTACGGTTCATATCCAAAATGGCCCTGAATGATTTTAATTCGGCAATGTATACCCTTACCAACCTACATAGTCACTATATAAGCCAATCTCTGAGAATCATGCTATTCGGTTAAATAGAAAAAAACATCCTTGTTCCATGCAAAATTCGTCGATTTGTTAATTTTAAAACATTTTTTGTAAAAGCCCTACCTACGGCTCATATCCAAAATGGCCCTGAGTGATTTTAATTCGACAATGTATACCCTTACCAACCTACATAGTCACTATATAAGTCAATCTCTGAGAATCATGCTATTCGGTTAAATAGAAAGAAACATCCTTGTTTCATGCGAAATTCGTCGATTTGTTAATTTTGAAACATTTTTGTAAGAGCCCTACGGTTCATATACAAAATGGCACTGAGTGATTTTAATTCGGCAATGTATACCCTTACCAACCTACATAGTCACTATATAAGTCAATCTCTGAGAATCATGCTATCCGGTTAAATAGAAAGAAACATCCTTGTTCCATGCGAAATTCGTCGATTTGTTAATTTTGAAACTTTTTTGTTAAGAGCCCTACGGCTCATATCCAAAATGGCACTGAGTGATTTTAATTCGACAATGTATACCCTTACCAACCTACATAGTCACTATATAAGTCAATCTCTGAGAATCATGCTATTCGGTTAAATAGAAAGAAACATCCTTGTTCCATGCGAAATTCGTCGATTTGTTAATTTTGAAACATTTTTTGTAAGAGCCCTACGGTTCATATCCAAAATGGCCCTGAGTGATTTTATTTCGACAATGTATACCCTTACCAACCAACATAGTCACTATATAAGCCAATCTCTGAGAATCATGCTATTCGGTTAAATAGAAAGAAACATCCTTGTTCCATGCGAAATTCGTCGATTTGTTAATTTTGAAACATTTTTTGTAAGAGCCCTACGGTTCATATCCAAAATGGCCCTGAGTGATTTTAATTCGGCAATGTATACCCTTACCAACCTACATAGTCACTATATAAGTCAATCTCTGAGAATCATGCTATTCGGTTAAATAGAAAGAAACATCCTTGTTCCATGCGAAATTCGTCGATTTGTTAATTTTGAAACATTTTTTGTAAGAGCCCTACGGTTCATATCCAAAATGGCCCTGAGTGATTTTAATTCGGCAATGTATACCCTTACCAACCTACATAGTCACTATATAAGTCAATCTCTGAGAATCATGCTATTCGGTTAAATAGAAAGAAACATCCTTGTTCCATGCGAAATTCGTCGATTTGTTAATTTTGAAACATTTTTTGTAAGAGCCCTACGGTTCATATCCAAAATGGCCCTGAGTGATTTTAATTCGGCAATGTATACCCTTACCAACCTACATAGTCACTATATAAGTCAATCTCTGAGAATCATGCTCGCCGGTTAAATAGAAAGAAACATCCTTGTTCCATGCGAAATTCGTCGATTTGTTAATTTTGAAACATTTTTTGTAAGAGCCCTACGGTTCATATCCAAAATGGCCCTGAGTGATTTTATTTCGACAATGTATACCCCTACCAACCTACATAGTCACTATATAAGTCAATCTCTAAGAATCGTGCTATCCGGTAAAATAGAAAGAAACATCCTTGTTCCATGCGAAATTCGCCGATTTGTTAATTTTGAAACATTTTTTGTAAGAGCCCTACGGTTCATATCCAAAATGGCCCTGAGTGATTTAAATTCGGCAATGTATACCCTTACCAACCTACATATGTAGTCACTATTTAAGTCAATCTCTGAGAGTCGTGCTATCTGGATAAATAGAAAGAAACATCCTTGTTCCATGCGAAATTCGCCGATTTGTTAATTTTGAAACATTTTTTGTAAGAGCCCTACGGCTCATATCCAAAATGGCCCTGAGTGATTTTAATTCGGCAATGTATACCCTTACCAACCTACATAGTCACTATATAAGTCAATCTCTGAGAATCATGCTATTCGGTTAAATAGAAAGAAACATCCTTGTTCCATGCGAAATTCGTCGATTTGTTAATTTTGAAACATTTTTTGTAAGAGCCCTACGGTTCATATCCAAAATAGCCCTGAGTGATTTTATTTCGACAATGTATACCCCTACCAACCTACATAGTCACTATATAAGTCAATCTCTAAGAATCGTGCTATCCGGTAAAATAGAAAGAAACATCCTTGTTCCATGCGAAATTCGTCGATTTGTTAATTTTGAAACATTTTTTGTAAGAGCCCTACGGTTCATATCGAAAATGGCCCTGAGTGATTTAAATTCGGCAATGTATACCCTTACCAACCTACATATGTAGTCACTATTTAAGTCAATCTCTGAGAGTCGTGCTATCTGGATAAATAGAAAGAAACATCCTTGTTCCATGCGAAATTCGCCGATTTGTTAATTTTGAAACATTTTTTGTAAGAGCCCTACGGCTCATATCCAAAATGGCCCTGAGTGATTTTAATTCGGCAATGTATACCCTTACCAACCTACATAGTCACTATATAAGTCAATCTCTGAGAATCATGCTATTCGGTTAAATAGAAAAAAACATCCTTGTTCCATGCAAAATTCGTCGATTTGTTAATTTTGAAACATTTTTTGTAAAAGCCCTACGGCTCATATCCAAAATGGCCCTGAGTGATTTTAATTCGACAATGTATACCCTTACCAACCTACATAGTCACTATATAAGTCAATCTCTGAGAATCATGCTATTCGGTTAAATAGAAAAAAACATCCTTGTTCCATGCAAAATTCGTCGATTTGTTAATTTTGAAATATTTTTTTGTAAAAGCCGCTCATATCCAAAATGGCACTGAGTGATTTTAATTCGGAAATGTATACCCTTACCAACCTACATAGTCATTATTTAAGTCAATCTCTGAGAATCATGCTATCCGGTTAAATAGAAAGAAACATCCTTGTTCCATGCAAAATTCGCCGATTTGTTAATTTTGAAACACTTTTTGTAAGAGCCCTACGGCTCATATCCAAAATGGCCCTGAGTGATTTTAATTCGGCAATGTATACCCTTACCAACCTACATAGTCACTATATAAGTCAATCTCTGAGAATCATGCTCGCCGGTTAAATAGAAAGAAACATCCTTGTTCCATGCGAAATTCGTCGATTTGTTAATTTTGAAACATTTTTTGTAAGAGCCCTACGGTTCATATCCAAAATGGCCCTGAGTGATTTTATTTCGACAATGTATACCCCTACCAACCTACATAGTCACTATATAAGTCAATCTCTAAGAATCGTGCTATCCGGTAAAATAGAAAGAAACATCCTTGTTCCATGCGAAATTCGCCGATTTGTTAATTTTGAAACATTTTTTGTAAGAGCCCTACGGTTCATATCCAAAATGGCCCTGAGTGATTTAAATTCGGCAATGTATACCCTTACCAACCTACATATGTAGTCACTATTTAAGTCAATCTCTGAGAGTCGTGCTATCTGGATAAATAGAAAGAAACATCCTTGTTCCATGCGAAATTCGCCGATTTGTTAATTTTGAAACATTTTTTGTAAGAGCCCTACGGCTCATATCCAAAATGGCCCTGAGTGATTTTAATTCGGCAATGTATACCCTTACCAACCTACATAGTCACTATATAAGTCAATCTCTGAGAATCATGCTATTCGGTTAAATAGAAAGAAACATCCTTGTTCCATGCGAAATTCGTCGATTTGTTAATTTTGAAACATTTTTTGTAAGAGCCCTACGGTTCATATCCAAAATAGCCCTGAGTGATTTTATTTCGACAATGTATACCCCTACCAACCTACATAGTCACTATATAAGTCAATCTCTAAGAATCGTGCTATCCGGTAAAATAGAAAGAAACATCCTTGTTCCATGCGAAATTCGTCGATTTGTTAATTTTGAAAAAATTTTTGTAAGAGCCCTACGGTTCATATCCAAAATGGCCCTGAGTGATTTAAATTCGGCAATGTATACCCTTACCAACCTACATATGTAGTCACTATTTAAGTCAATCTCTGAGAGTCGTGCTATCTGGATAAATAGAAAGAAACATCCTTGTTCCATGCGAAATTCGCCGATTTGTTAATTTTGAAACATTTTTTGTAAGAGCCCTACGGCTCATATCCAAAATGGCCCTGAGTGATTTTAATTCGGCAATGTATACCCTTACCAACCTACATAGTCACTATATAAGTCAATCTCTGAGAATCATGCTATTCGGTTAAATAGAAAAAAACATCCTTGTTCCATGCGAAATTCGTCGATTTGTTAATTTTAAAACATTTTTTGTAAGAGCCCTACGGCTCATATCCAAAATGGCACTGAGTGATTTTAATTCGGAAATGTATACCCTTACCAACCTGCATATGTAGTCACTATATAAGTCAATCTCTGAGAGTCGTGCTATCCGGTTAAATAGAAAGGAACATTCTTGTTCCATGCGAAACAGAAAAGGGTGATTAAGTGTCGACTACTAATTTTTACGCGAATGTATCGACAACCGTCGACAACGTCGACAACTCGTAGACAACGTCGAAAACTCGTCGACTACGTCGACTATTCGTAGACAACGTCGACAACTTTTTTATGCCTGCAGTCGAAATATTTAGTAGCTCTTCTTCTTCTATTTTTAGAGAGATGTTACTAGCTGAATAGATATTTTAAATTTATTTCAATTCGTAGGTTGTCGACGTCATCTACGTTGTCGACGCCAAAAACGCAAAAATCGCGGGTTGATCTACGTAATAGATTACGCGTCGACAACCGCGTAGATTACATCACGTAATCTACGTCGCCCATCTCTGGTGGTTGCTTGAACTTGCACAAATTACACAGGCTTGCAAATAAAAGGGTTAAACATTTTTTTTCACTCTTTTTAGTCTTGAGTTATTTCAAATACAAAACTGCCATCAAATGCAAAAATGCCAAATCACGCTTTTTGACATTTATAGGCGTTAGAATATCTCAAAAACCTTACGTGATAGGATAACTCTGTGCTCAGATTCAGATTCAGCGCAAAACAGTAGGTACTTCAGAGACGACCGTAAATCATAAATTTTTGCAGGTCTGTGTATTGGCTTAACCATGGCAGAAAAACGTTTGCTATACATATTCGAAGAATACCTCGCCAGTCATCCATCCGGAATCGCAACCCATACCCCAACTATTTGGCATTTTTCGACCTAGTGCAAATGAAATTCTTTTATATTTGTACACCACCATTGTTGGAGGAATATTTCCTGAAGCGCTCAACGTTATCAGTGTAGTGAGACACTCCTTTTCATCGTTATTTATAATTTATATAATATAATTTAAAGCATTTTCTAAAAGTAATTTTCATTTCGAGAGTAACATTTGATGATTTAATCGCAATATTGCACGATTGAAATCCCAAATTGTGATTGATGTGGGTGTTGATCGGATTCCTATCTTCATAGTTCCTTTATAGTTTTCTGTCGGATTTTGCGGCAGATATTACGCTGTTAACCGTAGATGGTATTTAAATCAATCAACATGCACCAAGCAAACCACGCAAGGTCTTTTTTGACTGGTGCACGAGGGCACACATCTTTTGATGGATGCAGGAAATACTGGTAAAAGGATTACAAATGAATGGATTAAAAAAGAACTGATGAACACCACGCAGCAGCGAATTTTGCAATGAAGCAAGTATATTGGAAAACAAAATTAGTATGGTTTCACAATTTATCGTGGAGCCAATGCATCTATTGGATTTAGGTGTAATGAAAAAATTGCTGCTTATTTGAACAAACACAAAGTTCGGCTCAAAACACAAAATATCTTGGACAAATCTATTAAGAATAATATTAAACCAACTTGTAAAATTAAAATAATATATTCCAAAGGAATTTCAATGCAAACTGAGATCGCTGGAAGCACTACCTAGATGGAAAGCTACAGAATTTAGGCAGTTTACACTATACACTGGCGTTATCATACTAAATGTTATTATTGATGAGCAACAATACCAACATTTTCTTTACTTTTTTTGTGCATATCGTTTGTTATCATATCCGAATCCGAGCAATAGTAAAGAAAATATGGTACATCTTCAGCTCAGAAAATTTCGTCACCGATTTTGATGCAATTTATGGAGATGACTTAGTTCCTTTCAACATATATAATTTGCTCGATTTAAGTGAATGTGTCCAACAGTTTAGATGTTTGACATCATTTCCATCGTACAAATTTGAAAACTATCTTCAAATATTATGATTCAGACAGGTTCACCAAATTTTGAAACCAGCCTGCTGTAACCTGAGCCCCAGATTATCAAACGCTCAGGTTAAACTCAAGTATCGACCAATTAGTTCAACTGCAACGATCGTTTTTTGATGGAATTACAGAGTTTTCGAGAACCAAAACCGTCGATTTGCGGCCACCGCGTATTACTTTCGAATCCTTTGATGGTAATTAACTAATTATGAAACTTGGATGACCTTCCGTAATCTTTATTTAAGTTCAATCCACAATAATGATAAACTGTCAAACGCTCAAAAATTTAAATGTCTGATGAGTTTTCTAAAGGGTCCAGCTCATAACCTGCTGACGAATATACCCGTAACCGACGCAAACTACACTAGTGCTTGGGAGAAGTTAAGCGAGAGGTACAATTAACCCAAGATGTTAACGCAAGCTTTAATTAAAAAATTCATGGATCAAGGTTCTGTTTGTAAAGGGAGTAAGACGATTAGGGAGGTTTATCGGCAATTGGAAAGAAAGCTGAGCCTTGAAATGTCTGGCTAATTTATTTATTATTACAAAAATTGGGCAATGAAACTCGGATGCATTGGGCTGAGAAGAAGACGACGAAGATTACCCAACATTCGAGAATTTTGTGAAATTCCTATCGAAAAGATGTAATATTCTTGAAGCTTTCCAACCGGTACCATCCCCTTCACAAGGAGTATTTAAACCATTTCAACCCAATGCTAGGCGTTCTGCCACATAGTTATTTCTTGTCCAATGTACAAATCCAGATATTTACTTCATAGATGCTATCGGTTTCGGGCTTTTATCTCTGCATAAAGTGCTTACGCGGTGATCATAACGTTGCAAGTTGCTCCTCTAGCTATAAATGTATTTTCTGTGCTCAACCACATCACACCATGCTCCATGACAACACAGTACCATCTAATTTTGTAAATACTGAAATCGATAATTCTACAAACAAAGAATCAAATATGTCAACTCAAGGTCATCACGCGCTAGTTTCTCATGTGACTGAGCCCAGTTCTTATTCTCACCTGACAGACAAAGCTAAACGAATACATATCTCAAATTCAATGTCACAACTATCCAAATCATTTACAAACGTTGTTACCAACCACATTAGTTCATGTCAAGGATATTTACTTGTTGGATTCTGGATCGCAAACTACATTTGTCAGTGAAAACTGCGTTCAACGTCTCCGATTAAAAAGAACGCATTCATTTTTGTTAATGGCCTAGCGATATCACAAGCCGGTACCACCAAGGGGGCAGTACAGTTACAACTTGCCTCCCGATATAATGCAGACAACACCATATCGGTTTCTGCATTAATTTTAAACATACTAACGTCTAATCTACCAAGCGCCAAAATCGACAGTGCACAATGGAGTTACGTTAAGGGTCTGGAACTTGCTGATCCTCAATTCAATAATCCTGCGCCAATCGACATTTTAATTGGTGCAGATATATTTTTCAATTTATTGTGCAGCGACCGCATTATTTTGGATAATCATCCAATCGCACAGCTCATAATATTTGTCTGGATGCTCGGTGGACAATTTTAAAAAACCATTAACTAACGAGGCAAAAATAAGGAGTAATCATTTACTGTGCCATCATTCTGATATTCATAATACCCTTGAAAAATTCTGGCAATTGGAGGAAATTGCCACCTTACCAGAATTAACTCCGGAGGATAAATTGTGCGAGGATTTTTTTCTGGGCATCACAGTCGTGACATTAATGGTAGATATATTGTCCAGATTTGGGCAATTCACTAAACGCAGCAACTCCCCGATAACTTTCTATGGAGAAGAAATTTGAAAAGGACAAGTCTTTAAAGAAAGCATATGCAGATTTCATGACCGAATACCTCGAATTGGGACATATGGAACGAGTCCCAGAAGCCAACATTAATGCTGCATGGAACAAGAAGTGCTACCTACCTCACCATACTGTCCAGAAAATGGCTAGCACCACAACTAAGCTAAGGGTTGTGGTTGACGGTTCAGCCAGAACCAGTTCTGGCAACTCCGTTAATTCCGCTTCAACAAAATCTAATAAACATTTTACTCAGATTTCGAAAAAACGCCATCGCGATGTCTGCTAGCTGATATGGAGAAAATGTTCCGGCAGGTACTAATACACGACGCGGACAGGGACTTTCAGTGAATTATTTGGAGACAAAATTCTTCAGATCCCATTTCTCATTATCGCTTAAACACTGTCACTTACGTGACCAAGCCAGCTTCCTATCTTGCCGTCCCAGCTATTCAACAAACTGGTATTGATCATGGAAGTGATTACCAATAAGCAGCACCTGTCCTAAACAATGCTCTTTACATAGATGATTTATTATCTGGAACTGAGAATATCGCCGAAGCCATCAAAATATACTGGTAAACTGTATCCTTGTGTAAAAGGGGTGGTTTTAATCTCAAAAAATGAATGTCAAATTCCCAGGAGCTCCTGAGGATAACACCAATAGAGAATAAAGAGACAAAACCATTGGAATTTGATGATGAGTCTACCGGTATTAAAACTCTTGGATTAAACTGGAACCCAAAGGAAGACATGTTCCAATTCAAGGTTCACCTGAACGATAACAGAAAGGCTACCAAACGTACTATTCTGTCAGAATCTGCAAGGTTCTTTGCCCTATGGGATGGCTGTCGCAAACCATAATCTAAGTTAAAATTTTGTTCCAACGCCTTTGGTTGCAGAAACTGGACTGGGATGACCATCTTGGTGCATATACATGCTGTGTTTATGTTCGTGTCGGAAAATTGTCCGGAGAAGTTGTCATTACCCTAATAGCGGCCAAAACAAGGGTAACTCCCCTGAAGCAGATATCTCTACCAAGGCTTGAATTGTGCAGAGTACACCTTCTCTGCAAGTTAGTAAGACTGGTAAAGGAATCATTGGCCATTAAATTTAATAATATTTACGCATGGAGCGATTCCAAAATCTTATTATCATGGCTCTCGGATCATCCCAGAAAGTGGCAGACATTCATAGCAAATCGAACATCTCAGATTTTAGAAGAGATACCACGGCGGCAATACTGGAATCATGTTCTATCAAAGGACAACCCAGCAGATGTTGCTTCCAGAGGAATTACACCAGAAAAACTTTTAGTACATAATTTGTGGTGGTATGGATCACACTGGCTACAACTTCAACAGTGCTGCTGGCCCTCCATATTAACCCATGAGCTCCAGTTAAATGAAAGTGAAGTGTTTTGTGATGTGCGAATACGAACTTTAGACAATTTTCATGGAAATTTAAATATTAATTTTCTTAACGAACTATTTTTAAAAATCTCTTCTTTTGAGAAATTTTCACATATTACTCTAAGCTAAACGAAGCAGTGAAATCTAAAACTTTAAACTCTGGATCAGCTAATGCACCACGTCTCCCACACTAAACGAAATGCAGACAGCAGAAGAGTTATGCATTAAATGGGCTCAAACTTCTGAATTCCAAGAAGAAATTAGGTCAGTTCAATCAGCAACCGAAATAAAAAATCGTGCAATCCGGTCACTTAACCCAATATTAGACGAACAAGGTTTACTTCGTGTCGGTGGACGTCTAAAGGAGTCGTCATGTACATTTGATACAAAGCACCCCATAATTTTGCCAAAAAAGCATGTCTTAAACTCTCATTATATCGCAGAATATCATAAGAAACATCTTCATCCGGGGCCGTCCTTATTATCAAGTTTGCTTCGACAAACATTTTGGATCTTGGGTGCTCGACACATGATTAGAAAGCAGATTAGCAAATGTATGGTTTATTTTTGCCAAAAGGCAGCTACCTCAGAACAACTCATGGAAAGCCTACCAAAGTCGAGAGTTTCTTCTGGAAGACCTTGCGGGTCCCATTTATTTCAAAGAAAATCACAGCCTTGGAAGCAAGAAAATAGTGAAGGGATATATAGTACTCTTCATATGCTTCGCAGTGAAGGCAGTACACATCGAGCTTGTTAGCGATATGACAACTGACGCATAAATCTCAGCACTAAGTTGATTTATCTGTAGGGGAGGAGCTCCTATTGAAATTACAAGCGACAATGGTACCAATCTGGTTGGCAGTAGACGACATCCGGACGAGCTCTATCAATTACACCAAAATCAGAATCACATTAATTCGATCTGTCTCTTTCTTACACAGAATAAAATAAGGTTGAAATTCATCCCCGCCAGCGCTCCACATTTCGGTGGCCTCTGGGAGGTAAACATTAACTCGGTAAAGCACCACCTTCTCCAGCGCTAAAAATATTCGAGCTAGAATTTATTTATTGACATTAACTTCAAAGCAAATAGCTAGTTCAAATCTAAATTTAGTGTCTCGTTATATTGTTTTGAAGTATTTTTTATTTGTAAAACATTCATCGTAGAAAAGTCCAAGAAAAGCTTTAATACTTTAACTTTGCACATTTTCAACGCGACCAATAAAATATTGTATCAAGGAACCAAATGAATTGGTACCTTGCTCTATCACTATATGAATATACTAAGTTTAAAATTGTTTTAAATACTTTACATACCTGTGTACAAATGTATATGTGTCAAATGACGGATATAACCTGAAAATAAACGAAATATATTATTTATCACACACGGCCACATGAAATTAAAATGTATGTATTTAAAATAATATAAATTATAAGTTCCGTCAACTTAAGCCCCCCAGAACTAACAAAAAAATACTTTATCCGCATACTGTCGTATATCACATAAATATTTATTTAAGAGATGCTGTGCGAGATGAATAAACCTTTTATAATCGAAACACTAAAATAATAAATCTTTAAACCGTGAATATAATATGCATATAAAAGCGAAAGTAAACCCCCCCAATTGAGACCAAGGTAATTTGTCTTATTATTATTGGTGCGGTTATTAAATCATAAATCACCAAATTACCTACCTAAAATCTTTTACAACAACAACAAAAAATTATCATTCGGTTAGAGATTAAATGCAATAAATAATCATAAAAAGTCACTTATATTTATGTACATGCGGTATGTGAACTAAACGCACTTTCTCTTCGAATATACCATCTGAGCTGGTTTGATTGAATTACAGTTAACTACATAATAAATCATTAATTATTTACAAAGCAAAAAATTAAAATTAAAACTTTCCCATAATTAATATTTTTCCTACTATGTGTGTACCATATACAGAAGTGACATTATTAGTAAGCAATTATCACATATTTCTATAAGTAGCCATAACTACTTTATGCGCTTTGCCGTTGTCTTCACATAAAAAAAAAAATAAACAAACAAACAAACAAACCAAAATAAAAAATAGTTTTTGATTGATTCAATGTACACAAGAAGATGGGAAAAATTGTAAAAAATCCATTACTTGAATTAATCAATTATCACATTGATATAAATCTATGACAGCCGCGATACAATCTATCGGTCGATCCTTAAAACTAAGCAATGGATGGTTTTTGTATGTGACAAGTTTACAATAAAATTTATGAATAAGCCGATAAGCCGCTAAATTATTTAAACGCATCTACTAATGGGGGTAAAAACCAACTAAATTATTTAATGTTGAGCGCGAACAAATCTGACTTGTTTTAATTCATTTATGATTTGATAAATCTTTTAAAAATAATTTGAAAATTTTTGAATCGCTTAAAGCGCAAAACAAAGACTATATACAACAACAAAATCGACAAATTGGTTGAATTTTTATTGCAGGCAACAGATTAATACGATTTGTTTTAACGAAAATCAATATTCAGAAGGTATTAAATTGATCAATCAACTACTAATCATTTCCTTAAGGTACAGTTTATAACGTTTTTTATAGTTTTTCATTTTTATATTTTGTATAAATCAGCATCAAATACCTTAAGGTGAAGGTAGCCATCAATCGAGTTTAAATTGATGATCATACAAAATAAATTACAATTATTGATTTGCTCTGTACAAAAAAGACACAGATGCGATGCGATTTTGATTTTTTATCTGGTAACATATCATGACCACATTTGACCTTTCATTTCCTTATGTGTTTTTTTGAATTTAGATGTGGTTGTGAAATACTTGGGGGTAAGTATAAGATAACTCAAAGAATAGGTAAGTTATAAGTAGCTGAATTATAAAAACGATAAATTTTTGTCAAATTCTGATACTTCAACTAATCTGAAAGTTTTAGAGTATAAAACACTTGATATTTTAAAAATTTTAACCAACTTTTAAAACCGCTGTAAAATTAGAAATTTTCAAACTATTTAAACTTTAAACCTAAGCAAAACCTGAAATAAAATCTTTTTAAAATATATTCTAGACTTATCGAAAATTGGTTCAACCCTAAAATATTTAATAAAGCCAAATTTAACATTAAGAAATTAGACGAATTAAGGACTGCGTCGATTTGCTTCAGAAAAGTCAGTATTCTCAAGACACTTAATTCAGTAACTAAGTTATACAAGATTAAGAATAAATACATCGTGGTGATAAATAATCAAAACAAAATCATGTGTCGAAATCTTGATGAGTTGGTACGTAAATGAACCTCTTTATTATGGAATGCCATGGTACAATTTGATTCTGAAAAGAACTGCTTTATCACATCTAGCAAATACATTTTCTGCTCCAATGCTACTGAAATAATGCTGTACCAGAAAATATTTGAAAGATTACATCAACTTTCGCTATCAGTAGATAAAATAAACCTGAAATTATATCTATCCAAGGAGTGACATAGGCTGCGGTAAATCAACATGGATCTTAAATTTACATAATATGTATATGTAATTGGAAAAGATCTCGTCCTCAATTCTACGAAGCACAAAATTTTCGATGATTTTTTTACAATAAAAGCGGATCAATTTATGACCTCAATTTCAGCTCGAATGTTGTTTTTAAGTTGTTAGGTTGTTTGTGGATAATTAGCATAAACTACACCTTTCAAATAACCCAACAAAAAATAATCAAGTGGTATTAAATTCGGGCTTCAACTTCACAATTTCTTGAAATTATGCGAACAGCAAATTTTGTTGACAATAAATGGATTGTTGCACGATTTGCGAGGCATGTCGTCCCGTCTTGTTGAAACCAAAGGTCGTTGACACGCAATTCATTCAATTTGGGTCACAAAAAACCAGTTAACATGTTGCGATAACGTTCCCCATTCAAGGGCATTTTCCTGTTCGTTTTCAAAGAAAAACGGCTCATAAACCACACCAAACAGTGACTCTTAGAGGATGAAGTTCTGCTTCATGAATAACATGAGGATTCTCCGCTCCCCAAATTCGGCAATTTTGCTTATTGACGTACCCATTAAAATGAAAACGAGCTTCATCGCTAAAGATGATTTTTGATGAAAAACGAACGAACAAAACGACGATTTAAATGGTCTGGTGGCCTCAATTTTTGAGTCAGTTGAATTTTGTATGAATGCAAATGAAGATCAACATGCAAAATGCGTCATAATGTGGTTCATGAAATATTTAGTTCTTGTGAACGATGCCTGGTTGATGTGCTTGGTTCATTATGAACACTTTCACTAACAGCTGCCACTGCATCAGCAGTACGAACTAGATGAACATGTTGCCACTGAACCAGTTTCTTTAAAACGATCAATAATTTTGCCAATTGCACGCTCAGTAGGACGTCCATGTCGACCAAAACTCTCACATAATTTACGAAATGTTGTTGTTTTTGGACAATTAAAATGCGTTGTTGTATTGTTAGCGGCTCCATGATGATAAATGGCATATTTTGACTTTTCGTATGTTAAAACAAATTTAAGAACAGATAACATTAAGTAGTAAAATTCATTGATTTAAAAAAGGAAGAAACAGATGGCCGACCCTGTACTATAAAATCTGGCAGAGGAATACTCATAGCGGTTGATGCATCATTAGCGAATGAGTTAGTTGAAATGTCCAACCTATCCATCGAGCAATTATGTGTTAAAATCGCAATCAACAAAATGTCATCTTTTATCTACGTTGCATATGTCCCGCCTGGCTCACCGATATCATCTTACACCGCCTGCTGTGACACAATAATGGAAATAAACAATGCTGCTAATTCAACTGACACCATCTTGATCACGGGGGATTTTGATTTTCCAACTATTAGCTGGTCATATGACGAAGAAATTGATGAAATTTTACCTTTGAACGTGAGTTCTGAAATTGAGTGTGACTCGTGTGTTGAATGACATTCACAGTATTTTCGAATTGGCAAATCAGAAAAATACAGAGGACAATCACCCATAATATATCTACTGGAAAAAAGTAGAAATATAACCGCCCTCGCCCCCCCCCCCCACTCCCCGCCCTGGGATATTTCTTTTTTTTTTCAGTAGATATATTATGAGTGATTGGCGTCTGTATTTTTCTGATTTGCCAAATCGAAAATACTGTGAATGTCTTTACTACTAATATATTGTCTATAATAAAGCGGAAAAATCAATTTGATTAACAGACAATTTTTTAACTTCTTTAAAATTATATTCACATGAGAATATGGTTTACCAAAGCTCAACTTATGCTTTCAGGATATTCCAATAAAGATTGTATAAATTGCCCAAGCCAACTCATCATATTGCAATGGAGGTATATAGGTTGCACTCAGGAGAGATAAAACTTCCTCTTGGCATCAACAGATGTATTTGGAAATTCCCGTGGCTGTTACGGTTACATATAATTAATTTTAGTACAAAGTTATAAAATCCAAATTGTTTGTTGGGTACTAAAATTCTTGGTAAATTCAAAAAATTCTGCGTCATTTTGAAAGTTTCATTTAAATTTTAGTTTTCTATTACCATCAAAATGTTTACATATTTCTGAAATAACCTGGTTTCTTTTACAAATGTCCGAACATTTTAAAATTTTTCAGCATTCAGAATTAATATGCAATTTTTGAATAAATTCAAGCATATTCAAAAAATTACAATAATATAAATTAAAGATTTCTAGCGAGCAATAAATATTTAATTTTGTTAATTCTTCTCTAAAAAAAATTTGGGAAATTTCATAAAATATTCTCATTTACTCCTGAAATTTTGATTTCTTATTTAATTATAAGAAAAATGTCAAATACTAAACGTTTCACTTTCTTTAAAATCTGAAAATTTCTAAAAATGTTAAATTGCAGATTACAACTTTTGTGTAATTTCACAAGGTCTGTCAAGTTTACTTATACATATTGAAATATTAAATCCTCAAATTCTGAAATTTCAGTTGGTCATAAGGCCATAACAAACATTAATACAGAAATGTATCTCTAAACTAATAATCTCTAAACTAATAAATTTAAAAAAATTTTATATAAATCTGAATTAAGCACTTTTAAAAATTACAAGATTGATAACCGAGCTTGTTAAATATTAAATTCTGAAATTTTCAAAATTTTAAAATATAACTTCTGTAAATTCCGAATTCCAAAATTCTCTCGACTTATAGCAAAAAGACCTTTAGAGCAAATTTGTTTGCTAAACCAGGTTGAACCGTTAACCTAATTCAAAAATTTACTGCAAAAATGCTTAAAGCCAAATTAATTCCGAAATAGTCGGATTGCTAACAAAATTCAATAATTTAAATTTTTTTTAAAAATCCCCATTAAATATATTAGAAAAGTTTCTCTCCCATATAATGAAAACAATAATCATAAAGGTTTTGTAATTTGAAAATATTGCAAATTTATATATTATTGTCGATTTATAAAAGTTTGACAAAGTGAAATTTTCATGTATCCAAACTTAAATTTCAATAATTTTCAAATGTTGTAAGTTGACTAAAATTCAAAATTTTAGAAATTTTCTGGGTTTAATCGTATAGTATTCATGAAATGTTAATAATACCCCACCGTATTTTCCCCAAGCGAAATATTCTGTAATGCCATATTATAATCCGCCTCAACCTCAGATAAAAAATGTCGAGAACATTAGTAACTCTCAGACGTTCGTTGCGGACCAGTATCATAATTACCCATCCAATACTACGTTTCATATTTGTAGACACCCTTTTCTTGATACCACGTCTTATTGTGTGAAATGTAATTGGAGATCGGGAAACCCACAGATGGGAATGAGAATCACTGGCAATCTGCATTTCCAGCAATCAGCTCTAATGCCTCCCAAATCAAATACACAACGGAATAAGCAACAAATACCGATCCAGATTTTTATTCCCGGCTGAAGCGCAAATAACTACACCTTCCAAAATTTCAAATTCATTAACATTTACCGGACCTGTCCTTACCGACAGTTACAAAAATAGGTCAGTCAAATATTTCCGAATTAAGAGAATAATGTATACGAAATTAGATAAAGCTACGTTCGCCTCAGTATCAAATGCAGATGATATTTCAGATAACCGTCCCTACGCAGTGGTGAATGTTTCCAGAACAAGCATTAATGGTCTGCTTGGTAGCGGTGTAACAATCAGTGCTTTGGGCAAAAATAGCACCGAGTTTGTTACTCCTCATAATTTAAGACTCTACCCTTTATCTGCATGTATACAGGTGGCGAATGGTGCAAAATAGTATGTGCTTCGCTACATTTACGTCCCTATAAATTATAATCAAAAAACCTTAAAAACGCAAATATTTGTCGTGCCAGAATTGCAACAAGAACTATACCTGGGCTACGATTTTCAGATCATGTTTGGCTTAAAACCTACATTAATGGAAGAACTGACGAATCCAACTACTGAGCTAAAGTAAATGTTGCCTCAAAATATCACGATTTGAATAAAGGTCAATTAGTGATACTTGATCAATTAGTCAACATGTTTCCTAGCTCAGAGAAACTTGATCTTGGCCAGAAATTCCTGGTTACCCACAAAATAGACACGGGAGGCGCAGTTCCAATAAGACAGCAGTTTTTCTCGGTTTCGCTTGCTATCCAAAAGCAAATGTATTTGGAGTTATACCGTATGTTGGCTTTAGGTGTTATTAAAGAAAGTGCTAGTCCTTGGTGCTCACCAATGACACGAGTGCTAAAATGTAATGGGAAGATTAGCTTATGTCTTGACGCCCGCAAAGTTAATAGCATCACGAAAAAAGATGCGTATCCTTTACCACTCCTTGATCGTTTGTTAAGTGGCTGAAGGGAACGCAGCTCATGTCCAGTAAAGGCTTAAAGGATGTGTTCTGGTTGATCCCGTTACATCCCGAATCTATGTAGAAAACTGCCTTTACCGTGCCAGGACGGCACAGGCATCAAGCCTTATGCCGGTTGATCCACACCATCTGCATGATCGATTTTTCGTATATCTCAATGGTCTTCTCATTACAATCGCCACATTCGATGAGCACTTTTCTCTTCTGGTCGGTGTAGCAACTCGGTTAGTCGCAGCAGGTCCCACCATTAATGTAGATCGATTATCTTGGTCATGTGGTTGGTGAGGGCACGCTGCATGCCAATCCGAAGGAGGTAAGAGCCATTGCAGAGTATCCGGTGCCTGAAACGGTACGCCAAGTGAGGATATTTCTAGGTATTTGTCTTCTAGGTGTTGATATTTCTAGGTAGTTGGAACAAGCGCAAAACTCTTTTGATGAATTTAAGTTAGCCCTTACAACTGCTCCCGTTCTAAACACTGCTGACTTTAATAAAATATTCTATATTCAGAGCGACATAAGTTCTACTGGAGTAGACTCGCTATTGTTCCAAATGACGGATGATGGTTAAGATAGGCTAATTGAACAAATGTCTCAAAACCTTAACTCTTGGAATATCTGACAGCTGTTTAGCCATCAATAAGATTCGAGCATATGTGGTGGGAGTACCTTTTGTCTCTTGTATTCATGCATGAACTAAATCGAATATTGAACAAGGACGTTTCTAATGACGAGAATTTTTCCTTCCACATCGATCTTAATTCTGAGCAGTTCCGAAATCCAGATTATCTATCTCAAATCCAGCATGTCGAATATTCTTTAAATGAATCAAATTTAAAAGTAATCAAAGGAAAACTTTTTATATATAAAAATGATCGTAGTGTTGACGAGGAATCAGATCCGGCAGACTGGAAGTTGATCGTTCTCAGTACATTCTCATCCCACTTCTGTACATTTGGGCTCTCACAAAACCATTGAACTTGTGAAACGGTATTTCTTTTGGCCCAGCATGATTAAAGATATTATACACACTTACAAATGTTAAAGCTCCAAATTGTATTTTACGACCACCTCTTAGCTCGCTTCCTATTCCGTTTAGACCATGGCAAAGGGTCTATTAAGAGTTTCTGGGACCTTATCCGAGATCGCAATATACATAAATAAGATATATATTAATACAAATTAACATGCGTGAAATAATGTCTAACAAAGGGGAACACATTCAACTCGTCATCACACAGAATCACATTGTTAAATATAACTAACACAAACAATCTAACGAAACCAGCTCTTAATAAATAAATACTTATTAGGCAATTAACACGAATATTAAGCTGTAAGAACGATTCTAGAAACTTAACACTAAAGAAGCATTCTTACCATCTTTAATCGTCGACTTAGCAAATACATCAATGCACTTAGGTAATAGCCTCCACCAGTAGCAAGCTCAAAGTGAGTTGAATCGAACACATAGATTATAAGTAGATTAGATAGAAGACACGAGAGTAATCTCAACTATTTCTTCATCAGTCAGCAGGTAATACATCTATGTTGATAGTTGTTGTTCATTATTCGAAGTTTGTGATAACTCAAGCTAATTCGGCAAGCTACGGCCAAAGAAGTCGTAAAATTTTTGGATTATAACATCTTTCTGATGTTTGGTGTTCCAGAGACTATTATGACGGGCAATGAGCGAGAATTTATTTTTCATACAGTTCAGAATTTATTACAAAATTACAGAGTGGGCCATATATTTACCGTCAAATATTCCGCTCAGAATAATTCTTCTGAACGGGTAAACCGAACAATACTAGCTTCAATTCGACCACATATTGGCGAGGATCACTAGACATCGAACAATCACCTTGACGCTGTCACTCAAGCTATATGAGTAACAATTCATTAGTCGATCGGTTTTGCATCCCACTTGTTTGTGACGCTTGTTCAATCCGGACATGATGGAGGACAAGAACACCGGATATGAACAAGCCAGCCATAAACGTAATTAATTTCTAATGTTTGCCAATTTCTAAGCTAACCTGAAACACTTTACATATTTTGACAAAATGCAGGTTTAAACGTTAATGAAATTTTCACATGAAATTTTGCCCAATTCTGAGATTTTAGAGATAAATTTTGTTCAATTCTAAAAATGAACTAGAAAACAAAAATTTAGAAATTTTTCCAAATTCTGAAAATTCGAAATCTAATAAATTTAATGAATTAAAATTTTTTCAAATTTTAAATTTATTGATAGTTTAAAAAAAAATTCATAAATTCTCAAATAAAATAAAGTCGAAAGTTAATCTGGCATTTGTAGTGCCCTGGAAAATTAACTTAAATTAAAATTCAATTTAAAGCCAATTCCCAGTAATTAATAATACTGTAAATGCTTATAAAAAATTTCATAAATATTTCCCTAAATATTGAAAATATATTATATTTTTTAATTTGGATTAATAACGATATCAAATTTTTTAAATTTTTTCATCCAAAATTTAACCAAATAATTTATTTATTCTTACTGAATCGCCACTTACAAAATTTGTTCGAATATTTTGGAATTTCGATTAAAAAACTGAAATTCTAAATTCTATTATTTTTGTAAAATTTAAAGATAAAAAATTTGGGTTAAACAAAATTTAATAAACATTTAAATTGTGAAATTTTCTTATACTTGTATGTGTAGGGAAACACCGAAATTCTGAGCTTCTTATTTCTGTTAAATACTGAAATTTTTGAATAATTCTGAAAATGTTGAACAATTATCACCAGATGTCTTAAATTTATTTAAATTCTGAATACTCACAAAACCAAGTTTCTGAATCAAATTTTGAAAATTATAAATTACTGTACATTTTAAAAATTTCTAAAATGTTGACGATTATTTTGTTTCACAACGGACTTTGAAATTGTTTTCATTTCAACCGAATCATTGAAATCTTTTTTTTTTTTTTTTTTTTTTATTTAATCTTGTATTTTAGAAATTTCAATTCATATTGATAATCAGTTAAAACAATTTACAGCATTTGGTAAAATTGAGAACTATACAATTTACATAAATCCCAAGTTTATTAAATGTACATATTGTACAAAAAAAAATAAAAATGTTGAAATACCGTTAAGGCCAATCGATTTAGTTCAAACAAAACAATCAGCTTGCAGATTAAAAATTGCATTCCTTTGTAGATGTTTTTTAGTTAACCAAC
This sequence comes from Tipula helvola, assembly GCA_963556165.1. Classification (NCBI taxonomy): domain Eukaryota; kingdom Metazoa; phylum Arthropoda; class Insecta; order Diptera; family Tipulidae; genus Tipula; species Tipula helvola. The sequence continues at coordinate 108,987,306 of OY744482.1, forward strand.
GTTATACATTTTAAAATAATTTTTGAGTAATCACGATTAATTGATCAAAACAATTGATTGATCATTGTTTATAATATGGTAATACGATTACATACTGTAATTGGTTCCCTATTTTTGAATACTAAAGCTGTGTTTCTTATTTCCGATCTTCTAATTGATCTGATCGATCTGAGTACTAAAAATCGGTTTCTTATTGCCACTCAGATCGATCTGATCAATTTTGTTGCTGTTTCTTATTTTTTTTTTTCAGATCAGTTAGATTGATTTTTTCGATTTACAAAAATATTCCGATTTGTCAGATTGATTTTTGTTTACCTAACTTCACGTAACTCAAATCGCTGAGATTACTAGGCGGTGTAAGATCTGTTATTTTAATTATTTTTAAATTACAACTATTATGTGGATGAAGGTAAATAATTTTATTAAATTATGAAATAATTATTTTATTCAGCCATATTTTTCATAGAGTGCCAACGAAAGTCAAGTCGACAAACTCATAGTCTGGGAGCCAAACTCATATCAGTTATCACTGAAATATTAGGGAATTTCAATAAAGTTTTATTTTTTCGTTTATTTATAAAGAATTACAAATTATTTGGTGTTTATTTAGCTCTTTGGCTAGCTCATTTGAAGGTGTTGTACATTTCCATCGTTTTTCGAGTTGGGTCTAAATTCGTTTAGCGGTGTCGCGTTTCCAATGTACGCGTGGGTCAGTAAAAATCACTTTTAATGGTGGATTCAGCGAGAAAAATTTACTAGCTCGTGATCACGAATTATTGAAATTTCGTCACCTTTTTTACCCCCTCCAATTTTTGTTTTACTTTTTTTCATGGTTGCTCTTTCAAAAAAGTCAAAAAAAAATTGGAGGGGGGGGGGGACGAAATTTCAATAATTCGTGATCACGAGCTAGCAAATTTTTTTCGCTGAATCCACCATAAATCAATATTTAATTTATGCGTTGCTCATAGTAATAAAAATAATGTTTTTGTTACTCTGACAGTTTGATGACAGTTGATAATTTTTTTGATCTACCAAATCTAAAACCTGTTTCTTATTTCAGATCGATGAGATTGATCTGATTTCAGATTTCAAAATCTGCTCGATCTATAGATTTAAATAAGAAATACAGCATAAGGGTAGCAAAGTCCCATAGAATTTTGTAAATGTTCACTAATGTGGTCTTGCGGGAGTAAAAAAAATTTTAAATAAACATCTAATTTTATATTTCATACTAAGGCCGACACAATAACTTTGAATGAAACCTTACCAACTTAATTCCCCTAAATGTCATTATTTGGATAGCGATTTTTTGAGTTTAGCACTGTTTTAGTAAAATATTCATCCCGTTGTGTGCCCAAGTAAAGAATTTACTAAAATTTTATGAATGCATATTGACAGTGAATACGCAAAAAATAAAGTTTTGTAAGGTTTTAAAATATAAAGTTTCTAAGCTTTTTAAACATTTTTTATAATTTGATTGTTTAAAATTTACAGAAATTATGAAATTTAGAGAATTATTTTATTTATAGAATTTGTAGAATAGATTTGTCGAATACCATAGTCCTAGAGAATAATTCATCTTTTCAATATTTTGAATTTTTGAGCTAGCTCTGCTAGAAATATTTTTTTTTAAATAGAAATACAGAGAAATAATTTAGAACATAAATAATTGTTTTAAAACACGTAATATTTATAACAACAATTTTAAACATAATATTTTAACGTGGCCACGCATTTAAAGTGTTTAGTAATTTAAATAAATTATCAATATTCAAAGCGGTTCTAATAATTTGATCATCGACTGATTTTAAAATTTATGTGAAGATTAATTATTTTAATTTAAAATAAATTATCTGCCACATTTTTTTTATGCACAAATTAACACTAGATTTGCTTCGATCAGATGAGGTGTTCTCTTGCTGTAGTGCACTCAAGCCCTGTTAATTGCTATTGTTTAGATTATAATTTTAATTAAAATTTATATGGAGATCATTTTTTTTAATTTAAAATAACTAACCCAGCATTGTTTCTTTATGCAAAAATTGACACCAGAATTGTTCCGATCGGATGCCGAGAGTGTGAGACATGAATCCTAACGATCAATCTAAGAAATCATACATTTAAATTAAAGTTAATCCTTTTACAGTTGATGAGTTCCCACGACCAAAAGCAAAATATTGGGTCAATTTTCTGAACATGCGATGTAAGACGTTGTCACGTGAAAATAATAAGCATTTTATATAAATTAAAATGTGAAAAGCTTTCTTCAGTAGATAAGTCATATGATTTTTTATTCCTTGTATGGTATTTAAACAGATTGTTGGAGGGCTTTTTGAGGAGTATTAGTTTAAATATTGTAGGCGAACGTTTTTCATAAAGTTAATGTGTAAAGTACCATTCGGTTAAAGGCACTAACAAATAAAATACATTTTACAAAAATATTTCAGTAAAATACAATCTTTATTACGCTCTGTGTAAGGTTAAAATTGCAAATTGATTGGCAAAATATCCAAAGTTACATACAAAGTCTACCAAAATCTTGTTAGAATATTGTTTGTTTGCAAGAGTAAATTACATTCGCAATAAGAATTACTTTTTGTTATATTTGTGCTGCATTTCAGTGAACTATAGGCAATAAAATAATAAAACCCATACGATCAAGTTAATACCTTTATACACATACACATATAGATGATCTCACTACAGCAAAATAATTAAATTATAAATTCTTTTTTTAGATAAGATGCTGAGCTTATGTATACGTTTAAGTTTGTTTAAGGTAAAAAACGATTCTATTCTTATACGTATTATGTATGTATGTCCATTTATTATTTTCTCCAATCAATTTGCCAACTTTATAAAGTCAACCATATGTGACGATTGTGATGTGTTTATGGTGACAACTGAGTTTTTTTTTTATATATTATTTTGCTGTGACATTATTATTCCCCGTAAATGCCATCTTATGGTTATACCAAGACGTTTATATATAAAATAAAAAATTGTTGCGCTAGGAAGACATTATCAAGTGTGAGATGGAATGTTATTGATTTTTATTATTATTTTTATTTCAGTATTATAAAAAATAAAAAATACTTGTTATCTTATTAAAATTCTTGAATTTATCAAGTAAGTGGTATGCAGTTTTGTTGTAATAGATACAGCTTTACGCGCGCGCGCGCGCGCTCTCAATTTATTTTTTATTTAAATTAATGGTTATTTAATGTGAGTGCAAATTTAATTGAGTGATGCACATTTATATAAATCGTAATGACATATTTGTGAACGAGTAATTTATAGATGAGTTTTTATGAAATTCCACACAAAAAAAACACACACACGTCACCGGAAATAGTTTTAAGATGTGTCCATAATACACAAAAATAAACTTTCAAAGTGCATTCGACTTTGTTCCAAAGAACAATTTATAGTATTTTACCTGCCATTTATATTTATAAGCACCATTATAAATGTTAATATTTGCTCGTAAATCATTTACACACTATGTTCTTATAATTATAATTAATGCCAATTAATTAAACAAAATTTTATTTGCCATCAAAATGTTGGGCGCATGCTAATGAACTTAATCATTATCGTATATATATAAGCGCTTAAGCATAATATGCAATAATTACCCCCTAAAGTTGTACCACGAATCATCAAGATTTATTGATATAAACGATTATTTCTTTTTTGTTAATTTAATTAACATTATGGTATAAATATATCGGTGACGTATCCGTACTTTAATAATTTTGTTTGCGTTCTGCAGCACAATGGAGAGAGAAGGTCATTAGACAGAAATATTTTCAGCATAAACGTTTCGATTAATGTAATATGGTTGATTAATCATGCCTTAATATAACCACACCAATTAAAATTCAAATACAAATATTTTAACATTAATGTATTATAAACAATGATCAATCAATTGTTTTGATCAATTAATCGTGATTACTCGAAAATTATTTTAAAATGTACACCGTTGTTTAACTAAAAAACATCAACAAAGGAATGCAATTTTTAATCTGCAAGCTGATTGTTTTGTTTGAACCAAATCGATTGGCCTGAAAGGTATTTCTATTTTTTTTGTACAATACATTTAATAAACTTAGGATTTATGTAAATTGGTTAGTTCTCAATTTTACTAAATGCTGTAAATTATTTTTACCGATTGTCAATATGAAAAAAAAATAAAAATTAAAACCGTTTTTTCCCCAAATGATTTCAATGATTCGGTTGAAATGAAAACAATTTCAAAATACGTTGTGATAAAAAACAATTGTCAAAATTTTAGAAATTTTTAAAAAGTACAGTAATTTATAATTTTTCAAAATTTGTTTCAGCAACTTGGTTTTGTGAGCATTCAGAATTTAAACTAATTTAAGATATTTGGTCGTTAAAAACTTCATAATTGTTCTACATTTTCAGAATTATTCAAAAATAAGAAATAAAAATATCAGAATATTATTAATTATGTTTAACTCAAATTTTTAATCTTTAAATTTTACAAATAATAAAATTTAAAATTTCAGTTTTTTAATAGAAATTTCAAAATATTTGAACAAATTTTGTAAGTGGCGATTAAATAAGAATAAATAAATTATTTGGTTAAATTTTTGGATGAAAAAATTTTAAAAAATTTGAAATTGTTATTAATCCAAATTAAAAAATTTAATATCTTTTTAATATTTAGGAAAATATTTATGAAATTTATTATTTATTTTCAGGATTACTAATTAAATACTAGGAATTGGTTTTAATTGGAATTTTAATTTAAGTTAATTTTCTATGGTACTGCTTATTTTAGAAATGGCAGATTAACTTTCGAACTACAATTTTAAGTAAAATGAAGAATTTTTCGGAAGTTATATTTTAAAAGTCCAATAGTTTAAGATTTAAAGTTTGGGTGGCGCAAGTGCCATTTATTTGAGAATTTGTTAATTAATCACTTTAGAATTTGAAAAAAAATTTAATTCATTAAATTTATTAGATTTCGAATTTTCAGAATTTGGAAAAAAAATTCTGTTTTCCAGTTCATTTTTAGAATTGAACAAAAGATCTCTCTAAAATCTCAGAATTGAGCAATGTTTCATATGAACATTTCATTAACGTTTACACCTGATGTTTTTTTTTTCAAAATATGTAAGGTGATGTAAGGTGTTTCAGGTTAGCTTAGAAATAGGCAAAAACTAGAAATTAATTACGTTTATGATGTAAAATTTTCGAAACTTGGAATTTAACAGTTTTTTTTTTAAATTTGACTAAGAATGAGAAGCTTAGAATTTAGGATTTTTCTTATATATAATTAACAAATGTAACTTTCAAAAATAAATGAGAAAAATTTCTAAAATTGGAAATTTTATTTCAACTTACAATATTTGAAAATTGTTGAAATTTAGATCGAAATTTTAGAAATTTGGTGGTAATCGACGTTAACAGATAAAAACAAAAATTTATTGTACTTAGAAAATTTGAGAACGATTTGAGAAATTTTTAAAAAATTAGGAGTATTACCAAAGCAACCTTGATTATACAAGCCATAATCTAAAAAACGAAGCTTTTATAAGGGAATTAGAAACGAGGAAAAAACCAAAATTTCCATAGTAAAACACATAAAACATATCATCGGCCTAACTGTGAATTAACGTATCTGACATTTTTTCAAAATCGCATTTCTGATTCAAAATGGTTCATCGTGAGAAACTCTGTCTGAATTTTTGCACGTGTGTTGTTTCACCGTTAAGACGAAGATGTCTCCTAAGAGTTAATTAACGTTGGTGCGGGAATTCGGCTTCAGTTTCTCAAGACGAACATTTTAGTATCAGAGATGAGATTTTGAAAAAATATCAGATACGTTAATTCACAGTTAGGAAGACGATATGTCGATATGTCGTTGTAAATGAAAACGTTGCAAATTCTTAATTATGATTTATGAAATATTTTCATAAATGTTTGAATTTCAACATAAGTATATAAATCTCGTTTAAGTAAATCGTTTTCATTTTCTTGAAATAATTGATTTATTTAAACCAAAATATAAAAAAAAGTTCATAACAACAGCATTCAGGTAAAATTAATAAGAAAAGTTTACTACAAATCGTGTGCATTAAGTCAATAAACATAGATGGCAGTGATGACAGTAAACATTTTGAAAAATCATACCAAAAATTGCGACCTGGAGGAAATTTGTGTTCAAAAATTGTTGGAAAAGCAAAAGAAATTCACAAAATATTAAGAACGTGTCATAATTGTGTGATTAAATAATTTTTTTTCGTATTTCTCTGCCAACAATTATAGACATCTAACGTACACTAGTAAAACTAAAGGTAAATTTAGCAAGTATTATTTTAATTCGTCAGAGCCAACTGTGATGTATTTTTCAAAATGAAAGTTCGAAAAATATATTTTAGAAATAATTAAATTTTAATATTTCTTCAATTAATATTTACTTAATACCAATATTCCCTTCTTGTATATTACTGCTAAAGATATGTAGAACACTTTTGTATAAACATTTTGTAACATTTTAGCTGTTTTCATTGAAAAACTTAAAGCTAAAAAACACCATTTTTACTATGGATTCCTATGGAAATCAGTGAAAAGTTATACCACTAAAAAAGCTTATAAAAAATACGTCATAAAGATTATGGCTCTATCAGAGCCTACTGTATAAATAAGAGCCTCCAGTATCGACTGTATTTTTTACTAAGCTTAAAATAGGGTACAAACAATTTTTTCTTTACTATGAAACTATTTGGGAAAACGGTTATTTTCATTTACAAATTTAGTTTATTAGAAATGTGAGCTTTTGTTTTGTTTTTATATGAAAATGTTCATGAAACAAGTAATATTATTTGATTGAAAAATCGAGTCTTGAAAATGTTTATTTCTTAGTGAAAATCGTCATGAAAAATAAGTTACTTTTGAAATTTTAAATATTGTTGTTTTTGTAATATATGTACATCATCAACATAACTAGTACAATAATCATCTCTTTCATTGCCTCCATTCAAATTTGAATTCGAATATGTTTCTATGGTTATTTTGAATTTGAAAAGCATGCTAGATTGTTTTGATCTTTTATTTTCTTCGCACTCATTGTATTGATTTATTTTTGTCTGTTTGCTCTTTCTGATTTATTTTATTTTAATTGTTGAGCGGAGACGCGTTGTCTTTTTTCTTACCATTGGTTTTAGATGTGGACGTATGGTGACGTCATTAACCAGAATTGTCTCTTTTTAATAAACATTGTTGTTGTAGTAGAATGTTTTTTAATTTAATTTCCTTTATTTTATTTTGATTAGTGCTGGAAAATAGGGAAATTTGAGAATCTGTGTTTCAAATAAGTAAGACATTGAGTTGTTTGTTAGCGATTTCAAAAAAAAAAATATTTAACTGGGTTTAAGTTTTAATTCATGTTTTATCTTTTATCGGAATCGCGTTTTTTCATACAAACACTATGAAAATAAATGAATTTTTAGTGTTTCTATATTCCTTATTTTAAGTTCATTTTTCATATGCCAGCTCTATTCACATCAAGATGGTTCTGGCTCTATACTCTAGAAGGCTCTGCTATTACGTAATAATTGGACTTATACTACTTTATATACATTCAAACAAAATCATCGTCATTCATTAAAAGGCAAACAAACTTTTTGAACATAGTATTCTATTATGTACTTTTATTGTTTGTGTTTTTTACGTGAATTTTTTCAAGTGCAAAGGAAATTTTTACACGTCTATAACTTCGGAATCCGACCACTTAAGAGATCATAGCCATTCCACTTTTTTCTTATCTGATCAAGGTCCATAAGTCTGTCTTTATTTGTCTGTCTCATTTTCGGTTTATCAAAGGCATACTATTATCATTATTATTAATAAAAGTCCAAGCCTAAATGTAACAGCACTTTGCGGATTTATCATTGTTTGGATACAATCCAACATATAAAACAATAAAATACCGTTAAAGAATTAGTTCCTTATTCAATTACATAGTCAATATCCAAAATGAGAAATCGGTTAAAAATAAAAAAATAAAAATTTCTGCGTTAGTACATAAAGATTTTTTTTCCCGATTTTGTTTTAATACTATTTCAGATTTTGTGCTTTTAACGTCGTATTGTGTTTTTTGAGTTTTACTAGTATTGTGTTTTTTTATCCATTACAAAAGTTTTTTTTAAAACTATCGACCCTCGCTTTTTCTTTGGACTTCCTTTAAAACATTGATTGTATTGATTTTTAAACTTTAATATATTTACCTAGGCTTTCATTATTTGGACTTTCTATTTATAAAACGTTTCAAGTTGTTCGTTACACTACCCGTGCAATAATTTAATTATTCCTCTTAGTATTTTAGTTTAACAAATTTGGTTCCTGCTTTATTTAAACTGAGTGTAAATATAATTAACGTCAATGAATTGGAAATAAAGAAGTGTGCATCATGTCAATTAGTAATTAGCCTTTGTCGCGAATTAAAAATTAAAAATAATAAAAATAATAGGAGTAAAATAGTTAATTTCATTACAAAAAAATACAAATTTAATTATTGATTCAATGACCAATACAGAACAAGACACAATTCATGGTGTGAGTCAAAAATTGAATAATAATAATGACATTCTAAGTGAAAATCTAGACACTTCGCATGAAATATACCTTGAATTGAATCAAACTACAGTTGACTATTTCGACCATCATTATGTTTATGGTAATTTAACTAATGAATTAAATAATGATTTAACTCTTGAGGTTAATGAAGTAGTTGTCGATGGAGACTCAAATTTTGAAGATTCAATTTTTAACTGCGCAACCCAAGAAAAACCTCGAACTTTAAAACCTTGCCCAAACAGACAATCATTTAGACTTATAAATAGTACTAAATTCAAAGGAAATCTCATTGACAACAATGATAATATAAGCCGTGAAGGAATTCGCAATAACATTGACAGATGTTTATTAGAAATTGGTAATCCGTGCATAATTTCCTATCAAACTATTCGGAAATTGAAAAAAAAAAATGAAAAATATATTACAATTTACGGCCACTGTAAAAAGATTCCCGAAACAAAATATAAATTTATAATAAAAAAAAAATCTATATTAGAGATACTCGTAAACGGTGAGGTTTGCATCACACATGGTGGTGACAAAATATATAGACAAATGAGAGGAGCTAAACGCGATATATTAAAAAAACGATTGGAAGGAACTTCTTGTCATAACATCGCTCTCGATTTGGCTGGTGAAACTAACATAGAGCTGTTTAAAAAAGGAAATACGCAATCATTTGTACCCTCCACAACAATAAGAAAAATAAAATCTGAGTTACTTAAAAGTAACGATTTAGTTCGTGACTGTGATATAATTGATGTATGTCAAATGTCAATGGTAGAACCAAAACAAAATAAATATATGTATAGCATTTCACTTGATCCCCTAAAAATAATTTGTTTTAGAGAATCAACATTAAAACTACTAAGCAAATATGATGTTAATGCAATATATTTTGATGCTACTGGTAAGGTAGTGAAACACCCCACGTGCCAGCCTTATCATAGCTTTAAACGTATTTTATATTATGCGTGCGTAATAAATGTAAATTCACAATTAATTCCTATAGGAGAATTAATTTCGTCGAGTCATGACACAGACACAATAAAAGCATTTTTGGTAAATCTAAAAAAAAAAATGCCTAAGTCATATGTTCCTAAATATTTTGTAACCGATTGGTCTTGGGCTCTTATAAATTCAATATTGCAAAGCTTTAACTCAATGAATGTTGCGGAATATTTATATTTTACTTATGAAGTGTTAACATTAAATAAAAATCCACCAGCAAACAAAATAGGTACGTTCATATGTTGCAGCCATTTTGTTAATATAATTTCAACGCAAATTAAAGAAAAGTTCCCAAAGCCACTCAAGATACAAAAAATTTGATCTTACATAGACGTTTTTTGTATGATCCTTAATAGCGAAAATTTAGAAAAAATAGATATCATTTTTGAACATTTTTGTTTTATTTTATTTTCTAAATTTTCAATGTATAATGTATCTGAATCAATTAGACAAATAAAACAATTGTGTAATGGATTATACGGGTCGAGCGAGAATTTGAAAATAACTCCTTCAGATTCTGCAGAATGGAGACAATCTGAAAGAAGTTCATTTTTTAATAAACCTATATATAGTAGTAGTCCCTATTATAATCGATTTAACATAATCTTTGAGGCAGTAAAACAAAAAATCGCAGATGATAAAATACAAACCGATGGCGAAATAAATAAATTTTATAATGAAGATTTTATGCAATTCACGATCAAACGCTATATGTGGCATATTTACCGTTTTGGGGAATATGTTATGCAACAAAACTAGAAATCTCTGGGCGACTATCTAATGCAAGCGTAGAGAGTTGGTTTTCAATAGTGAAAAACCACTATACAAAACATGAAAGCCTACGACTTGGTAGATTTGTAAATGAACCAAATGAAGCAAAACTATTAAAGAGAAAAGTAATTGACAATCCTAATCTTGAAGACCCAGACAGTAATATACTCGAAGAAATGTGGAATAAAAAAATTAAATTGAAATATTCACCAAAACATTTCGGAAAGCGAGTTTTAACTCGTTTTTTGCAAATGAAAGACGAAAACTCAAGTTTAAGTCCATTAAAATCAGGCCCTAAAGAAGAGAATAGCTTCCATACCCTACAAAATGGATATTCTTTTGTAGAAGAAAATAATAAATTAATTAAAATAATTAATACGTGTGCCTTCGACTACACAGCACAAATTTTCCTTTGTTTATTCTTCGATACCGAGTATTTTAAAGGCCTGTTTCGCTCATCAAGTATACCGTTTTTTAAGTTTTTGAATGATCTTGCGAATATAAATTCCAATGATATTTCATTAATTTATAAAGAACGTTCTAGATTATTGTTAAATATTTACAAAAATAGTTCAGAGCTCATAACCACAACGAAAGCGACAAATTTAGATGCTACATGCCCAATATCATTTATTTTAGAACAAGTGCTTACATCTCCATTAACTGAAACGAGAAATTGCTTTAAGTGTAATCCTACTCCTAATTTAAGGCCAACATTTAATTTGCCCCTTGAGAATGTTTTTCACTTCAATCAGTTGTCACTCACAAATTTACAAACCTCAATAGATTTCGAGAGCTCAAATTGTCCGATATGCCAAGGATGTAGAACGAAACAATATTTTTCAAATTACGGTATTGTTATTGTCGATGTCAAACCAAACAATAATATTTACAACATCAAAATAAGGGATATTAGCAAAGCAACCTTGATTATACAAGCCATAATCTAAAAAACGAAGCTTTTTTAAGGGAATTAGAAACGACGAAAAAATCAAAATTTCCATAGTAAAACACATAAAACATATGGGAAATCATTTTTTTTTCTTAAGACAAATTTGTCAATGAAATCGTTACAAATTCTTAATTATGATTTCTGAAAGATTTTCATAAATGTTTGAATTTCATCATATATAAATTTCGTTTAAGTAAATCATTTTCATTTTCTTGTAATAATTGATTTATTTAAACCAAAATATAAAAAAAAAGTTCATAACAACAGCATTCTGGTCAAATAAAAAAGAAAAGCTTACTACAAATTGTGTGCATTAAGTCAATATACATTACATAGATGGCAGTGATGGCAGTACAAATTTTTGAAAAATCGTACCAAAAATTGCCACCTGTTGAAATTTTAAGTTCAAAAATTGTAGGAAAAGCAAAACAAATTCTCAAAATATTAAGAACGTGTGATAATTTTGTGATTAAACAATTTTTTTTCGTATTTTCTGTATAAATCTGAGACATCTAACGTACACTAGTAAAACTAAAGATAAATGAAGCAAGTATTATTTTAATTCGTCAGAGCCAACTTTGATGTATTTTTCAAACTGAAAGTTCGAAAAATATATTATAGAAATAATTTAATTTTTATATTTCTGCAATTAATATTTACTTAATACCAATAAACCCTTCCTGTATATTGCTGCTAAAGGTATGTAGAACACTTTTGTATACAAATTTTGTAACATTTTTGCTTTTTTCAATGAAAAACTTGAAGCTAAAAAACACCATTTTTACTATGGATTCCTATGGAAATTAGTGAAAAGTTTTTCCACTAAAAAAGCTTCTAAAAAATACGTCATAATGATTATGGCTCTATACTCTAGAAGGCTCTGATATTAGTCAACGTATTATCTTATTAGATGATGAATTTCAATTAAAAGGAATAATACATTTTGAACAGCTGAGTGTAAAAAATATGCCTGGCCACTTTCGTTCTTACATCAAGCGATATAATAATACGTGGGAACTGCATGACGATATGTTGCAATTTCCAATGGAAGTAAATTCGGCAACAAAGATAAATCCGGCAATTTTGATTTAATCTAAATATTAAATAAAATCAGGTGGCTCTTCGTACTAATCAGTAATTATTGATAATTAACAGCCGGTCGAGATATTGATAATAATTTAACAGCGATATAGTAAACTGTTGTAGTACTAATATTGTATTTTCATGACCATCTTTTGAATCATATACAGTTTTTGTACGAGCCAGTCCCTCCAAGATCACAGCCTTATCGCGGCGGAGTGGTTTGCGCATAGTAAAGAAGGGAGTTGGCAATACCAGACAGGGCTACCCATACTGGAATGGTAACTCTGGAGCTATCAGACAAATCGTGGTCACCTTATTATTAAATACAGATTATCATTTTGAACGTGCTCAAATTTTCGATCATATTATTCTTCCTTCTCAAGTTTGTTCTCTGAGATTGGTGTTACTTAGCAAAATGTAGAATCATTTTTTTCATTTTTGATCGTTTTGGTAATATTTGAAAATTTGTCATCATAGCCCAACCCTAAATTATGGAATACCACGTACAGATTTGGAAAGCCTAAAGTATCCTCTTTCTATTCTATATAGTGACTATGCGAGCCAATCTCTGAGATTTGTGTTATTTAGCATATGGTAGGATCTTGTTTCTCATATATTAATTTTTTCTTGAGTTACTCTATCAAACAATTGTACACTTGCGTAAAATATGTTAAAAAATTGTGTTAAATAAAATGTGTTAAATAAAATGTGTTAAAAAAGTGTTAAAAAATGTGTTTAATAACTTGAATTACACTGTTAAACAAATGTACACTTGCGTAAAATGTGTTAAAAAAAAAGTGTTAAAAACTTCACACCGGTCCCACTCTATACAATTAGATGTTTATATATCTGCAATTAAGTTTAGTAAATAATGTGAAAGAGATTTCTGGGTGGTAAGCGATCGTTAATGTATTTTCAATTGAGTTTATATTTGTACTTATTTTTATTTATTTGTTATATTTCAATTGAGATCACAATTGAGTTTATATTTATATCTATGATAGAATAGTCGGCAGTGTATTCTACAACAATACGTCTGCAAAAAGCCATGGCGGCGCAGGCGATATACAATGGGAATTCACTATTGAACCTTAACAGTATCAAAATAGAGCACCCAATGTAAGTAATCCGTTTACATTTCTCACAATAATTATGGTCTAATGTTGTATTTACTTGATCAAAGCAAATTATACAATTGAATGGTTCGCAGTTAAACCTTTCCATTATGATTTTTTTCGAATTTTTTGCGATAATCGATCATAGCTTTGCTATATTCTTTAGTACTTTTTGAGTGTATTTGGTTAATTGTGGTGTTATTTGAAAGCATATCTCCTGCGTAACAAATTAGAGGTCCACAATTGATGTTATCACGATGCAATGGCAACATATAATTAGAATGTGTGTGAAATGACAGTTTTTTATACTAAGGGTAGCAAAGTCCAATAGAACTTCCTAATTTTTTGCATAGATATAGCCGAACCCATAGCTCAACCGATAGCCATCATGTGATTTTGGGCAAGTACAAATTTTTTTATTAAATATTTGATTTTATACTTTGGTCATTGTAGTTAATCAATACATACCAAATATACAATTAAGGTTCTCTTGTAATATTTATTTGAAGTAATTAAATGCAAGCAGAAAACACCAATCTATCGATTTACGATGTATATTTTACGAAATAACGTCATGTTAAAATTAAACTACAAATAATTCCTATTTGCGGAAAGCATTGCAATTTAACAATCATAATGTTTGTTTTTGCATTACTAAACTAAAAGTTATTACATAAATTTCATGCATGAATTTCTAACTTTTCGTTTTTTAACCAAAATAAAATCTTAACAGAATTTCGATAAATGAATTTTTGTGCAGTTGCTTTTCTAAATTATCAAAATATAATTTTCAAAATAAATTTTAATAATCCATTTATGGATAAAATACCCCTTAATGTATCCATTTCAGTAGATATCTAATTATATTTAGTAAAAATTAGTAAATAGTTCATTCGCGTAGAATTTTTAGAATTTGTAGAACTAATAGAACTTAACAAATTAAAAGAATTTACAAGTACTTATTAGAATTTATAAAATTTTAAAAATGAATAGAATTTATTGTAGTTACAGAATTATTAAAATTTATAAAAATTATGAAATTTGTAAAAACCAAAAAAAATTATAAAATTTATAGAATTTAAAGAAATTTTCGAATTTATAAAATTTATAGAAACGATAAAAAATTTTAAAATTTATAGACTTAACAGAATTTATAAAATTTATCGAATTTCGAAAATGTATAGGATTTACAGATTATGCAGGATTTATGGGATTTTTTATTTTATTTTTATTTATATTTACTAACGATCAAAGTAAATGTTTTTTTATTGATTTAAAAACAATAAAAAAGAAATAAAGAAAAAGAAAAAAATGTCATACAATAATTTACAAAATATAAAATAAAAACACTTATTAAATAGTATAACATTTAATGTTTAATTTAAAATTAATTTTGTAACAAAATTGCCTTAATCGAATTAACCATTAATATGATTTAGAGAATTTATTTCCTCAATTGATTTGGGAATTTTGTTCCAAAATGAAAAGCAACGGCACTAGCACCGAGTTATTATGTATAATGTTCGAACAATTACGCGGTATAACAATTTGACCCGTTCTGGTTGATGAGGTAAACTCAATCTTATCAAATAGATATAGATATTTTGGAACCATCCTTAAAATTAGATGGCTCGTCAAGGCCTGATTATGTCCAAGAACAGATTTGGCGAAACCTGAGACATGATCATAACGATTAAGATTATAAACATATCTGATACATTATTAAATGAAACTTGCAAAATATGCTTATGTTGCAGCAGCAAATAGATTCTCAATTCAGTGGAATACATACACTTATGGAATTTTAAACTGTACAGAATTGAATTAATTTCATTAATTGTTAATCCTAAACTCTTAACGCTTGCTTTAGGCTTGATATGGTGTGTTTTGATAAAATTAATGCTTTACACTTAGATATATTTAAGCAAATGACATTTTTGGCAGACCAACCGTGAATATTATCTAAATCTTCATTCAATTTTTCGAAATTTGACTCAATATGGTTAATTTCCCAACTAATATAAATCTGGCAATCATCAGCATAAACATTAAAATTTACAAAATTTCATATTGTTCACCAGGCCATTAAGAAATAGACTAAATAGGAGAGGTCCTAAAATACTACCCTGAGGAGCACCAGAAACCACAGCCCTATCATCAGAAAATGAGCCATTAATTTGTACTCGTTGTTTTCTTCCTGATAAAAATGATGTCGTAAGTCTTAACGTAGTTGGTGAAAATTGAGTACATAACATACGTAAGTTTCTGAATAAGTAAAAGTAAAGCAGTAAAGGCCTTATTGAAGTCTAGAATCACCAGAACAGCAAATCGGTTTTTTTTATCTAATGACTGGGCAAGTAACCAAAGCAATCGAATACTGTGATGTTTACGAAATCCTAATTGATGCACATTAATAAAATTATTTTGGTTAACAAATGTCTGTATTTGGTCTTTTAAAATTGTTTCAAAACCTTTAATATTATAGGAGTAACGGATATTGGTCTTAAGTCATTACCACTTCTGACATTCTTTGTTTTTGCCAAGGGTGTAACCAGGGCAGTTTTTCAAGCAATAGGAAAAACCAATTTAGTAATGCAGTCATGTATTATTATTTTTACTGAAGTTATTACCAATGGTAAAAGAAGTCTAATGAAAGCAGGGCCCAATTGATCGTCCCCTATTGCAATGGCTTTACTGGTATCATTGTCATCAACTACGTTAAATTGCAATAAATTTTCACTACTGTCATAATATAAATAATAGTTATATCAGGCATAGATATAGATACCGAATTCTTAGGAATAGTTGTAAAATGGAGATTTATGTCGTCAGTTTTATTGATCTTGACAGTAACTCTGCCAATAAAAATTCTACTTTACCACAAGTAAAACTGTCTACTAAAGTTATGTTTGAAGTTATGTTTGTCAGTTATGTTCGAAATATTATTGTTTAAACTACGAGTATTAATATGTGTAACTTTAATCCGATCCGAATGTGATAATTCGTTGCTAATCAAAGCAGATTAAGTCGTTGTAATTAATTGTTCTTTCTAAAAGCAAGATTTTAAAATATTAGAAATATTAAAGTGAAGTTGCAAATATCTGTTATTGCTAAGTAGCTAAGTATTATCTTATTTCCAATGGTAGTTCAACAGGCTAGTTTTTTGAATTGTAGTTGACAAATGGATTTACAATTATTCCAGCAGCCCAAAATTGTGATTCAGATACCTTCTGTCCATTTTATTTGTAGAATTTATAGAATTTATAAAATTTAAAGAATTTATTGAATTTATACGTATATTTATATATAAATTATTGAACTTATAAAAATTGTAGAATTCATATAAAATTTAAAATTTAAAGAAATTATGAAATTTTTGGAATAAGTAAAATTTTAGTTTTAGAATTTAGAGAACTGACAGAGTTTGTTGAGAAGAGAGTTTGAATTTGTCGAACTCACAGAATTTACAAAATTTAAAGAAATTTTAAAATTCATAACAATAAAGATTTTGTAGAATTTAGATTGATAGAATTTAAAAAATGTTTAGAGTTCAAGCAATTTAAGAAATTTACAGAGACTTAAAGAATTTATGATTTAAACAATTGATTCATTTTATAAAATAAATAGAATTAAAATAAAGAATTATACAATAGAATTAGAATTATACAATAGAAATATATAAAATAATATTTATTAGACTGGATAATGTTTACGATTTATACAATTTATAGAATTTATGAAATTTGTAAAAACCAAAAAAATTATAAAATTCATAGAATATAAAGAAATTTTCGAATTTATAAAATTTATAGAAACGATAGAAATTTATATAATTTATAAACTTAACAGAATTTATAAAATTTATTTTATTTGAATAATTTATAGAATTTTTCAAATTCATAGAATTTGTTGAACTTATAAAATTTATCGAATTTAGCAAATGTATAGGATTTACAGAATATGCAGGATTTATAGAATTTAAAGAAGTGACATAATTTATAGGAATTATGGAATTATTTAATAGAATTATCAAAATTTGTAGAAGCCACAGATTACATAAAATTTATAGAATTTATAGAAAATATGAAATTTGTAGAATAAGCAAAATTTTAGTGTATAGAATTTAGAAAACTGACCGAATTGAAACGGTTAGTAGAACTTCTAGAACCTATAAAATTTAAAGAGTTTATAAAATGTATAGAATAGTATGAAACTATGTACGACTCTATTATCTAAAAAAAGTTATTCCTATAATTACAAAAGGAAAATAAATTTAATTACTTTGGATTTAGTTAAAAGTGCAATAGAAAATCTATGGCTATCTAATCATTAATCCTAACTCTAAATAATATATTTTAATTATGTCAATTACTTAAAGTTGTAAACAATTTTTCAAATCGCACTAACATTTGTAACTATATTAGAAATAATAATGTTCCAAGCAATACAACTTAATTAGAAAAAACCATTGTCAACGAAGCATCTCAGAACAATTGTTGTAGTATCAGTTGAAGACCCAAATAAAGGTAAATGGAAAGGATTAGTTAACTTAAACCAAATTACCTTTCAATTTAGGTAATTTAATAACACTGAGTCAAATGAAAATACAGCAGCAAAAAATGTTTCTGACGTGTCAAAAAGTTGAATGAAAATCCTACCAAACTGGTTTATAAAAAAACTGATTTCAACTTCATTTCAGACAGTATTGGGAAAGAAACTTTTCTACCTAACAAACGAGTATTTTGGAATCGTGTGTTTATATATAGGTTGATAATATTTTGGATAATTTAACAAAATTTACTGGCTGCTTAATAAAATTAAAGAATATGATGTGCTAAAAAATCATTTCACAATTAGAACTTATTGTGGTCATCGAAATGTAAAGAGAGCATCCCGGAAATATAAACTTGTTAATAAAAACTAAAGCCATGGAATTTTTGAAATCTAAATTTACGGTAACTCATGAATGGTTAAATAATAATCAGTTGCTGTCATTTACCCTATACAATTGTACAAGATATAAATAAACACTTCCCAAAATGCCCAGCAGACTCTAAACAAATTTTAAAAAAATTCTAGCATCGTTGTTCATGATAACAAATTATCAGGATATTATAAAAATTTGGGAAGATCTAACAGTAATATTAAGATCTAAGTTTATTACAAGAAAAATGTAACAAACATTAGGTTCCGTCGCCCAATTTATATTTTAAAGATTTAAAAAAAATTGTCGATGAAATTGGTGGAATTAATAGTTTTTTAATATAAATTTTCAAAGTTTGATATTAAAGAAATGCAAGGCAAATTTGCCTTTATGGAGTGGTATCTTAAATAATGGCGTTTGACATAATAATAGCCACGAGTAAAATTATTGTGACACTGTAAAACGTATATTCAAAATATCAACCAATATTGGCAAATTGCCAACTATGCAAACAAGGACGTTTTATTAGGGATATTCACAAACGAAATGTTACGATTTATCGGTAAAATTCGATAAAGTCTATAAATCTTAAAAAACTTAATAAATTCTATAAATTTTGTAAATTCCATCAATTCTACAAATCTATAAATTTTATAAATTCTGTATATTTCATAGATTCTATGGGTTCTAAAAATTATTTCATGTATGTAAATTCTATAAATTCGACAAACTCAAATTTTAATTTTTTTAAATTTCATAATTTCTATAAACCAATAAATTCGGTAAATTCTATAAATTCTAATAAAATTTTGAATTCCATTAATCCTAAAATATCAGTAAGTTCTTTAAATTCTCTAAATCCTATGGTTTCTGTAAACACGATAAATTCTATAAATTTCATAAATTCTATAAATCTTACAAGTTCTAAAAACTTCATAAATTCTATAAATTTTATGAGTTTTATAAATTTATAAAATCTATTAATAAAGCCGTACAAATTAAATCATAAAATAATTCATCCTAATAGCCTAGGTCTAGAACGACAAAATGTTACGTTAGTCGATAACTTACTCTACGAATTTACGATTGCTGCTTATATATCAATATGACAAATTGGTGGAATATAGTGAATACAAAAGGAAAATTCAAGGATAATTTTAAAAGATTGGAATCAGCTCTGCCTAATAAATCGATAAACGATGAAAATTTTTTGTTTTTAGAAAAAAATTTAACTTGGCTCGATGTTTGGAGCTCCAGTACTAATAATAGTGGTACCCTAACAACGAGTACTTCAAAGACTCTCAAGCTTACCACTCGAAAACTATTATGGATGTAATAAAATTTTGTTTTTCTTACTGTAATGTTTTAATCGGAAAATTACAATCCGACATTTTGCAAGGTAGATTCAGGCTATATTGTTCATTAGCTGGCTGCAGCTATCGAGTAACTTACACAGAAGTCATGGAATGTGAGAAGAAAATAAGATTACATGAACAGATCATGTACACAACAAAATTTTTATATGCAGTCAAATAATGAAAACTCATTATACGAAGAAATGGATTTAACCAATTTTGAGAAGATACAACGATTCTTATCTGCAAAAAGTCGAATTCGACAACGTCAAACAACTGTATATGTAACAGAATACTCAGCTCATAGCACATTAAAAACACAAAACTGTATGTCTTGTGACCATTTATTTTTGTACGATAAAGGAACCCTAGCCAATTCACACCACTTCGAATATATCCAACGTGGAAGGCTATCTGTTTTGATAATATACTTCTGAATAATTCTACAAGGAAAATTAATGATGAGCGCCATGCATTAAACGATAGCACAAATCGAAAAATTTTGACTTGTAAATGAATTATTTATACACATTTGTATACACACAAGCCATTATATTTTAAAACATTTTAGAATTGTTCAACATAATAGTTCAGTCGAAAAAGCCCTTAAATAATCAGCTTCATCTTGAATCACTTAAAATTTTCAATAATCTAAGTCACAATTTCATTAAACCAGATGAACTAAAAGACAACGTGAACAAAAAATCACGAATCGAATCAGGCTGGACTGTCTACACATGTATGTACATTGTTATATTAGAGAAAATTCAAGATATTCTTTCCAAATATATGGTATTTTGAGATCAGCAAATTGATTTGGACTTAAAAAATTTCTGAATTTCTGAAAATCGATCGGAATGCACTAATTTTAGCATGGAGATCCTTTGCAAATCATTTCACAGGCTCCCAGAACAATGCCTATTCTCAAGATTCGATCAATCAATTCTGGTGGACGGTAGGTATCAATTTTAAAATTTAATGCATTTAATTTTAGTGCAGAGCGAATTTTTTCAATTGATTTGAAAAAAACGAAATAAACTGTGTAGCGAAGTTTTAAACGCCGTATTTACGATTCATTTATCGCTTTACAATATTTCGGAAACATGCGTGACATTCAAATGCACTAAAAATCATTTTACCAGAACGAATGACGATATATGCGATTAATTAAATGCGAATTAAGTTTATCTTAAATTAATATTAGATTTTACAACAACAACAAACCTGCTTTTGTATGTATTTCAAGTTATTGAGGATATTGAGGGCGAACCAAATCGTGATTATAACTGTAATGGAATTTTCGTACGGCTAGGGTTGTAAATAAGTGTTAAAAAAATTTACTAACGTTAAAAAATGTAGCTACACAAAAAAGGGCCAAATGAGAAATAGAAAAGAAATCATTTGCTGAAATTCAATTTAAAGTTAATAATGCAAAAAGGTTTTACAAAATTGTCGAAACTTACCAAATTTGGATTTAATCAAAACGTTATTATGTTATTTCAATTAATTTAATAAACCATTAAAAAGTTTTGAATGACTATAATGACTGTCTATATGTATTCCACGGATTAAAAATATAATAAGCTTGTTAGTCGCGCATATGCCATTCTCTTATGATGGGTTGGCCTCAAATGATAAATTTTGAAAAATTAACAAATTTTGCGAAAGTGATTTGGGAACGGCACTACACTAAGTCAATTAACACAAATCTCAAAGATTTGTTCATGTACTCGCTATATTCAACGGTTCGGGATTACAATAAGCTGATAAGACGTGCCTATATGCCATTCTGTTATTATGGGTTGGGCTCAAATAAAATCATTTTCAAAAAATATCATAATTAATTTTCAAATCTTAAAAAAATTTTCGAAAATGATTTGGAAGCAAGATGATTTTAAGTCAATTAACAAAAATTTCTGAAATGTGCGCATATAGTGACTAAGTATGTTGAAAAAGTATACAAATAGGAATTCAAATCACTTACTGTAATTTTGATTGGAGCCGCAGGAATCTTTCAAAAAAAATTTGAAAATTAATAATTTCCGTGTACTCTCCGAAACGTTTCGTTCTTTAGCCTTCACACAATCTTTCATGCAGGAGAGCCCGTTTATAAGGATCCTCATTCATATGGAGCGCCCAAGCCAATGGGACCCATTTCACTCAAACAAGAGATACGAAACATCTGGTTTGCCAGTAGGCAATTGGTTGACGGTTCTGTGGCCCCTTCGGGTCGTCTAATTAATGATAATTAATTAATAATTAATAATCATTAATATTTAATAATTACAAATTAAAGCGTCCTTGTACGATACAAAATTTGTCGATTTGTTAATTTTCAAAAACCGATATATATAGTCACACAAATTTTGAGAAAATGGTTTGGAAGCGGTAATACACTAAGTCAATTAACACAAATTTCATAGGGATGTGCTCGTGTAGTGAATTTATTTTATGGAACATAAAGTATCCCCTTTTGTCATTTTTTTATTAATGGGTTGAGTTCAAGCAACAAATTTTTAAAAATTATGTTTATAACTATAATGTTTTAAATTAATTAAAATTGCCGGATTAATTTTGGTTGCTGCACTGATTTCAACAGGAAATTGCAACATATGCATATCGTCGTGTAATTCCCAATTATTATTGTGTCTCTTAATATAGGCATGAAAATGACAATTCGAATTTTTCAGCCTCATCGATTCAAAGTGAATTATTCCTTTTAATTGGAGATCTTCATAATCTAGGGATAATTGTTGGCTAATCGTCTCGGTCGCTCTGCAAGGCATTTCGAACAACAGGATCTCTCAAAATCTATGGTTTAACGTTAGTAAATTTTTTTAACAATTGTCTACCACTTATTTCTTACACTTTGTTCCAGTGTAAACCTACATTTTAAATTAACGTTAGAAATTTCACTCCGGTATCAGTTCCAATCAAAATTCTAAGTAATATAATCAACAGAAATTTTGAAACCCTACAACCTCTCTATATGTAACATTTTTACCACCAACTTCATCTCTCCAATACATTCGATTGTCCCGGAACTTTTTATATACTGGGTATGTACAAAATTTTAAATTTTTGTCAAAAATCTGAATTTTTGCAAAAAAAAAATTATTCCAAAGAATTATGCTGTTTTGTAATTGTATTTTGACGTCATATTTCAGTTTTTATTTTCTGCTTGAATTTGTGGAAATGTTGTCAGGCGCGGATACAAAGGGATAGGGACGATCGCCCCCACCAAACGCAAACAATTAAATTTCTCGACGTTAAAAAAACATCGATTTGATTTAGCACTAACAGGTGAAATACCATAAAGAATTGATAATTAATTTCGTACCTCCGAAAGATTAAAAATTTCCTTTCTCTGAACATAACAAAAATGTAAAATTGAAAAGCGGTTCTTTAACCATAACCATTTAACTGCCTTCCCTTGGTTGGTGTATTCTGACTTTCAAAAAAGGTTTGTTCTGCAAATATTGCCCGTGTTTTACTGAATCAAATCTAGATGGAATGCATAACAGTTGCTCTCAAAAAATGTGTAGTATCAAAAAACCTCTAGAATGGTTTGCAAAATTGTGTGGTAAAAACGGATCTTTAAACGTCCACAATGAAAATAAATATCATTCTGAAACATTCTGGGTTATAAGATATTATTCGACTTACTAAAGAGTATAGGGTGATAATTCCCGACAGATGCTGAATCCCGGGAGTCGGGATTGAGAATTTTTCAATTCCGGGAATTCCCGAGATCCCGGGAATTAAAAAATATAATAATTTCCTGGTCAATTCACAAACATTTTATGTAAAACTCACTAAAAACAGCAGTTGCAGTTGAAACATTGTTTTTTGTTCATCGGATTATCACAAACACATTGCGATAAAAATTTTGTTACGTAGACCAGACCGTTTCTTACTACAAAAGTTCGATGAATTTGAAAACAAACGTGTCGCTTCTTACTGAAGTTTGCTTCAACGCCTCCAAAAAATTTGAAGGAACAACCAATGTCATGTCAAAGATAAGTTTCC
Organism: Tipula helvola; assembly: GCA_963556165.1. Classification (NCBI taxonomy): domain Eukaryota; kingdom Metazoa; phylum Arthropoda; class Insecta; order Diptera; family Tipulidae; genus Tipula; species Tipula helvola. The sequence continues at coordinate 109,011,159 of OY744482.1, forward strand.
TACTGCTGTCAAATCATCAGTCAAATTTTCTGATTCGAAATCATTTAATCGGGTTTCGATTTCTTCGCTCAGTAATTCTTTGATTTAAGCTTTAGGTTACGCGACATTTTGACAAACTATTGTATTGCCCGTCATAATTCGTTAGACAAATCAATAGTTTGACTACACTAGATTTAGCACGACAATTAAAGTCGATCAAGTGTTCAACATTTAATTTTATAGGATCCAAAACGTTTAGTAATGTTTGAAATCTCTCCGAGTTCTTCTCTGAATAGAAATTAGACAAACTCAGGTCGTTTAGGGTTTTATAACACAGTCACGTAATTTTAGCAAACGGACGATCTTTGTTTCTGCGCTGTTCCATCTTGTTTTACAGTCAAACGGTCAATTTAATTCTTTCCCACGGTTAGCTGTAACATGATTCTCAATTTTAAAATCCTTGCTAAAATATGTAGAAATACCGGGAAATGGTTCTTGGAAATTCCCGGGAACCACCCTCTACTAAAGAGGCCTGTAAACGCACTTAATATATCTTAATATATCTAATAAAAGAAAGACCTCTAATCAAAAGAAAAGGCGACTTTTTTTGCAAAGGATTATACAACCGAGACCGATTACAAAGCACTTGCTCGATTCAGTGACTATTAAAGTTTAAAAATTAATAATTTTCTCGACCAATACGTAAATATTATTAAAATTAATTTCTTATTCAAAAAAAATTATAAATTGTCATACGCGCTTCAAAATTTACCATTTCTATGTAATAAACCCTGAATAGTACAAAAAATTATAAACGATATAAGAAAATCGTTAAATTGTTCCCACTAAGATCGCGCACAAATTTATAATTAAGTAAGTTAAAAAAAAAATCCAATTAATTATTTATTACACGTACAAAAAATAATTAAAATTAAATTAACTTATAATCATTTTTATTTCTTTATTACTTGTACAGCAATAAATTGTTTTTTATATTTTAAATATCATTCTATAATTTAATTTAATTAGATTTACTTAAGTAATTAAGATTTCTTTCATAATACATGCATAATATATAAAATGCATCACAAATGAAACTATATTATGTTATATACGTTATAACTTAACAAATTGATTAAGCATACATCAAAACTATAAAAAATAAAATCGAAAAGGTAAACGAACAAGAAAAAGCTTCAAAACATTTTGTATAAATAACAATAAGCTGATTGAACAAGGATATAATGAAACTAAACAAAGTTTATTGATCTTATACCTCAAAGCAAAAGGACCTCTGATATTACACCTTTTACAAGAACTACTTGCATGAAAAAAAAAAAAAACTTTTAAAAATTCCATAACAAAAACTCGGAAATGATAAAATATTTATGTGTCACTTTGCTTCTTAATTGCAGTATATTTAAGACAGCAAAAAAAAATATACGCGCACCAACAACAACAACGAAAAGTTTAAAAAAGTATTAAGATTACAGATGAGTTTAAAAATAAAAATGAATTAAGAAGAAATTTACAACAACAACAACAACAAAAAATTATAAATAAAATTAATTAATTGTATGTTGTTAAGACGGCAGCCAACAACAAAAATCATTCAAATTTTCTCCAGAATAGATTTTTATATTTTTTTTTTATCCATTTTTGCGTTGAAATCAAATGGCAACGACCTATCCATTACAATAATAATAAAATTTATTTTTATATATAAAAAATAAAAATTGCTGATAGTGAGTCAGAATAAGAGATCAAAATATTCTTTTTAAGCACAACACAAAAAAAAATGTTTTTATACAACATCTTAAAGATATTGTGAAGAGAGTGAATAATATAAGAATTAAAAATTCATAATTTTATCAGTTTTTTTTTTGTTTGCCGTATTCCTTATATATATATATATATATATATATATAAATATAATAATGATGTTAATTTTAAGTAAAAATAAAAAAATCAGCATGATGTTCAATATTAATTTAAAATAATAAAATGAAAAATAAATTTTTACTACTCACCATTATTTATTTCGTTTACATATACAGTACGATATATTTATTTTATAATTTTTGTGAGTGTGTGTTGTCTTAAAGAACAAATTAACAGGAGTAGATTGAATCCAAAATATATACAAAATATGTGAGAAAATTAATTTCCGAACACTAAATTAGTAACAATAATTTTTCACTTATAACACCACACTTTTACCTTATTTATGTATATCGGCGAATCACTTAAATATAATTTTTATCACTTTTATCACTATAACACTATTTTTTATTTCGATTTTTTTATCACTTAATCAATACATATAAAATACAAAAACAAAAAAAAATATTTTTCTCATTAAACACCAACATCACACACATATTATTATTTCAAAATCACGAAAAAACTACTTTGCATAATCTCATTAAATTTTATTTATTTATTTATTTTTTTTTATAATTTTCCTTAATTTTTATTTTTTATTTTTTTTTTTTCAATCAAACAAACAAACAAAAAAATATAAAACAGAACCACTTTGCTAATACCAAAAAAAAAAAAATCAAGAACTTTAAAAACACCACAAAAAAATTTATCTTTACTTCATTTCTTATATTTATTTACTTTGAATAAAAAAAGAATTTGTCTTAACTTTTAAAAAACTTTTTTTTGTTTTTTTTTTCCTTTTAACCCATAAGTAAGAAAATAAAAATACACACAAAATAAATATAAATAAACCAACCGCTTCAAATCAAGTATTAAGAAAGACTGCGTTAAGTAGTAAGATTTTTGCTTGAAATAATAAAAAGTAAAAAATAAAAAAACGTAATAATAAGACAACAGAAGAAAAAAATAAAGTTTGCAGAGCAATTTTCTTTCACATTAAAACGAGCAAAAAAAAAAAACTTATGGATAGAACTATACGTATATACATAAATTTATAAGAAAAAAAAAAAAAATCTTAGCGATGGGTTTACAATACCACAATCTAATGAATGATGGTGTGTGAGAAACTATCTTAAACAAAAAAACAAAACAAAAAAAAAACTTTTAATAAATAAAACAAACCAAAAACACAACATAAGACAATAACAACAACAACAAAATTAAAAAGAAGTATGTATGCACCGTCATAAAAATGATGGACTACTTTTTATTATTATACGTTTTGGTTGAGATGGTTTTGTTGTTGTGGTCTTCGCGATATTCTCTCCAAAAACCTTACCAAAGAAAATAAATAAAATTTATATAAAAAAAAAAGAAAAAAAAAATTAAAAAGAAAAGAAGAAAACTTTTCTTCTTCACTTATTTTTCTTTGTTTTGTTTTATTATGTGCACGCAGGGGATTCGTACTTGATTACGTTTGAGGACTAAATTCGTTCATTTATATAACAAAAATTCTAATATTTATTATATTAGAGGTTGTGATATGCCAAATCAACTAGGTATACAAGCCGTCAGCATCAGACCAATTTTAAAAGAAGCTTAATTTAAGGGTGATACGTTTGACGATTTTCCATAAGAACCCATGTAAAATTGAACATTTTTGATAAAAATTTTATGAATGAAAAATGCTCGTAACAGAAAATATTTTTATGTTTATATTTAAATCAAACCTTTAAGTATAACATATTTTAAAACTAATAACCTAAATTTAGTAATTTGATTAATATAATTAAAATAAAACTGTACAAATTTAGCTTTTCTTTGTATGGTGGGTATTACATTATCACATTTATATAATTATATAAATATAATTATATTTGTTTACAAAGAAAATACTGTTATATTTAGGTTCAAGAAGCTAAATATAACAGTATTTTCTTTGTAGAAAAATATAATTATATAAATGTGATAATGTAATACCCGCCTATGTCTATAAAAAAAACACAGTACGAACTTATAAAAACGAAATCAATGACGTAGGATATTATGAAGTTAGCTACACAACGTTTTTTTTTCGATTTTGAAAATATTTTTAACAGTGCAATAATTCTGTTAAATAGGAAACTTAAAACAGTATATGTTATTGTTATTTTAACGTTTTAAAATGTTATTCTATTGTAACAGGTAAGTATTTTCACGTAATTTAAGCATTTAAACTAACGTACATATTATGTAGTTAATTTATTTAATATTTTATTTTATTTGGTGAAGTATTTTTAGCTTTTCAAATATAGAATTTTGTATGTATTTCACGAGATAAATATCACAAATATTGGACAATTAAATGCTTTGGTTGATACAAAGAATACATTCGGTTGTTATCGATACTCAAGTTAACCAATTTATGCTAAAGATTGGCGTCACTATTCAATTTATCGAATATCATACTGGGGTGTTAAAATCAATCAATGGCATCGATGTAACCAACGAAGATTCAAACAGCGGAAGAAATTTACATTGGACTTGTAGATATTATGAACAAATGAACATGATAAAGCTACCAAATGGCCACAATTTTTCCTAGTCCCTAGTCCATTTCTCTGTTAAAAACGTTCACCATGTACCCGGCCTCCGAAGCAAAATGATCAAAAAGTATTAAAAAAAAGTGTTCAACTATTAAAAAAATTGTCAAACTTTAAAATTAAAAATATATTTTATCCTTTTGTAGTACAATCCTGCTGTTTTTATTCTTTATTGGCGACCAGCCAGCATATATCATTATTTTATCATATCGGCTAAATTGAGCCCGTTTAATTTTGACGTGGACATTATTTATTTATACTAACTTTATTTTGCTTCTATTTTTGTTCTTAAAAGTAAAATAAAATATTGACCACTTAGGTATTTATTTTAAATTTATTATATTGTATGTATCTCAGTTACACGAGTATTTATTTACGAATAATTAGTTTATTGCCACACGTTACCCCAGCTAATATTGACAGATTGTTTTTATGGAGAAGATAAATTTAAACTAATCGTCCGCTACACCAGAGAAAATAGTACATTGTGTCATTAGGATTAAAAGTGATACTTTGTTTGACGAGCAATTATATTTGCATGCGAGGCGAAGCGCAGCATAGCCGAGCAAATGCAAATATTGCGAGTCAAACAAAGTCACTTTTAATCCGAATAACACATACTATTTTTTCTCCAACGAATAGTTCATATTGTATCGGTTGTATATTACTAATTATACGAGTAAGTACAAATTATGTAATTAAAACTTCAAAATTGAAACTAATTTTGTTCAAATATTTTGTGAAACTAAGGAGACCATGGCTTTTGTTTGGTTTGACTATTGTACGCGTCAAACTGCAAAGCTATAATTAAATATTTTCTTTCTTGCGAACAAAATGTTTGATTCATAAGATTTATCAAATTTACCACCGGATGTGGTTGAAACAGGAAAAGAAATTGTATTAAACCTATTGCCATCAAAATCACGTAAGATTTATGAGTGCGCATATAAGCGGTTTTTACTGTTTTTTTTATATACATTATACATATTATTGGGTCTTCACTATATTTTTTTTCTCCTAGTGTTAAAAGTGCCTACTTTTAAACAAAGGATTAAAAGTGTAGCTTAGCAACACACACATTTTTTAAAATAGTAAGAAAAAGGCCAACTTTAATACCCAAAAACAGTATTAAAAAAAAAGGCTTTTAAGACGTTGGGAGAAAAAATGAATTTTAGAATTAAATACAAAGTTTTTACTTTTAAAATGTTCCAACTTCAGTAAGGATAGACAAAACATTTTAAAAATAAATCCGACTTTATTTAAATTAAAATAAAACGTTTTATATGATAACTCTGTACATTTTTAACCCGAGAAATGTATTGAAAACGCTTGAGTTTAAAATTGTAACACTTTGAAATTAAAACTGGGCAATTTGTGTATACATCTGTGTATATTTTGTTTGTACATGTATTCATATTTATACAGGTTTATAGGAAAGAATAGGACAACAAATAAATCAAAACTGAATTAAATATTGAAGATGATGAACTCCAACTAAAAAATTTATTGCGAGAGTTTAATTTAGATCAAATTTTACCAGATCTTAAAGGTAAATTTTTAAAATTCCAATCAATAATTTTACTTAAATATGGCAAGGTTCTTACGCCAACAAATTGATGTTAAATCATTTTCAGCCGTTGATATAAATTATCGCAGCTTAGCATTTATATCAAAAGACGAAATCTACGGAGCTATAAAATCATATGAACTGAGAGCTGAATTCCGAGAAAAACTATGTAGCAGTATGGAAGAAAAAGACGGTAATTTGGACAATAAATACATTCTTCAACACAAATTAACAATTTTTCATTCTAGCTTGGTATTGACAATACCACAATTTCAATGAATTGAAAGGTAGGCGACTGGCTCAATAATAATTCGCAAGCAGAAATTAATACTCCAACAATGTCACGGTCAGGCAATAAAACTACTCAAATTCACTCACCACCTTCACAACTGGTAAATATACTAAAATGTGTTTATATATTGCAATCATTTTTCTAAGGTAACTTCTATGTGAAAACACACGAAGATGATTGAAATGATCGAAATAATGCGTGTGAAGTTTATCCTAAACTTGTCCTAAACTTATCCTAAACCTTACAATTCCGTTACACTGTTAATTTTTTTTGTTCCTAATAAATAAAATGACTGCCGTATATTTATTGAAACTAATTTTGACATTCTTTTAATTAAAAAAAACGTTAAAATCCATAAATAAATATCGGGGGAATAGGGGGTACACGATCAAATAATTTAAATATAGTCATTCAACAGAATTTCACTTTAAATTTATTTCCGTCTCGAAGTAATTCGAGTACTACCATTCGTATGTCAATGAAATTATGATGGCTTACGTAACGGAGCATTAATGGCAACAAAAATGTTTTTGGGGAATCAGGGGAATAGGGGGTACATGAAGTCAAATTATTTAAATATAGTCATTCAACAGAATTTCACTTTAAATTTATTCCCGTCTCGAAGTAATTCGAGTACTACCATTCGTATATGTCAATGAAATTATGAAGGCTTATATAATCGGGGAATCCCCACGGTAGACAGCGTAGATTATTATAATAATTTTAAGAACCGTTTAATTTGCTTAGGCCATTTTGAGATTAACTGTCATTGGGTGACAAGGCCCGCAATTTCTTGTTTCTCATCCCTAACCGGTAATAGTTATTTAACAGAGGATTTTTATATGTCTGCATCGCTCAATTAACTAAAGGGAAAAACTCTGTCTGTTTAGATCCTTATCAGGTCTTAAAAGTTTTTAATAAACATGTACTTTTTAAATACGACGAAAGCTCGGACAGACAGTTTGAATTAGAAATTTTTCCAGAAAATAGGTACATTTTCTTTCCACTATGCATTAATGGAAATCATTGGGTTTTAATTTACATCGACATGGATGAACAGGTAATTATTACTTACGATCCATTATTTCATAAAAAAAATTTAAAACCTGAAGGGGATCTAGCACAAAATTACCTAACAGAGTTAGGCAAAATGCGCAAATTGGACTATCCGATTTTTTCAATTCAAGCAAACGAGGCTTTCCCAAAATAAAAAGATTCTTTTAATTGCGGAGTTCTTGTAATTTACAGCTTGGACCTTTTAGTAAACTCTAATTTTACCATAGAAGTGCATTTGTCTGAAAAGGAAAGTTATCTAACGGCTTTGAAACAATTTAGACACAAACTTCAAAAATTAATACTGACAAATTCACTGTCTGTAAAAGATAATTAATTGATCTGTTTTGATATTGTGACACAAAACGCCAATAATAATAATATTTGTAAACAGGGTCAAAGAAAAATTCACGTGGTCTGTAAGTCCGAAAAATTTTTTGAGCATGATATTTGTAAATATTGCCGTTAATTTTCACGTGAGATGAATGTGTTTTTTTTTTTTTTTTAGTGAATTATTATTATTATTTTTTTTTTTTGTGGTCAAGTTGACGTGTATGCAAGTGGATAAACAAACGATTCGCTTCTCCTGCAGTAACTGCATGCAACTTCAGCAAGTGTTCACACTGCCTCTTCGTGGCGGCCACTGGTAACTACTCTGTTAAAAGAATAGGCTAAAGTGTGAGGGCTATGGCGGGTTTTGAGTGTTTGACGGTGGGTTAACAGCCCAACCTGTAAAGGCTTTTGTTTCGAATAATTTGACTTCATGTGCCCCCTATTCCCCTGATTCCCCAAAAAATTGTTGTTGCCATTAATGCTCCGTTATATAAGCCATCATAATTTCATTGACATACGAATGGTAGTACTCGAATTACTTCGAGACGGGAATAAATTTAAAGTGAAATTCTGTTGAATGACTATATTTAAATTATTTGATCGTGTACCCCCTATTCCCCCGATATTTATTTATGGATTTTAACGTTTTTTTTAATAAAAAGAATGTCGAAATTAGTTTCAATAAATATACGGCAGTCATTTTATTTATTAGGAACAAAAAAATTAACAGTGTAACGGAATTGTAAGGTTTAGGATAAGTTTAGGACAAGTTTAGGATAAACTTCACTCGCATTCGAAATATGTTTCTTAAACAAGAAAATAAAAAATATTTAAAAAATTTGTAGTAAAGATAAAAAATATGATTCTGTTGTAATAATTTTTAATAATTAAATGTTTCTTTACATAAAGGATGTGGAGCGTCTTCTAAATGAAACAGCGAGAGGCACTTCATTAATTAATGCGTTTAAATTTAAAAATAATTCATAATCCAATGCGAATCGGGATGATCTTATAACAATTTTAATAGAACATATCATTTATACCGATACATTTCTATTCAGCCAAGTGATTTTCCATTGATTATTGACCAAATTTGTAAAATATTTCCTGGTGAAAACCAAGCAAGGGTAATAATATTTTAACATAATAACATTTTTTTTTGTAAATTAAGGATTTTGAAGTAGACGAAACAACAGGGAAAGCAATGAAATTATTTCTAGTTAGAGATAGTTCAGATTGGGAAGATATTAGCAACAAATGGCAGAAAACATTTAGTTTACGACAGTAAAACCTAAAGACATTGTCAAACGTCGAATTTATAAAAGCGTGGTTAACATTTGAAGATTCTAGGGCTCCTAAATTGGTATTTATTGCTTGATTAATTTATACTACCGTGAACGTATCATAAAATGCAAGTAGCGTATCAGTTCAGAAAAATATTAGTACTTTTGTATTAAACTAAATATTGAATCTGTCTGATTTTTTGTGCAGTAATGCAGCCTTCAGTTAAGTCAGTATTACGTTACGTACTTTGCATAATTAAATACATACACATATAACTCAACCTTACATATATTTTTGCTTTAACCCAAGATTGATTTTCAGATCAACATCGATTTTTGCATAATGCACCCACCACAGAAATCACCCTGTTTGTACCTACAGCAAGCGGGATATTTTTAAAGAAAATATTAAACTCTATCATGAATTCAATATTCATAATGATGCCTGCAAAAAACTGCTGGCCTTGGCAAAATCATCAACAAACAAAGATAATTTATACATGAACTTTTATTATAAATGTATTTTAATTATGACTGTTTATAGATGCGGAGGACTATTTAATTACAATTCTTTTAAATGCTATTTTATTACCAGCAGCACGGTTTAAAGATAAAACTGGGATAAACAAACGCAAAGTCACAATAAGCGATGCGCAGGAGAGCTTCATAATGCATCTTACTTGCATAATTGATTATGAAAAAAGGGTTTCGGAACTGGTATAATAATTGAGCCTCAGAATCGCATATTACAGGTTTCCACATTTATTTTGATCAAACATTATATAAATTGCAGCCCTTCCTCGAATGCTTAAACATATGCTTTCAATTATTCCAAGTGCTCTCTTTAGAGTATCTCCAGGCTTGCCGCGCACCTTGGGTATTTATTCAACTTTGTTTTTTTTAATATAATTACCAAACATGATTTAAAATCTCCATCCATTACTTCACTTGTTCGTTATTTGGAAAACACTACTCTGAATTAAATTAAAAATGTGTTTATGTTTTAAGTGTTCAGGCACTTTTCAAAATCCAAACTCTCTACGAGAACATTAAAAATATACCCATCAAATTAAAGGAAAAATAATTTCAGTCCAGCGTAAACAAAATAATTGTAACCAACTATTTAGTAGTTATTCAACTTTTTGCTGCCATTTAATGAAACTTAATAAACTAGATTCTACTCTTTCGTCTCTCCAGAATAATTTAGTAGATGGGGCGCCCTCTTGTAATATCAACAACCAAGACAGTGAAATAATTATGAAATCAAATGTCACTACTTCATCAATTCATATTAACTCTGCGGTAGCAAATTTTAAAAAAACAGCAGTGTGTTTATCTTTAAATTTCTACGCTAAAAATAGGATGCTTCGAAACGAAGTCCTTGAAATTCAAAAAATTATATCATAGCTGAATTACTTTCCACTATTTCAGTTGCTATTAAATCTGTAATTAATAATGAGAAGTAAATAAAGACTTAGATTGTATACTAGAGTTTTGTAAAAATCCATTTCAAGAAATCCGTTCGGAGCATCGGCATATTAAAATACTAAAGGAAATGAATTTATATGAAGATTCTACATCGATCTAAAATGGCCAAACATACTTAAGAAATAGGGAAAATTATGAAAATCAGTTGACCGAACAAAATTTTCAGGAAACAGGTTTAAAAACTAATTGCATCCTTAATGAACTCGATAATTTTCACGTGACAGAAAATTTTTATTTTGATATCATGCATGATAATGTTAGAAGGTGTATGTGTATCTATGATATTTGTCAAATTTTATTATTAGCCCTTATAAACGATCACATAGTAACCCTGCAAATCATAAATAGTAGAAAAAAATTGTTTCAATACGGTGCAACTGAAGTGGGAAACATTTCACCACCCTTAAATTTGAATAGACTTAAAAGCTTCAATTTAAAAATGACCGCTAGTGAAGCTTTAACGTTTACTAGATTTTTGCTCCTTATGATAGGAGAAAAATTATTGATTTATTATTAAAACCAAATTACACACAAGAAGAGTTAGATAGGTTACAACAATTAATTGAAAACCATCACCTAATATACATCAGACTTTACAGCCCTACCCTTAAGCCTAAGCATTATTTTTTGGTACACTATGTCATCGCAATAAAAAAATGCGGCCCCTTAAAATACATTTGGGCAATGCGTTTTGAGGCGAAACTTAAAGAGGCAAAAATTTATTTCAACAATACATATAACTTCTCGAATCAATCCGCCTTATACAATGTCTATTAAATCTGGCTTAAAATTCGAAAAAATTTTGATGGATCAGGAAAATGGCTCTGAATCTTTCTATAATTTAGATTTATTTGAAACAGTAGACTTAAGAACAAAACCATTTTATTTGAAAGTTTTAGACAATGAAAGTTTAAACGTTAAATCAATAAAATTTTCAAATAATTTTAGCTATAAAGGAAATTGTATAAAAAGAATTACTATTTAGCGAGAGGCTTACATTTTTTATTTGAATTATATAAAATTGAATACATTGTTCATGAAGACAACAATGTTTTTGTTTTGTGTTATCCAATTGAAATAATTTCTTTTAACGAACATTTTCAATCATATGAAACAGGAAGAAAGTATGATACTGTTTATGTTAAAAATATTTCTTATTTTACAAGTCCCCCCTATAAATCTAGATCAAATAAATAATGGTAAGACTTATGTAAAAAATAAATTTTTATAGTTATAAAAATATGTACGGTTAACTAATAAGATATATAATTATTTAATTATGAAGTAATTAAAATTTGTTTATCACAAATAAATATATATGTACGTATGTATATTAATATACATAAATTAATTTGTGAACCTATAATTATAATCAATTTTTTGACTTTAAATTTAAAATTTGTTAGAATAATATAAATAACATAAATTTTAATTATTTGTAATAATAATTTAAAACTAAGTGTTTCTATCAGTAAAGTATTAGAAGGAACTATGGTAAAAGGAAATATAGTTTAGCCAATATCGGTAAGTACCTATATACTACAGTAAATAAATAATGCATTCTTTAGTTTTAGTGATAAAGTAGTATCTTTAATATATATTTTAAGTACAAGTTTTAAATATTTTTATTTTGTATAGTACGTACAAAACAAACAAAGCTTTCATAATAACAGAATGATAAAAATTAAAATTGTATGCTTTTGAATCAAACACGAATACGTTTTATTTTTGTTACCATAAACATTAATAATATCAAAAGCGTTTCACTTTATAAATAAAACTAAAACATTTTAATTTCATTAACTCCATTCTTAAATCAGTCAAACCGATTTTTGAAATTGGTAAACAAATTGTATTGCTATTGAGACTACAGATTTTCCCTTTTATGAGTTAAGACACACATTAAATATTTGTATTTTAGCAAGAAAGCATACCAAAGTCAATTTTTGTACATCTATCTATCATATAATAGAAAACTAGTAGCTGATTTACATTTAATCTTTTGCTCTATTTTAAAATACAGAAGATGTACGATAAAAGTATTAATTTCTTTATTATTTCCTTCCATTATGAAGGGGCTGTGGCGGCTCATTCAATTAATTTATATAATTTAGACATTTATTTATATAAATTAACTTTACTCATCACATACATATAGGTTTTAACGCATTAAATTCCTCTTGCGTTATTTACTGACATCTAGCGAAATTTTGGACAACAGAAAATATAATTTTTACCCAAGTTATGTTTTCCTCTGTTGCGCCATCTCGCTTACGACTTATTCCTCAATTCAATTTTGGATTAATAACTTTTCGTGACGCCACCTCGTGTAATATAACAAACGAAGATTGGCATGCGATTCTTCTCGTATGCCAACACATAAAAGTTGAACAAAATACAAAAACTACATACATAAACCGAGCTGCACGATTTTGGCAGACGACCAAAATTAAAAAACCCTGGTTTTGTATTTTGACGTGAGAACAACGACCATTATAATAGAAAAATAATTTAAAATTCTCTAAAATATCCTGGCTTCTTCGATGCGTAAAACAAAATAATGTCAAAAAACAACAAAAGCAATTATCTGAACTATCTACACAAGCAAAATTATTATTCAGATAAATCAGTAGCTCAATATTTGTAAGTGAAGTGAAGCATACCAAACGAACGGGCAAATCAATTCAGTTAATTCAGTAAATTCAGTTAATTCACCACAAGCGAATGCACTTATTATAGTAACATTTTGAAAGAAAAACAAAATTTAGTATAGGTCCGTCTCATTTTTATATATTAATAAAATGTATTCGCACTTTTTCTCATGTATTCAAACTTTTGGAATAACAAAATATCATGAAAAAAATGACGCAGCCGGTAGCGTTGTCAAAATAAACACAATTTCTTAGTGCTGCGGGTGCCAGTATTTTAAGTGGATGATAGAAGTAGTTACAATTTCCAATTTTTTTGGTTTGGCAAATATCTGAATAAATCTATCGAGACTTAAAAAAACACAGCATATATAACATTTTTTTAGCGTAGTTCTTATGAAATAGATTCGCATGGTAGTTAAATTTTTTATTAGGATCCGAATTTGATGAGCTAGAATTGTTGTAATCTAAATCAAAATTGATAAGCATTTTTTGTGCTTTTTGGATAGATCTGATACATCACTATCTGCGCCAAAATCGAGCTCGTTTAAGCTACTGAATGTCATCCATTGTTAGATGAGTAACAAAGTTGCCGGACGACATGCAACAGAGTCTGTTAATGAAGACCCATAATATCAGTTTTATTGTGAATGAAATAATTTTGTCTTCAATCAATTTAAAATGAATCACCTTTATCTACTATAAATACAGTGAAATTTCGGTGTAACGAAGCCAAAAGGACCGGATAATTTTTTTCCTTTATTGTGATTTTAGATTTTGGTACACACTATACGTGAAAAACGACTAAATCTGAAAGAATTATGAAACTAGTTGGAAAAACCAGACATAGAAAAACCAGAACAGCTTCCACGTCTCGAAATTATTAAAAAAAAATAAAAAATTGATGTATATATTATTGGTTTGGTGGCGACTGGTTACAGCACCATCCAATGGTTACAAAACGTGGTGAAATCTCTTCCAGAAAAGCCCGCTATCTTTATTCATTAGTTGGATGTGTTGCAACTAAATCATTAATCATCAAATAAGTTGGTTAAGTCAGATACTAGATTTCAATAAAATGGTACATAATCGCAAAAAAATAAATTAAAAATTAAAAAATTGCAATTAGTTTTAAAATATTTTGGAAAATGGAGATTTAGTTTTTAAACTGCTTCTTCAACCTTGCAGACACAGATCAAATATTAAATAATTTGTATCGATTAAATTTAATTTTTTTTATTTTATTTTTTTCTGTTCCAAAATATTACAGCTATGTGTTGTCCTTCAAAAATATTTGCTTGCTTTGCTTCTCATATGTTTTTTCAAAATATTATTTGCGAAGCCAATTTTTTATTTTTGATTCTAATGTTTGTCGGCAAAATATGTAATATTACTTTGGTCCACAATTACAAACCATAAATCAAAAAATTAGATTTGATAATGAGATTTTTTTTTACTTATGTATATAACTAATCCAGGATTTACTACATTTCCAGCACCAAATGGAACACGTTCCTCAATGGAGTTTGGCGAAGTTTTATATCTGAATATTATATCAGTATTTCCTAATATAAAACCGAATTATTATTATACACACTCTGAAAATTTCTTGGGTCATATCATTTGTGGTCGGATTTCTTATATACGGGCTAAATTCAAGAAATATTGCGGAACAACATTGGTGTTATTTTTTTTTACATAAACGATCGAACTAGGTAGCCGTAGCACTTGCACAGAAATTTGAGATGTGAGGTCTATTCGTTAAGTCGTCCCTAATACGAAATTGCTTAATCCCGGCTTTGGAAAATTCCTTCGGTCATGTCATCTGGGATCGGATTTCTTAAATAAATCATGAATCAGCAAATATTGCGGAATACTGCCAATAATATATTGGTCGACACCCTAAATCAAAAATAATATTTGCCAAATTTAGTTTTATATACCCAGTTTCAAATGGAACAATTACAATTGTTGATGGATTTCATAATATTTTTATCTGAAATTTTCTGTTAATTCTATAAATAGTTTTAATTATAAAACATAAGGTTGTCGATGTATTTTAATGAACTTTTATATCGAAGATGTTAAGCCAATGAATAAAGTATTTTAGAAAAAGTTCCCAATCTTAAATAAATTAAATTATGTCCTGCAGATTTTTTGAACTGGTGCGATAGCAGCCACTTCAACCTAACCTAACCTATAGGGTTAGCTTGTCGGATTAAACGAACCCGTTTCCGAATTAAGCGAAACTATTTCCAAAACTATACGTTTTTTTATTCGTTTTAATGAAACTTTTTCCAAAATAAATAAATTTAAAGTCAATAAATACCTAAATCACTGAAAATGTTTATTTTTTATTTGTTAAACAAAACACTCATTTAAAAATTCATTAAAACTAAAATGAAAATGAAGTAGTCCATATCTGCGACTATTCCAACCTTACTATTGATCACGTCTCCTACATTAGATTCTCTCATAATACTTAATAAATTAATTTCCTTTGATCTTTGAGAAGGGTTTTTCTATCTTACTTAATATCAGTTAATACGGAGGAAGAAATATTACTAAATTTTGCACTGCTTAGATCAAGTCTTCTGAATGAGTATTCTGAATGTATGGAGCTCATAAAAAATTGTTTAACGGATTATACCCGAACCATAACACTACCCTTCGACCCGCTTCAACATTCTTATTATCAATTCCTCTATCGAAAAGATTGTAAACACACTCAAAAGTAGGTCCTGTGTGAATAACATTATTGAGGTTAGTTTTGCTATAATTTTGCTTTATACTGCTAAAAGGCACCACAAGAAAAGACAAATATTCGAAATAATGTTCAAGCCCATATTACTTCGCTGATGGTATTTTTTCCGCTATCGAATAGATGGCGGAAAGGTATCGAGTTTGGTGATCCAAAATTTACGAAATCTTCTAAAAATTGTTTTGCGTTGTGAATGACTTTATCTAAGCAGCACAAAATCATAAAAGGTTTCCTTTCCCTTTCGTCTGCTTTTGCAGATTAAATTAAATTAATTTTTTCACTGAGAGCCTTTACTCTTTTCGAGCCTTTAAATTCTCGAGAATTTTAAGAACATTTATTGAAATTTTGCCTTTAAGCCTTTAAGACAATTGTTTCCGAACAAAATTTAAAACCACTGATAAATTTCGTGAAACTTATACAAATCATTTGCGCTTTGGAAAAAGTCCCCTCGAACCACCAATCGAAGTATAATTTGGTTGTGATGGACAATAAGGCTTTCAAAGGTGGGAACGTTATGGTTTAGCACGGCTTTCGACCAGCATTATGAATTAATAAGCGAATGGATCAATACGTATGATAAATGTGATAGTCCTGATTCCTTCGGAAACATGCCGGTGTCGTTTATCTTTCAATAGAATAACGGACCTGAACACACTGCAAGGTTAGTGAAGTTTTAATTTACGGATCAAAAAAAAAAGTTTTGGACTAGCCTTCGCCAAGCCCTGACCTTAACCCAATCGAAAAAATGTATGCGGGTAGAACTTAAAACATTGTAGAAATATGGGATAAAATTCCATAGTCGCGCTTTCGTTTTCTGAAACGCTGTGTAGTGGTTCTGAAAAAAAAAACAAAGGCTACTCCACTAATGGAGCACGACATTTAATTCCTCCAAAATTTACAGGGTCTAGGCACGTGCCTAGTGTACCTAGTCATTAATCCGCCCCTGTCGATTCGATAAAATTGTATCAATTCCGCTAAATAAATCTACTACAAACAATCTCAAAACTCTTAATCAATAAGTGCCATCAATTTCCTTAACTATACAAATTTCGTATATCCGGCAAATCTTATAAATTTTTAAAATTTCTGTAGAACCCTGATCAATCTACAAAATTTGAAAACCCTTTAAATTTTGAAAATACTCTTTACCTTCTAAATTCCTTAAATTTAAACAATTCTATACAGAGTTTACCAAATTTATATAATTTGAAAAATTCTTTTTCAAATTTTCTAAATTTTTTTTTTTTTTTTTTTTTCAAATCATAAAAATTCTGTAAATTAAATCTAATCTGTTCATACAAAAAAATATCTTTTGTTAAAATGTCGGTATCATCATGTATTCACCCCCTTAACCATCTGAATAAACTAAGCAATCAATCTAGGTAGGTACGAATCAACTTTTCTCCGATAAAGTCGTTAATATCGAAACATTTTTCCTCAGCCTCGAAAGGCGAGCTTTATACTTAAATAAATACGAACAAATTTCCAACCCAAATATAAGGGCTGCTGAAACAAGCCAAAACAAATATTTCACTTTTTCGCATAACTTTTACGTCTGACGGTACAGCCATCCGTAGAGACTGTGTGATTTATCAAGAAAATATGGCCCATTATTTGCATTTAAATTTACACTTATTTCCGTATTAGATTAAGAATTGTGATAGTCAAAACAAACAGTAATCGATGGTTGAATTTTATTTTAAAAAAATTTTAACAGAGACTTTACATTTAGGCAAAATATCACCAGTAGCTTACGGTAGGAAAATTTGCATAAATGGAGCTCATGGCTTGTGGAAAGTTTTTGTTTTTTACATTTAAACATAATCTAATAATAATAATTAATCAGTAAAATTCTTTAATTCTCCAAAGCCTTATGGCTGAGATAAACTCGACGCGACCGACGTGACTAAGTAAAAAAAAATGTTAAACCATGAAAATGTATACTAAAGCAATCATTCTTAGCGCGACTCAGACGCGATTAATAAAAAAATGATTGAATTTTAACTTTTGGTTGTTGTTTAGTTACAAAATTTCAAAGTTTAACAATTTTACCAAGGCAATGTGAAATGAATAAATTAAGCATTTATTTTTCTTTAAATAATTGAAATATTGTCAAGAAGACTTACCAGACGTATAATTCATCAAGCCAATGTGCCATTTGGACCTACTTGGAGCAGTGGACAACACTTGCTTTAATTCTAAACTATCACTTCAAACTATCACTACATTAAAGTACGCGTTACACATCACAATTCACAATACACACTCGCTCTTATGTACACAAACTAGGCAAACAATTTTGTTTTACACTATTTGATAGGCATAGATCACACTATTTCCTTTCATTACATTATCACTATACTAATTATTAAATTTTGAATGTTAATCCATTGTAATTAGACACGATTCTTATTTTTAAGACTACTGTCACACATTTTCACACTACAACACCATTAGCAACTCAATTCTACATTGAAACTAACTGGTTTTAACAAAACAAAAAACAATTTCGCCCGAGTCTCGTTGTCTTTCTGTTCGTCGTTTTATATTTTACTGTTTTTGTTTGATTATGTGCTATCTCTATCCGTGCCATTATTGCATTTCATTCATATCGGATGCTGCGGCAACATACAACATTTCCCAGAACTTGACAAACTAAAGTTAATAAGAGAAGAAAACTTGGATTTATAAGGCATGTTTGAATTATCAAAATGAAAAATTAAAGCCGCTGAGTACTTATTTTTGCTTTTGAGTTTTCTTTATTCCTCAAGCGAACGCAGATTGTGTTATTTAAATCAAAAATATAAAATCAAGTCGTAATTAGCCGATAGTTAACAGCCTAAAACTTACCATTAATAGCATTGAAGGTTTTTGTCAATAGTACATACAAAATATCTTTCTAATTTCTCCTGGAAAATTGTGGAAAATCCGCAAATTCGAAAAAGTATTAAAAATTGGTATAAAATGTCCTTTAACCAGACATATCCCTAGTCTGGCAATGGATTGAATTGATGTGATTTGTCAATAGCTATCGCTAAAAAAGGTCAGTTTAAGTATCTACCCATCTTAGAAACTTTGTAAAAAAATAGCGATGGCTATTGATAAATCACGTAAAGACATTCCATCTCTAGATATAAAACTATACTCGAACTACGAACAGCCAAATCAATCCCTCCTAGATTTATATAATATTGAGGTATTGTTGGCAACATACGAGTATATTATACATTCATACATACATATTGTAACGAAATCCTAAGATTTCGTTATCAGAATCATGAGATAAGAGGTTTGGTGTCGTGGGATTTTTCAAACATAATCTCATGCTTGTATAACCGCATAAGGAAACAAGATTTAAACGAAGAAAAGGAGAAAAAATTAACAAAGTCTTTACCACGTCCTCAGCAGCTAAATCGAATAATACGTAGGGAAATTCGTCTGTGACGACAACTTCAACCCCCAGTGATCACCACCGTGACTGCCCCAAAGGTCCCTTTTTCATCGGGCAGTCTACAGGATTTGCCTTTCCGGTCGCGACTGTCACCGATGCCGAAGGAATATGAAGAGCACTTAATCGACAAACCCAGACTGGCATATTCCAGACTGTATAAAATAGTTGTATAAATAGTTTTATCAATTCTGCTTAGTGTTGCAAAAATTGATGTTTAGGTCCGTGTGCTACATTTGGAAAGAGGATACGGAATTATATAAATAGCGGTTAATTACACCTTCTAAAATTTGAATACAATTTGCGATATTTCTAGAAGACAGATGATCATTTCTAAAACCATGTCATTATGGTCTTAAAGCGTCCCCAGTTTTTATTATTTTATTTAAATTCAGGAAAAGAGACATTATATTTTACTGCTTTTTGTATGCGGGCTAAATTAAGATTCGTAAAACTAAAACGTACGTGAACTAGTGATTACTGACAAAATAATGAACTGCTAAACAAATCTCAAATGCAATAGTATTACCCTCATATAAATCAAGAGTTACGCACGGTGGAAGACCTAGGATTGCCGTCGTGGAAATATTGTAAAGAGTTAAAGCAATAGTTTTGCTTAATATATGAACGGAATCTTGAAATTCTAATAATTCAACGTCAGCAATGTACGAACCTTTGAATCTTAGTTCCTTTCATGTGCGAAAATTGACTTTAAATTCTTTTAAAGTTAAATTGCATAATCTGCAAAAATATTCCGCTTATGAACTGAAATTTTCTAAAAACCCTCCTATTTGGTGAGCACCTAAATAATCTCTCTCTAAATTCAATACCGTGTGTTTCTATAGCTTCTTTATATGTAACAATAATTTTTCGCAAAATTTAATTCAATCCAAAAGTTATTCATTTTTGATCTATTATGAATATTTCAATTACCAATCGATTAACACTATTAAATTATTTAATTAATTGTTTCATTAAAAACATCCGCGCTGCTTGAAACTTTGCTATACAATTTAACATGAGGTTTGTCCTGCAATATCTTTGTTTTAATTTGCTAAAATATATGCAAACAATTTTACGTGGACCGATGCGTTGGATAACCCATTTATCTCACAAATTTTAATTGGCAGAAATAGCTGTATGTAATTTTCCGAAAAATTTCTTGCATTTTTACATTCTAAACTACACTTGACCAACAATTTTACTGAATATTGAAAGCAGAATTGCTGTTTTCATGCAATATTGTAGAAAGAATTTAAATTTACAAGAAGAAGTCTTAATCCTTGATTTCCATAAATTATAATTTATTTTAAGTTTTACATAAAAACAATTTGCTTAACACAAATATACATTGGATTAGGAGCATAATGCCGCGTACTACAAATCATTAATTATTATTATTTAAGTTATTGTTTTCAGTGATGTCACTCGCTCATGGTCGGCACTTTCAATATGCCTGAAAATAGAAATAAAAAGAACGCTGTATGATCTACGAGTACTTGCTCATTTCTAACTAGTAAATTCGTAAATATAGTAATAAAATTGAACATACCTTGGACATCTGCCTATAGCCTCGTTGTTGCATGTTTTAGATGCTCTTTAAAAAAATTCGCGTTGTCATAAGCCGTAAACTTACTGAATAGTTTACGAACTGTGTTAGCTATCAACTCGTTTATTTCAATAAATGAAATGAATTTTTTTGTTTTTCTGTACCACCCCAGGAATAATCTACTAAAACCTCGTCGGTAAAGAGACACTTGGCGATAGTTCTTACTGTTTTAATACCATTTGTTCCTCCGAACTTAGACAACTTCTACAACTATAAAAATTCAAACAAATTTTATTCAATTATTGATTTTAAGTGTAGTTCTATTTTAGAAATTTTAAATTTGATTTAAAACCTCACTGACCAAATTAGATTTGTAGCCCGCATCAGATCTTATTTTTTTTCTAAATTTTCGAGTTCTCCGCTAATTTTAAAAGGAAATTTTGTGAAAAGTCGTCAGTTTCTTTATTTTCCTTTGAAACTATCTTCGTTAAAATTAAATTTAAGAGAACTTCTATTTTTGCGTCGTGTTTCTGCAATTCTGCGTTAAACTTCTTTAATTCGTTTCGTAGATTCTAAATTTCCAAATTTCCGACTGCAAATGGAAATGAATTATTTTACAAAACGTGTTTGGAAAATGCGGAAAGATGATTTTTTTTCTGTCACAAGAGCGTCAAGCCTAATTTGTTTATGGAATGTATCTAAAGAAGAGTTCGACGGTAAATCCTGGTAAATCAACATTTTCTGCGACGCAAGAAGAAGTCAAAGCTGAAAATAATGAGAATGGCAAATTGTTCATAGAATTATAATTTTAAAATAACATGGCCAGTTGCACGAAAAATAGCTAACAGTCAGGAAAATAATATTTCCTCTCTTTCTTCTTTTATGAAAGAGCGGTTTCTTTCTAATAATTTTTGACTGTCTAATTTTGTGCAAATAAATGTTTAACTGAAGGACAAAAGTTAAAGCCCCAATAGACGCACAATAATTTTATCAATTATATTGTGGCAGGCAGTTGTGGCTGATTTTATTTTTAAAACGACAGCGCTAAGTATATCGATAGAAAATTCCCCGCAAAACAACTTTGCCATTTTGTATTTTTTCCTAAAATGCAAAATAACCTAGTTGTTTGGGGAAACGTGACCGCGATCACTTAAAATGGATGAAAAACTTCATTTTTCGACCCATTCACATTAGCCTGACCTTGAGGTTCATCGGATTCTTAATTCACATGAAAAGGTACATCAATTAAAAAAAAGCTTTTGGCCAATTTCTTTAATTCAGTTGGGCTATCTCTTTTTACTCGAATTTCTTGTTTAAAAAAATGAGATATGTATAACCAACTACGTATATATAAATCAATAGAAAATTTCCCGTTTAATATTTTTTCTTAAAGTGCAAAATATCTCTCATGGCGAAACGATCCTTTCCTACTCTTTTGGCACATTTATTTCCTTAATAAATCCTAACTCTGCTGGACTACTAAGGAAGCTTTTAGTATGTAGGTAAAATTCAATAAAATGGGCTTGCTTTGAATTTTTATTGTGAAACAAACCGCTAATTAATAAAAGAAAATAGACAACATTTCAAAGTTTTTCTGATATACCTTCTTGACTATTTGCCGACAATTTTGTTTTAAAATTGTTTCTGTTGCTTATTCAGTACAACAAAAGTTTCTTGGTAACACCAAAGCAAACTAAATGTATATAACCTAGAGAGAAACCTTTAATAAAATCAATTGGAAGGTCTTCTAATGGCGATCGCATTAAATGATGTTCTTCGTGGGTTCTTTCTCTAAAAGATTTGTTAGTTCTAATTGCACTTGAAAATTCGTAAAAGCTCATTTGATGAGTAGTATTAAAATAATTGCAACGCTCACACGCAAAATATTATTTTATACCTTTTATAAAAGATCGAGCAGGAGCATCACATATGAAGTTTCTAATTTTAAAACTTGTTAAATGCTTTTGTGGTACAACGCCACATTCAACTATATTTCTTAGCTCTTCAATGAACAAATTTAAATAATCTCTAACCCTATCTCCCGTAATATATTCCAATAACAAATGGTGAGGAGTTCAAGCAATGTAACTTACACAATATAGGCCAAAACTGACCGTTAGAATTTTTGCTAATTGGTAAACCATCAATATTAAAGTCCAAAAAAATTTCTGGAATAATAATCTAATCTTGGATTTGTGTAAAATATAACCTAACGCACGGCGACAAAACGCGATTATGAAAAACTTTACGAGTTCTCGTAATTGCGATTTGTTGTTGCTGTTTTACTCGTACATTTTTTTGAGTACGACAGACAACTCGTAATGATTAAAAAGATTCTTTTAAAGAAAAAAGTTGTTATGTGTTTTTGTCGCAATTTCGAGAAACTCAAAACTCGTAATGCCCACATAATCGCACCCCTAGTATTTTTGGCATTACTGGGTGTACAATTTGACGAGCATCAATTATTTTTTTAATGCGCCAATTAAATGTTCTGCGACTTATTTTTTTTTTTTTACAATATTGTGCATTTTACGAGTTAAACGCTAAGCACATTTAAACAATTTCCAGAAGATTATACCTAACATAAAGCATAAATTTGGGAACTAAATGCAGATTTCTCTTCGTTCACGTTTGTTTACGGTGACATTTTAACTTAAAAGTTAAACATTTACTAATTCGTTGACAACGTATCTTAATTACTTGAATTCTGCATGCAGTTAAATATTTATTACTCAGTGGTTATTTATTAACTTAAAAGTTAAAAAATCACCAATCAATTGACAATAAATGTAAAATAAAAATTATTGTTGCTTTAATACGTTAAAACAACGTTTTGATAAAACTAGCAAGTTTCATAGGCCAAAGAATTGTTTCTAAATCGGTTTAAATTCAACCGAAACATTAAGAGTTAATTCGTCACCTCGCTGAACCCAGTTCGTTATTTTATATCTTATAGGTTATTTGACAACCAAGGTTATGAATTGTATACTTGGGTATTTAGCGTTACAAAATTTAATAAAATCACGTTATAAAATTAATATTACTTTATATCCGTTCAATATGCTAATGAACTGTACATCTGAACCGTTAAATGCAACTGAAATTTATTTAGTTGTCATTAAAAAGCGATCACGTTTATCGATAGAGATCTAGTGACAGAATTTTCTAAACGATATGACCACAACACAAAAATTGTCTATGCCCACATCAAGAAGTAATTTTATACTCGTATTGAAACAAAGGTTTTATTATTACGAATGCCTGCTCAAAATATTTTGTAGAAGCAAGAGGTAAATATAGTTTACAAAATTAGGGTGGTGGTTTTGTAGCCTAATGGGTTTCTTTTATTTAATTTTATTCAAATGGGCAACCAAACAAATCTCGAAAGGAGTGGGAGGGGCGGAACCTTGCGCCGACACTGATACAAATGTATGTTTGCTATAGCATTTAAAATGGTTTAGGTAGGTATATTGGATAGATTTAGCACGAGTTTTCTTTTTAATTCGTTTGAGTTTACAAAATTCAAATTACATGCGCTTCCTTTCTCACATTTGCAACAAATGAATTTAATTTTAAAATGACGAGTTTCCTGGATCCTTACCCTCATTTGTCCGGCTTTAAATTAATTCTTGTTTGAATTGTTTAATTCGAATAGATGAATGTATACATGTTTATAAATTCCTTTTGTGTAATCCTCTTGTGGAAAATGTCCAGATAAATTTCATTTTACATTTTCTTTTATGAATTTGCAGAGCCACATTTTGTTCTCTTTAATTTATCAATAAATTTCTAAGTTTTGATTCGTTATTTTCGAATGAGTTAATAGCAATTTAGTATATGAGGCGAAACTAGCAAATATTTTTATAATAATTTTTAGTGAGGCTCCTGTTTCTACTAAAGGCCAATTAGTAACTCTAGACCAAGCCAAAGCGTAGGATGTGTACCTAATCAGAATAATTACAGACTATTCTAAACTAAATTACTGTTCGATATTCAAGAAAAAAATTGAAGAAGTAAATCTGATCCCAAAATTGAAATTAAATAACTTTAAAGCTAGCTTATTTTTTGAAAATACAAATTCGATTTTGATTTTTGAATATTTAAAGTTTACACTCGGTTTTTATTCTATATTAGGGATAAATCATCAGGCTTTGATGATTGAGAAGCTTTGGGTATTTCAGAATTTAATTGCTAGATGTTGATTGAGTTTTGGCATGCACTAACATGAGAGTTACTGTGTCGTTTACAGCAAACTGATCCCTATAGGAGGTATTAAAATCAAATTACAAGTATTTTGAAATGCACTTCTTTCTTCATTTACACTATATACATTTCGTTTACTGCAAATAAAGAAACTCTCAAACATTCCATTTAAATATGAAATGTTTTAGACCTTTCCACAAGGTTATGGTGAATGCGTTTGGTAATATTTTTCATTAGTTGAGAGCAGCACAAATAAACTTTAACTTTGTTTACATCTATATTTAGACCATTTAAAAATTCATAAGCAACATTGAGATGTACAACAATATTTTGCTGGTTAAATCCATCTAACAATGAATTTAGTTCTGCAAAACCAAAATCAATGACAACCGTGTGAAAAATCGGCGACTTTTTGCTGTATTTTTAGTGAGTAACTGAATATGGGATGTAGGATAATTTGTATGATCATAAGCCAGACACAAAATGTTGCGGTTAATAATGGAAAACTATATCTGGTTATGATACACAATTCATCACTCGCACGTGAGTGAAGAACGTGCATTATTTCCTGATATCTGTTAAGTGACCCCCCTCTACTAGAGAACTAACGATCGTAACTGACAATAGTTCCACCTCCATTTTGTTCAAATAGACAATAAAAACTTGAATATTTGCCTTCCATTTCTTGCCAACCGCAAAAAACCTCTCCGTGTACTCGGTGTACACAAACTGCCTACCAGTTTTAATGCTTCATATTTATTTTCTAAAGCCGATCATTGTTCGTTCCAGTATTACATGTTGATTAAAACCTAGAGTTTAAAGTTATTGGATCAATGAATCTTTATTTTAGTTACTCCATCACAAAAAAAAAAAAAATATAAACGGTAACATTAATAATAATGATAATAAATAAAAATGTTTGTAGTAAAAATATTTAAAGTGCGGATTAAAGCAAATATGAAATTAAAGTTTTTTTTAACGCGCAACATTGTTGCAAAAATTTTATTAAAATCCATATATAATGAAATACCGCACAGTTTCAACTTTAATCGACACACAAGTTATCGTCTTGTATACACAAAAAAAAAAAAATGGAAAAAGCTAATAAAAAAATTTGTTCGATTACAAGTTATATGGTATATTCATATTCACACAAGACATAAAGATATATAGTGTTTTCTTCATCATCACATGCACTTATTTCGATGTTTGTCGCATATATACACAATATTTTGTGTACGATTGGTACTAAATAAATAATTCAATGTCCATAATAAATACAAAAAAAAAAAAAAATTGCAACTTTTTGCAAAGAACATCAAATAATAAAATCCAAGAATCTTTTTTATTTTTGAATACGGCTGGGAGGTCTCCTTGGGAACATTCTTTAGTAACAAATACCTGTTAATTTCCTTCCTCATAAATAGGTTTAAAACAAACATCCCTTTAGATACTCGGTAATTTTAGATACTTTATATACAAC
Organism: Tipula helvola; assembly: GCA_963556165.1. NCBI lineage: Eukaryota > Metazoa > Arthropoda > Insecta > Diptera > Tipulidae > Tipula > Tipula helvola. The sequence continues at coordinate 109,037,712 of OY744482.1, forward strand.
AATAAAAAATTGAAAAATTTTCATTTCTCAAAAGAAAATCAACGGAAACAACTACCCTATAGAAATTAGGAAACTCCTAGTAGAAAAAAATAGAGGAAGAAGAGTATGGCAACAACCAAGGGCCCCCCTAGAAAAAACTAATTTGAACAATCGAACTCAACAATTAAGAAGAGAGATCAAAGTATTGAAAGATGAATCAATCAGCGACAATCTAAAAATATTAACTAATGATAGCTGTCAACCGCTGTACTGTAAAACACAACAAAGGTTACCGGTTGAACCCTGCCATCTATCGAAGTTACGAGAAGTAACGAAAGCCATGTGAAAAACAATATTACCGCTTTCCTTTTATGTTTTTGAGTAGTTCGTTAGAAAATACGTGCTTGACCCTAAGTAGTCGATAAAACAATTTTTTAATTTGAAATAAAAAATTAATTTGAAAAAACGCGATTATATCTTAAATGTGTGTTAATCATGCCTAAAAGAAAAATACAGTCCACAATTAATATCACCTCGACACTCGAACATTTTGGTCCGTCAGAACCGCATTTTGTGTAATTGTGAATACTATCGAAATCGCAATATCATCTCGTTATCGTACAACGCAAATCGCGAGCGCTTTATTCCATCACGTTCCAACACTGCATCATTCTGCATCACTATAGTCTCGAGGAATAAGAAGTGATTTGTAATCAAAAAAATAAAAAATAAAAAAAAAACATGTTAAAAATCGGCAGTGCATCGAAAACCCGAGACTCGAACCATCTACTTTATCGACGTATCGTTTTATAACAAAACGTCAAATTCATAAAAATAGCGTTTAATCGTTAAAAATGAGCGACATTGTTCGTATAAACGCACTCGTATCCAAACGGGGGTATGTAAAACAACGACTAACAAAACAAAAAGCTTGGTTAAACGAATCGCAAGCAAATTCGGATGAATTTTCGACTCGGTTGGAGATCGTATCGGATATCTATAAACAGTTTATCGATATAAATTCCCAAATTCTTGAATTAACCGATTACAATCCCGAACACGAAGAATATCATGACAGTTTCGAAGCCACATTCATTGAAGTGAAATCGGGGTTGCAATTAAAAATAGACGAGTTCAAAAAGCCAACATATCATCGCCAGAGTTATTGAGAACGAGTACATCAGATAGCACAAAAAAGATGCAGATACAGTTACCGTTTATTAAACTACCGACATTTACCGGAAAATATGATGAATGTGTTTCATTTCGAGACATTTTCAAATCGCTGATAAATGAAGAAAGAAATTTATCGGATATTCAGCATTTCCACTATCTGGTGGGTAATTTGAGTGGTGATGCGCGTAAGCTCGTGGATAACATCGACTTATCAGAACAGGGTTACAATCAGGCATTTAGTGCACTTGTTAATCGGTATGATAACGCTCGATTGATCATAGACAAACACGTAAACTCAATTTTAAATCTCAATACCATGAGATCTGAAACATCAGCGGAGCTGCATAAATTGATAGATAATTGTGTTAATCATTTGACAGCGCACCAAACATTGAAACAATCTGTTGATCATTGAGACATCATTATTGTCAACATAATTTCAGCACGTTTAATCGGAGAAACGAAGACATTGTGGGAAATGTCTATTGAAATAAACGAAATTTCAACGTGGAAAAAAATGCTGAAGTTTTTAAATAATCGTGCTCGAGTATTGGACGCAATTGAATCAAAGCCACCCCAGTACATAACAACGCCGAAATCAACAGATACATAGTTACATAAGGAATCGAATAAGCCATTCGTTAAAAATTACTCCGGAGGATCCAGCCGAGTGTTCGCAACTGCTACAACACCAACTAATGTATATTGTAGGCTGTGTAAGTCCAAATTACATTACGCGTCGCAGTGCTCGCAGTTTATTCAGCTCAGCGTTTCGGAGCGAATTAAAAAAGTCAACCAGTTAAATGTATGCATCAATTGCCTACGTTCAGGCCATTCCGTAGACACGTGTCGATCGCGAATGTGCAATGCTTGTCGACAAAGGCATCACACATTGCTTAATTCACACTTCGAAAAAACGCAGTCATATCCTGCGAATTCAAATATTTCTAGTCATAGATCTAATGTCTCGTTACCGGCAGAGTCGTCAGGTCAAACAACGTTAACTGCGCATCTGACTGAGGAAATTACAATCGGAGAAGTCTGTGTAGCCTCGGAAGGTGCGGCTCAACCGGAAGGTTACATTTGGTTGTCAACTGCGATAGTGAACATTCAGGATTCCTGCGGAAGAGTACATCGGTGCCGAGCTTTATTAGACGCAGCTGCGCAATCCAATTTTCTTACACAAGAGATGGTTGACAAACTAAACCTATCGCCTCAGCCTAGCAAAACGAAGATTAAGGATATCAGCGGAATAACGGCGGTCGTACAATCAGCTGTGTCAACAACAATAGCCTCACGATTAACATCATATTGAAAACATATTCAATTTATGGTCGTACGGAACATTACAGGCAAACTTCCACACAAAAGCAACAGTGTGAAGAATTGGTTAATTCCCTCGCATATAAAATTAGCCGATCCTCAATTTAATATTCCGCAACAAATCGACGCGCTCCTTGGAGCTGAATGCTACTATGAATGTCTGCTTATGCAGCAGGTTCGTTTACACAAAGGATTACCAATACTTCAAAACACGTCATTCGGTTTTATCATTGGAGGAAAAATGGAAGGTATATTGAATGATTCCATTGCGCTTAATGTTACGATTGATTCAGCGGATACTGATCTTCAAGAAGAATTGAAACAACTGTGGCAACTCGAACCAGTCACAAATCAAGGCCATTTTACACCCGAAGAAAAAGAATGTGAGAACATTTTTGTCAACACTTATTCCAGAGATGCATCCACTGGTCGCTACACCGTGGAGCTACCATTCAACGAAAATATTTCGAAATTGGGGGACTCAAAACAAGCAGCGATAAAAAGGTTCATGTACTTAGATCAACGACTCGAGCGTAACGAAGAATTAAGGAATCAGTACATCAAATTCATGGCTGAATATATTAGCTTGGGTCATATGGAACCAGTTTCGGATGATACCGCTGACCAATCGAACAATTTTTATTTACCGCACCACGCCATAATCAAACGAACAAGCTCGACCACCAAATGTCGCGTCGTCTTCGATGCATCGGCAAAAAGCTCATCAGGACTTTCGCTAAACGACGTTTTACTTACCGGTCCCACTATACAAAACGATTTATTTTCAATTGTGCTTCGATTCCGCAAGCATAATGTCGTATTCACGGCGGATATCGAAAAAATGTACCGCCAAGTTTGGGTAAAAAAGGAGCATCGAAGGTACCAACGAATATTATGGCGAAACGAACGAAAAAGCCCAATCCAAACATATGAATTACGAACCATAACGTATGGAATATCGGCAGCACCGCATTTAGCACAACGAACGTTGAAACAAATACATATTGACGAATCGGAGAACTATCAGCTACCAGCCTATATCATGGATGACTTCTACATGGATGATGTACTTATAGGTGCATCTACTGGAGAAGAAGCTTACAGAATCGCACAACAACTGTCAGACGTGTTAACAAAGAGAGGCATGAAACTAAGAAAGTTTTCATCAAACTGTACTGCATTGCTGCATCAAATTCCAATCGATGATCGAGAACAACAATTGAGTTTAGACGCAACTCATACTAACCAAACAATAAAGACCCTCCGTATAAAATGGAACCCCATCGAACATGTATTCACGTTCAACGTTGATTATCTTGACCCAAATCGAACGGTAACAAAGCGAATTGTGTTATCAGAGGTATAGCGAAGGTATTCGACCCGCTAGGATTTCTAGGCCCAGTAATCGTAACAGCAAAACTATATACAACGGCTTTGGCAATTTCAAATTGCCTGCGGGATGACCCATTCCCACAACATGAGGCCGAATTCTGGAAGAATTTCCGACGTGAACTACCAGCAATTAAAACACATAGGCTTCCGCGCTGCATCAATACTGATGGTAAGCGTATAGAATTGCATGGTTTTTCTGATGCAAGCAAATCAGCGTATGGTGCTTGCATTTACATAAAATGCATCAATAATAACAATGAGATAACGGTTCAGTTAATATGCAGTAAAAGCCGAGTCGCTCCGCTAAAAAATGTTACCATACCACGTTTAGAATTATAGTTTACTTCAACGCTATTCCTCATATGTCATGTTACTGAGAGTTACTTCATATTGTCTTCGATTTATAGACAATGCGCGAAAGTCGCATGAGCACCGAATATTTCAATCAACGTTGTCAGCTCAAGCAATGTTGCGCGGACGAACCTGCGTAATAAAATTGGTGCAACTCCAATTGTTCTCCGACGAACTTAAGAGTTTACAAAAAAATGGCGAAGTAAGACCGAAAAGCCCACTTAAGCAATTGGCACCATTTCTTGATCCATTCGGAATCATTCGTGTTGGAGGAAGACTCCATCAAAGCAACTTAACGTTCGATCGCAAGCACCAAATTCTCATTCCGGACAAACATCACGTTGCACTTGCTGTCGAAAGTGCGCGATACATTCTGGCCAATACATTGTAAAACCAAAGCAAAGGGTATTGTTAATCAATGCGTCAGATGTTTTAAACTAAAACCCAAACCAATGACACAACTCATGGCCGATCGTCGGCGTTGATTACTGCGGACCATTTATGACGCGCAACCAAAGCCCTCGTAGCTCGGCGCAATATAAATCGTATATTGCTGTTTTTGTTTGCTTTTGCACAAAGGCGCTTCATCTGTAGGTGATTAGTGACCTTACCAGCAAATGCTTTCTGACCGCTTTAAGGAGATTCATAGCCAGACGCGGAAAGCCGGCCACCATATACAGTGACAACGGCACCAATTTTGTGGGAGCAAACAACATACTCCAATAATTCAACACCTTCATCAATGCTAATGCCAACGAGATTCTAAGATCTTGCGCTACCGAAGGAATTGTCTGGAAATTCATACCTCCCGGCTCACCTCATCACGGCGGTTTATGGGAAGCTGGAGTTAAATCCATAAAATTCCATATGAAACGGGTAGTAGCTGAACAATTGTTAAACTTCGAAGAACTAACAACGCTTCTCATCGAAATTGAAGGTTGTATCAATTCACGACCGTTAACTCAACTCTCCGACGACCCTAACGATCTTACACGCTTAGTCATTTTCTTACTGGAACGAATTACATCTATCTAAACGAACCAGTACCACGATCGGAAGATTGCCAAAATGGAGCAAGATTCAAGCCATGGTTCAGTCTTTTTGGAAGAGATGGTCGAAGGAATATCTGAACACGTTACAACAGCGCTCAAAATGGATTTCGTCTAAACTAGATATTCGTATTGGACAACTAGTATTCGTATGTGATGAACGTTTAGGACGAATCGTTGAAGTCCATCCAGGATGCGATGACCGAACAAGAGTTGTATCCGTCAAAATCAAATCTGGTATAATACGACGAGGCATTACAAAACTATGTCCCCTACCACTCGATGCTTCCCAGGAAGAATCTGGCCTTATCAGCAACTGACAAACAAGATTTTAATTTGAAATAAAAAATTAATTTGAAAAAACGCGATTATATCTTAAATGTGTGTTAATCATTCCTAAAGAAAAATACAGTCCGCAATTAATATCACCTCGAAACTCGAACACCACCTTCTTGATCGATACTGAATAATCCCATTTCGTAGGTTCATTACTTTCATTGCCAATGACACAACTATCCACACCTACAGTAATTTTGTAATTTTGCAATTTTTACAAAGCGTAGTGTCCATAATATGGTTCGGTGAAATGATTTTTGAATATATTCACACAGATATATTATTAATGTTTCGTCGGATATCTTGGGACTTTAGGAAAGATAGCTCTCATTTTCCATTATCGGTGCCAGGATTTGAATTTTGGTTATTAATCAACGACCCGCCTGGAAGCTTGTTGTTTTGCCCATAAGTGAACTTTATTTACGGGCAGTTGACATCTTCCTTGACCATCGAGGTACCACGTTCGAAATACGAATAAACGGTTGAATGATGAGGAAGTTGTTAACACGGTTTCCAGTTGCTTGTGGAAATATTTGGCAAGCCGAAGGTTCGATTGTTGTAAATTATTATTAATGCTATAATTGTGCATTTAAGTTATCTGGCTGCTGTTGTAGGCTTATTACCTTGTATTGATAAATAGCTTCGAGTTTTTTTTTTGTGGGTTTTACGAAATTATTGTTAATTGTTTAGTTATGATTTATTTGATTTGCACGAACTTCCATCAAATTTAAAAAAAACTTTTTAGACAAATATTCAATTGATTTATGATTGACATAAAACTTAATCAAAATTTTCGTCATAAAGATGCACGCGTAACAAAAACATTCAAATATCAATTTTCTTAGAAATTGTTGTGCCAACATATCTATAAGATAGACATAGTATTAATACATAAAGCACTATATTTAAACATATATTCTTGAATCCATTGTACAAACAAGTTCTTCACGTCTTTTATTATTGTTAAATAATTATAAAACATGACCTATGCAAGTAATAAAATCTTAAATGAGGAATCGCGCGCAGAAGAAAAATCAGAAACGAACAAAATAAAGAAAATACAAATTAAAAAGCACTTGTTACTGTTAATCATTGTTGAGGTGTTTCTAATTTCTTACATTTGAATTAATATTATAATATAAATAGTCATAAAAAAAATCTTTAAAATAAGACAAATAATAAAAATTAGAAAGAAAATATCTAGTGATTTCCTTCACAAATTGAAACCTGATTTAAATATTTGTGTAGGTTAGGTGTACACTCATTTATACGTCGTACATACATATGTATATAGATAGAGAGAAACATCATCATCAACATCATGGATTTTATCTATAATTTATTATTGTTGGGACGCTTTTCAAATGCAAATTTTGTTCCATGCACTTATGTATATACAACATAATGAAAATTAATTAATTTTTGTTTAATTTAATTTATACGTTAAATAGTCACCTTTTTAAGAAATAAATTAAATTAACAACAGGCATAATAAATCTTTACAGTCCCTCTACTGAACAGTTATACTAGCTATACAGCCATTTTGGGACGAGCACGCAGAAACAGTTAGTTGATTAAATGCAGTCAGGGCAAACTTCAGATTTGAAATAATTAATAGTTTTTGGAGCATGTGTAATTCGAAATTTTAACTGACTAAAACTTAAAAAAATAAAACTTTGCCATGTTTGGTAAATTCACCACATAATTTTGAACAGGTCTTGAGGCTAATACAAAATTTAATATACAAAAATATACATAGCTATTCAAAATCGTTTAGCAAAATCAAAATTAAATTGTACAAAATAATTAAATAATTTGTCTAGGCCGTAGTACATTTCCATATAACAAAATTTTTATTTTAGTCATTGAAGATTCATTGATAAAAAACGAAGTTGTTGTTACTGAAAGATGCGGTTTTCGTTATAAAGAGTTTTCACGGCACAAATAAGAGGTGCAATCTCCATATGAAATACTACGTATACTCAAAAAAATTTAAATCTAGAAGTATTAATTGTTGAGTTGGAGGACATTGTACATATGATCATCCAAGCACTCAAACAGTCGTTTACACAAAACTGACAATTTCAACTTCCCTAACCATATTAGGTAGGTATTCATTTTCGTTAAAATCTCTAGCTGCAAAATTTTCATAATTCCTATCATTAGAAAGTAAAAATCTTTCTAGGAGTAGAATCGAATTCAACATTATTATTTGTTTACTAGATGAAATACTCGGCATTGCTTAGCTCTACAATTTATTTAAATTAACTGTTGAATAAATAATTTTTACCAAAAGCATCACATTTAAGGACTAGTTTATTGAGGGAGAGGATTGAAGAAAATTTAAATTTTTATTGCACGTAAATCATAAAGGACATTGAGTTCAATGGCCGAAGGTACATAAATTTATTACTATAAACAATTTTATGGTTCGTATTCAGGATCACTAACTATTACGAATTTCCAAGTTACATTTCTATGGAACCAAAATCATTATGAATTTACGATCATAGTTCATTACAATGAAGAAAACTTTTCTAATTGCTACTAATCTAGCTATATGTGGGAGCTAGATTAACTTCGCATTAATTAATAACGCAAAAAAATTTCATGTCGCGAAATTAATTCCTTTTTAAATTGAATTTATTCTGCAACATCTAATTTCTTTAAAATGAAAAAATCACGCGGATTTAATTCAGTTTTCAAAAGTTAAATATCCCAGATTTAATTTATATTGACAAATAATTAAGCGGAATAAATTCAAGTTTATCGGCGAAATTAATTCATTGTCAAAATAATGTTGTAAGTGAGCCGGAGAGACTTAGAATTACATTTACCAGCCACGACAATTCTAGGTAGAATTGTTGAAAAGATTGTTAAGCTAGAAATTTAACACTTTTATTTAATTGTATTGAACAGTTTACTGACTAAGAGAAAGTAGAGATCGCTCATGTTATGTGTGTATGCCACCGCAGTTTTCTTTATAACGCACTTAATCGGTGCAGTCTTAATTTTTGCAGCCGTTCGATTAATACTCCAAAAGCCGTATTGTTTAGATTTCGCGAAGTAATTCATATGAAATAGCCACTGACGCAATGTATGTTTTACCCGATCCGCCTCACCGACCATGTTGTGAAGCAACTTTAAAAAATCGCTCGGTGAACAAGCTGACTCAAGGGACGTGTGGCTGCTATATTTGATGGAAGCAAAATTGGATTCAGAGACTAAACTATTATGAGCACAGCATTCTTGTGAGATGGACAATCTGTCAGTAGAGATATTTTTTAAATTTTTGCTAAATCGAGCTGATGCCTTGGAAGCTATGAAGGGTGTTTCGTCAAAGGATTATTCCAGTTCAGTAAAATCAACAAAATCATTCGTTACAAATCCAACGAATACGTGTAATAAAGCTTCAAATACAATTAAATGTTTGTTATACTCTGGCGAGCACTATTTATGTGACTGCAGTAGATTTAAGCAAATGCCGGTACGTGAACGTCGTGAATACGTGAAATCAAAGGGATGCTGCTTTAATTGTTTGCGATTGAAACATGCGGTATTTAAATGCGAAGTCAAGGTTAGATGTATGATGTGTCATATAGAACACTTCACGTTAAATTTAGATTCAGAAGGAACATCTGTGTATCAAAGTGGAAACTCATTTAATTCCAACCTTTTGCCAACTGCTTTGGTAAAAATTACAGATACAAGTGGCATGGAACATACATGTAGAATTTTGTTAGATATAAGAGTTACATGTCATCTTTCATAAGTGAGAAGTGTTGTAATCAGCTGGGTTTAGCGAGGAGACACAATCGCACAATTGTATCTGGAATTGGTGGTTCATCATCGCAAGTGTCATGTGGTGAAGTGCAAGTTATCCTGAGGTAACTCTATGATCCGATGAAGAAAAGTTCGGTCACAGCATTGGTGTTATCCAAATTATGCAATCGATTACCGAGTCATTCAAATAAAGCGGATAAAATAAATTGGTCTGTGTTTTTGGCCGATCCAGAGTTTAGTAAAGGTGGTCGTATTGATATCTTTCTAGGAGTGCAATTGGAAGTGGAAGATTGAAGATTAATGACGAGTTGATGGCAGTGGAGACGATTTATGGATGGGTACTGGATGGACACAGGACAAACGTAAACAAAACTGAGGCATATTTTGCTGAAGCGCATGACAACTCAATCGACCGAATAGATGAGTTTTTACAAAATTATTGGCAAATGGAGACAGTACCCGAGTGCCAAAAATTGACGCCGGATGAAGTTAATTGCGAAGAATACTTTAAAACAACCACCAGCAGAAACGCAGATGGACGATTCGTATTAAGATTACCAGTCAAAAAGGCCTTTAGTCAATTAGGTGCATAGCCTTAAGCAGGCAAGCATTAATGGAAAGAAAGTTCTCTCGTAATCCGTCATTTGACTATAGGCATATAAGGATTTTATAAGAGAGTATGTTGATTTGGGTCACATGGTTCAAGGAAGTTGTAACGTCTCTAAAAATTATTTACCTCACAACGGAGTGATAAAAGAATCTAGCACAACCACGAAACTTCGGGTTGTATTCGACGGCTCCGCTAGAACTGCAAGTGAAATGTCTATCAACAAAACATTAATGGCAGGTTCGATACAGCAGGCATCATTATGCCAAATTTTATTGAGGTTCAGAGAATTTAAATTCGCAATGGTATGTGATGTAGAGAAAATGTACCGACGAATTTTGGCACATCAGGATGACGGCAATTTACAGCAAACCGTATGGAGATCACAACCAACCGAATCAATGAAGTATTTCGAACTAGCTACATTGACGTACGGAATGAAGCCAGCACCGTATCTTGCAACAAGAGTATTAGAGGAGTTGGCATGGTTAGAATGAGCATCCTGAAGTTTCATCTACATTACGAAAGCACACTTACATAGATGATGTTATGACCAGTGGAAATACATTAACCGAAGCTAGTGCCGGCATGAGATTATGAAAATGGGTGTCCAACTCAGCAGAATTGTTAGAAGTAATTCCTGAATGCGACAAGGAAATTTTAACGAAGCAGTTTGAAGATGAGTTTGTTACAACGAAGGTGTTGGGATTACAATGGAACCCAGTAGAAGACGTTTTTAGCTACAAAATAGAATTAGGTGAATATATACCGACAAAGCGAGGGATTTTATCAGAAAGTAGCCGTATCTTCGATCCACTTGGATGGTTGACGCCAATGGTCATAAAAATCAAAATTATGTTCCAACAATTTTGGTTAAAATCAATTAACTGGGATGATCCATTACCTGGAGCAGTTGAGTAGGATTGGCTAGCAGTTCGAAGCAAGTTAGCGGATTTAAAATTGGTGAAAATTCCCAGATGGCTGCAAACAACAAGTGGTACAGAATTACACGGGTTTTGCGATGCCAGTAAAAATGCTTATGCCTGCGTAATTTATGCAAAACACCTAAATGTACAAAGTGAATGCGAATGGTGTATTCGCTTAATTGCCGCAAAATCTAAGGTCGCACGATTGGAGCTCAGCGCCACAGTATTATTGCTGCAATTGATGAAATCAATAGAAGAATCATTATGTACTGTTCAAAAAATATTATTGGACTGACTCCTCTATTTTGCTGGATTGGCTGTCGGATGTACCAGCTCGCTGGGAAATTTTCGTAGCAAACCGAACATCAAAAATATTAGAAGATACACCAAGAGAAAATTGGTTTCATGTACCAACAAAACGTAACGCCGCTGATTGTGCCTCAAGAGGTTTATCGCCCGGAGAATTAGTTAACAACGATTTTTGGTGGAACGGTCCGTCTTGCCTGATGAATAAAGAAGAATGGCCGGAACAACAACGGTTATTTCAAGCAAGAGCGATGTCATGTTTCATTAAGACGCAAGAAAATGAAGATTGGCTGGAAAATGTAGCATTACGAATTTCATCTTTCCATACAATTATTTAGATAGTTACGCGATTGAAACGAATGTTCAGAAATGCAATGTCGAGCAACAGGAATAACAAATTAGTGGGTCCTATACAACGTGAAGAACTCGTCGAAGCTGAATTGGTTTGTTGGAAACATCTGCAGAAACGAGGATTGAAAGAAGATATCACGAATCTATTGAAATCCCTTTATTGACGAATATGGTGTTGTTCGAGAGGGCGGTCGCCTACAAAATGCGAGCGTTCCAGAAAGTGTCAAACATCCTATTATTATTCCAACAAGAACAGGGTTAGCCAAACGTTTGGTGGAATATTATCATGCAAAATATCATCATGCTAGTTCGCAGCTGCTTCTTGGGCTATTAAGACAGAATTACTGGCTCCTTCGAGGAAAGGACGTCGTCAGAAAAGTAATAAGAGAATGTGTCAGGTGTTTCAAAGTGAATCCAGTTCCAAAGAATCAGCAAATGGGCAACTTACCTTCATATAGAGTTGAGCATTTACGTCCATTTATAAGAGTCGGTGTCGATTTTGCCGGGCCTTTTATGGTATATCTCAAAAGAGGACGTGGTCAAAAACCAACCAAGATTTATATTTGTATATTCGTTTACGAAAGTACTAAAGCAGTCCATATTGAATTAGTATCGAATTAGTAGCGCACATTTGACATAAAGCGTACAAAACTGATCAACAGGAAAGGCGTCACCTTCCATCAAGACAATGCCAGACCACACATATCTTTAATTACTCGACGAAATCTGAGTGAGGTTCGCTGCCATATTTTGATGCACCCACCGTATAGCTTGGACCTTGTTCGTCCGACTACCATTTGTTTTGCTCTCTGCAAACCCTCTAAATGATGTAAAGAAAACTTCAAAAGGTGCTTGCGTAAATCACTTGGTTCAATTTTCACCCAGAAATCCCAGAAGTTCTACAGTGATGGTATAATGGTTCTAACACAAAAATGGCAAACAGCTCCAAGATTAAGGCGCCTGATGAAACCAATACAAAGCGAATACCACCATCAAATAGGATACATAGGTAAACATAAACGAATAACTTACCGAATCTATTATTTATCTAAATTTTTTGATTAAGGCGTCGTGCTTCAGGAAACCAATTAACTGACTTTGAAATTATAACCGAATCGAGGTTAGATTATTTTATCATGTTACGGTGAAAATTTTTAAAACAAAAAAATATTGCATCCTCACATTATTTAATGAAAACTGAATAAATTCGAATTTATAGCTACTTCCTTTGAAGATTCTTCATAAATTGGTAAAAATTACTATTGCACAGGGAACAATAAAGAGGCCGTTATAAAAATGATAAGCTAACTAAAAATACAAAGTAGGAACTCAAACACTAATAAACACTAAACAAAAATTAAATAAATTTCAATAGCCTCGAAAATTCTTCAATAATCTGGAATATTTGAAAAAATCTCGTAATTATGTTAATACATCGTTAATATCATGCAAATCAGCAATTACCTCGGGAACCTTGAATAACATATAATCGAAAAATCTTGATTCACTGAATTAAAACTGCAAATTTGATCGAATTTTGATAATCACGAACAACTTCAAATATCCTCGAATGATCTCATTTAAGTTTAGAATAATATCGATATCGATGAAATGATCTTAGAGACGAGTAAATTTTCAAAACTCGTTTTTCTAAAATCAAAAAAACTCTCAAATAATAATATCACTACAAACCATCTCACGCAACTCAAACTGAAGTAAACTAGAATAACCTCGAACAGTTTTAGAATTTTAGAATTAGAGTAAGTCGATACCAAGCAATCTAAACGCTATATTCAAATAAGGGGATTTCTAGATGGATTGATTAATCGAAAAATCTTAAATAACCTAGATGCCTAAAAATTTCTTCTCAGTATCTAAGGTACTGTGGTACCTATCATACCCAATTTAACTTCATATGTTTAATGAAATATTAAATACTGGTGAATTTTACTTCTAATTCAGTATCGAGTGAGCCGATCTTCCAACTTACAAAAGATTAGAGGCAATACTTGATCAAGCAACTGCAAAAAGAACCTCCATTTAAGATCGAATTGTTAACAATATCTAGAGAAGGCCCTTATGATCAAAACATTAGCTATTTGTTGAGTGCATAAGTTGGCTCTTTATTGTAAATACTGAGATACGAAGCAATATCGAAAGTATTAGCATAATTTTATTTTATTTTCGCATTTTGATTAAGTAAAACTCGTTGCCCATTTTTTAAGTGAACTTGAAACTGAAAATAAAAAATAAAAACAGAGAATACCGTAGGACCATACGATATTTGATTTTGAAAACATGTGATAACTTGGGTACGATTTTCGTACGACGCTTTATCGTATGGACTTACATGTAGTGAATGGACACATCTCTCCTAAGGCATGTATCGTCTAGATTTTTGGAAGTTGTTATGTTTTTTGATTAGAGCAGACGCTCAGCCAGGCTGATGGCAAAATTCGAATTCTTTCAACAAATTCATCTTTAATCCATAAATTGTCGAATCCGGAGTGAAAAAATCCACAAGGAATATAGGGAAAACCGACGCATCCAGAGAAAGTGATTGTCGGGTGTTCGGGCCGTTTTTTTTTAAACGAAGCTGGGTTTGACGTTACTGTATTTGGACCTCGAATTTGTTGTTTGACGAATTGAAAGGTATGGATGCCCAGAATATTTTTTGTGCGAATGCTTTGGTCGTAATTAGGGTTTGCAAACCGGGTTTACCCGGTGTCAAAAACCCGGGTTTTTAACAAATTTGATGAACCCGAAAACCCGAGTTTTTTACTTAAAACCCGGATTTATTTTTCAAACTAAATTCTTTTCAAAATACATTATAAAGATCTTAATCATCTTAAAGAACTCTTACAAATTAACTTAGATCTATTGAACGATTTTCGAAATTTACTATCCTAATAAATTAACGATTAAAGTATTAGGACGGGGAGGATCCCACTTTTTCTTTAAGAAAATTTGAATTTAAATATGGACTAAAACTGCTAGATGCGCTCAAACTAATAATTATGGAACGTAAAAATGTCAGTTTAACGTGTTGATAAATTATCTGTCTAGTTGGATTGGAACAAACACGCAGTTCCGTAAAGTACAAAATCACATGTACTCCAGTACGGAGGAACATTTTTTAAAAGATTATTTCGTCGGTTTGCGAGAACAGTGACACATCTCAAAAATGGCCAATTTTGAGATAATAGGAAAAAAATCCTTTAAATGTAACAACCTTTTATCTGGCATAGTGTCACTTCTAAACTACCCATAGTTTTCAATATATGTGACGTTGAATTTGATGAATTCAACTATTTTACACCAAAAAAAAAAATTCAAATCGATTTCCTCAAAAATATGATATTTTGAGATGTGTCACTGTTCTCGCAAACCGCCAATTTAATGCTAAACGTCAGCAATCGCTGATACTTTACCAAATGTATGTTGCGATGTCTCTATCAAACATCAATGACCGAGGAATTGAATTAGGCATCTTTGCTGCAATGAAACCAAACCCTTCAAAGTTCTAATTTATTTAAAAAGAGTGCGCTATTTTCGAGTTTTTAGGTGAAAGCACCAACAAGTTAGATAACCTATATAGAGCTTTACTATCAAAATCGCCAACTTCGACTGAGGCAGAACTTGTATTCTTAATTACAGGTAATATTTGTGCTAAAACCAGAACGCACTTAGGTGATAATGCAATACACGCTTTAGTATTTTTAAAACATTTTTTACGATTAAAATTTTGCATCAAGGACTTATTTAATTTAAACAAATTTAATATAATTTTTTAATTTACTTTACGATTGAACTGTTATTGTTGGTACTTCATGAAAAAATTGGATTTCTGACTTCTTATTTTAAATGTTTTTGTCATTTTAATGAAGTTATACAAAACCCGGGTTTAACCCGGGTACCCGGGTTTAAGTATTTTCCAAACTCGAAAACCCGGGTTTTAAAATTTCCGGGTTTTTGCAAACCCTAGTCCTAATCCTATAGAAATGTTTCCTATGGGGATTATAAGGCAAAAGTCTATGCCAACGATTCCAAATAATTGATGACTTATGTCAGAATGTCATCGAATATTTTGGTAAAAGAAAGTGTTCACGCACTTTACTAATTATGAATTTCACTCCTGTGCGTATCTCGCATTATGTAGTAATTAATATTTTAGATTCATTTTTATTGTTATATATGTACTTTGTAAAACATTGTTAAATACACATTTTTGCATTGCTTGAAAGTTGAAAATTTTACGAATCGTGTACTAAGCTGTAGTATGAGCAAGAAATTGCATTCTCAGTATGCATAAAAAAACCGTTTAATATTGTCACATCGTGTGTGTTGCTGCAGCGGGTTTAAGTGAATTGTAATAACTAACGCAAATTGTTACGTTATATCATTTTCTTAAACCAATAACGTCGATACTGTACAAATCACAAGTCGTATTTGGACACAAAATAAATAGCTTGAGAACAAATAAATGCAGACGGGAGATATAGTTGTAATTTAATGTTCGAAATAAGGGAATCTTCAAGGCCAATAATTACGAGAATTATAGAAACCAGTTCACCTTCAACGACACATCTATTGATAACGTTAAAATTATCATTAATCATCACGTCGCATTTGGACTATTTTGGCCATACCACAAATTCATTACCAGTTGGCCTTACATCACATTCATCAATAATATCACCAAACCAAGGTCAATAAATACGATATCATCAAGTTGTTATTTCAAACCATTGACGCCATTGGAGATTGTGACGTCATTATCAACCGTCATCTTCAAATCTAATTAATCAAATTAGATCAATATTTGTAAGTTATTATTATTAAGTATTAATTTTAGTTTATTTCATTAAATTTAAAGTTTCGCTCTTGAATTTAAATTACAATTTAGGATTATATCAATTTAAATTTAAATTATCAAAATGAATTTTCAAAGTGGTTCTTATATTCGTACAACTTTGTGTCGTGTTGCATTGCTAGAACAGTAATTTTTGTGATTCATTTAATTATCGTGCGTGTAGTTTTTTCATTTAATAATTGGGTGGGTGTTCAATAACTTTAAGTTAAACACAATGTCAGATTCTGAAACCGCACATGCAGATGAACCCTCGTCTAAATCCAAAGATACTTTAAAAAGACAACGAAGTGCGTTTAAAGGTCAATCTAACGTGCGTAGATTACAATTATTGTACGATAAATATCATCAAGTACAATTGAAAATTGAACTACAAGATGAAGATGCATCAGATTATGAGTATATAGAAACCACATTATTGGAGAAGCTTCACGAATTAAAGAAACTCGAAAATATACCTAAGGAAACCGTTAATTTTGAATCGACCAATAACAGCGCTCAGATAGAACAAAGCATTCCTTCTATAAGTATAAAGCTTCCTGAGCATAGATTACCGACCTTCAGTGGGGCTGAAAATGAATGGTTATCATTCAGGGATGTTTTTTTAGACCTTATTCATAGGAAATATAATATAGACGCGACTGTTAAATTTGTTTATTTGAAAACCCACATTCGTTCTGGAAAAGCTATTGGCCTAATTGAACATCTTCCGGTAACTTCAGCTAATTATGAGACAGCCTGGAAAATTTTATGCGATCGCTATGATAATGCGATTCTTATCCAAAAGGCTCATATGAAAGAAATTTATAATTTAAAATCGCCAGTTGAAAACTCTTCAAATTCATTTCAAGATTTCATTGACCAAACTGTTAAGAATTATAATGTGTTGAAGTCATTACAAGTACAAGTCGAAATCTGGGATTTGATATTAGTTCATCATTTGACCGAGAAACTTGATAGTTCATCAAAAATACAAATTATAAAAAATTCAGAAGGGAACAAGTTATTAAGCTTTGATAACTTCATCGTTCTTCTCAGAAATCGTGTTCGAATTCTGGAAGCTATTAAAGGTACAGCTACAGCTTCAAAATCATCAGCTGATACCAAAAGATAGATATTTCCATATAACCGATAGAATTGATATTTTAATTGGCGCAGAAATTTATAATCAGTTATTCACTGATAATGCATCTATAACAGTTTTAAAAAATCTTCCACCATTTTATCGCAGTGTTTTTGGTTATGTTGTAAGAGGTAGAGTATTGTCATCTTACACTGTTCAAGAGTGTACACCCATTTCATTATGTACCATTGAAACTCTAAATAACGCCATAAAAAAATTTTAGGAGATAGATACAGTTTCTGCTAAAACCAATTATTCAATAAATGAAAAATTTTCTGAAGAGCATTATTCGAAAACTCACAAACGCCTCAATTCAGGTCGTTATTCGGTTTCTCAGCCTGTAAATGCCAAAATTAATCAGTTAGGTCTTTCAAATTACACTTCACTTATGCAGTTTTATGCCATTGAAAGAAGATTAATACGTCAACCAGATACCTATAAATTATACAGAGACTTCATAAAAGAGTATCTGGCTTTAAATCATATGACATTAGTTCAAGACCCAAGTATTATCACTTATTCTGATAATAAATTATATTATTTGCCACATCATTTTGTTTTTAAAGACACTAGCACCACCACTCAGTTGAGAGTAGTTTTCAATGGGTCAACTAAATTTTCGTCAAAATTATCCTTAAATGATTGCCTACTTAACGGTCCTACGGTGCAACAGGATCAGGTGCATTCACAGCCGATATTGCCAAAATGTACCGGCAAATTATGATCGATAAATCTCAGCAAGATTTACAGCGGATCTGGTGGAGAGACAATCCGTCAGAAAATGTAAAATGCTTCAAATTAGCTACAGTAACCTATGGAACTAAAAGTGCTTCATTTTTGGCTACACGTACATTTCAACAACTAGCGTTGGACGAAGTCATCTCGTTTCCGTTAGCATCGCAAATTGTAATGCAAGATTTTTATGTCGATGACGTCCTAACAGGATGAAAGAAAGGGGAAATTTGAGTTAAGAAAGTTCTGTTCATATGTCCCTGAAATTTCTTCACAGTCTGAGCATTCGTCAAACATTTCCTTAGTACTTGGTCTTTCTTAGAATACATTACAAGATACATTTGTAATGAATTTTTCCAAATTTTCGTTAGAAACTCCATGTACCAAACGAAATGCTCTGTCGGAAATATGCCAATTGTTTGACCCTTTGGGTTTGTGTTCCCCGATGATTCTAATCGCTAAAATCATAATGCAAACAATATGGACACTTCACAATGTCGACTGGGATGATTACATAACACCAGAACTTCGTGATCAATGAATCGAATTCAAGTCACAATTAATAAGACTAAATCAAATAACAGTTCCTCGTGGTTTTTTAATGCCATAAAATAAACTAATCGAGATCCATGGTTTTTCTGATGCTTCCGAGAAAGGTTTTGATTGTGTTATTTATTTAAGAAGCACGGATAATAAAAATCAAAACCACGTTAGGCTGATTTGCTCAAAATCTAGGGTGGCTCCTCTTAAAAAACAAACCATTCCTCGCCTCGAGCTTTGTGCTGCTCTGTTGTTGGCATAAACCTGGAATAAACTAATTGAAAGCCTGAACATGCGAGTAAATCATAGTTATTTTTGGTCAGATTCCGAAATCACTCTTCTGCGTATTAAATCGGAACCATCTAAATATGCTACGTTCGTGGCTAATCGGCTTACCAAAATACAAGAACTTATATCAATAAATAATTGGTGCTATGTACCCACCTCACAGAATCCCGCTGACCTCGTATCTCGAGGCATAATGCCTACAGCGAGTTTTTAAAACAAGAACTATGGTACTCATGTCCGTCGTTTCTTCAAGAAAAACAAACAAACTGGTCTAAAAATCCGAATTTGAAAATAAGTGCAGAGTTGGTAAATGTAGATCTTCGTAAAATTTCTTCAATTTCAATTTGTAATTCTGCTTCTGATTTGGGTTTATTTGATCGATACTCATCGTTTACAAAACTGATTCGAGTTACAGCCTATATACTTCGTTATGTGAATAATCCTCAGCCAAAGAAGCACAGTAAGATTTTCGGTGAGCCTACTTCGAATGAACTAAAGATGTCAACAACGCGACTAATAAAACTTATTCAGCAATTCGAGTACAGCACTGAACTTCAAGTCATTAAAAACCACTCAGCGGTACAAAAATCCAGCAATCTAAAATTGTTATCTCCATTTATCGACGAAATGGGACTTCTTCGTGTCAACATTACGTTCAACTACTAAATTTCCACTAATATTACCAAGCAAACATAAATTCACGATATTATTAGTTCAAGCAGAACATAAGCGTTTGTTACATTGTGGCGCTCAAATATTATTATACAATTTGAGATCTCAATATTGGATCATCGGAGGTCGACATTTGTGTAGACAGGTGGTAAATCAATGTATTCTTTGTTTTAGGAATAAACCAAAGTTATCTCAGGAAATAATAAGCGATTTACCTGTTGACCGTGTAACACAATCAAGACCATTCTCTGTAGTTGGTGTCGATTTCTGTGGACCATTTTTCGCCAAACCAACCTCAAAGTCAAAAATTAAAATTAAAACCTATGTTTGCTTATTTATTTGCTTCGCAGTGAAGGCTGTTCACTTAGAAATTGTCATGGATTTGTTGTTGGAATCATTTTTGGGTTGTCTTCGTAGATTTATTCCCAGACGAGATGTCTGTGAAGTTAGCCCGAAAATTATCCCGGAAAAGTGTGTTGGCAACACTAATATATCGTGATATAACAATATCACGATACTTTACTTGTCATCCCAGAAAAAATATGTCTGTCATGACATTATTTAGTTTCAGCCCGAAAAAAAACTATCATGAATTTTTACGTCATCCCCATAAAACTGTCATGACATTATTTATCCCGAAATAATATTTTTACAAGATATTAAATCATGGGTATTTTTATGTGTTTTCTAGCCAATAGCTGCACATTTTCAATACGAAAATGATTCAGCTATAGTCAAATGTAAGTTGTAATCCCCTGAATTGGTGCAAGAAACTATCTTGGGACAAGTAGAAGGATTCTAGATCCCTATAAGATCCCTAGAAGTCATACAAGATATCAATTAACGAGCACGGCTTAGTATAGGTTTTGTAAGACATGGATTCACCTTGCTTATGGCCAAAATAAAAAAAAATTCTATTAGCCGTTAGGCAGATATAGTCCCTAGAATTCATACAAGATATCAATTAACGAGCACGGCTTGGTATAGGTTTTGTAGGACATGGATACACCTTGCTTATGGCCAAAATAAAAAAAAATTCTATTAGCCGTTAGGTAGATATAGTCCCTAGATGTCATACAAGATATCAATTAACGAGCACGGCTTGATATAGGTTTTGTAGGACATGGATACACCTTGCTTATGGCCAAAATAAAAAAAAATTCTATTAGCCGTTAGGCAGATATAGTCCCTAGAATTCATACAAGATATCAATTAACGAGCACGGCTTAGTATAGGTTTTGTAGGACATGGATACAAGTTGCATATGGCCAAAATAAAAAAAAATTCTATTAGCCGTTAGGCAGATATAGTCCCTAGCATTCATACAAGATATCAATTAACGAGCACGGCTTGATATAGGTTTTGTAGGACATGGATACAAGTTGCATATGGCCAAAATAAAAAAAAATTCTATTAGCCGTTAGGCAGATATAGTCCCTAGAATTCATACAAGATATCAATTAACGAGCACGGCTTAGTATAGGTTTTGTAAGACATGGATTCACCTTGCTTATGGCCAAAATAAAAAAAAATTCTATTAGCCGTTAGGCAGATATAGTCCCTAGAATTCATACAAGATATCAATTAACGAGCACGGCTTGGTATAGGTTTTGTAGGACATGGATACACCTTGCTTATGGCCAAAATAAAAAAAAATTCTATTAGCCGTTAGGTAGATATAGTCCCTAGATGTCATACAAGATATCAATTAACGAGCACGGCTTGATATAGGTTTTGTAGGACATGGATACACCTTGCTTATGGCCAAAATAAAAAAAAATTCTATTAGCCGTTAGGCAGATATAGTCCCTAGAATTCATACAAGATATCAATTAACGAGCACGGCTTAGTATAGGTTTTGTAGGACATGGATACAAGTTGCATATGGCCAAAATAAAAAAAAATTCTATTAGCCGTTAGGCAGATATAGTCCCTAGCATTCATACAAGATATCAATTAACGAGCACGGCTTGATATAGGTTTTGTAGGACATGGATACAAGTTGCATATGGCCAAAATAAAAAAAAATTCTATTAGCCGTTAGGCAGATATAGTCCCTAGAATTCATACAAGATATCAATTAACGAGCACGGCTTAGTATAGGTTTTGTAAGACATGGATTCACCTTGCTTATGGCCAAAATAAAAAAAAATTCTATTAGCCGTTAGGCAGATATAGTCCCTAGAATTCATACAAGATATCAATTAACGAGCACGGCTTGGTATAGGTTTTGTAGGACATGGATACATCTTGCTTATGGCCAAAATAAAAAAAATTCTATTAGCCGTTAGGCAGATATAGTCCCTAGAATTCATACAAGATATCAATTAACGAGCACGGCTTAGTATAGGTTTTGTAGGACATGGATACAAGTTGCATATGGCCAAAATAAAAAAAAATTCTATTAGCCGTTAGGCAGATATAGTCCCTAGCATTCATACAAGATATCAATTAACGAGCACGGCTTGATATAGGTTTTGTAGGACATGGATACAAGTTGCATATGGCCAAAATAAAAAAAAATTCTATTAGCCGTTAGGCAGATATAGTCCCTAGAATTCATACAAGATATCAATTAACGAGCACGGCTTAGTATAGGTTTTGTAAGACATGGATTCACCTTGCTTATGGCCAAAATAAAAAAAAATTCTATTAGCCGTTAGGCAGATATAGTCCCTAGCATTCATACAAGATATCAATTAACGAGCACGGCTTGATATAGGTTTTGTAGGACATGGATACAAGTTGCATATGGCCAAAATAAAAAAAAATTCTATTAGCCGTTAGGCAGATATAGTCCCTAGAATTCATACAAGATATCAATTAACGAGCACGGCTTAGTATAGGTTTTGTAAGACATGGATTCACCTTGCTTATGGCCAAAATAAAAAAAAATTCTATTAGCCGTTAGGCAGATATAGTCCCTAGAATTCATACAAGATATCAATTAACGAGCACGGCTTGGTATAGGTTTTGTAGGACATGGATACATCTTGCTTATGGCCAAAATAAAAAAAATTCTATTAGCCGTTAGGCAGATATAGTCCCTAGAATTCATACAAGATATCAATTAACGAGCACGGCTTGGTATAGGTTTTGTAGGACATGGATACACCTTGCTTATGGCCAAAATAAAAAAAAATTCTATTAGCCGTTAGGCAGATATAGTCCCTAGAAGTCATACAAGATATCAATTAACGAGCACGGCTTGATATAGGTTTTGTAGGACATGGATACACCTTGCTTATGGCCAAAATAAAAAAAAATTCTATTAGCCGTTAGGCAGATATAGTCCCTAGAGTTCATACAAGATATCAATTAACGAGCAATTACCATCTCTCGCCGTTTTTTGACAGATATGTCCTTTATAGGTATTATAAATTATTTGCTTATGGACGATTGTAAAAGTAGTGAAAGCGCCTCTCGAGGAAAAAACTTAAAATGATGCTACTGACAAAATGACACTTGACACAAATGCGACGAAAGAAAATTTAGCAATTCTGTAATTAAAAATTGTTTTTATAATTCAAATTTGGAATATTTACAATTATTAGCAATCAGGAGCCCTATTCTTGAATACCACATCCATTTTCCACATGTGGACATTTGTCAAAATTCATGAATGTATGTATATCACACATGCAACCAAATAGACTATTTGGAGAGTTTTTTCACTCATTCGTAAATATTCGTCATGTCCTACAAAATCTATACCAAGCCGTGCTCGTTAATTGATATCTTGTATGAATTCTAGGGACTATATCTGCCTAACGGCTAATAGAATTTTTTTTTATTTTGGCCATAAGCAAGGTGTATCCATGTCCTACAAAACCTATACTAAGCCGTGCTCGTTAATTGATATCTTGTATGAATTCTAGGGACTATATCTGCCTAACGGCTAATAGAATTTTTTTTATTTTGGCCATAAGCAAGGTGTATCCATGTCCTACAAAACCTATACTAAGCCGTGCTCGTTAATTGATATCTTGTATGAACTCTAGGGACTATATCTGCCTAACGGCTAATAGAATTTTTTTTATTTTGGCAATAAGCAAGGTGTATCCATGTCCTACAAAACCCATATCAAGCCGTGCTCGTTAATTGATATCTTGTATGACTTCTAGGGACTATATCTGCCTAACGGCTAATAGAATTTTTTTTTATTTTGGCCATATGCAACTTGTATCCATGTCCTACAAAACCTATACCAAGCCGTGCTCGTTAATTGATATCTTGTATGAATTCTAGGGACTATATCTGCCTAACGGCTAATAGAATTTTTTTTTATTTTGGCCATATGCAACTTGTATCCATGTCCTACAAAACCTATACCAAGCCGTGCTCGTTAATTGATATCTTGTATGACTTCTAGGGACTATATCTGCCTAACGGCTAATAGAATTTTTTTTTATTTTGGCCATATGCAACTTGTATCCATGTCCTACAAAACCTATACCAAGCCGTGCTCGTTAATTGATATCTTGTATGAATTCTAGGGACTATATCTGCCTAACGGCTAATAGAATTTTTTTTTATTTTGGCCATATGCAACTTGTATCCATGTCCTACAAAACCTATACCAAGCCGTGCTCGTTAATTGATATCTTGTATGAATTCTAGGGACTATATCTGCCTAACGGCTAATAGAATTTTTTTTTATTTTGGCCATAAGCAAGGTGTATCCATGTCCTACAAAACCTATACTAAGCCGTGCTCGTTAATTGATATCTTGTATGAATTCTAGGGACTATATCTGCCTAACGGCTAATAGAATTTTTTTTTATTTTGGCCATAAGCAAGGTGTATCCATGTCCTACAAAACCTATACTAAGCCGTGCTCGTTAATTGATATCTTGTATGAATTCTAGGGACGATAGTGGTAGTTTACTTTGTTGAACTTCAAAATATTTTATCAAATTATTTGAATAAGTGGATATTGTAATGGTAATCCAGTGTAAATTACTGTGTGCTAATAAATTTTTAAAATACTGAAATTATTGAATTTATTTATAATCATTCGTATGTACCTAATAGTGTTTTTATTAATCACATACAAACAACTATTTCATTTTGTTTTACTTTGCTTACTCAATTTCTACGACATATTATATAAATATATTTACTTTCGTTATAGTTTTCATAATACGCTAGTTATAATATATTAGTATTACCATATTTAACTATAATCGTTTTCTGGGATTTTTTTCGGGCTAATTTCACAGAGGTCCAGACGAGGATATTGTACGAAGATACACTCAGACAGAACTATCTTTCAGAAAGGTTGATTGCCGTACAACAACAGAAAGCCACTTACAGGCATTATTTTCCATTAACTTTTGTAATGTCAACTCCTTTAAAGCAGTTTCGGGATAAGGGCACAAAACACTCAGGGGCAGAGCCCCTATAGTAAACTTTAAAACAGAATGCTTTTACGATATAATGAACCTGGAAATGGAAAATAAATTACATCAATTTTACCCCCATCTTTCTTTTGTGTGAGTGTATGTGTGTGTGTGTGTGTGTAATTTTTAAAATTACGCCATTCATTTATATTCGCCACATTATTTTTGCAGAGTTCTTTTATAATATTTACTTAAAGCCTTTGTAGTCTATACTCGTATTTATATATCTTAAATTAACTTCTCCACTATATCCATTATGTGCGACAATACAATACAATTCACAATCATATAATGACGGAATCATTCTCCCATAACCGCATTACAACAACAAAAGTCTCAGCAACAACTTTAAAAAAATATAAAAAATTTAATTTATGTCTATGCGGTCAACTCTCTATATAGCGATGTGGTGGTGGTGTATATATCACAAAATTACATTAATTTGACATCTTAATTACGAGCACTTCACAAGGGAAAATATATAACAATATATAAACAACTTTATTATGTAAAATATGTGTATGCTGCAAAAATTGTAAAGGTTTTGTACATATACTATACATACATTAGTAGCTATCACCTGGGCTATTGTTGGTTGCAAAATTTACAGCAAACTATAAGAAAGTCAAATATACCAAATTGATTCACGTTATTATTTGCTTACAAAAAACAAATTTGTTGTGTGTTATAAAATAAATTTCCATGATCAAATATTTTATTAACAATAATCTTTTAGCATAAGATTTTCTGTTAAGAAAACGAATATAGCCTTGGTTATATCTATATGTACTCTTTAAATTAAATTAATAATTGTAAATTAATATATTTTGCGGTTTGTTGGTTACCGGTATATTGTGTATATATATACGCAAATAAAATGTCTGGTTGGATAATTTATCCTATTAATAAAATACTTAACAAACCTTGAAATGGAATAGACTTATTATGTGTTTGCGAACATCTCACACATATGCTTATATCCATGATGAAATCTTACCGCTTCAATATATTATTTAGATGGCTTCCGGTGGTTACTTGAAAATTAATCAAAAAAGAAAAAAAAAAAATCGTGTATCTACAGTACCTGTTATACCTCATTATTATACCAGAAGCTCTATGTATATAATAGACAAATTGCTTTTTATATTTATTCTAAATATATTTTCTTTATCGGTTTATCTAATCTGCGCGAATATTTGATTAATATTTTTCTGTCACAAAATCATGCCTTTTGGGTTGTATATAGGTAAATACATATAAACACGATATTATATCGCTAGAAG
This sequence comes from Tipula helvola, assembly GCA_963556165.1. Classification (NCBI taxonomy): domain Eukaryota; kingdom Metazoa; phylum Arthropoda; class Insecta; order Diptera; family Tipulidae; genus Tipula; species Tipula helvola. Next base: position 109,064,201 of record OY744482.1, read on the forward strand.
AGAGTTAAAACAAAATTAATACCAAAATCGATTTAGCAATAATTATTTTCTAAACAAAGAACATCAATCAATTTGCGTGTGAGTAAGCAACGAACCCGATTTAATGTAAACATTTTAATTTATTAGGTGAAAACGGAGATAATGATGGATCAGCAATGGCGGATGATTTTCCAAATTCGGCTTGATGACCAAATGCTGATGGGTTGTAATCTTGTTGAATGGCAGCACAAAATAAGGCGGATGTGTAACCTTATTGGTTTCTTCAACAAAATTTCACAAGATAAACACTTTTTTGAAATATAAATTGGAATATTTTATTTCTAATGAAGTGTTGGATTTACTTTTTAATACTTTGGTTTAATTTCACTTTTTTAAAATACAACTTGTTTTCTCGAAGGCTCGATTTGTATTATTATAAAAAATTACAATGATTTGCGTACACAATGATTTTCAGATTTACAATCCACAAAAAAGAGAGGAATATATCCCGCTTAATAATTTATAGCATTATTCATAATCAATCTGGCAATAGAGCTACTAAAAAGTTACTATAAATTACTAAATTATAATCCTGCTTTACAAAAATGGTGATACAGTAATACTACTGCTTATTGACATTTACAATATAAACAAATATGGAAGTGGTGTTTATAATGAGTTTTTGTGTGATTATTAAAAAAGGTGAGCAATTTATCTTAAATAAGAATAATCAGATGATTTACAATTATTGTATAACTTAGAAAATGCAAATATAATTGTGGTAAATTATCTGACCTTTCTTTTACAATTACATAACATAATTAATTTTTAAAGCAATAAACAAATTTCAATTTTACTTTACAGTACATAAGACAAAATCAGCCTGGGATATGAATTCAATGCGGAACAATATTTCTAAGTTAAGATTTAATTCATTTTTGTTTATATATACTAATAATTCTAATTCATAATATTTCATTCATTTCAGAGATTAGGTGAGTTTAAACATACTCCCCGGGTTGAATCGTCATCAGATTCAAGGATTGGAAGTCGGCATAATTTCTGAATTGGTCGCTTGAGTGTACCGTTTTTTGTCTTGACTTCAGCCACTCGAACATAGCCGTCATCGCCGGGAAATAATTTTGTGACACGCCCCATCAGCCATTGCGAGGGTGGATGATTGTTATCGTGTATCAGGACGACATCATTTAGTTGCAGATTTTTGTGTTGTGTTTTCCATTTGTACCTCTGCTGAAGCGTTGTCAAATATTCTAATTGCCAGCGCTTCCAGAATTGATGGTAGATTTTTTTTACAATGTCCCATCTTGCATGAGGATTCAATTTTTGCTCAGCTGTTTCTTCTGGTAATTGGTGAATAGCACGTCCGATTATAAAATGAGCAGGAGTAAGAAATTCTAAGTCATCATTGTCGCCGGAACAAATTGGCCTGGAGTTTAGAATTCCTTCGATCTGCACTGTTAATGTTGAGAACTCCTCAAGCGTAAGTATTGTGTCTCCAATAGTTCTGGTGATTTGGGTTTTGGTTGCCTTGACTGCACTTTCCCATAATCCCCCTTTATGGGGTGCTGCAGGCGGGATGAATCGCCAATTTACTTTATCCTTCAATAGACTGGAAAGAATAAAGTCATTATTATTGTTCAAAAATTTATAAACCTCAGCTAGATAATTTTTTGCGCCAACAAAATTTGTAGCGTTGTCGCAATAAATGGTATGGCATAGCCCTCTTCTGCTTATAAATCTTCGTATTGCACCTAAGAATGACTCAGTGCTGAGATTCATGCAAATCTCGACATGTATTGCATGTGTACTGAAGCATACAAAAATAGCCAAGTATGCTTTAGTAGGTATTGACCCTCTTCGTCGCACAGCATGAACTTTGAATGGCCCACAAAAATCGACTTCGACTGCACCAAATGCTACCGTATATTTTACCCGATCTTCAGGTAGCTGGCCCATCACTTGATTCATCATTTTTGGCTTCTGTCGTAAGCATTTAATGCACCGTCGGAAAATTTTCTTCGCCACATCTTTACCGCTAATCACCCAAAAATTTTGTCGAACTAGGCTTGTTAATAAATGTGTGCCTGGATGATGGTTTTGGATGTGCACATCATAAGTGATTGTTGTCGCGATCGGTGATTTTGATGAAATAATTATTGGGTGTTTCGCGCTGTACGGCAATGCTGATTTTTGTAGTCTACCGCCGACCCTCATAATTCCTTCGTTGTCCAGGAATGGATTTAGCTGCAGTAGACGGCTTTTATTTGGTAATGTTTTGTTATGTTGTAGAGATTGGTATTCTTCGGGAAAATCAATCATTTGCCAATACATAACTATTTTTCGATTTGCTTCTTCCAATTCTGCAGATGATAGCACTCCAACTCGAATCTCTCCTTGATGTTTCTTAGCTTTTAAATTGCTGAGATATCTCAGCACATATGAGAGGATTCTTTTTAGTTTGAAGAAGCTGGAATACTTCAGACTCAACTGCACTATGACGTCGTCTTCTGGCTTTGGTTCGGTTTCCGCCTTTAAAGTGGTAGTGTTATATACGTCAACCTCGATTTCTTCATTCGTTTCTGGAATCTCTGGTTGATCTGGCCAAAAATGTTCATCTTTTGCCAACCATGCCGGTCCATTCCACCACAATCTATTTTTTGAGATTTCCTCAGCGGATTGCCCACGAGTTGCACAGTCGGCAGGATTTTGTCTGGATGGGACATGACGCCATCGTTCTCTTTTATAAATGCCGATGATTTCTGCTGTGCGGTTAGCGACAAATGTTGACCAACGTCTTGGTTGACTGGATATCCAATCCAGAACTATTTTGGAATCGGTCCACAATGTTACTGAGGCTGCATTGATTGATAAAATCTCCGTTACTTCTTTTACCAATCGACTAAGTAGCACCGCTCCCATTAGTTCAAGTCTCGGAATACTGACTTGTTTCAGTGGTGAAACCTTGGTCTTGGCACAAATCAGGTGGGTCACAAATCCTTCAGAGCTCTTTGATCGAACGTAAACTGCTGCTGCATAAGCTCATTTGCTAGCATCACAAAACCCGTGTATGGTTAAGCTGGTCGATGCGGTTCCAGTGATACAACGGGGAATCTTTATCTCAGGAGTTTGGCAGAGATTAGCTCGAAGGTTAATCCATGAAGATTGTGCTTCTTGTGGCAGCTGTTCATCCCATCCAATCTTCTGCAACCACAAACTTTGGAACAGTACTTTGATTCTTATTGTAATTGGTGATAGGAGCCCCAATGGATCGAAAATCTTGCTTGCTTCTGAAAGGAAGCTTCGTTTGGTGTGCACTTGTTTTTCATCTAGGTTTACCTGGAATATGAACTGATCCGAGGTAGCATCCCACGCTATTCCTAATACCTTTAATGGCTCTGGATGTTCGGAGAATACTTTTAAGGTATTGGAGGAGGGAATACTTAACAATTTCCGCAATTGTGGCTCATTCGACGATAGTTTTCTTAAATTGAACCCACCACTGCTTAAAATTTTCAAAATATCGTCTTTCAGTTTCATCAGGCCAGATAAGGTTGGAACGCCAGTCATTAGATCATCCACGTAAATGTCTCGTTCTATGGCACGGCATGCTTCTGGAGAATTTTGTTGATTTGGGATAGCCAGTTCTTTTAAGCATCTAGTGGCCATGAATGATGCAGACGCCATGCCATAGGTTACCGTGTTCAACGCGTATGGACGTATTTGTTGCTTCTCGTCTCGCCACAGAATTATCTGATGCTTCGTATCTTCTCTGTCTACCCAAACCTGGCGATACATTTTTTCAATATCGCCTACCAGTACGTATGGATGTTGTCGGAATCTTGTAAGTATTTGGAACAATGTTGATTGCACGTTTGGCCCTATCTTCAAATTCTGGTTTAAGGACATACCTGCGGTTGATTTTGCAGATGCGTCAAACACTACGCGAAGCTTCGTTGTACTGCTACTATTTTTAAACACGCCGTGGTGTGGCAGGATGTAGGTTGAATGAAGTTTGGTGTTATTTAATTCAAGCGGCTGCATATGATGAAGATCTTCGTATTCCTTCAGAAACTGATGGTAGAGCTGGCGGAACTGACCATCTATCTTAAAACGTTTCTCCATTGCTAATAATCTCGATACTGCTTGCTGGTACGTTGATCCCAGAATCTTCGACGGCTCCTTGAATGGAAGCTTGGTTATGAACCTTCCATCTTTTGCTCGTCGTGTGGTCGATTTGAACCAGTCTTCACATTCCTGCTCTTCTTCACTGATTTTAATGGTTTGCGGAACTTCTTCTATTGCCCAAAATCTTTGCAACGTAGCATCTATATCAACGACGGATGTTAATGACTGTGTGGTTTCTCTTCTTTCTGCTTCATGTCGGCCACCTACAACCCAGCCTAATTTAGTTTTATGAGCTTTTAGAGTTGGACTATCCAGCTCAATACTCTCATCCTCAAACAATTCAAACACTATGTCTGCGCCAAGTAATATATCGACTGCTCCGGGCTTGTAGAAATTTGGATCAGCCAAACTTATTTTTGTTAAATTCTTCATACAGCTGGCGTCAAATTCGAAAGCAGGTAGTGTAGACGTAATTTTCGGTATGATAAGTGCCTCTAGATTGGATAACTCAATGGCATTGAATCTGGAAGCTAAGCGCAATGTCGTAATCCCGTGAGATCTTCCGCTATTTACTTGTCCAATCCCTGCTATTAGGGCTCTACAATTTCTTCTGGGTAAGCCTAATTTCTGGACCATGGATTCGGTGATGAACGAAGATTGAGAGCCGGTATCTAACAATGCACGGCAAGAACGGGGTACACCAAGATCATCTAATATGTTTATTACTGCTGTGGGTAATATCGTTTGCAATGTACCCTTAAGTGCAATAGCGCTACCTTGGTTAGCAATGAGTTTATCATTGCTTGTGTGATAGGCAAAAGTCGAGGGTTCTTCAATATTTTTATTTGTACTTTCTGACTTAGTGGTTAATACATTTGGTTTTTGATCTAAGTGCAAAAGACTATGATGCTTTCCATAACATTGACGACATCTGCCTCGGATTCTGCAGTCGTACACCGTATGTCCCGGATTGAGGCAGTTGAAACATTTTTTGTGTTTTCCGATTAAACTTCTGCATCTTCAACCAATAATTCCTTAAATCGGAGGCAATCAATCAACCTATGCTGTCCCTTATTACACGCTATGCAATCTTCTATGGTGGTAGCTGCAAAGCTGTTTCTCGGTTTGGCTGTCACATTTGCTCTCGCTGGTCGAACGGAATGCATCTTTACCGACTCAAGCGCATCGGTTCTTTTAATCAAAAAATCGAAGAACTCATTGATGGTTGGGAAATCTTTGTCGGTGTTCTCTTGCGCCCATAAGCTGCGTGTCTCATCATCCAGTTTTTGTAACAATATATATATAAGCCAAGGATCCCTGGCTTCGGCTTTATCACCTAATGCTTTTAAACCACGGATCGCTTCATCAGAGGTATCTAATAATTTTCGTATATTAGCCGCACTGATTACATTTACGTTAGGCTGTTCCATAAAATTTCGAATGAATGCATTAATTGTATGGCGTTTACGGTCGTACCTTTGCTTTAGCTTTTTTAATGCTTCAATGTAATTAGCTTCAGTAACTTTAAAATGTTTTAATAAAGAAAATGCATCGCCTCTAAGCAAGCCCATCAGGTATTGAAATTTTTGCACAGGGTTTATATTATCTCTGCTATGAATGCTGGAATGGAACAAGTCAAAGAAACTTTGCCATTCCGTATAATCGCCAGAAAAAGTAGGAATTTGCAATTTAGCAAGGCGCACCTCAGGGCCAGTATTTATAGCCGATATATTTAAACTGGTGTCATTAGTGGGGTTACTTAATTCATGAAGACCACGTTTTTTGATCCAGTCGTTCAATGTAGCCACTGTAGCGTAATATGCTTCTTCGGCTTCATCTAATTTAGATTCCACTTCATTATCAATTTCAAATATCGATGCTTCTAGGTCTATTATCTTTTCTAGAAGCTCCTTGGCGCGACTCGATTTTAAGCGCAATTCTTCGACTGTTTCTCCAGATTGTTCGGTGACGCCACTTGCAAATTTGGATAGTCTGGTCAATAGACCCCTGAATATGGCGTGTTGTTTCTTTAAACCCGCTAGTTCACTCATTTTTTCACTTTGATTCACTCTAGTTCACTTATTAATCTCACAGATTTATTTAGGCTTTATTTGTAAAATAAATGTTTACTTATCTGTGGATCCGGCTCGAAGGACCAATGAAAACGGAGATAATGATGGATCAGCACACAGTTAAAAAAAAATAGGTTATGTAATGCAAATTGCATTACATGTAGGTCCAGTGCTAGCTTCCATCACAAAATAATGCTAACCTTGCATTAAAATAGATTTTAATGCACAGTGCATTAATTTGTATATCAGCAATTACATTAAATTTTAATGCAACTTTCCATTAGAATATAAAGCAAATTGTAAAAGAACCGTCAAGCAACTGCATTAGAATTTATCAAAGACTGCATTAATAAAATATTTTAGAAGTGTTAAATTTTAAAACAAGTTGCATTAAAAGTTGTGTAACTTTAGCCACCATTATTTGTTTTGTTAATAAAATATTGGCAGCGTTGTTTTTCTGATGCTGGTCTTAGTTTTTGGCGCCTTGAGGGTCGAGACCTCAGAGACTCCAACTGTTTTGCAGTTTGGCGGGCTAGATCAATTTATGATCGCCCAAGGTAATAAATTATATTTTAAGAAATGAAAAGTTTACCTGTAACCTAATTAAAGTCGGCTTGAGTTAGTGAATTTTATATTAATAACGCAAAACACGTGCTTGAATTTATAATTCTTATATACATTGAAGTCCGCTTGTTTTAGCGAATTTTATATTGGTATAATTTTTTAATTTGAGCAGGTTACTTTAAAATGTTTAATAAGAAACTTTTAATGCAAATGCTGCTTTAGAAATCTTCGTAATTGCGTTAAAATTCATTTTAATGCAATCATTACTTTACAATTTAATACAACTTGCTTTACATAAGTCGTAATGCAAGGCTTGTATTAAAAATTAAAGTTATTTTTTCAACTGTGCAATGGCGGATGATTTTCCAAATTCGGCTTGATGACCAAATGCTGATGGGTTGTAATCTTGTTGAATGGCAGCACAAAATAAGGCGGATGTGTAACCTTATTGGTTTCTTCAACAAAATTTCACAAGATAAACACTTTTTTGAAATATAAATTGGAATATTTTATTTCTAATGAAGTGTTGGATTTACTTTTTAATACTTTGGTTTAATTTCACTTTTTTAAAATACAACTTGTTTTCTCGAAGGCTCGATTTGTATTATTATAAAAAATTACAATGATTTGCGTACACAATGATTTTCAAATTTACAATCCACAAAAAAGAGAGGAATATATCCCGCTTAATAATTTATAGCATTATTCATAATCAATCTGGCAATAGAGCTACTAAAAAGTTACTATAAATTACTAAATTATAATCCTGCTTTACAAAAATGGTGATACAGTAATACTACTGCTTATTGACATTTACAATATAAACAAATATGGAAGTGGTGTTTATAATGAGTTTTTGTGTGATTATTAAAAAAGGTGAGCAATTTATCTTAAATAAGAATAATCAGATGATTTACAATTATTGTATAACTTAGAAAATGCAAATATAATTGTGGTAAATTATCTGACCTTTCTTTTACAATTACATAACATAATTAATTTTTAAAGCAATAAACAAATTTCAATTTTACTTTACGTACATAAGACAAAATCAGCCTGGGATATAAATTCAATGCGGAACAATATTTCTAAGTTAAGATTTAATTCATTTTTGTTTATATATACTAATAATTCTAATTCATAATATTTCATTCATTTCAGAGATTAGGTGAGTTTAAACATTAGGGGAAATCGGTTATAAAATTTTTGTCGGTTCCATCACTATATTTTGAAGTCTTGTTATTAAACCTTCAAAAATATACATTCTCACGTTACATTTTGTTTCAAAATTAATAAAAAAAAAAAAATTATGTATAGACTATTTATGGGTCAGCTTGTGGTTTCCCTTTCTTTTATTATTTTATTTCATATAAATATTAAGTTCACGCTACGGATTGGATAGTTCAATTTCACCTTAATTAAATACAAAAATAGATTATTAGATAATTGTATTTGCTCTTTAATTATATATTGTCAATATTAACCGCCTTGATGTTATCATCCCAGGAAAATTAGAAATTCATTTTTCTGACAATACCAGCGTAAAAACTCATCAGACCTTTTACACGGCCGAAAAATCAAGTATGTGAAGTTATGCCAGGATTCCATCCCAGGAAAAATGAAAAATGTACATCAGGCAATACTATAGAAGAGATAGAAAATGTCGAATATTGAAAATAATTTGTATCTTAAGTCGACTAAGCTACTATGACTTGTTTGTTTGTCTCTATCTCTGCAATTTTTTTCTGAGGCTCAAGGCACTCCCAACTCTTTCGCAGTTCCCTTTTAACGTCTTACCTTACGCCGTTGCCAGCCAACGCGAGGACGTACGGCTATAGACCCGCTTTTCTATAACCCGCTACTATGTCTTGTGGCCACAGATAAATTTTCAGTTGTGTATAATTACATACATACTTACCTACACCAATTATTTTTTGTTATAATAATTTGTTGGTTTAAATCTTTTTAATTTTTAAATAAAATATTGTAATAAAAATTTAATTCTACACGGTGCCATCAAGATTCTTCGAAAATAATCAAATTGGGGCATATTTTCACTTTTCGAGAAATATACCGGGTGATTTTTTTAACCTGCTACACTCAAATATCTCGGAAAATAAGCACTCTACGAAAAAAATGGTAGAAATAAAAATTTAATTATTCCGCGGGGGAAATACATTAGTGTTAAAATTAGTACCCCTACCCCCTCCTTGTAGGTGGGGCGGGGGGTAACTTTGAAACTAAGATAGGAACCCCTATTTTTTTATTATAGATTCAGATTCTACGGCTAAAAATACGTAGGATTTGGCTGAAACATTTTTTTCCATTCATGATAGATGGCGCTGTAATTGACGATATTCAATTTTTTTCGCCTACTGAGAACCTACGCAAACGATTCTGCAATAGGTCTGCAATAAAAATACCATGGTTTCGTTGTAAATACTCGAAGTTAGTCTTAAACAATTTGTATTTTTTAAATTTTCAATTACTGAAAAATGGCTACATAGTCATTATCGTAATCCAGGAACATGCCATTAAATCGGCTTTCAAATTAAAGAAAGTGTTTGTATTTAACAGGCCAAAATTCATGGAATTTTATTATGATATCCTAAATTTAGCAATTCCATTCAAAGTTCCGTTCTCTGAACTTCAGATATTAAAGATCCTCAAGAAAAATATGCGAGCGGGATTACAAGTTCATCTGGGTAGTCGGCACATATTATCTGTTTCGGACTTGGTCAGTACTTGCGTAGCTACCGAATACGTTTGGCGAAGTAGTTCCCGAGCAAATTGTGCAAAGAAATTCTCAGGTTGGTCAGATGAATGAAATATAAGTTCGTGACCATGAAGACATTAGCGTTTATGCCCATGCGTGACACAACCTTCAAATCTTGATCGTCGCATGACATTTATTGCTCAACACCAAACATCTACAACTGAACCGGCGATTTCAAGTGTTAATCCGGTCAATTTGGAAGCTTTTCAGACCACTTCATCTCACCCATCAAAGCTATCAGGTAAAACCACCTCCAGTTTCTACTATTTGTTGGAACTGTAGGCGAGTGGGACACATGGTTGTGGTACACGAAATGTATTGAAACCGCATTGCCTTGTTTGTAACGGAAAATTTCCGCCTTTAAACCCGATCCAGGAGACGGCAACTGGCGGATCGAGTCGTTCTCCAATACAAATCCTACAGCGATCCCCAAATCAGTACAGGAGTCCTCCGTAGCCTCCGAAGTAATACCAAAACTAAACGATTCTCACAAGATCTAAAAATCACTAGTAAATCCCGGATTTGTCGATCCACCAATTATTTTAAGATACGTCAACAAATGTACCGTAACATCTGTAACACCAAGTTTTGGAGTTCCATTGAATTTCGTGAAGACAATCGACCCTATGCAATGGTCTCCATTAATGACACTGAAGTTTACGGTTTGTTAGATAGTGGAACTAACATCTCTGCATTGGGAAGCAATGCACTTCGTTTCATTAAAGACCATTATTTACTGCTTCATTCGACTACAGCATTTGTTCAAATTGCTAATGGTTCTCCTCTCAAAATTCATGGGTTTGTAAATGCTAAAATTTCATATAATAATAAAACTCTTGAAATGAAGCTATTCATTGTTCCGGATCTACAGCAACCTCTTTATTAAGGCTGCGATTTCTGGTGTAAATTTGGAATAGAGCCCTTGTTAATTTCGTCAATTACCACGTCTTTGCCAGATTCAGCTAGTGAAAAAGCCACTTCCCCTGATAACAACCAACATGTGCTTGCGGTCGGTCAGCGTCAAAGGCTGCAGGCAGTAGTGGAGATGTTTCCTAGTCCTAGCGTTTAGGGCTGGGGCGAAAGCACTTGCTGAATTGGGGATGGTCAACCAGTTAGGCAAGGACACTATGCTGTATCACCTGCCAAACAACAACAAATATATCAAGAAATAAACCGAATGATAAGTTTGGATGTCATCGAGGAGAGCCATAGCGCGTGGAGCTCCCCAATGGCGACCGTGCCGAAGAAGGATGGTGGTGTTCGACTTTGCTTTGACGCTCGACGGCTGAACAGCTTAACTAAGAAGGATTCATTCCCCTTGCCGCTGATTGACGGTTTATTGAGCCGGTTAGACCGTACCCGGTTTATTTCGAGTCTGGATTTAAAGGATGCCTTTTGGCAAATACCTTCGGATCCAGCTTCGAAGGAAAAGACAGTGTTTACCATCCCGGGACGGCCGTTATATCAGTTTAAGGTCATGCCCTTCGGTCTTTATAATGCGCCTCAGACCTTGTATAGAATGATGTCCAGTGTGATTCCATCAACTGCATGACCGAGTATTCGTTTATCTGGATGACCTACTTGTCTCTATCGCTGATTTTGATGAGCATTTATCGTTGTTCCAGGATGTTGCCGAGAGGTTGACAAAAGCTGGACTAACGATAAATGTTCAGAAAAGCAAGTTTCTTCTGAAAAAGATCGAATACTTGAGTTATGTAGTTTAGTTGAAGAACATTAGACAGCTGAGACGGTTACTTGGCGTCACGGGATGGTATCGTCATTTTATAAACGGATACTCCACGATATCTGCTCTCTCACTACTCTACTCAAAAAGAACCAGAGGTTTGTATGGTCCGAAGAAGCTGAATTGGCGTTTGAGACATTGAAGCGCAGGCTCTCGCTTCCGCACCAGTTCTTATCACTCCAAATTTAAACGCTCGATTCTACATCCAGTGTGATGCCAGTTCCGCGGGTATTGGTGCAGTGTTATTCCAAAGCGATGCGGAGGGAAACGACAGGTCTATAGCCTTTATATCCAAAAAATTGAATGGTGATCAACGTAACTATTCCGTGAATGAACAAGAATGCAACCAAAAAGTTCAGACTGTACGTAGAGGGATTGCCTTTTACAGTCATAACAGAACACGCTAGCCTTAAATGGCTTATGTCTCTTATTAAAGATGTAACTGGTCGACTAGCTCGGTGGAGCTTAAAGCTTCTAGGTTTTGATTTTGAGATCGAATTTAGAAAGGGATCCCAAAACGCAGTCCCTGATGCCTTATCTCGAATAGAAATTGAATCTCTTGACGTTATCCAGCTTCCCTCACTAAATTATCCACTTTATGTCGACACATCTTCACCGGCGTTTCCTGATCCTGAATATGAACAACTAACATATTCTCTCCAACAATCTAATAAGAAAATAAATCTATTTACCGTACAACATTTAGTTTATATTAATCTCACTCCAATCAAGCTTATCTATCAGATATTCCCCCTACAAACTGCTTATTCCTGAATCACTTCGAATTAGCTTGATGATTTCAGCTCATTGTCCTCCAACTGCTGCTCATTTGGGTATCAGTAAAACCACTGAGCTCATCCGACGTTATTATTACTGGCCCACTATTAATTCCGATGTAACACAATTTATAAATTCTTATGTTGATTGTAAAGCAAATAAATCTTCTAACCAAATATACAAGCCACCTCTTGGTTCTCTTCCTATGACTTTTAGGCTATTTCAGAGGGTATCTTGACTTCTTTGGGCCTTATCCCCGCACAAAGAATGGCCATACCGGAATTATTATTGCCCTAGATCACTTCTCCAAATTCGTTATTACCAAACCAGTTCGTCAGGCAACTGCTAGTGAAGTATGTAAATTTCACAAAGCTCAAGTATTCTTAATGTTTGGAGTACCTGAGGTTATTCTCACAGACAATGGAAGGCAGTTCGAATCATTACTTGTCCAGAGCTTGTGCATAAAGTATGGTGTAAGGCACATGTTTATCGCGCATTGTTGGCGTCTTTTCGGTCATATATCAAGTCTGATCAGCGAGTCTGGGATTCAAACCTGTCAGCTATAATGCATGCGCTGCGCAATGCAGTTCATGATTCCTCCCAGTATTCTCCTCACTTCATTGTCTTTGGTCAGCATGCAGTTTCGCATGATTCCGTGTACGAACTGTAGCGACAGGCTTCTCAATTTGGTAGATACCATATTCATAGCTCAGAAAAACCCGACTATCTCTATAAAATTTATGAAGAAGTGCAAACTAATCTAACTACGTGATAAATTTAGATATGACTTAAGAACTCGACATCCTAAAATTACTATTGGTCAAACAGTTTTTGTTAAGAATTTTAAGCCAAGTAAGGCAGTAGATAAATACGCAGCAAAGCTCGCACCTAAATTCATGAAATGTGTGGTTACTCGGCTAGTCGGAAATGTAGCTTGTGAGGTTCGAGATGAAAAAGGACGTAAAGACTTTGTTACAAATATGAATCTGGTAATATGAAATTGGTTGTTATTCCAAAATGTGCCTGGGTTTGAGACATCGCCTGGGTGTAAGTCGCCCCACGATTGTAACGACTGGCTTTGCTCTACGTTCCAAGTTGGTTTAACATCCCTGATTTGTTAATGATTAAACAGAATATTAAGATCAATCTAGAAAAAATAATAAAACTCAAACAAAAGCAAAAAGCGCGGGAATATCAAGTTTGTAGGAGAACACGAAATAATACCGAACAAACGGCGCAGTGGTTAAAGCTACGGTGGTTGGATCGGGAGGTACCGGGTTCGAATCCCTATAGGGGCGGGATGCAAAAGGGATTTTTCATCATCTGATTACGATCGGTGATGACGATGAACACATCTATGACCCCCTGTTGAGAGTGCGGAATCCATGGGCCGACCCACCTTTCATGTCAGTACTATAGGCTGGCATGAAGCAATGCAATGTGCAGGTGGTTTAAAACGAAAGCGGGTCTATAGCCGTACGTCCTCGAGTTGGCTGGCAACGGCGTAAGGTAGGACGTTAAAAGGGAACTGCGAAAGAGTTGGGAGTGCCTTGAGCCCCAGAAAAGATTTTAGATATAGAAACAAACAAACAAACACGAAATAATGAAAATATTAATAAAATTTTGTGCTGGGGAGAATTTCGTTTGTTAGATTTTTTTTTTAGGAGGTATAAAAATGAACATTTTTGGATGCAAGAAAAAAAAATGTTTAATGTGATAACAGAATCATTTAATGTGATAAATAATAACATGAATAACTTCAAGAATCCTCTAATTTCCGTGAGTTCAAAATTATCAAATATTAAAAAACCGTCATAATATTGGAACCCGTTAGTCTGCAAATAATAATAATAAAATAATAAAATTAAATACGTAATACAGTCACGTTTCGGCAACTAGGTAATCTATTATGGGGTAGCAAAATCTACAGCATGGAATTCTATTATAAGTGTATCAAATTTTTATTTGAAAATTGCAAATTACTATTTAAAGTGACCTACATACGAAGAGAGCAAATTAATGGCCAAAAAATTTGAGGATATGAAAAAGGTTCCAAATATTATTAGCGAAATTGATGGAACTCATATTAGAATCAAGGCTCCATTAATAAATCCTGTAGATTTTTGTAACAGAAAAACGTATTATAGCATTAATGTTCAGGTAGTAGTAGATGCCCGAAAAAATTATGGATTTGTACTGCAGTGAACCGGGTTCCATGTACGATGTAAGGTTGAGAAAAATAAAAACCAATCCCACCTAATACTTTTATTTTGGGGGATAGTGCTTATCCTCAAAAGTCATGGTTGGTCCCTCCATTTAAGGACAATGGTGCTCTGACGGATGCTCAACACAAGTTCAACAAACTTCATTCTTCTACCAGAGTGATGGTGGAAAATGCAATAGGTATGTTAAAGTATCGATTTCGTCGCATATTTCATTTTACCGAGCAAGTTGATTTGAACTTACTCCAAAACATAATTTATTCGGCTTGTGTACTGCATAATATATGCATAATGCAGAACGACGAAATCAACTCAGATTCAAATTCACTTGACTCGATAGTTCAATCAGAGCCTATTGAGGAAATTGTCAATGTAACAGGTGGAGAAATTAATAGGAGACAGTTACTCTTAGAAGAATTAATAAGAAAAAACGTTATACACCAACATTAAAAACTATCTAAATGTTTTATATACTTTTATTAAATAAAATGTTAATAATTAAAAAATATAAGTTCATATTAAATTAAGCATAAATCCATTGCAAAAATAAAACTTTGATCGATCGAGATTTTATAAATTCAGCCTTTATCGCAAAATAACAAAATTCTTTGGAACATCTATATATATATATAAAAGTACCACTATCACTAAAAACAAATTGAAATTATGGCTTTTGGGACTTTAAAAGTTCCATCAATTCATTGTGACATCTGTTTCTCTCGTCATTGAGGAATACTAGTAATTCCTTCGTTTTATCAAATGTCAAATTCCAAAACATTAGCTGACTTACGCTTTCGTTTTGCTGCGGTCGTCTCTAAAATTGGTCTTCGACTGGACTTTACTGGAGTAAAGTCGGTAGTTTCAGAAATCGATCTTGTTGTGAATAATGAGGGAAGTTGTAATGACTGAGCTTCATCATCATCGTCAACAATTTTTATTGTGATGGAAGAGAATGTGTGGAAGGTGTTGACATGGAATGGGATGGCTTAGAAGATGATTTGGACGTTAATGATGTGATAGGTAATAGTGAGATACGTGAAAATGTGTTAGGCGATGATGCTGCAGGTGATGGTTTGACAGGTGGTTCGGATGTTTTTGATAATGATG
The DNA here is from genome assembly GCA_963556165.1 of Tipula helvola. Lineage (NCBI taxonomy): Eukaryota > Metazoa > Arthropoda > Insecta > Diptera > Tipulidae > Tipula > Tipula helvola. The sequence goes on from OY744482.1 coordinate 109,079,588, forward strand.
TGTGGGGTGATGATACTTCAGGTGATGATGTGGAAGTTGATGTTGGTGAGCTGACTGTTTGGTTGATTGATTTTTCAAGGTTCATCGTCGATAATGCTGTAGTGTAGAACATCCACAAACGGAACGATCGCCAAAAATGTCATCCAATTCTTTTACAAACGCGATGACCTTCGGAAGCATTTCATCTTATTTTCGACACCTTCTACAGTCACTGGAGATTCCTAAAAATATAATTAATTTAATAAATTTTGACTAAATAAAATATTTTTTTTTTAATTACAAAGACGTCCATTAACAACTAATCTTCTAAAATGTTTGAAAATGCAAATTTTTTTTTTCCTTATATGAAAAAATTCGGATTTTCTGGAAATGGAATTTGTGTTACATTATTGGATTATACATTCCACCGAGGTCGTCATCTGAAGTTTATGCGACATATACAAACTGTTTGTATATATAAACTCAACTTGGACGACAACGTGCTGATACTTGGTAATTTCAACTTACCAAAGGTTGAATGGATGGTTCTTGATAATGTAAACTGCGTCATTCCACACAATATAACATTGGGTGTTGAATCTATCTGTATAGATTCTATTTTGTCGTATGACCTTGTCCAGATAAATAATGTTCCCAACTGTAACGTAACATCTCTGGATTTATTTTTTTGCAAAATCAGCTAATCTATTTATACCAATTCCATACATCATCAACGATGTCAACCATAAATCAATGGAAATCAATTTAAAAATATCATAGTTTTTGTTGCCTAATACTAATATCAACAATCGTAATTCAATTCTAATTTTTTTGATTTTAGGCGTGCTGATAGTGGGGGTCTGATTTCTTATTTTAAATCGGGTGACTGGGATTTGATGTGATATTTTAATTAATGACCCTTATGAACATTGCTCTTATGATTTCGACTCGACATGATCTCATTTACTGTGATAAATATTTGAAAACCAGAAGAATGTTGGGATTTGCGCTATAGGCCCATATGTATATAGCCGAATATGAATATTTCTGAAGATTAACTTTTTAAAATGATTTTTTAAATATCATCCAGTATAGACGTCAAAATTCAGTGCAAGGAAGGACTCGAAATACCAACACAACAGGCGGTGAATTAAAAAACAGTTAGAATGTCTCATAAGAGTAAATATTGTAATATTGTTTTATTGTATTTGTATTGGACAGCAACTAACCGATTCATCCATTAAAGTTTATGTACATATACATTATCCTTAACAGAACCAACATAGAATAATGTACTTTAATTCCGTATGTAAATATAGCAAAAACACGTACACAACACACACTATGTATTGATCTTATCATAAACGTGCGCAACATCTTTTTTTATTGTGATAATGAAAAATTGGATCATGCCTTGAATACTAATTTAACTAGAGGCTCCGTATTAATCTAATACACATTTATTACATTGGAATTTGTTATGCGATGCTATCGATTTACCTCATCTTAATGTTGCTGAATGATAAATTTTCTGTCGCATCCGATCATGACTTTATGTTCAAATATATTACGGTTGGCCTCTGTGGTCATATAAAACATGTTCGCGACAAATAGAGATGTATACAAATTTAATCTGAAGAGCGCATTATATTGAATGATATATAGTGTAAACCTGTGCAATTGGTACGTATTAAAATTTAGTTTGCGATTGCGACTTATAATAATTGTTTTAATAACTTTCAAGAAAGATTGATCACAGGAAACGGAAGCAAAGGATTTCAGTATAAAATATATAACAAATGATTTTTTTTTTGTCTGGTGTATGCGACTGGCTAGAAATCTACAATTACAAACAGCAACTCAATACAAAGATTCATAGATGTGTAGCTCGCTTATTTTCAATTGAGTAGTATTGGTGGACGTGGAATAACTGATGAAAACATTCATAATTATTGTCATTAGCAATCACATTATACGAATGGTCTTATTAAAATTTTTGTCACAGATAGTGAAAATTTTTCTCCAACTTTCATGTTGACTTAAAAAATTTGCCAAAGAAAGTTGAAATCTCGGTAAACTGATTTCACAAGAATTATTTTAAGTCAATAAAGGTTCTTAAGAAAGAATATTAAATTTAATTCTTGGCCAATCAAACGAATCAATATATGTATTCAGGTAGTATCATTGTCACGGAAAGCTCAAAAATCCCAGAAAATACCGATGTATCACTAATTTTGGAACCGCATGTAACTTAACCCATGCAAATTTCGGCTAATAACGAAAAATTCGATTATTCACAAAAAATTACGAATCTTCCCAACAAACTGCAAATAAATTTAGAATCTTAAAACAATTTTGAAAATGTTCGGAAATATTGTACACTATAATGCCGTTAAATTCGAAGATTAATTCAACTAAAATCTAGACTCGAGTAATATTGATTAATCTCGAATAATCTCGGAGTTATGTATTAGCTATAACCAAAAGTTAATTTCAATGTGCCAATGTTTAATTAACTTCGATCCGCAAGGACCAAGACTACTATTCTCGACGTTTTGAATGTCCCTGTGTTTGAAAAAGCAAAAAAATGTACGTCCATTTGTTTGAACGTCTTGGTGTCTGTCTGTGCCCATGGCAACTATAGTACAGCTTTCCCGATTGAAAATCTGCTTTGAAAACCGCTTGGTGATGTCGACGTTGACCAATGTATGTGTTGGATTTAGTTAGGCGTTGAGTTTGGGGTTAAGTTGGTTTCCAATTGGGGTTAAATTATGGTTGAGTTGGAGTTGAAATTTTGTTGGATTAGGGTTTAGTGAGCAGTTCAGTTGGGGGGTTTATTTGTAGGATGAACTGACGGTTGAATTAGGGTTAACTTCAGTTCATGGACGCATGTAGATTTTGATTTAAGGACTGGGTTGTATGTCGAGTTGAGGTTGAGTTGGAGTTGGGCTAGGACTGAGTTAGTGTTGAGTTTAGGTTTAGTCAGCGGTTCAGTTATCAATTTGGGGTTGTGTTGAGAGTACAGTTAGAAGTTTTCTTGGTTACAACAATGTTGATTTGAAGAATGAGTTGGATGTTGAGTTTGGGGTTAAGTTATGGGCTGAGTTGGAGGTCGAGTTAAAGATTGAGTTAGGATTGTTCATTAACTCCTTGATTAACTCATACGTATTGATTTAGGAATTGAGTTGCAGGTTGGAATTTAGCTTGAGTTGAGTTCATGTACACATGTATTTTCCAGACCCTGTTCTGTTGACTTAAGAATTGAGAAGAACGTTGAGTTAGGAGTTTGGAGTTAAGTTGAGGACCGATATTGGGGTCAAAATGGAGTTGGAGGTGGGTAAAGTTAATTCAGCCGTTTAGTTGGGGATTAATTGTGGTTTATTAGGGTATTGAGTTGAGGTTTAGGGTGAGTTGAGTATAGTTTGAGTAGTTGAGTTGCGTTTTACTGAGGAGTTCGATTAAGGATTAATTTGATGTGAAGTTGACGAATAACTTTGTCGTTTAGTTTGGAGTTAATTAGAGGGTTGAAATTTTGTTCGAACTGGGGTTGTGTTGAAGGATTGAGGGGTTTAGTTGCGTGGAGTTTGAGGTTAAGTAAAGGGTGATTTGAAAAGTGATTTGGGGTTAAGTAAAGGGTTGATTTGAAAGTTGCGGTTAGGTTAGTGGTTGAATTGGAGATTGAATAGGGATTGAGCTGTAGATTGAGTAACCCTTACATTATGCCTGCTATTAATCTCAATACCATTAAAATTAGTTGCTAGTGGAGACACGAAGCAAGAACGACTTGCTAGATGTATGAACATAAATTTGAATTTATTTAGGAAAATATATTGCAGGTTCATCCCATGCCATATTGAATATTATTCTTGCATAAAATCACTCCAAGTCATTCCAGTTCTCATAATGCTGACATAATCGTAGTTCCTCAACTTGAAATAGAGATATATAATCGACACGAAGAGATAACCCTTAGAGGTGGAATTAAAATTTGAATGGTTCACAATAACTGCAAACTGCAACTGAAATTGAAGTGTAGTAGCATTTGCTTTGATTGCGATTCTTTCATTAAATAGTTTGTTTTTTCACAAAATTGCAGCTGGGTCTTAAATGTAATTTAATTCAAAATCGGTTTTCCTGATAGTAACAATGATTTTCAATAATACTTACCTTAGATTAGTTAGAAGGTATGTGTCCGATAACCTCACGCCAAAATCGATAAACATAAAAAATGTGTTTTTATTGTGCTGCATAAAAATATTTCCAGGAAATACACTGCTGTTCAAGATTTCCGGAAGCGCTAATTTTACTAGCATGGAACAAAGTGAAGTATAAATACATATAATTAATCCTATCTATTGCAATAATTTTAAATTCAGCAGGAAACATGAATTTAATTTTTGAAGCATTTGCCGTGTTATATATGACGAGTTTGTCAATTGTAATTGTTGCGCGCAATTCCCACTCTATAATTTGAATACGACAATTTACATGCAAAATTACGACTTTACGACTTTTTATCATAATACATTTTTAATTTTTCTTTTCTTTAAATACAAGTCTCGTTAATAGAGTTTAAATTTTATTTTTATAATATTCTAAAGATTTTAAATAAAAATTAAAAAATCTTGTCATAACAAAGAACATCATAAAAATCAAATTAAATTTTTTTTTATGATTTTTTTTTTTATTCATGGAAGATTTGGAATAGGTGGATCATGTAACGCATTTCGTAATCTTACATTTATTTATTTATGTGTATTTATGCTAATCTACATCCGCATGCTTTTAAACCGATTTATTGTACACTTGATTAGCCAATTTACTTTAATCGTACCAGTTTGTACTCGTACGTCCCCGTATAGGTAATATGGAGAAATTGTGAAATAAATACATTTATTTAAATCCCAACCATACTTTCCAGATGGAAATAATCAAAAGACGGATTTATGAATCTGTAATTCTCTTTAATTGCTCATCTCGCTTTGAAAGGACTATACATCACCATGAGACGTTTGATCACCAACCATAATAACTGCTATTTCCGATGTGTCTGGTCTATTATATCGTCGTCGATCTAAATTTCCTTCAGCACAAATTTTTAGACATAAGTTTTGTGTAGGAGAACCTTTCATTATAATATACGCCTGTTTGAAATTTTCTACAAATGGATTATGCTCATGTAACCAAAATCCAAACTACCAAAAACCAAAAGTGACAAAATCCAAATTGACAAAATCGAATAGTGACAAAATCCAAACAATAAATCCAAAAAAAAAAAATCCAAATTTTTTGAAAATATTTTTCGCGCGCCCTTTTTGGTGAAGGAGAATTTTAATTTAAAGTAAAATAAAAATAAAAACCGGGATTTTCTGAAAATCGGGATTTTTATTTTTGCAGAATCGGGATTTTGAAAAGCGGGATTATGAAAAATGGATGAGACAAAGAGAATAATGTAACATTTGGATTTTGTCTCATTTGGATTTTTTTTTTTTGGATTTAGTCGGTATACCATGGTATTGGATTGAGACATAGAATAGTAAATTTACCCCCAGCACAACACAACGAAAATGTAGAATTTTGAAAAGTGCCACCGGTTTTCTCGTATTTCAAAAATTTAGACTGACAATGCGGACCACATTTATAATAATTTGTATTAGTTTTAGCAAAATCTGCCGACCTAAAACTGTCTATTAAGGGCACTTTCTTCGGCGTACCTTTCCCTTCTTAGGAAATTTTGTAAACGCGATTCCTCGCAATTTATTACGAAAGGCCGTGTTCGGGATAATCACAACAAATAATTTTGGATAAAAAAAAAAACGAAACGAAACTACTTTTCAAACGATATATTTATTAATAATAATTCTACTATTTTTTTGGATTTATACATATACTATATTTTAAAAAATGTGTTTGTGTAGGTTTACATAATAAAAAAAACTTAAAACTAAAATTTATAATATTGGAAGGGGAAAAATAGTATATAAGGAAAGAGGAGAAAGAAATAGGAAAAACCAAAATATATTTGATTATGTATATAGGTTTAATGGAAAGTTTTTTTGTTAACAATAAAACATGTGCAAAACATGTATGTTGATCTCTTATTATTTTAAACTAAATTTTATCCCATTTTCTTATCTTAAACCCTTGACAGACTAGGGATTAGCTAAGCGCGATTAGTGATTTTTTCGAGATTAGCTGTAGTGTGTCAAGTTGAAGATTAGCTAATCTCGTTTTATTTGAGGATTAGTGACTAATCGAGATTAGTGCACTAATCCTTGAAAATTTTCGAGCTTATCTCGTTCTATTGGGTTGAGTGATGGTACAATAGTAAATGTTTAAATATTTTTGATAAGCTTATAAATTTTCAATATTTGTGGACTGTATATAAACCAAATTCTTAATTGGTACATTATGTTAAAATTTCTTAATTCTAATTATGCTAATACATGTTACTTATTATTGACTTCATTAATTTATTCATTCGATATTGGTAATTTTGACAGTTTTGTTATAGCTCGTTTGAATATACCGGATTTTGTCTTAACATCAACAACTCGTACTTTATTATCTTGACCTGGGTACACTTTAACAACAATTCTCATTAACCATTTGGTAGAAGGTAAATTAGTATCAGATAGCAAAACAACATCATTTATCCCAATATTTGGTAAGTTCAATTTCCATTTTGATTTTTACTGTAGTGTATGAAGGTACTCAACAGAATATCTCTTCCAAAATTTTTGAACTAATTGAGTTACTAGTTCCCAATTTGCCAACCTATTTTGAGGTATTTCATGTAATGAGGGTTCAGGTGGTGATACTATGGAACCACCAGTTAAAAAATGACCTGGTGTTAGCGGTTCAGGTTCATTTGGATCATTATAAATATGAGTTATTGGTCGGGAATTAATTATTCCTTCTATTTGGATATGATCTTCATATGATAGTAATGTGTTTGATGCAAGTTTCTTGATATGACGCTTGACGGATTTGATGTTACTTTCCCATAAACCATCAAAATTTGGGGATCTAGGGGAATACATTTTCAATTAATCTGTTCATTGGCACAAAATTTTATAATTTTATTATCGGGCGTGGTATCTTGGAATAATTTGAACATACGTTTAAGTTCGTTATTGCAACCTATGAAATTACCGGCGTTGTCTGTCCAGATAGTGTTGCATTTACCTCTTCTGTTTAAAAAACGTTTGAGGCAATTAATAAATGAGTCAGCTGATAAATCTGACACTATTTCTAAATGGATAGCTTTTGTGGAGAAACATATAAAAAGAGCAATAAAAATTTTTTGAGGTGGACTCTTGCGAATTGATCTACTTTTAACATTAAAAGGACCACACAGGTATATGCCGGTTATATTGAATGGTTTGCTGGCGTAACACGATCTACAGGAAGATTACCCATTAATTGTTGAGAAATAATTGGCTTGAATTTAAAACACGTAACACAAGAACGACATATTGATTTAGCTGTGTTTGCTGCGTTAATTAGCCAAAATTTTTGGCGTACTATTGAAACTAAATGTGTTGGGCCAACGTGTAAATTTTTTGCAAGTTCATGTCTAAAAACAAGTTTTGTAAAATAATGATTTTTAGGTAGTATTTGATGTTTTGCATCATACGCAATATTTGCGGTTTTTATTCTACCATCAACGCAAGGAATTTGATTGTTATCTAAAAATGGTGTAAGGGACTGGAAATGGCTATTGTTGCAAACTTTTCCAGTTTTAGAAATACTGGTAATTTCAGATTTGAAGTGTTCTGTCTGTATGATTTTTATAATGATAAATAAAGCAATATCTAATTCTTCTATGTTAAGTGCTCCGGATTGCCTTACACTAATTTGGTCTAATTTTTCAACCGGGAGAGCCTTGGATTGTTAAACATTAATTCGGCAATTTTTGATAAACCTATTGCAATATGCTATGATGCGAATCAATTTACTGCGTATGTACCGTATCTGTATAAAAAAGATGGATCAGAATTCTTTTGGAAAAAATTATTTAAATTTTCGCTTGGTTTTAATTCTAGAGCACTGGCAGGGATCAATTGATATATTTGGAATTGTTGGGACTAAAATATTATTTCGTAAAAATCAGGACCGTTAAACCATACGTTATTTTCATTTATTTCCGCAGGCATGAGACCACGAGAAATTATATCGGCAGGGTTATCCAGAGTATTAACGTATTGCCATGAACAATTTTTGGTTGATTCTTGAATTTGATTCACCCGATTTGCTATAAATATTTTTAGTTGGTGAGGAGACATTTTAATCCAGTGTAACACAATCGTAGAATCGGACCAGAGATATATTTTGTCAAATTTGATGTTCAGAGATTCTAAAACGGGACTTAATAATTTTGATAACAAGTGGGCGACACAAAGCTCTAACCTAGGAATAGTTATGGTCTTTAGAGGGCAACTCTCGATTTACTGCATAATAAGGACACTTGTATATTATGGAATTCATCTATTGATTTTACGTAGAAACAAGCCCCATAAGCCCTTTCTGAAGCATCAGAAAAGCCGTGTAATTCTATGGAAACTGGTTGACAGTTTATAATACATCGAGGTATACTTAATTTATTTAGATTAACTAATTGTGATTTATAATTTAACCAAATTAATCGCAAATCGTTAGGAACGGGTGTATCTCAATCAGCATTTAATTTCCAGAGCGATTGTATAATAATCTTATCGGTTACAATAATAGGAGATATGAGACCCATTGGATCATAAATTTTTAAAATATCGGATAAAACAGTTCGTTTTGTAATAAGGCTTGCATTAGTTAATAAATCCTTTACCTAAAAATAAAAATATACGCTTCCACTCGATACCCAATGCCTTGATTGATTCTTGTGAACTGGTTTCATCCTTGTGAAGTGTTTCTCGAAATTCGGGTGGAATGGTTTCTAATAATGTTGTGGAATTTGAGCTCCATTTATGTAGATCAAATTTCCCTCTTCTTAACAAATCTATTAATTCATTTTTTAATTTAATTACTTGATTTAAACTGTTTTCTCCGGTGAGCACATCATCCATGTAAAAATCGTTTTCCAAGACTGTGGCTGCCATCGGAAAATGTTTGCGTTCATCGTTTGCTAATTGGTTAAGGGTTCGTGTGGCTAGGTAAGAGGCAGACGTGGTTCCATATGTAACTGTTATCAGTTGACATGTTTTTATTGGTTCGGCAGGATTGAATCTCCATAATACTCGTTGAAGTTTGGAATTGGATGAATTGACTGAAATTTGTCTGTACATTTTACAAATATCAGCAGTAAATACATACTTATACTTCCTAAATCTTAAAACAATTTTAAATAGATCTTGTTGTACCTTAGGACCAACTAACATAACATCATTCAGTGAAACATTTGTTGAGGATTTAGCGGAAGCGTCGAACACTACACTCAATTTGGTGGTGGAACTAAATACTAGGTTTTAATATAGCATGATGTGGCATATATTATACGAAATTGAATTAGGATCATCTAAATTCTCGTCAATAATTTTCATATGGTTTTGTATTAAATATTCACTCATAAATTGAAAATATTGCGATTTAATATCGGGATTGCGATTTAAACGTTGTTCTAAATAATTAAAACAATTCAATGCTTGGGCTTTCGAATCACCTAAATTCGAAACATTTAATGATAATGGTAAAGAAACAACATATCTATTCTCAGCATCTCTAGTTTGTGAGTAATGGGATTCGCAAATTTGGCACTGATTCTAATTCAAAGAATTTTTTAATTGATTCTTGGAGCACTTCATCTTTATTAGAGGGATTGTTTATAGTACAAAAACTTTGCAGATTATTAGATTCATATTTGCCACTAACTACAAATCCAAAAACGGTATCGACTAACATTGGTAAATTAGGGTTTAAGTGAATTCTTTTATCCTTAACAACATGAAAGAATATGTTGGCCCCCAACAAAATATGAATTGGTCTTGGTAAATTAAAAAATGGATCTGCAAGTTTAATATTTGTTGATATATTCCAACGTGAAATGTTTATTGAAGTTTGTGGTAATGCATCTGATATAATACTTACCACTAAGAAATCGCATGACACTTTGTAAGAGGAGGTTTTTGAGCTTATTTCGGAATAAATTTGCTCGTTGATAATTGTCGGCTTTTCATTCAAGCCGGAAACAGAAAATTGATTAATTTGGAATTTTCTAAAATGAAATGGATTGACTTCCACTATCTAATACAGCTCTTGCTTCATATGAGTTTTACCAAATTTATCTTTAATTAAAACAATAGCAGTTGATAAGAATGTAATTTTACCAAAGTCTTTCTGAAGTGGACCGAATGAATCAATTTGATTTGATTGGCTAGCCTTTGTGTTTGAATCTGAATTTGGAGTCGAAATTGGATTTGGTATTGGATTTTTATCTACAACAGATACTAAACTGGATGAATTGGAATGGTGGAGTAGAGTGTTATGTGTTTTATGACATAATTTACAACCATGGTTTAAACATTTAGAAGTAAAATGTTTGAAACTAAAACAATTCAGACAGAGATTTAACTACTTAACTTTTTCATATCGATCATGAGTGGACATTTCTAGAAATTTGGAGCATTCACTAAACTTATGAAAAGGTAGATTACAAAAAACACAATTATTGAGATTATTAGGTATACGAATAAAACTAGAACCGGGTTGTTGAGAATTGGAATTTACGAAGACTAAAGAACTACGATTCGGTACATTAGGATTGGGTTTTAACTTGTTCGGCAAAATTGGTTTTTGAAAATTGACTTTAGTGGATTGCACTGAAGGTTGACTTTTGGTAAAATTAGGTCGTATACTATGTCAATTACTCGAGATTTTTTAATGAGGAAGTTTTTCAATTTTAACCAGGTAGGCAAGACATTTGACACACACTCAGTTTCCCAATCTCTTCGAAGACTAAAAATTTAGTTTTCGAACTATGCAATTAACAACAAATAATTCACCTAGCATATTTATATTTTGGCCACAGGCTTCTAGGGACAATGTGTGACCAATAGTTTTATTCAATAAATCTTTTAATTCTAAACTATTGCCTTTAACTATGTTTGGCAAATTCAGAAGGCCATTTATATGAACATCTATTAAAACTTTTTGATTATGGAATCTTTTGTTGAGCTCTTCTCATGCCTTTATGTAGCCATTATGGATTAGATCAATATGCCCAATGGCAGCACGAGCATCGCCTTTTAAATATTTCAATAACAGATTGGCCTCAAATTGGCCATATACAGAATCAAGATGCTGTAATTTACATTTTATTTCGGATGCATTAATTGAACTTAAATATCGGATTTAATCTAACTTTAAAAATTGAAATTTTTGAGTTTAATTTGTCGAACGCGTTTGCTTTAGTTTTAACCATTTTGGAAATTTACTGAAGTGGTCACGAAAAAAACGAATATCGAATGAATGAGAAAGAGATATGAACAAACTTAGAGTTAAGTAAAACTAATAATTATTCTATTGTAATTAAAATAAAAAATTAAATCTACGTGAAATTAAATTTGGTATTCAGGTAGACTCGTGTTTTGGTTACATAGAAACATGATTCATAAAATTTCCTTTCATAATTATGGCATCGGTGAATTAACACCTTTTTCATCTTTTCCGTGCTTTGGAACCTTTTTGACCTAAACAAACATTTTTGAACCTTTTTGTTGCCTAAATTGTATAGTATTCAAAATCATTTCCAAAATAATCATGAAATGTTCGCATTTTATATCAATTTTGTATCGTATATTTTCTTGTCTACGGAAATGAATTTTAAAACAAAGACAAATGTAAACGCGACATAAAAATGTCCTCGGTTAAAAAATATGAATGCGACTGTGCATTGTTCATTATTTTTATTTCTAAAAAGTGAAGTTTTTATATTAGTTCCAACACTATTTTTAATGTATCTTTTTTGTTTGTTTTGTTGGCATCCATGACATAAAATTTGACATAAATAGGTTTTTTCAGTCTGTTTTACCGACGGCTAGGAGTTATTTTGTCAAATTTGTAATATGTTAGATCAACATGCAAAGATCCAGCAATCCACAGACGAAATCAGAAGTTACGTTACAAAACGTTATGTACCCGGATTTTGTTTAAACCTTTAAATGCTAGTAGCTTCCGATATTCCTGTAAATAAATTGACCAATCCACATTTCGCTCTTATTTACAAATACATAAACTTCAAAGTACTTGAATAAACGACTCTTCGAAAAAATTACAAAAGGTACTTTGGTATATACATATACGATGAAACTATTTTCCAAATAAAAAGTGCGATAAAAGACGAATGTATATGGATGCCAATAGACGAAACAACCGACACAACCAGAAGATATTTTAGCACTGTGTGCTAATAAAAAAACTGATTTTAATTTTTCACAATTAATTATCAAATGCTTTTATTTATTTTGTTTTAAATTATAAATTTATAATTGAGTTAATTAATTTATAAAAAAATTTATTTTGATTTATTTTGGCACTATATTTTATTATTAATATTGATTTTAATTTATTAAAATTTAATTTAATATTATGAATCACCTCAGTTGGTTGTTGTGTGTATAATATGCACACGGTACGAGTTTTAAATTCCGACTGTATCGCGAGAATTAAAAACGAATGAATATTTTGGTGAAGCCAAAACGATGTGTATATGAAAAATACCATTCGGCATTTTTCAACGAATGTAATTTGGAGCGGATGAATAATATATAATAGAAAATGAATTATTTTGGCTTATGATGCACTGTAGTATAATCATTCAAAATGAATTGTGTCGCTTTGCTTGTTGGTAAAACATAGGTGCGTTCGGAAATGTGTATGAGTGTGAATATGCAAGTACGAATTGTGGCGATGAATGAATGATGGATAATTGAATTGTAAAAATGAGTGAGTCGCTACAGGACTCCGCCGCGAGTGATTGCCCCCTCCCTAGGGAATGATTGTATTATTGGAAGCTATACGGACGGTTTTATGAACCCGATGGCTTGGTGTTTGTTCAGCCGAACTAAGTATTCCGTAAGCTGGTTTAAGTCGATCGATTGAAATATTGGAATTTCTTCCATTAATCGATACGATGAAATGTTTCCTAAGTCTGCGTATAACTTGATACGGACCTTCATAGGGAGGAGTTAATCCCGTGCGAACCTTGTCTGTTCTGATAAAAACAAAATCGCAGTTGCTGAGCGATTTCGGAACGAATACGTCATCTTGCTTGTATTGACATGGTGCTTTTGGTATAAGGTTGCGCATGGTTTGTCGCAGTTGGTCGATGACTGTGTCGGTAGTTGGAATTGGTGAAGGAGGATTTTCGATAAAGAATTCACCGGGTGGTTTGATGGTTTGACCGTAAACTAATTCTGCCGGTGAGCACTTAAGATCTTCCTTCACTGTTGCTCGGATACCAAGTAGTATGATTGGTACTTCCGAACTCCAGTTTATCGTGTTGCCTCTGGCCATTAATGCGGCTTTGAGTTGCCGGTGGAAGCGTTCGACCATGCCATTGGCTTGCGGATGATAAGCCGTTGTGCGTATCCGATGTGAGCCAAGGAGTTTTGTTAACTCGGTGAAAAGCTTGGACTCAAATTGCGTTCCTTGATCGGTTGTGATATTAAGGGGTACGCCGAATCGTGATACGTAGTTATTGACAAAAGTGGTGGCAATGGTTGTAGCAGACATATTGGTCATGCAGTATGCTTCAGGCCAGCGAGTGAAACGATCGACACAAGTGAGTAAGTATGAGTATCCATTAGATGGCGGAAGTGGTCCTACGATGTCTATATGGATATGCTCAAATCGACCGGGTGGAATTTGGAATTGCCCATGAGGTGATTTGGTGTGCCGTTGAACTTTAGCACGTTGGCAGGATAAACAAGACTGAGCCCATTGGTTTACGTCTTTGTTTATACTGGGCCAAAAGTAACGAGCTGTGATCAATTTACGAGTTGCACGGACTCCAGGATGTGAAATGTTGTGTAATGTATTGAATACGGTGCGACGGAGTGAGTCTGCGATGTATGGGCGATTCTTCCCATCTGCGATTTCGCAAACTATTTCGAGGCCAGGTAGTTTGAAAAGCTTAAGTTCCATTGATGAACTATTGTGACATTCGGAACCAGAAAGTAAATTCTGAAGTTCTAGGTCTGCTTTTTGTGCGTTTGCAATTATTTGTAAGTCGATGTGTGTGTCGACTGCGGCCATTTCATTGTCGGATGTTCGCGATAGTGTATCTGCGACAACGTTGTCGTGTCCGTGAACATGCTGAATGTCCGTGGTAAATTGACTAATGTAATCGAGGTGGCGAGATTGCCTCGGATTACGTTCAGTTTTAGACTGAATTGCTCGTGTCAGAGGCTTGTGGTCGGTGTAAATGGTGAAATCCCGACCTTCGACAAAATATCGGAAGTGTTTGACTGCCTGATAAATTGCTAGTAATTCCCTATCGAATGCAGAATATTTCTTTTCGGCATCCGAGAGTTTCTTGGAGAAGAATCCCAGTGGTTCCCAACACTCGTTATTGTACTGTTGTAGTACAGCACCGACAGCAGTATTTGACGCGTCAGTGGTTATGCTGAGCTTTGAGTCGCTCAGTGGGTGTGCCAGAAGTGTTATCTGGGCCAATTCAGCTTTAAGTGACGTGAATGCTTGTTGACATTCGTCAGGCCAAGTGAAATTCTTGGCTGTCTTTGGCTTTTTGAGTAAAGCTGCCAAGTGGCTGTGAATTGGTGCGAGTGTTTGAGCGAGTTTTGGAATAAATCGGTGGTAGTAATTTACCATACCGACAAATCGCTGTATACTTTTGATTGAAGTAGGAGCTGGGAAATCCCTAATGGCATTAATTCGTTCTTCAGACGGCAGAATACCATTAGGTGTAATCTTATGGCTGAGAAAGTCAAGAGTAGATACGCCAAAAACGCATTTTGAGCTCTTGATGTGAACGTCAAACTGTGTTAGCCTTTGAAAAAGTTGTTCAAGGTGCAGTTTGTGTTGTTCCTCAGATTTAGATGCAACAAGAATGTCGTCAATGTAGACGAAAACGAAGTCTAAATCACGAATGACTTCGTTCATAAATCTCTGAAACATTTGAGCGGCATTGAGTAAGCCGAATGGCATTCGGGTGAATTCGAATAGGCCAAACGGTGTTGTGATTGCCGTTTTATGAACGTCCTCAGGTGCGACGGAAATTAAATGGTAAGCTCTGACAAGATCAATCTTGGAGAATATATTGCATCCATTTAAGTGCATTGAGAAATTTTGAATGTGGGGTATCGGGTAGCGATCCGGTGTTGTCACCGTGTTTAAACGCCGATAATCCCCACATGGTCTCCAATCTTGATCTTTTTTCTTCACCATGTGAAGTGGAAAAGAGACGAGAGATGCAGATGGCCTACAAATCCCTAATTCCACCATGTGTTGGAATTCTGTTTGAGCGGCTTTATGTCTCACTTGATCTAGCCGACGTGGTCTTGAAACGGGCAGATGGCCTGCTGTAACGATGTGATGAACCACGTTGTGTCTCACTGGTAAGTTGTAATTTGGCTCTGCTGTAAGTGATGGGAAATTCTTCAGCAGAGTGGCATAACCGTTGTTGACTGCATAATGGATCGGAGTTGGAGTGTTATCACGAACCATTGTGGCATTGATTGACAGCTTAGTAGCTGAATCAACCAGCCTTTTGCGCTTAAGGTCAACAAGGAGGCCAAACTTACACAGGAAATCGGCGCCAATAATCGGACGATTCACATCAGCTAAAATGAATGCGTGAGTGAATGTTCTTTTAAGTCCGATGTTCACCTGAAGCAATTTTGTGCCATAGGTGAAAATTGTGGTATTATTGGCTGCCGATAAGACTAGATCGGGATCACGTTTTGTGTATGCAAACGCGTCCCTGTAATAATTTGCTGGAATAACCGAAAGGTCAGCGCCAGTGTCTATGAGAAATGTGAGTTTGTTTTTCTGGTCGTGAATGAACAATCGACCTAGTTTTTGGGTGTTGGACGCCGTCGTCTCTACCCGTTGAATGACTCGTTTTTTGGAGTTGAATCAACATCCATGCTTGATGTGGATGTTGCTTTGTAGTTGCAAGGAGTTACACATTTTCGTGCAGCTGCGCCGAACTTCCAGTGGAACCAGCATTTGTCGTAGCGGCGGTTGCTGGGACTACGGGAGCTGGGGCTGCGTCGGAATCCGGATTGTCTGCCTCTTGAGCGACTGCGATTATTGCTGTTGGTCAAGCGATTTAGTGTCGACTCAATTCTCGCGAGGCGATCCTCGATCGTGGCGCTGTTTGTCGTGTTTGTAGGCGCCTGTCGACCCGAATCCGTGCGTACTGTTGATCTTGATTGGCGATTAACAGCAGAAATAGTGTGTTGCTGTGTTTGATTCATTACTGCGTATAGTTTATCGGCGGTGGCCGCCAGATCGTCGAGCTCGCGAGAGTCCGGTTGTGACAGTAATGATATCCTAATTAATTCTGGTAATCTGCGCACCCATAGTGATTTGATTATCTTTGTAGTGACTTGAGTACCGGCTAATTGCTGGATATGGCGAAGTGCCTCGGACGGTCGTCTGTCTTCCAAGTCTTTGTTCGCTAACAGTGTTTCTAGTTTTGCTTCATCCGTAGGTGTTAACCGGTTGAGAAGACCTGATTTTAATGTTTCATATAAGTTGTCGTTTGGTGGGTTTTCCAGGATATCAGAAACAACCTCACATGCTTGGGGAGACAGTGCGGACAACAGACTGACAAATTTCTCGCTGTCCTTCTTTATCCCGGTTACTCGGAACTGCAGCTCCGCCATGTTGAACCAGTTCTTTGAGTTCTCCATCCAGAATTGTTGGAGTTTTATAGAGCGGGAGGTGGCCTCAACCTCGGCTTTTATATGTTGGGAGGCCATCTCTTCGTCGCTGTCTGGCATTTTGTAACTGGCGTTTTTTTTTTTTTAAATTGAATTAATTAGTGAAATAATTGAAATTTAATCGGAATGGTTACCGTGTGAAAAAGAGAAGCAAAACGCAGAATATTAGATGAAAATTTTGGAATATGTGTTTGCTGACGAGTGCCCCCAAGTATGGGACGAGCCGTCACCTACGTCTTGGGGCGTACTCTTGTTGGATTTTTAAGCGAATTAAAATTAATTGATAAGTGAAAATGAGACTCGAATGTTTGATACAGTGATAATAAACCAAATAAAACTGTTAAATGATCGGGAGATTAACAACAAATAAAAAAATTGGAGCGTAAAAAAAAATACCGTATCTGTGGTGAAAAATAATTTACCTGTACAAATGAATCGATAATAATGAGTGAAATGTATAATAATGTAATTTTATAGCAATATAGTAATAAATTTAATAATGAAACGCAAAATTTTATAAAAAAAAAAACTTTATTGTTAATCGAGAAGAAAAAAAAAATGTATTACTAACTTGCGGTTTTTATATGCATTTGTTTGTTGGTATCTTCGTGTGTGTTGATCGACGTGTTGCTCCCACGTGGGTCGCCCCTAACACTTGTGTGTCTTGGGTGACTGCGTTGACGCGCCTATGTGCGCGTATTGTTGCTCCCACGTTGATCGCCCCTAACACTTTCGTGTTGCGGGTGATTATGTTGACACGTCTATGTACGTGTATTGTTGCTCCCACGATGATCGCCCCTAACACTTTCGTGTTGCGGGTGATTATGTTGACACGTCTATGTACGTGTATTGTTGCTCCCTCGTTGCCCCCCGATTAGTATTTCTATGATAGTTGTATTAGGTTTTTTTTTTTTTTTTTTACTGTGTAACTGTAATAATACTGTTTTTCTATGTACGTGCACCGTTTTGTTATTTTGTTTGATACAAAATCTTCATCACCTTGTATATAATGTAATTAATTTGTATTGTTGTTGTTTAAGTTTTTAAACATGTATAATATTTTGTTTTTCACTTAATTATGTTGTAACTGTGGTTGCTGCGGATAATTATTATTCCCCGTTATTCTGGTTCCACTGTCGTTCTTGATAGTTTATTTCTGATAATATCCGAATATTTCATAATTTAAAATGTCCGTTTTTTTTGATTGAAATGCGATTTCTTTCGCTTTCTGATTGTCCTTATTGACTTCGGCTCAGCGATATGTGGGCAATAGAGAATAAAAAAAAATGTTTAGTTTTTTTAAATTTTTACGAAACAGAAAATTTTTTTAACTGAAAATTCGTACATACCCTGTACTTGATACGGCTTTTTTTTTTCCGTACCAAGTTTTTTTTGTAATTGATACGTATAAATTTGCTGTATAACTCCGTTGTCCAAAAACACTCGTATATTTCTATACCGATTTTCTGTATGGTTTTATTATTTATTTGTCTTATATATTGTTGTTTTGTAAAATTTTTTTTGATTAATATTGTCACTGATAAAAAAACTAAATATGGCGATTCGATAGATTTTTATTTAAACTAATGATATTTTAATTATGAAATTGTTCTGTCCCTAAAAAGGGCGTCGTGTGGTCACCATTTTTAGCACTGTGTGCTAATAAAAAAACTGATTTTAATTTTTCACAATTAATTATCAAATGCTTTTATTTATTTTGTTTTAAATTATAAATTTATAATTGAGTTAATTAATTTATAAAAAAATTTATTTTGATTTATTTTGGCACTATATTTTATTATTAATATTGATTTTAATTTATTAAAATTTAATTTAATATTATGAATCACCTCAGTTGTTTGTTGTGTGTATAATATGCACACGGTACGAGTTTTAAATTCCGACTGTATCGCGAGAATTAAAAACGAATGAATATTTTGGTGAAGCCAAAACGATGTGTATATGAAAAATACCATTCGGCATTTTTCAACGAATGTAATTTGGAGCGGATGAATAATATATAATAGAAAATGAATTATTTTGGCTTATGATGCACTGTAGTATAATCATTCAAAATGAATTGTGTCGCTTTGCTTGTTGGTAAAACATAGGTGCGTTCGGAAATGTGTATGAGTGTGAATATGCAAGTGCGAATTGTGGCGATGAATGAATGATGGATAATTGAATTGTAAAAATGAGTGAGTCGCTACAATATATTGCTAACGATGTGGTAGGTGTTCTGAATAGGAATGAAGATGAAAGCCGCTAAATGTTTTTATTGAATACTGCTATATTAGACAAAGCCAATAGTTTCACAGTAGCTAAACTTTTCGATGATTCCGTTAAAATTTTAAGCGAATATTTTAACCAAGACAAAATTGATATATTTTTATCAGATGCTATGCCTATGGTGTAGGGGCTGCTGCAATTAAAATTGTGTACCCGAAAATTTTACAATTTACTTGTTTAGAACACGGGTTACATCGAGTGGCCGAAACTATTAGATCATTACATCCCGATTTAAAAGCGCAATCAAGATTCTTTTAGAGAATTTGAACCGTGTTTGGAGCTTCCACCAAAGCCAATAGTCAATACCTTTCCATTTATGAATTTTACTGTGATGAAATAAGAAACAAATTTATACATATTAATAAATTAATTAAAACCAGCTTTTTTACTCAAATAATTTTAAGTTTTGAAACCATTTTACCACCTTTTTTTTAATTTTACACAGCATATTTTAGGTGCCTAAAATGCAATTTTTAGAACCTAAAATTCACAGCCCTAATAATCAGCAACACACACACAAAAATGGATTAATTTCTTTAAATATGTAGAAATGTATTTATATAATGTATAGATATAATCAATTTCGCATAATTTGATATTATAATAATGATTACTCCAAAGTTCAAATACTCGTATATGTACCGTTTGTACGTTAAATAATAAAAATATAAAAAAATAATCGAAAGCCTTGTCTTGACTGCAAAATTAATTATAGTTCTAATAATTTGGAGTTATCGTCTTGACGGTAAAAATAAACTACTACCCTCCCTTGTTTCGTCAAATGCACGAACTAGTTAGTTTGTTATTGTTATTAGACGTCAAAATTTGAATTAGGCATCAGTGAATCTTATTTACTTTTAGCACTCAAGCGAATTTGTAAAGCTTTTTAATTTATATTTGAAAAAAATTAAGAAACTAAAAATCAAGAAAAGATTAAACTAAACAGTTTCATTTATTTCTAATCAGTGAGTGTTTGAGCCTGCAAAATAACATAAACGTGCTCATACACAATAAGAAACAGAAAACATCCATTTTTTAAATTTTTTGACAAACTGATCGACGCAATCCACCCGTATTTTCGAGAAGTAGAAGTATGTTCCAATTAATTATGGGTATTTAGGATAATTAATTATAGTACTAAAATGTACTAAAATTGGTTAAATTATGTTCGTATTTTACATTTGCTATGTAATATAGGGTTTTCCAATAGGAATGATACTATTTAAAATGGTTATATTGGCAAATCTGCGTATTATTTTTTGACATTTCTTATGTCATTTATGTTCAGTAGGTTATGCCATTTAATCATGGAAAGATACACGCTTCAACAACGTTTAGAAATTGTTAAATTGTTTTATAAAAATCAATGATTCAAAATGATGAACATTTTTATCGACAAATTTTATTCAGTGATGAAGCTCATTTTTGTTAAATGGTTATGTAAACAAACAGAATTGCAGAATTTGGAGTGATGAAAAACCACACGAAACTGTTCAGACACCATTACATCCAGATAAAGTCACTGTGTGGTGTGCAATTCATGCTGGTGGAGTTATTGGTCCATATGTCTTTGAAGAAAATGGTCGAAGAGTAACAGTCAATGGAGAACGATACAGAACAATGTTAGATGATTTTCTTTCCTGCTGTTGTTGAGAATAATCTGGAAGATATGTGGTTTCAACAAGACGGTGCCTCCTGCCCCACAGCCACCTTAACAATCGATTTATTGAAAATAAAATTTGGTAATGAAATTATCTCAAGATTTAGTTCAGTTAATTATCCTCCCAGGTCGTGTGATTTAACACCTTGTGATTTCTTTCTTTGGGGATATGTTAAGTCACTTGTTTATGTTAATAATCCAACAACAATTGAGCAATTAAAAATCAACATTAATGAAATACAGCCAAACTTATGTGAAAAAGTGATGATAAGTTAGGCTGACAGAATGCAGTACGTACGAAGAAGTCGTGGTGGTCATTTGTCCATACATAATGGCATAGTGTAACCTTTCAAATAAAAAAAAAATTTGGGCCTACTGAATAATTTGTGTGTTTTTTTAATTTTTAAATAGTATCATTCCTATTGGAAAACCCTATAGCATCAAAAATAATAAATTGGCATCACAAATAATATTTTGGAACCACATATGAGAATACAAACAAATATTTTTGAAGGAAAGTATTAAATACTGTGGCGACAAACATTGGCATCAAAATTAATAAATTGGCAACAAATATAATATTTTGGAACTGAAAAAAATAATTTTTAGTAATAAAAAAATAAAAAAATTCTAGACAAAAAATTAAATTTAATCGATACAAATTATTTAATATTTGATGGGTATCGATATAAAATGTTGCAGTATCATTAATAGATTCCATATAATCCGCTCCTACGTGCGGCACGCAGTACGACATGTTTGCCTATCCCGGCTCCTACGTTCCCCGAAGTTGAAATGTAAAGCCCCTCGGAGGGCTAAGCGGGGGACAGCGAAGCGACCTCCCGCATGCCCGTGAGAGTTACCGAAGCCGTTAGCCTCTACAATTCTAAGTTAAATTAGGGATATCCATTTTCCAGAATATTTTAAAACTAATTTCAATTTTTTAATTTTTAATTTATTTATTTATAAATTTGTTGCCAGTTAATTATTTTTGTCGCCCAAAATGTTTATTTCGATGCCAAAAAATAATTTCTTGTGTACCCTTCCAATAGTGTCAAAAAATTATAAATGTTGCCAAATTATTATATTTTGTTCCAAAAAATTAATTGTATGATGCCAAGAAATTTTTGTTTGTTGCTCATTAATTTGTGCCGTTTTATTATTTTTTTTGTATGCCGGTTTATTGTCAGCCTAAATATATGTAGGTATATGGCACGATAAACTGATACGTTTCAAAATCGTCTTTTCCTGCGCAGCTCCGTATGACGTGATAAAAAAACAAAACAAAATAAAGGAATTTGTGCAAAAACCAAAACTAAAAAACAATAGAACAAAGTTACACGTAAACAATTGATTTCAATTTTCTTTTTTGCTGTTATTTTTTTTATTCATAAAAAAAACAACATTATTATGTTACAATGTTTCTTTCTTTAGTAAGTTAATTTTTGAAGTAGCCCCGATAATTTAGTATATTTATTCTCAATGTAAATTTTCAAGAGCTTTTAATCAAACCAAACCATTTCACTAGGAAACTTGGCATTATTATAATCTTCGTTTATCGAAGCTTTTTGAATGAAATCATTTTGTATTAAAAAGAAGTATGGAATTTTGGGATAAATTTAGAATATTTTTTACAATGAGCTTTGGGCTTGATAAGTGTAAATTAATAGTATGTATGTATTTGGGTTTAAAGTTAACATTTCTCAGATTTTTAAAATTTCAGGATTTTGTTACTGTTTTATATGCAAAAAATAATATGTACATACTTGCAAAAAGTTTCAAGAGCTTTTTGTTTTAAGAACCCTCACTGATCGAAACTTTTTAAACAATTTATCTCAAAATTACCCGAAATTTTGGGATATATTTAGAATGTTTGTTTCCAATGAGCTTTAAGATTGATAATTAATTTATACTTTTTGGGTTTGAACTTAACATTTTTGAGCATTTTCATAATTTGAAGATTTTGTTAAAATGTTTTATTTTGTATTTGCAAAAAATGTCGAACTTTTAGTTTTAGGAGCTTTCACGTATCGAAGCTTTTAAACCAAAATCATTTACTTTTTATTCTGAAATTCGATAGTTTGAAAGAAGGTGGGATTTTGGAATAAATTTAGAATATTTATTTTCAATAAGCTTTATGTTTGACAATTAATTCATACTTTTTGGGTTTGAACTTAATATTTTTGAGCTTTTTAATAATTTCTGGTTTTTAATAAAATGTTTAATGAGCATAAATTATGTATTTGAAAAAATTGTCAAGAGCTTTAATTTTAAGAGCTTTCACTTATTGAATCTTTTTAAACAAACCATTTTACTTCAAAATTTCATAAAACAAGGGATGACGGAATCTTGGGTAGGATTTAGTATATTTGGGCCAATGTAAATTATTAAGATCTTGTGGCAATCCACGCATTCAAATTAGCCATTTTCATTCGTTTATCTCCACAATTGTTTGAAATGTAACCAATTTCAACTTTTAAATATAAATGTGTGTTAAATAACTTCTTTCGGTTTGAAGTGACGCGTCCATGATATATGGCACTAGATGTTTGTGCAGATGTTCCTCATTTGGTTAAACATAGTAGAAATAATTGTTTGGACTCCGGTGTATCATATGACAACGAAACTCTTAATATTCGTCCTATAAGAGAAGTAGTAAGGCTTTCAGATCACTATGACCTAAAAATTTGTAATAAAATTACGCCTCTTCATTTGTCAGTTGAAGGAGTAGGCCGGCCAAAAGTTAAATTAGCCGACCAACTTTTTCCACAATCAGTGTTGAAATCTATAGAGCGGTGTGCTATGCTACAGGTTACATGCAAGAGCTTCCAAATTGGTCTTATGTTTCCAAATTTATTGAACTGGTAAACGATTGGTTCGATATTTTAAATGTTCGGTTACCCAGTTCTGAAACGAGGGCACATAAAGTAGCCTTCGGCCTAGCAATAGATCAACAAATGAACACCACTAATGCTTTGTCAAGCTGTATTCAAACGGGAATACGTCTTTTAGCACAAAAAACGTTTCGCAAATGAAAGTTTGATCAAATTACTTTTAGCAAAAACACGTTTCACAAACATTTCTTTGGCAAAGAAGTATGAATGGCAAATTCACCTATGTCAAATATTTGTTTGACAAATTTCTTTTTGGCAAATTATTTTTCAGTAATTATGAGGCATTTTGATCGCGCGATCAAAATGCCTCATAATTACTGAAGAATAATTTGCCAAAAAGTGTTTGAACAAAATTTCCGCGTGCCACGCCTGAATTAATAAAAATATTTTTGCTTTAAAATAAAAATTTAAATTCTGGAAAATGACGATTTAATCTTCCTTTTCCAGAATTACATTTTGAAATATTCTGGAAAATGGAGATTTCCATTCTAATTTTACTAATATATTTTTAAAAATATTTTTATTAATTCCAGCGCGCATCATACCTGCCAAATTTCACCACAATCAGTTCAGAAATAGCCAAGTTACAGGCTAATTGGCCATATTCCGAAAGTCTATCCAAAAATCATTTCAGCATGCCATTTCCATCAAACCTGTCGAATTTCATCATAATCGGTAAAGAAATACCCAAGTTCCACCGTGTCAAATTTAATCACAATACATTAAGAAACAGCTAGGTTATAGGCTAGTTATATTCCAAAATTGTATCCAAAATAATTTAAAAATTACATTTACATCGTACCTGTTAAATTTATAATAGATTTTTTGATCAAACATACATTTGCCATTCAATTTATTTTGTCAAATGATATTTGCCAAATATGCAAATTTGCCAAAGATAGTTTGATGAAACGTAACTTTGTCAAATGTCGTTTGCCATTTAAACGGCTCCCATTCAAACAGCTAGAGTTTGGAAAAATAAATCTTTGCTTCCATCCCAAAAAGGTATTTTAATTATACTAATATGTCACTGATTGGCTTCTTTAAAGACATCCGAAAAAATTTTAGTGATACTGAATTTCTTTTAACATATCGGCTGAATCAAGACGTTTTAGAAAATTATTTTAAATATAGGCTTAGGTCATATTTATTGGGAAGAAACCAACACATCTTATCAGTAGCTCAAAACTGTGAAGAAGATACTTCTCTTGGAGCTGCGTATGAACTACAGGCGTCGGGGAAGTATTTATCTGCGAAGGAAAATGAATTGTTCGACGTTAAATTCGACGTTAATAAGTGCTGTCTGAGGTTTTATGCCATCCGTCGGCAATTTTTTTTGTAAGAAATGTCAAGTCGATATTTCTATTCCAACAGGAAGACGCTCCCTGTCATACGTGGACTGTTTCTAAGGAATAGTGTTTCGTCACAAAATGTCCATTTTGGAGTTGTCAGCATAGTCCCCGGACTTAAACCCCATTGTGCATTTGTGGCCAATGCTGAGAAAAAAGATTTCGCTACATGAACCAAAATCAAAATCGGAATTAATTTTGAAAATAAAAGAGGAATGGAGGAAAATGAATCCTAACTATTGTAAAAAGATAATCTGCAATATGCCGAAAAAAAAGTGTATGGCAGTGTTAAGGCAAGCTCAACAGGTCAACGAGCCGTGTTGTCAACAAGTATATCAATTATCCAACTTGTACAACAATTATATTGATACCTCAGCATAATAAAAATAAAAATGGTCCTTCGAGGTAGTAACAACTAAACTAGCGAAATAACCACAATATTACCAAAATATATTGTATAAAAAGTACAAGAACAACAAAAGTACAACAAAATGGAGAAGTTGCTGCAACAACAAGAGGAGATTGGCGAGAGAATACTCACACAACAAAGAAATTACAACAAAGACGGAGATAGCCGAAAGACAAAACCCTATTTGGAAAAGAGAATAGCAGAGCTCAAAAATCTATACTCTGACTATCTTGTTGGAGATGATAAAATATTAACGATGATCCCTCCAATAGAAGAAGCTCATCCATATAGAACAGTAAGAAGAACAGTTGCCGACACAAACAGCAAACTACTTGCCGAGATGCGTCGTCGCTTAAACTGTGAAACACCGCCAACAACACCTTCGTACAGCATGGACAACTTCGAGAACATCAAAGAGCCGTCAAACAATGGGATAAAACCAATACCATTGTCCAGTATGGCCAATCTGGAGCACGTCGACGGTCCCATTAATGATATGTCAAATAATGGACCACCAACAACATCGACACAGTCATCAAGCAGAGACAACATGCTCCAGCTAGACAATCACAACAAAGAGATGTCACACACCAACCAGAAGCTGCTCAAGAAGCAAAATGTCCTGATGAGGAGTATGTACCAAGAAATAAACTCCATTGAAGAAGCATTGGGTAACAACAACAGTCCAATGGAATACATCAAGCTGAAACTAGAGCAATTATCACATGAAATAAGGGTAATTCAGACGTTACATGTAGAGATCCTAGTAGAAATAGAAGAAGAAGAACAAACAGCTCCCTACTTCCAAAATTACTACTATGAGACTCTCAAGGATAGAGCCTACACAGTGATAATGCAGTTGCAGCGCAGACAGAAGGAAGAGACAAGAAAACCTTCTGGAGAAGTCAGGGTAAACCTACCCAAAATACAGATACCAACTTTTAATGGCGACTATGACCAGTAGAGCTCGTTCAACGACATATTCACAGAGCTCGTCCACAACAACAACTAGCTATCCGATACAATTAAAATGACATACTTAAAGTCAAGTATACAAAAAGGAGCAGCCCAGCTAATCAGTCATCTATCAACAACTGGTGACAATTATCAAAAAACCTGGGAAATACTGCAAGCCAGGTTACTGGCAAACAAATACTTCAACTCATTGCTGTCTCTACCAACAATACATACAGCATCAGCGAGTACAATTCGATCATTGCATGATACTGCAACCGAAATGCTACACAACATCAACAAGCTAGAGATGAACTCTCCGTTTGAAGCGCTAGTAATGTTCATCCTAGGCAAAAAATTAGACGCTGAATCCACCAGGCTATACGAAACAACGCTAACTAAGCCAAGAGAAATTCCACAAATGAAGGAATTTTTTGATTTTCTTGAAAGGAGATTTCAATCACTTGAGGCCATGGGTATCACCAAAGTGTCAAATACGCCACCACAACAGATGACACCATTAAAACGGATATATACCGCAACGGTAAACAGCCAGTGTCTAGTAAAAGGATGTCTAGGAAGACATCAATTGCAGGACTGCAATCAATTCAAACTGATGTCAACATTAGACCGAAACAAACTGGTCAGCGAAACAACCACTTGTGTACGTTGTCTAATGCAACATCCAAAGGACCGTACATCAAAATTCAATTCATGCTCGTCCACGATACGATGTATTGTATGCAAAGGTCATCACCACACTCTTCTGCATAGCAACAACATGGCTTCAACAAACAAAGGAACAACTCAAACCTTGATAGTAAACCAACAAGGTCCAGTGATACTACCAACAGCAGTGGTCAGAGTGGCTACAGGCACTGGCCAACTCATCACAATGAGGGCACTAATTGATTCAGGGTCACAGGCTACACTAATATCCTCAAAAGCTGCCAATATACTGAACGTCATGAAGAGAAAAACACATGTAAACATTTCAGGCATAGGTGGAATGAGGCAGGAATCTGTAGACACACAATCAACATAAAGCTGGTGTTTGTTGAATTTTTATTTAATTAAATTTACAAAAAAAAAATGTTTGTTGAGTTTATGTATAATGTAATGTAATTTATTTTCAGTTTTAAATTTTCTCATATAAAAAATGTTTTATTTTTATCACCACTGATCTGACTTATCGCTTAGCTCTCTTCTTACCGAATTATGAATTTTTAATGAACAATTTCTATTTCGTATTTTAAACCTAGTCTAAACTTTTTTAATACCCCTTACAAACAGTGCCATTCAAAAACGATCAATAATTATTCACTCCGTCTTGCTAGTAATAGTGACCTCTATATTACAATAGTCATTTAAATATTATTGATTTATTGGAGGGGTGATTATTATGATGATCATTTTTGGGTAACAAAGCTTTGGGCCACAATTGTATTGTTTTCGTTTTAATTTTTAAATAGGTCATTGACATTTAAATTTTAATACATAATAATAATAATAAATAAACAGTTAGGTACATATAAATAACAAATCAACAAGAAGTTTTAATTACAGAAAAATTGTAAGAGATTCTATGACTTCATTATGATCGGTAAGCCAATGCAATTTTTATTAAGTTTTAATATCGTGAATATTTACTTTAATTTAATTTTAGGTTTCACCAACAGCTGGTACCAAGATTCGATGGAGACTTCAGCTTAAACATCGAAGCTTTAATATTCAACAGGCTAACTCAACAACTACCTGAAACTGATATTGACACTAGAGCATGGACCCATCTTAACAACATAAAATTAGCGGATCCAAACTACAATAAATCTCAACCGATTGATCTCATACTTGGGGCAGATTACTATCCATTGATAATAGCTAATAGCATTATCAAGGGTAACCATCGAGAACCAATGGCACAAAACACAGAGTTCGGATGGATCATAATCGGCAGTCTGAGTAAGATGGACAACCAAGTAATAAAAACAATGGTGACAACCAAATCAATTGAGGACCAACTGAAGTTATTTGTGGAGATTGACAACATTCCTGAGGAAAGAAGCCGCACGGAAGAAGAAGATCAAGTTGAAGAAACATTACAAACAACATTAAAACGGCATGCGGATGGACGATACACAGTAAAGATTCCATTTAAGGCCAATCACATCAAACTTGGAGAATCCCGGAGAAGAGCCTCAGCCAGACTTCTGCAAATCGAGAAAAGATTTATAAAAGACCCGTCATATAAACAATTATATCAAGAATTCATGCAAGAATACATCGATCTAAACCACATGGAGTTAACACAAGAAAAAGCAGAAGATGGAACTGCCGAAAAAATGTACTACATACCTCATCATGGTGTTATCAAACCAGACAGCACAACAACCAAGCTTCGAGTGGTATTTGATGCATGAGCAAAAACAACTACGGGAGTCTCACTAAACGACATTATGATGAATGGCCCCAAACTGCAAGAGGATTTAGCTGACATACTACTACGATGGAGAAAACACATAAGATCGTCATTACAGCCGACATTGAAAAAATGTTTCGTCAAGTTTGGCTCAATATAGAAGATCAAGACTACCACCGTATACTATGGAGAAACGAGCCATCCGAGCCCATGAAGGTATATAGACTAAAGACTATAACGTACGGAACCACAGCCGCCAACTACCTAGCTGTAAGAACGTTAATTCAGCTAGCCAAAGATGGATCCAGTACACATCCTGTAGCGGCTAAGGTCATCATGACAGACTTCTATGTGGATGACCTACTCACAGGTGCGGACAACACTGATGAAGCTCTACTGGTACTACAACAACTACAAGAGCTTACAGCACAGGGTGGGTTTCATCTAAGAAAATGGGCATCCAACTCTCCCAAAATATTACAAAATATTTCTGGCGAGCAACAAGCTGACGGATACATTCAAATAAAGCTAAATGAATGCATAGAGACGTTGGGAATACTATACAACCCGACAGAAGATTTGTTTGAATTCGACATAACCGGACTACAACTAACTAACAACCAGCCCACCAAACGCTCGCTCCTATCTGAGTCATCAAAACTCTTTGACCCCATAGCGTGGTTATCACCTATAACCATCACGGCTAAGATTATGATGCAGGATGTATGGAAAACGGGAATAAACTGGGATGAACACCTACCAGAAAAAATAAACACCAAATGGCACAAATGTACAAGGATGAGCTAAATGAAATATCAAATATAAAATTTCCGAGATGGGTCAACATGACATCAAAATGCAAAATGGAACTGCATGGGTTCGCTGATGCATCAGAATATGCGTATGCTGCAGTGGTATATTGTAGGACAGTGAATGTTACCGGTGAAATTACAACCCAGCTATTAATGTCTAAAACACGAGTTGCACCAACAAAAACAAAGATATCCATTCCTCGTCTCGAATTAAATGCAGCTTTACTATTGGCCAAATTGATGAAGCACATACGGGATACCATGAAACTTGGAGATATTAACACGTACGCTTGGTTAGACTCTACCATAACACTATGTTGGATCAAAGGTGAGCATGGCATAACGCCCAGTGAACTCATCTACAACAACTTATGGTGGTATGGACCCTCCTTCCTGAGAACTACGCCACCCCAATGGAATACTGAAGAAGCTACTCCAGTCTTACCATTAAATTTACAAGCGGAGCTAGAAGAAAAGGTAGTGCTGATGACGGTTATAACGGGAGCGCATATATTCGCAGAGCTATTCAACAAGGTCTCTGCGTACAACAAAATTAAGCGCACAGTCGCATACTGTCTACGATTTATCAACAATAGCAGACAAAAAAGTGTTAGCAAGGGCTGGCTAACCGGAAATGAACTTCAGGTTGCAGAAAAAACAATCATCAAATTAACACAAGAACAGGACTTCGGAAGGGAAATCGCATGTTTAGCCAAAGATCGAAGGCTAGATAAGGACAGTAAGCTAATTTCACTAAATCCATTCCAGGATGACCAAGGACTGCTACGTGTAATGGGACGTCTTCAGAACTCAAATCTGGCCACCGCCAGCAAACAACCTATAATCCTAAGCAAAACCAACATAATTACGCAACGGATAATCGAGGACACCCATAAAAACACACTACATGGTGGCATACAATTGACACTGGCAATCCTGAGACAAAAATACTGGATTATTGATGGCAGGCGAGCCGTACGACAAGTGATACAAAGATGCATAACATGCTTTCGTCACAAACAAAAGAATATGGAACAACTAATGGGCAGTTTACCATCATCAAGAGTGAGGCCGGGAAGACCGTTCGCTAAAACGGGAATCGACTATGCAGGGCCAATCCAACTAAGAACTACCAAGGGTCGAGGCAACAAATCCTACAAGGGACACATCGCTCTATTTGTATGCAGGGCTACAAGGGCCATACACATCGAGATAGTGAGCAGCCTAACAACAGAAGCATTCATAGCGGCCTACAAAAGATTCATCTCCAGGCGAGGACTGTGCACGGATGTATTCTCCGACAATGGAACCTATTTTGTTGGAGCAAATACTGTAATGAAAAGGACGTACCATGCAGCCTTGACAACATTGCCTGACGACATAGCAGCCATGCTGGCCACTGATGGAACAAACTGGCACTTTATACCTCCTCACACTCCACATTTTGGTGGAATATGGGAAGCAGGAATAAAGTCCGTAAAATTCCACCTCAAGAGAGTGATAGGAGAATCAACTCTTACATTCGAAGAGTTATATACTCTCACGACTCAAATCGAAGCAGTTCTCAATTCTCGGCCCCTAATTCCACTGACCAACGATGCTTCGGATTCAACAGCGCTAACACCAGGACACTTTCTGATTGGCGACTCCCTCAAGGCGATGCCAGAGGCAACTACCGACAACATGGGATTGAAAACAAGATGGCACATGGTCGAAAAGATGGCACAAGTATTCTGGACACGCTGGTCGGCAGAATATCTTCACCAACTTCAGCAACGGACCAAATGGAGAACCGTACAACCAAATCTAGCGGTAAATGACCTGGTATTATTAAAAGACGACCAACTACCGGTATCACGTTGGAAATTGGGACGGGTTCTTGACACTCATGCCGGAAAGGATAGCTTAGTGCGAATTGCTACAGTTAAATGCAAAGACGAGACATACAAACGGCCAATAACAAAATTATGCAAGCTACTTATTGATGGTGATTCAAAGGAGACACTATTTATGGAACCAATCTCACAGATGCAGGACGTAACAACCAAGGATGCCAGTACAGCTCCTACTGAGAACAACAAGCCATCGACTAGACAACAACCACACCGCCGAGCCAAGACTATATAAGGATAAACCACCTAGCGATAGCCGTTCTGTCAGTGTGCTGTCTATTCGGATTCGTTAATGCCAACGTCGAAATCAAACCGTTCAACCAGTCTACTGGCATATACTTCGAGAAGCTAGGCAAATTAGAAATTGTCGCTATGAAATGGACTATGGCAATTCAATATAACATGAGCAGCTATTGGGAAGAAATCAAAAACTACAAGGTAGCTCACAATGAACTACAAGCAGTCTGTAACGAGCTGTCTGGATTAAACTGTAACATTCTAGAACAACTGCAATGGAAATTCAGCAACCTGATCGCTGATAATGAGTTGCTACTAAGCAGCAACAAGGAAAAACAACGCGTGAAACGGGGCTTTGGAGATTCAACGGGCATCATTCTGGGAGACATGTTTAGAATTCTCACTCAACGTGAAGCCAGTGAATATGAGGCTCAATTTGAGAAGCTCAATAACAACGAGCACGAACTATTGTCAATAATAAGGAATCAAACAACCTTGATTGACAACACAGTCAAGATGGTGAAACATAATACAAACATCACTGCCACATCAATAAACAACTTAATAAAGAAGCAAAACCAACTACGACAAGAAATGAACCAGCTCCAGGAATATCGAACATATGAGGATAGGGTTCGTTCGTTATTAATCGGATTCCTCGAATTAAGCCTAGTATTAGATAACCTAAAGGATACACAACAGGGCTTACTGGACGTGGTCTACGATGCGCATCATGGAATATTACACCTCTCAATACTTGCGCCAAATCAGTTAGAAGAGCAGTTATCATTGATTCGTCAACACGTGCCAGCCTCCATCACCATTCCAGGCCACGATATTCATGATCTCGTGCACATTTACCAAAGCATGAAAATTCGCAGTAGGGTAACACAACAGAGTATAATCACTGAAATTACTCTACCACTCTCATTCACGTGGGACTATACGTTGTTGTCAGTAGTTCCCGTACCAGATATACAACACGGTACTTCCCAATCACAAATTATCACCTCAACCGATTATCTCGCCATAGATGACCGCAAGGAACATTTCGCAACGATGACAAGAGATGATGTAAATCGTTGTCAAATTTTCAAACCAACCCAATTCTTATGCGAAATTTCACCAATTGTGAGTGCGCTATACAACCAAGAGCTATGCGAGTTATCCATACTACAACGTAACAAAAATCTCCACACGATGTGCCGGAGTAAGACGATGAACACAACCAACCTTTGGATTAAGCTCCACGCACCTAATCAATGGATATATGTAGTACCACACGAAAGTACGGTTGATGTCATCTGCAATCATGGGATCCAGCCATACACCTTCAAGAACACTGGACTAATAAGGATTGCATATTAAGAGACGCTGTGTCAGTAATTATAGCTACAGTGGAAACCGGCAGCAATATAACAACCACATTTCATGCCTCACATGGAGTGTTACTTGGAGGTAGTCACCTAAAGGACTTCAGCTCATACATAAGGAACAAAACGAGTGTGAACAATTCGATAGAGCTAATCACTACACCAGCAACAGATGATCTCGAAAACCAAATTAGAATTTTGGAAAGGAGTGAGGACGTTTTACCAGATCAGAACTTCCACCATATTCATCACTACATCATGATTCGCATAATATTCTGGGGTATATTGATAGCTGAAATAATTTGGATTATAAGGCGCCTACGCAGAAGACCGGTTTCCAACCACCAACAACCCTCACCACTACCAAGGCTAAGAGTGAGTCCTGTGTAACATACAATCACCGTAACAACAACAATACCTATTTGAGACTAAAAGCTGCCCGGGAAGTATACCAATTATCCAACTTGTACAACAATTATATTGATACCTCAGCATAATAAAAATAAATTAATAAATACCGGTTAACAGCCTTTATTTTGCATACGAGGCAAAAAATTATTAATGAATATAATTGTTGTTAGTGTAAAATTTTGTATATATAAGCGTGCTCATAAGTAAATAAATCAGAACAAAATTAAAATTCCAACTTTATAGTTTTACTGTTTCTCACTATAACTAGCTTGGCCTCACCCTTAGTAACCAAGCTAATTATTCAAAATAAGCAATTCCAATCTGTGATTGGAATTATACAGGCAGCGGTTATTAAATCGAAAGGGGGGGGGGGGTGGAGTAACCAAGTATTAAATAATACTTGACAATAATAAATAATATAAATTCTAATAACTTTCCTGTTTCATTTCTCCTTTGTATATAAATGGATAAAATGGAAATATACGGGGTGCTCCATACTTTTGAGCAAGGATGTACATACACGTACAAAGGTGGATTTATATTATCCGTTGCTTTCCGTTCATATACGTACCGGCACAGACAAATATTGTTGAAAAACGTATAAATGGATGGATGATGTCTAACGAATAGATTGAAATAGTGATTGAACCAGCTACTAGATGGTTCGATTGGTCTTTCGCCCCTATACCCAATTCTGACAATCGATTTGCACATCAGAACTGCTACGATCCTCTATCGAGCGAAATAGGAAAAGTAAGCATTAAATCCTTTTACTGATAACTGGTAGAATGGAAATACAGAGAGAATTTTCAAAGGTTTTAGAAGAAATCAATATACATATATTTATTGATGTATGGTACTGGCGTCACTTTTCTCCTTTTTTATATTATCGTTTATAATGAAACATGTAGCCGCCATACACATACCATATATCTTATCGCTATCGTACACTACCGAGCAATTGGTGGCATAAACCAAAAAAATCGAAACAGATGACATAATAAGCCATAAACTACAGCCCTTAAGTACAATTGATCACAATATTTTAATTACAAAAAACAAACGTAATAAAATAGATTAAAATTAACTGAAAGAGTTAACTCGGGCCTATGCGTTTAGTGGTTAATAATAAATTTATTCAAATTTTGACAAAATTAAGTGTAAAGCTATATAATGAAAGCTTTATTTGCTGCGATTTTTTTTTAATTAATCGCGAGATTAATTCAGCGCATTCTATAAGCTAATACTACCGATCTTACTGCCTCACATAATGTAATTAGTGAACTCGGATTTAAGTAAATCTATATATTCCCTCCATGCATGGAAAATTGCTTTGATCATACCGATTCCTACAGTATAAGTTCTTCGGTTACTGCAAATGATTTTCGTCCTATTGGTAATTACTAATTAAGTAATTACCAATTTTGTTTAAAGTTTTTGTAAAGGTCATAGATTAACTTAATAAAATTTGACATTTTTACAACAATTTTACTGAAAAATGAATGAAGAATAAAAATATAAATTAAGGAGGAGTTCACAGAATTTCTATTAAAAATCCTATGCATGTAGTAATTACGAATTGGCCGATGTCGTCGTTCATGGTCTTGCACCGTCGTCTTACTGCATCCAGGTGACAACATTTTTAAACATTGTTTTACTTCCGAACCCTAAAAGCTATTTAGGTCAAATGGGTACATCTTACCATTTAATTCCATAGGTTATTTTAGGAAGACATTTTTATTGATTCCAAATGTGCATTACTTTGATGAAATCATCTCCAAAATTACCTTTATGTTTTACTCGTTTACCCTACCCTATAACCAATTACGTAGCCTATGCAGAAAGCTTTTTATATGCAATTTAAAGAAAGTTCACCAAAAAGAACTTTTTCGGAATTCGTATTTAAACTGTTCAAATAGAACTGTTTCTATAGAGCTTATTCTACTTTTTGAAATAAGTTTGTACAGGTGTCCTAAATATCAAAAAGTTTTAAGTGCCAAATAAGCGATCACAAGCAGTTACAGTTGTAGCCATTCTCAATTCTAAAAAATTTGAATAAATCTGTCGAAATAACTATTAGAATTGATTGATATTAATTTGTGGTAATCATTCAAATCGATATAACCAATAATAAATGTCAGCATAAAAAACTAAGAAAATAATAATAAAATAAAGTTTCACTTCAAATCAAAATTGTTATTTATGTTTACAAAAATTGTATGTTTATATATAAGTAGAGAAAGAAGAATTAATTAGGTGTTGCTATTCAATCGAACAGACTGTTTTACAGCCAATTTAAGATGAGAAATAAAATAATAAAATCTAAATACAGCACACAAATCTGTATGTAATTAAATGACTTGATAGTTTTCTTCTTCTCTGCGCATAAATACCTACCTACATACGATACAATACTAAATTAACACCCATTTTCACATAAAATACATAAGTTTTATTTATGCAAATTCATTCGTATATTAATATGATCATTATCATTAGAATTCTTATCAGCAAAACAACTAAAAAAAGAAAAAAAAATCGACATTAAGATTATTTTATCTTATAAACGATCAAATCAAACGCCATAATACAATTAATTATGTACGGATATGAAAAGAAGATGTTCCAAGTTGTGATAAATAGTTGTTGTGTTCAGCTAGGTTGTTGATTAGAAAATAATTAAGAAATGAAAATGTGCAAATACTCAAGACATTAAAGTATCATTAGATGATTCGTCCTATATACATATGTATATGTATATGCATTCTTAGTTTATAACGGAAACGGTAAAAATTCTAATTATTATACAATTCGAGTTGTTCAACCAAAACGACCTGCATCTTGTTTAGAGAAAATTATGCTGAAGGTTAGGTATATACAAATTCCAAAGGCTTTTAGCGGATCAACACACCTTTTTGCTAACCAATATTAAGATGGCAATTTCAAATGAAAATTTGGTCCATTATTTCCTGAGTATACTTAAATATCTGATATTGCACCATCTTGTGCATGTTTTACATTCATTATGTGTTCATTGGTGAGATACAACTATAGTGTCAATAATGCAGCGTTAAATAATAAGAAATAAGTTTTCATGTTCATCCGATTTTCACATATCATTATTCTCTTACTGAAATTTTTAAGTTCTAAATTATTGAAACATTTAATTACGATACAATCAGAGATGGCTAAAGAAATCAATTTGTATATGTACTTTTATACCTACTAAAATGATCAATGACCATTTTACAAAGATTAGATCAAGATGCAAATCAACATAAAGTTACACAAAAATAACTTTGAATAATTTTAATACATACATATTATCAAAAATCTCGAATATTCTGGAAAACTTGCAATATTATCTCATCGAATTATGAAATATTTTCAACATAAGTCTAAAATCTTCAAAATTTCGAATTATAAAGCAATTTAATTTCGCGCAAATTTTTAATGTATGAATTAGTACATACATATGTATGAAATTATTTCGAGGATTTATCAAAATCTGAAATATTCTCGAAAAATATCATCTAAGTATATGTCCAAATTTAACTAAACTGTCTCTAACTCAACTCTATGCAAATTTCGAACAGTTTAATATCAAAAGCTTCGATAAATGACAAGATAGAATAACAAGACACAACTGAATCTCTTGCAAATTTCGAGAAATATGAGAAACACGTATAATCCCGAAATACTCGAATAAACTCAGAATCTTAGAATAATTTGAAAAATCAAAAAGATCACTAACAGCTTCGAATAGATAAGCTGAAACATATCAAACAAAACCTCAAATAATCTCGGAAATATTGAATATTGTCGATAATTTCGAATTAATAACTTTGGTAAAAAGCAAACAATTCAACGATTTTTAATTGGAAACCTAGATAAATCCTATAAAAATCTCGATCTATAAAAATCTCGATTTTCAAAAATCTCATACCGAAACTAAATCGAATAATATTGAAAATATCTAGTAATATTTTAATTTTAATTTTAACTTTAACTTTAACTTTAACTTTAACTTTAACTTTAACTTTAACTTTAACTTTAACTTTAACTTTAACTTTAACTTTAACTTTAACTTTAACTTTAACTTTAACTTTAACTTTAATTTTAATTTTATTTTTTAACTTTAACTTTAATTTTAATTTTATTTTTTAACTTTAACTTTTAACTTTTAATTTTATTTTTTCACTTTAACTTTTTACTTTTAATTTTATTTTTTAACTTTAACTTTTAACTTTTAATTTTATTTTTTAACTTTAACTTTTAACTTTTAATTTTATTTTTTAACTTTAACTTTTAACTTTTAATTTTATTTTTTAACTTTAACTTTTAACTTTTAATTTTATTTTTTAACTTTAACTTTTAACTTTTAATTTTATTTTTTAACTTTAACTTTTAACTTTTAATTTTATTTTTTAACTTTAACTTTTAACTTTTAATTTTATTTTT
Organism: Tipula helvola; assembly: GCA_963556165.1. NCBI lineage: Eukaryota > Metazoa > Arthropoda > Insecta > Diptera > Tipulidae > Tipula > Tipula helvola. The sequence continues at coordinate 109,117,631 of OY744482.1, forward strand.
TAACTTTAACTTTTAACTTTTAATTTTATTTTTTAACTTTAACTTTTAACTTTTAATTTTATTTTTTAACTTTAACTTTTAACTTTTAATTTTATTTTTTAACTTTAACTTTTAACTCTTAATTTTATTTTTTAACTTTAACTTTTAACTTTTAATTTTATTTTTTAACTTTAACTTTTAACTATTAATTTTATTTTTTAACTTTAACTTTTAACTTTTAATTTTATTTTTTAACTTTAACTTTTAACTTTTAATTTTATTTTTTATGATAACTTTAACTTTTAACTTTTAATTTTATTTTTTAACTTTAACTTTTAATTTTTAATTTTATTTTTTAACTTTAACTTTTAACTTTTAATTTTATTTTTTAACTTTAACTTTTAACATTTAATTTTATTTTTTAACTTTAACTTTTAACTTTTAATTTTATTTTTTAACTTTAACTTTTAACTTTTAATTTTATTTTTTAACTTTAACTTTTAACTTTTAATTTTATTTTTTAACTTTAACTTTAATTTTAATTTTATTTTTTTACTTTAACTTTATTTTTAATTTTATTTTTTAACTTTAACTTTAATTTTAATTTTATTTTTTAACTTTAACTTTAATTTTAATTTTATTTTTTAACTTTAACTTTTAACTTTTAATTTTATTTTTTAACTTTAACTTTTAACTTTTAATTTTATTTTTTAACTTTAACTTTTAACTTTTAATTTTATTTTTTAACTTTAACTTTTAACTTTTAATTTTATTTTTTAACTTTAACTTTTAATTTTATTTTTTAACTTTAACTTTTAACTTTTAATTTTATTTTTTAACTTTAACTTTTAATTTTATTTTTTAACTTTAACTTTTAACTTTTAATTTTATTTTTTAACTTTAACTTTTAACTTTTAATTTTATTTTTTAACTTTAACTTTTTACTTTTAATTTTATTTTTTAACTTTAACTTTAATTTTAATTTTATTTTTTAACTTTAACTTTTAACTTTTAATTTTATTTTTTAACTTTAACTTTTAACTTTTAATTTTATTTTTTAATTTAACTTTAATTTTAATTTTATTTTTTAACTTTAACTTTAATTCTAATTTTATTTTTTAACTTTAACTTTAATTTTAATTTTATTTTGTAACTTTAACTTTAACTTTTAATTTTATTTTTTAACTTTAACTTTTAACTTTTAATTTTATTTTTTAACTTTAACTTTTAACTTTTAATTTTACTTTTTAACTTTAACTTTTAACTTTTAATTTTATTTTTTAACTTTAACTTTTATCTTTTAATTTTATTTTTTAACTTTAACTTTTAACTTTTAATTTTATTTTTTAACTTTAACTTTTAACTTTAAATTTTATTTTTTAACTTTAACTTTTAACTTTTAATTTTATTTTTTACCTTTAACTTTTAATTTTATTTTTTAACTTTAACTTTTAACTTTTAATTTTATTTTTTAACTTTAACTTTTAACTTTAACTTTATTTTTTAACTTTAACTTTAATTTTAATTTTATTTTTTAACTTTAACTTTTAACTTTTAATTTTATTTTTTAACTTTAACTTTTAACTTTTAATTTTTAACTTTTAACTTTAACTTTTAACTTTTAATTTTATTTTTTAACTTTAACTTTTAATTTTATTTGTAACTTTAACTTTTAATTTTATTTTTTAACTTTAACTTTTAATTTTATTTTTTAACTTTAACTTTTAATTTTATTTTTTAACTTTAACTTTTAACTTTTAATTTTATTTTTTAACTTTAACTTTTAACTTTTAATTTTATTTTTTAACTTTAACTTTTAACTTTTAATTTTATTTTTTAACTTTAACTTTTAACTTTTAATTTTATTTTTTAACTTTAACTTTTAACTCTTAATTTTATTTTTTAACTTTAACTTTTAACTTTTAATTTTATTTTTTAACTTTAACTTTTAACTATTAATTTTATTTTTTAACTTTAACTTTTAACTTTTAATTTTATTTTTTAACTTTAACTTTTAACTTTTAATTTTATTTTTTATGATAACTTTAACTTTTAACTTTTAATTTTATTTTTTAACTTTAACTTTTAATTTTTAATTTTATTTTTTAACTTTAACTTTAATTTTAATTTTATTTTTTACTTTAACTTTTAACTTTTAACTTTTAACTTTTAACTTTTAACTTTTAACTTTTAACTTTTAACTTTTAACTTTTAACTTTTAACTTTTAACTTTTAACTTTTAACTTTTAACTTTTAACTTTTAACTTTTAACTTTTAACTTTTAACTTTTAACTTTTAACTTTTAACTTTTAACTTTTAACTTTTAACTTTTAACTTTTAACTTTTAACTTTTAACTTTTAACTTTTAACTTTTAACTTTTAACTTTTAACTTTTAACTTTTAACTTTTAACTTTTAACTTTTAACTTTTAACTTTTAACTTTTAACTTTTAACTTTTAACTTTTAACTTTTAACTTTTAACTTTTAACTTTTAACTTTTAACTTTTAACTTTTAACTTTTAACTTTTAACTTTTAACTTTTAACTTTTAACTTTTAACTTTTAACTTTTAACTTTTAACTTTTAACTTTTAACTTTTAACTTTTAACTTTTAACTTTTAACTTTTAACTTTTAACTTTTAACTTTTAACTTTTAACTTTTAACTTTTAACTTTTAACTTTTAACTTTTAACTTTTAACTTTTAACTTTTAACTTTTAACTTTTAACTTTTAACTTTTAACTTTTAACTTTTAACTTTTAACTTTTAACTTTTAACTTTTAACTTTTAACTTTTAACTTTTAACTTTTAACTTTTAACTTTTAACTTTTAACTTTTAACTTTTAACTTTTAACTTTTAACTTTTAACTTTTAACTTTTAACTTTTAACTTTTAACTTTTAACTTTTAACTTTTAACTTTTAACTTTTAACTTTTAACTTTTAACTTTTAACTTTTAACTTTTAACTTTTAACTTTTAACTTTTAACTTTTAACTTTTAACTTTTAACTTTTAACTTTTAACTTTTAACTTTTAACTTTTAACTTTTAACTTTTAACTTTTAACTTTTAACTTTTAACTTTTAACTTTTAACTTTTAACTTTTAACTTTTAACTTTTAACTTTTAACTTTTAACTTTTAACTTTTAACTTTTAACTTTTAACTTTTAACTTTTAACTTTTAACTTTTAACTTTTAACTTTTAACTTTTAACTTTTAACTTTTAACTTTTAACTTTTAACTTTTAACTTTTAACTTTTAACTTTTAACTTTTAACTTTTAACTTTTAACTTTTAACTTTTAACTTTTAACTTTTAACTTTTAACTTTTAACTTTTAACTTTTAACTTTTAACTTTTAACTTTTAACTTTTAACTTTTAACTTTTAACTTTTAACTTTTAACTTTTAACTTTTAACTTTTAACTTTTAACTTTTAACTTTTAACTTTTAACTTTTAACTTTTAACTTTTAACTTTTAACTTTTAACTTTTAACTTTTAACTTTTAACTTTTAACTTTTAACTTTTAACTTTTAACTTTTAACTTTTAACTTTTAACTTTTAACTTTTAACTTTTAACTTTTAACTTTTAACTTTTAAAACTTTTAACTTTTAACTTTTAACTTTTAACTTTTAACTTTTAACTTTTAACTTTTAACTTTTAACTTTTAACTTTTAACTTTTAACTTTTAACTTTTAACTTTTAACTTTTAACTTTTAACTTTTAACTTTTAACTTTTAACTTTTAACTTTTAACTTTTAACTTTTAACTTTTAACTTTTAACTTTTAACTTTTAACTTTTAACTTTTAACTTTTAACTTTTAACTTTTAACTTTTAACTTTTAACTTTTAACTTTTAACTTTTAACTTTTAACTTTTAACTTTTAACTTTTAACTTTTAACTTTTAACTTTTAACTTTTAACTTTTAACTTTTAACTTTTAACTTTTAACTTTTAACTTTTAACTTTTAACTTTTAACTTTTAACTTTTAACTTTTAACTTTTAACTTTTAACTTTTAACTTTTAACTTTTAACTTTTAACTTTTAACTTTTAACTTTTAACTTTTAACTTTTAACTTTTAACTTTTAACTTTTAACTTTTAACTTTTAACTTTAACTTTGACTTTGACTTTGACTTTGACTTTGACTTTGACTTTGACTTTGACTTTACCTTTACCTTTACCTTTACCTTTACCGTTACCTTAACCTTAACCTTAACCTTAACCTTAACCTTAACCTTAACCTTAACCTTAACCTTAACCTTAACCTTAACCTTAACCTTAACCTTAACCTTAACCTTAACCTTAACCTTAACCTTAACCTTAACCTTAACCTTAACCTTAACCTTAACCTTAACCTTAACCTTAACCTTAACCTTAACCTTAACCTTAACCTTAACCTTAACCTTAACCTTAACCTTAACCTTAACCTTAACCTTAACCTTAACCTTAACCTTAACCTTAACCTTAACCTTAACCTTAACCTTAACCTTAACCTTAACCTTAACCTTAACCTTAACCTTAACCTTAACCTTAACCTTAACCTTAAACTTAACCTTAACCTTAACCTTAACCTTAACCTTAACCTTAACCTTAACCTTAACCTTAACCTTAACCTTAACCTTAACCTTAACCTTAACCTTAACCTTAACCTTAACCTTAACCTTAACCTTAACCTTAACCTTAACCTTAACCTTAACCTTAACCTTAACCTTAACCTTAACCTTAACCTTAACCTTAACCTTAACCTTAACCTTTGCCTTTTTATTTACCATTATAATTGCCCTTAACGTTAGTATTACCATTACCATTACTTTTACGATTACCATTACCGTTACCATCAAGCCCACAAGTAAAGATTCAGAACTGCAGGAAGCTGAAAAGTAAACAACGAATCATAAAGCGAAGTCGAAGGTTATGGTGGACTGTGAGGTGGCGTAACTTGGTTTAAATGGACTATAACCGCATCCGTTGCAAACTGAATGAATTTGAATCAATGCATGTATGGCAATAGAGCTTTATCGACAGATCTCGAGTTAATGGAATCGAATCCCGTCGAAAGCCGGACAACTGCATACGTAAAGAAAGCCGTCATCAATTTCCTCGAGGCAGCCCTCTTATGTTATATCTTGGACTAAATGACTCTTAAACCGGCCTTCCTTAGCTGATCTTTAGCTGATCTTTTCAAAGACGTCATGTTGGGCTCAACATCAGCTGGAAGCATCGAGATACTTTTGTTTTAATTCATTCAGAATAAAAGACTTAATGGCTTTCTCACGATTATTGAAGGAAAAGGGAGCAGCTGGCACGAGACCAATTTGTTCTAAGTAATTGTGAACCAGCTTTGGAAAACGTGTTAGGAATTTCATTGCCTTTGCTACCACAATGAGCAGGGACCCATACAGCTGTAACTCTATTATTGGAGCATTATCACATCAATGGACTTTTCGGCGAATCTATAGCAAAGATTTATTGTCTGTTCATAAAATAATATTGTTTTCATTTTCAACAAATTGTAAACCTCAGTCATACATACTAGGTGTGAGTGCAAACTGCCAGATGATATACGATCCAGTGAAAGACGAAAGATGTCATATCCGCTACTATGCAGACACCCATTAAAGAAAGTATTTTGAATCCGTTGGTGGACCGAGAATTCATCTAAATTAAATTCTGGGTATAGCAATATATCATTAACCATTTTAATATCTGGTACAAAAGAGTTTATCATTAAGGATTTGAAGACTTAGCTCTAGTAATAGCTCTACAAACAACACTTTGTAAATCATTGAGTTAAACTTTTGAGGGCTTTAATTTAACTATAGGACACCAAGCAATAAAATCAGCTCACCAAACTCCTTTTTCAAAAAGAGGTTAGCCTATACCATCCGGAAGATGAAGTACATCAAGTCGACAAGCGCTACTTTTAGGCTAATTGGTTTCCTCGCAGAAGGTCTAATAGCCGATTTTAAAGTTATTTTATGATATTTGTGGTTCAAGATGGTAACTTGCTGCAATAAAATATCCTAGCATTAACAATTTACGATTGATTAAGAAACTTTGAAATTTTTTATATAATCCGATAAACTGTTTAAATCCCTATGGGGAAATGAAAGTGCAGATATTTTACAAAATATTCTGTCACTAGAAACAGTAAATAATAAAATTGATAAGAAAATTTTGAATGTCGAAAACATAAAATGTTACATAACTCTCACAGTTGAAGATTGATAAAGTGCTCATATTATATTCCCGAATCCATTGAAACGTATCCAACAGGAAGTAAATGCGATTAGAACAATTCCACGTATATGCGATTTTGTATAAATATCACCACCAAATTACAAACAAAACACAGATCGAGTTAAACGTTTGTCTTGATCAATTTAATTTTATTTGTACTATCGTTTAACAATGTTGAATTTGAAAACTTTTTTATGTTGCCTATTCGCAACAATTGGTTCAATCAAATGCGGTGAATATTTACAAGCCGATGGACGAAACTATTTTGTCAGCTACCCACAAAGTGTAAGTATTTTGTACATAAAACAACAAAATTTATAATTTTAAAATTAATAAATATTTTCAGTTATCATGGTACCTGGCCTATCGTTACTGCGCCTATCACGACATGTATCTCATCGATGTTGGTGATCAAGCTGAAAATAATCGGGTTCTAACAGTCATCGATCATGTGAACAAAAAACATAGTGTACAAGCTACTGATTGGTGGACAAGTGGTACAGATTTGGCGTCACAAGGCAAATACTATTGGGCGGTTAATGGACAAGATTTTACGTACACAAATTGGGCTTCAGGCCAACCGGATAATCATCGGGCAAGTACAGCTGGCGAAGTGGAACATTGTACTTACCTTTCATATGGGCACGGTTACAAATGGAATGATCTCACGTGCAGTACCAAAAAATATTTTATATGTCGTGAAACACTTAATCAATCGAGTGGACAGCCAACAAAATGTGCAAATGCTTCGCCACAAGATCATTAGGTTTGTTAGTGTTGTAGTATTTTAAGAGTTATTTTAAGTTTTAATAAATAAGGGACGAAACTAAATTAAAAATGTTTCTTTTTTTTGTGGTGTGTTGCTTCGTTGTTATTTGCCTCAATTTATTTGCAAGTGTAGCGTTTTAATGATAAGACTCGATTTTTCCTCTTGTGGATTGGAGTGTTTCTGGTTGTGCAAATTGTAATCGTGTTTAAGTTGTTTTGTGATTGTGGATGGTGGCAAAATGGTAAAAATAAGGTACTCTGTGCCTAAGGGCATCGATCCAAGGTAACATTTTAATACAGTAAATATATAGCAGGTAATTTGCTAACGTAAATCAATCAACATTTTCATTTTGAGATTCTTTGATACTAACCAGTTGTACAATGTTAACCATTTCTAAACCTGTAATTATGGTTCACCATCACCCATGGCTTGCGAAATGATATCAAAATTAAATCAATGTAAAAACTTAACATCGATTGTTCTCAAACACCATCATCATCGTGTTTAAATAATTTCCTCCTCTTCTTAAAGTTCATCTTAATTAACCACCGGCTTTAGAATTCTCAGTGGCAAGTCTTGTTTTGTTTTATACCAGGGATCTTGATATCGGTATTTGTGTTTCCTCGACATACAACCTTAAAAATCTTCTTAACTAATCATGACAGATTAAGTCTTGAACATCTAGAAAATTTTATTCAACAGCCAAGCGATTTGTTGTTGTCAGGTTTAGAAAAAAAATTGGGGCTAATTTTTTTTTTTGGGGAAAGGGGTTATTGGTATGTGTACTATTGAAATCTGAGTACAAATTTCTAAAGAGCGGTGTTAAAGACCATCTATCAACATCAGTGAAAATCTGAATTCGAAGATTAAAATTCGATACGATTTTTTTTTCTGGGGATAGTGGATATCTTTGTGGCTTGAAGATGTCCAATTTTACTTTGCACGATATATAAGGGGATTTGAATATTTTAATGTTGGCGTAAGAGTGTGTGACAGAAACGAAGTTTTGCTAAGTGATCAGTGATCCTAGATAATTAAACTTTTGCAATCTCTCATATTGTGTATCTCCTGAAATGAAATCTCCGCGTATCTGGGTTCTCGCGGTGGTACCAGGTATTTAGAATCCAATTTCCTTGATCTGAAGGCTATTTGTTAGGCTGTTAATTTCAACGAGTATATGGAGATTATGTTGCGACCCAGAATGCAAATATCGTCAGCATACCCTAATAGCTGGGTTGATTTATAATACAGGCTTCATTGGTGGTGCGTATCCGGTTATTAGTAAATGTAGGGTGCAAGGAGTTCGACTGGTGGTGCTGCCAATTTGAGGATTGAAGAAGCCCAAACCAATTTGAATGTTATAACAATTTTGATCAAGCCGGGAGCTGCTCGTAAAAAAGTGTCTTTGATTTGAACAGGCTTCATGAACGTTCAAAAAAGTGATGTTAAAATGACGTTCATGAAATCTGAATGTGCAAATTTAATTGTTGATAAGCTGTTACGAATTAACGATATCGGTTGCTAATCAAGAAACCGACGCCACTTCATGTTTATCCGTGCTATTGCTGTGGCAGAGAGGTAGAGTCCGTAGCAACCATACTCGACGATTTCATTGTCGAGTCTTCTTACCTGCAGCGCTATGAGGCCGAGCTTGTACTTAGGTGCTTGTTCGAAGAGTTGATGCGGAGGCTCTCCGGACGATCACATCAGGCTAAGTACATCCCATGTTCCACGTTAATCTAAAAATTTCTGAGGCTCATGCTGAAGCTTTATTAAGATTTTAAGATTATTACAGCCCTCAAACTCTAGCTTACTTGTTTAACCGAATAGTTTCTAGCGGCCGCCACGAGGAGGCAGTGTAAGGTACTTGATAAAGTTGTATACAGCGCCGGAAAGTGATTCCAGCTTGGATGAGAATGGTGTTTGGGAAGGACATGGAGTAGGGATTTCTAAATACATGTTGTACATTTTTAGGATTCACCGTTAAGCCAGCAAACTATAGGACGTCAATTAATTCCTTGAGGGTGGATTCTAGACTATTAATAACCCGGATAATGAGGATAATGTCATTTACAAAATCAGTGGTATCTGCAGATTTTCACGCTGTTCCAATTTCATTTCTTAGAAGTGTTCAGCAAGAGATATTAATACTTCGTTAAGTATCAAGTTAAATAAACGGGGGGAGATCAAACCCCTTGTTTAATTCATTTATTTTTATGGATTGTAGATGTGATTACCTTGAACCAATTGATTGAGGTCCGCACTCACATGCAAGCTTTAATTATTCGATTTATTGTTATGTGATACATACTGCTGTATAGGCGTTTAACTACCATGCTCAAGTCCACGGTGTCAAAGATTTGGAGAAGATCGATGAAGAGGACGTAACCTCGATGCCCGGTACACCATTTCCCAACCAAAAAGAACCTGTAATGCCTGAGTTGGTGTATTCCTGAGTACCGAGGCTGCCTTGCAGTGGTCTAAATTGATAAGCAACAGCCTCAGCATCAATCTACACCATCATCTTCATCACCGTTGTGTCGGATTCCCCGTCCAAAGGCGAGTCTAACACCAAATCCTCCTGGAGTCCACACCCCGGAATTTGTTATTCCGGGATTACAGTTTTGCTAAAAATTGTGTCCTTTCCCAAAGTGTTAGAGCAACTACCTCTATGCGACCTAGGGTTAGGTTAGGTTAGGTTTGAGTGGCTGCTATCGCCCACTTAGGCCCGCAGTGGCCCATTGTGATACCACAGGATCCCATCTCCCCATTACTCCCGTTGAAACCCACCAGAGCTACTTATATAGCGTAACAAATCTCGCACTCCACAGTCCGCGAGTTCCGAAAGGCTGTCCATACCGTACACACCCAAATACTTATGCCTTCTGTATGATAGCGCCGGACATGAGCATAGGAAGTGTTCCAAAGTCTCCTTCTCCTCTTCGTCGATGCAACTTCTACAAAAGTCATTCGTCTGTACACAGTAAAAAAAAACGCGGTGTGAATGGAATTTAATCCGAAAAAATACTTTACATTCTATCCCATTACGTCAAATTAACTCCGGAAGAAAGGGTACTATTTTTAAAACATTCGATAGGATTAAACAATATACTGTGTACACCGTTTGGTGTAAAAATAATAGTTCTTACTCTTCATTAGTAATAGTTCTAAACATTTTTATTAAAAATGTATAAAAGGGTTCTTCCCACAATTAATTTCGGTTATATCGGAGTCAAATATTCACACCGTTTTGAGTTTTCTTTGCCGAAGATATGATTCGGTTAATTTCTTCTCGTCCGAAATTAAGTTTTTTTGTGCGAATCATTAATCATTTCATTATATGTAAATCGAAATCGTTAGTTTCCTTCGACTATTCACACCGGCTAGACAGATAATAATTAACGTTCGCGATATTGTTAATTAAATAAATTTCTTAATGTTATAGTGAAAAAACTTAATCTTATAGTGATCCAAAGTGAATAATAATAATATAAGAATATTTATATAAAATTTATAAAATATAGTTTATAAAAAATAAAATATATACCTAGTTTATAAAAAATGGAAGGACAAAGATTATTTAATATAATTTATAACGGTCAGCATAAATATGTTGTTACTCCGAACACGTTAATTGTTGATATTTTGCGTGAAGGTGAGTAATTATTTTTTCTGCTTAATTATTTATTATATTAGTGTTACGTGGGATAAAAACAATTTTATCCATTAGTGTGTTTTTGAATTGTGTGTTTTTATGAATTAACGTACTGTGTGTTGTCTTCAAGGGTGGATTTAGTGTAATAATAAATTCATTTTAAATAGAATTCAATTTTAATATTTAATCGGTTAATATTTTTGGTGTGTGACTAACATACTTTATGTCGAAATTGCTAGCCAGTTTAGCGTATCATTGGCCAGTTTAGTGTGCATACAGTAAAATCATGTTAAGAGGAGTTCAATTTTAATATTTTATCAATTAGAAATCTGTGTGTATGGTCATTAACGTACTGTGTGTCTGGAATGAGGGAGGCTTTATAGAATACGTGTTATATAAATTTGTAAATTTAAAAATTGTATCCGTTATAAATTTGTGTGTACCCGAATTTACGTTTTTTTTGGTTTGTGATTGTGGTTGGATTGAGTGCATCCGTAATTTAAATTCGAGCATATGTAGTGGAATTCAGTTTTTGAAAATATTTTTTTTTCTCTGTGTGTGTGTGTGTGTGTGTGTGTGTGTGTGTGTGTGTGTGTGTGTGTGTGTGTGTGTGTGTGTGTGTGTGTGTGTGTGTGTGTGTGTGTGTGTGTGTGTGTGTGTGTGTGTGTGTGTGTGTGTGTGTGTGTGTGTGTGTGTGTGTGTGTGTGTGTGTGTGTGTGTGTGTGTGTGTGTGTGTGTGGCTGTGTGTGTGGCTGTGTGTGTGTATTAGTCGCTGTAGCATGTATCAATTTCAGCAGATCCATTTATAATAGATTATCTTATCTTATCGTCTTCAGCATCACATGCATTCAATATTTCGGTGGAAAATTATGACCTATGTTTATTTACGGAAACCGATATTGAATTAAATCAAATTGTTTTTGATATATATTTGAAAGATATGCAATTAACCTACGATCGACCTTTCATTGTAAAGATTTTTCAACGTAATGGTAAACTAACATAAATACTGTTTTTATTATACCATATACATATGCTTAAATGTTATTTAAATTAAATGAATATAGATAAGCTTAAAGACGTTTCAACACAAACTGATCAGTTCTTAACATTATTCGAAGAGGTATTTACCCAAACGGATGATAATTATGAAGCCACTCCAGTTTTCAAACAGGACTGTTTTATCGGTTCATTACCAAAAAAGATAAAGCTACAAAAGGAAGTACTAAAAGAGGTATAAATATAGACAATAATTGATATTAATTTGGATATATTATACATCAAACTTCATAAGTTTTAATTTAATTATTTGTACTTATAGTATCAGAGCCACCTAACTAATAGAGAATTAATGATAAATCTTATTTTACTGTCTAGTTACTATGTGTATATAACTTTTTGCGGTTTTTCTGATTAGTTAATATAAAATACGACGTATTGTGACATAGCCACATATTAAATAAAAGTAAAATTGATTGATTTAGTTAATTGGTAATTAAGAATTTGTTATGTTATCATTTAAAATTAAACTTAAAAAATGTGGTTTTCCATATGATTTTTATGGAAATTTTGATTTTTCTTGTTTATAATTCTCTTATACATGTGTATGTATTAATTATTTTCCATTACTCGATAAAATATTGGCAGCTCTGATACTGAAACCAATTCTAGAATGACAAAATAAATGTTAAATTGTTTATTTTATTGCTTTCTATATGGAATTCTTTTGTAAAATCAACCATAACATAACAATATTAAATTTTAGAAAACAGAATTGGGCATGTATAATTCGAATATTTAGTAACAGTTTTATTTATTTATCTATTATTTTATGGTTCCTTGAATTTTAAGGAACTAGAATCTTTTCTAAAAGGTCATTTCGAAGGTCAACATATAATAAATAATTATAACAACACGCCAATATTAGACAAAAAATATCGTGTAAAGCTAATCAATATAATCGTAAGCCATTTAGTAGCAATACATGGCTCTTATCCATCAGGTGAAAATAAGATCTTATGGGCCCAAGCCACAGCGCTACTTTTCCCGAAACTATGTGAAGACCAAAATCCAGATCGGTTTGTAAGTATCAAGAATTAATCGGAATTAATTATTATGCAGAATATAAAATACTGGTTTAATCATTTAACATCACCAAGCATATATTTTTTATTCAAAATTTAATCAGTTTGAAAAATATGTGTTAATTCATAGAAATTGTGTCTCATATTAAATTTTGTTTAAATCAAAGGAAATCTTCTACAATCCGGCAAACCGTACTGGATTTTTTGCATTTCGCTTACGAACACTTAATCGTTCACTGAACAATTCTTCACGAAAATCACAATCGGCGGAAATACTTGAAAATAATGATGATGTTTCAGAGAATGATGAAGATGATAACGATAAGCATAAAAAGTGGCTTCACCAGGCTTGCCCCAAAAATGATCATAATAATATTTTTATAATAATGGCAAAAACGGTGAATTTGCGAAAAAAAACATTTTCGATAAATGAGTACCCCCGATTTTGGGATACTCAAGGATTGGTATTATTATTTTTTTTTTTAAATTTTAATTTTTTTTTGTTGTTAATTTATTTAATTTGCAAAATATCAATACACATAAATTTTAAATATAATATTTTACCTTTATTTTATTCATAGGTCGATCAAGATTTTAATCTACGATTTACAAATGTTTCATTTTGCATCGATAAATGGAATAAAATCAAAAAAAATATTATAAAACTGGCAGAATCCAAAAACATAAAAATTTACGATGAATGTACCGAAGAAGATGATAGTAAGTTTACTTTAAAATATTTATAGTCTATTGGTGATAAATTATAAAACTTTTAATATTTAATTAGCTGCCGGAAAATTTGGCAGGAGAATTGATTCGATCACTTAAGGTGATCTCTCGCTAGCATAATAAATCGCTCGAATCTCTTGGGAAGAACCGACCTTCGCAACTATACATTTAAATTGAGTGTAACGGTTATACTTAACGAGCAATTATAAGAATTATGTGCTCAACCAAGTGCTAAATCAATCTTTTATTGTTAAATTGACTTTTTCGTAATTTTTCACCAATTTTTCACCAATTTAGCACTTCTAATAATTTTTAATTTTTTTATTTTCAGAGTTTGATAGTGATATAACAGCTCTAATTTTGTTAACAAAATTTTGCAGAACATATGGTAAAAAGATTAATACATCTATTTACCAATTTTTTATTTTTGAAAAGGTAATAATTACATAATTTTGACAAGCTTTGACAACCGAAATTAACAAAAATTAAATTTTTTAGACAGGTTCTTTTACGCAGCATAGTTTGGACTTTCCTCATCTTATTCTTGAGGACCATCTCGGAAAATTATAACAACAGCCAGCATCAAAATCGATGGGAAAGAGATTCCTCTGCAAGCCGATTCACGCAGCATTGAAAAATTTATGTCACTTTTCAAATGCTACTTTGTTTTTAATTGCAAATATCCTGAGGATATGCAAAGTTTCTATATATTTATTCAAGAGGCTGTACTTCAAATGGGACACTCGTCGTTGACGCCGAGATTAAAGGAATTTAAAAACCGCTTAGAACTATAATTTTTTTTTATATATCACTTACTTTTGTTTTGCTATTTTATACAATTTAAATTGAAATTTCTATTTTGTTATATAACATACATATTTTGTAATACACTAGGACCTCGCTTTGCATCTGGGTTTCAAAAAATTATAATTTAAATTGAAACAACACAGATCCAAAATATTGTATGCACACAACATTTCTATTGTGGATTTCTCTATTTATATTTAAATTTATAAACATATTTTCGTGAATTAAATCAATTGAATTGAAGTACAAATTAAAAATTACGCAAATTGAAGTAACGTGAAACGAGGTCGTAGTGTATACATTTTTTATTTTTAATAATACGAGTATATAATATCTTAAATATTTTGCAATAAATAGGATGTTATTTTGCAAAATAAAACCATGTTCAAAGTCTTTTAAAGACCATAAACTATATATAAGACATTTACGACTTATGCATGCTCTTATAAATATAAAACAGGAGAATTTATTATGTGGAGATCAAAAGTGTGATGCTCGTTTCCAAACTTATAGTGGCCTTACCAAACATTTACTTGGCAAACATAATTATTCTACGGAGAATAATGTTAATCATATTGATAATTCGAACCCGATCGATATACCCAATCAACCAAATATTTTGGAGTCTACTAAAATTGACGATGGCTTTTCGAAACCCGATCAGGAACTCCTAGGAAAATTATTACAGTTAAATTTAAATTATAATCAAATGAACTCTATATTAGAATCATTTTCGAATTTTACCCAGTCAGTTGAATTGAATATCCGTAAAAAAATTTTGATGACTAAGAACAGCGACGTTATTAATGATATACAAGCAGAACTAAACATCCTAAGAAATCCGTTTCAATTTCAAAAAACCACTTACTTAAGAAAAAAAGATTTGTTTTCGAAAGTTCCTGCCCCAAGAGAAATCGCCATAGGTGTAAGAACCGACAAAATATGGAATAAAGACCAGAATATTTATGATCAACGTCCTGTGACTAATACTTTTTCTTATGTATCGATTGTCGAAACACTTAGTTTCCTGTCAAAAAATGAATATTTTACTAACAAAATATTAGAAAGTGACCCCATTGGCAGTAATGCATTTCATTACTCGCAACGTAATTATTTTAAGCAAAACAAACTGTTTGCATCTGGTCCTTGTTTCCATTTACAAATATACTGCGATGAATTTGAAGTAGTTAACCCGTTAGGCAGTAAGACAGGTGTTCACAAAATTCTAGCATTTTATTTAACCATCTTAAATCTGGGGTATTATAATAATAGTTTGTTAAAAAATATTCATTTAATTGCACTTTGTCATCACGCAGACGTAAAGGAATATGGGTATAAAGCGATTTTGGACCCCATTATTAGTGATATTAAAATTCTGGAAACAGAAGGTATTAATATAGAGTATAAAGGATCACTAGTAAATATTAAGGGTACAATTTTCTCCTTAAGTCACGACAACCTATCGGCGAATGCTTTATATGGATTACAGGAATCATTCAAGTCTAACTATTTTTGTCGATTTTGTAGAACACACTCAAAAGATATAGCACAATCATTACTTATTGAACCCGAATTAATTCGAACAAGGAATGATTACAATCTTTATGTCCCCGGCCGAGAATTTGGGCTACAGAAACTTTGTCCTCTAAATGAACTGGAATATTTTAATACCTTCGAATCCCACAGCGTTGACATAATGCACGATATCTTGGAGGGCGTTGGACAATACGAACTAAAATTATTTCTTTTATATTTAACAAAACAACGAAAATTGATTTCCCTAGAAAATTTTAATAATAGAATTAAATCTGCAAATTTTGGATATCTTAATCGTTCGAACATTCCTTCATTAATAAATTTAGAGAGCAATACGAAAAATTTGAAACAAACGGCATCACAGTTTTGGTGTTTACTCAGATATTTTCCGATATTAATTCACGATTTAATTGAGAACGGTGATACCGAATTCTTCGGCAAATTTAATGTAATTTTGCTTCTCATTAAAATAATGAATATAATATTTTCAATTGAATTAAATCATGAATCAACTGAAAGACTCCAAAAGCTAATTGTAGAACATCATACTGAATTTATACACAAATTTCCCGGTTGCAACGTTATTCCAAAACATCACTTAATTTTACATTACTATTATATTATTCAAAATATGGGCGCATTAATTAATATGTGGACTATGCGATACGAGGGCAAGCATGCAAAATTTAAAGCAATTGCGAGAGCAAGTCGTAATTATAAAAATATTACTAAACTTTTAGCTTCCAAACATCAACAAATAAATTACATAAATTACGACAATAGTAAATTTGATATTAAGTTAGAAATCAAAATAGAAAAACGTGTTACATTTCACATTTTAAATATAAATTTGGAAAACGTTAAAACTAAGTTAAATTTTAATACTGCTGATGAAGTTAAAATTCTCAAAGAAATTAAGTATGGATTTGTGTATAAAAACAAATTTATTATTTGTATTATCAAAAGAGATCCAATGAATTCGAGTCTACCAATTTTTGGTGTAATACAACATATGATTGAAAATAAAGGTGAAGTATATATATTTCACCGTTTACTTCAAACAATTTGCTTTAATTATAATTTAAATGCATATGAAACCAAATTGAAAAATGAAATAAATGCTATAAAATTATATGATTTAGAATTTAAGCCTTCATTTGAATTTACATTTCATCCAAAGCATTCAAATAAATTTATTGTTCCGAAATTTGATATTATTTAATTATTATTATTATTGTTATTTATTATATGTATTATAATTTTTATTATTATTATTATTTATTATATGTATTATATAAACTATTTAAAAATAAATTTAAAAGAACTAAATTTATTTAAACACTCCAAAATGTTTGTTTCATTCTACCCATTTCAATGACTTTTTTAAATCCGAAGAGTGTGTAATAATTACTTATATCTGTGAAATTTTGCTCTGTGAAAGTAAATTACGATCAAAATAAAAACTCCATTGGGATAAAAGAAACTTGTATCCGATCGGTGGGATATTATTTGACACCGATTCGGTGTCAGGAGAACTCCGTTTTTTTTTCTGTGTATCCCCAACCTTCTCGCATGCTCCCCAAAAAGGCAGTGACCCGTCATTATCCCTACGACCCATCCTATTTCTTGTCTTCCCAGGGATATTAATACCTTGGAGCGCCGCAAGTCCAGTTTTGGCCAAACCTGCTTTCCTACCCTGCACGTGAGAGTGTTGATCCACTTCTCAAGGTCCCGGCTCCCTTATTTTTATTTACTAAATCTTCCATAGTATTCCTACGAGTGTCGGAGAAATACTGGTGCACCTGCGTAGAGATCCGTATACGCAGGTAAGGCTAAATACAACTGGAGGTAGCCAGGTATCCAGAGGGCTCCGTTAACGACTGGGCTTGGTTAAATGGGCCCCAGCCTAGCCGATCATCAGCACGGATCGCATAACACCTTAATCCAGCCCATTGGCTCACCAAGCATCCCATCCCAGCACCCCCGCCCCTATTCATCTTCCACTCAACCATTCACCCATCCATATGAATATCCCAAACCAATAAGACCCATTCAATTCAAGGAGATAACCCGTTTAAAGGGGCCCCTCACTCACTACCTGGAGACCCCGGAAAATGTGACGCTCATTTTGCCTGTGGTTATTAGTTGTGGTTTTATGGCGCCATCAGTTCGCCATTCCATACCGGGTATCATAGGCACTCAGAATTTATTAAACTGAGGTTAACGACTCCCCAGTTTCCTGAGACTCTCCTCCCAGCAGGGCTGCGGTTGGGGCGGCTTATTTAATTCACCGCTAACCTAACTATCGATAGGCCGTCCACTATCCACCACTTGTGACCCCCCCCCCGATAGCTGCAGCATGCCCCGGGCATTTATGCGACCTAATGTCCTTCTTAGATACAGCTGTTTGTGAACCAAACCCATTGGTCAACGCTCCCCCAGCAGTTGTAGTAATAGATGGACCAACAATATTTTTACTTATGCCCCGATTGTTATCTTGGCTTTCAGGGCGGGACTTAGAAGACGATGTCCCCTCAGCCGTAGTTTCCGGGTTTTTAAGACACCCGGCATCTATATTCTTGTGTAGATCTCTTATTAGAATCCCACGAGAAGCGGATAAAAAATTTCCGTCTGTGCAGAGATCCGCAATGAATAGACAAGGCTACATAATCCGGAGAGCGCCAAGTATCCGGATACACCGTCAGAAACTGAGCTAGTTTTTAGACTGTGCCCCATCCAGGTTGACACCTTAACCCAGTCCAGTTGCTTTATAGCATCGTGTTTTAGCCTAACCCATCCAGTCAAAAACACTGATGAGCTAGTTGCCCGGTGGTTACCGCAGGGAGGTAACACGAACACCTGTGGAAGCTGCAAAATACCTAGACCTCCACACCTAGACCACCGTTCAACAAGTTTGTTGAGTAACAACTTAGCGTACACTTTGTATCCCACGTTGCATAGAGTAATCCTTCGGAAATCGCTAATTTTGTTTGGTACCGACCGATTTTGGCGCCGACTCTAGGGCATCTTTAAAGTCGGTTTTTTATTTACCTTCGGTAATTTGGTATAATCCGTCTATATTTTTTAATTTGCGTTTAATACGAATTCGCACATCAAACAAAACAGAAGAACAATATGAAAATCGTCTTATTTCGATAAACAAATATTTGTCACAACAGGTTGAAGAAGACTGATCTCAACGATTAAGTTATACTGGAGAACGCTCTGCTCAAGTAACTGAATGCGAAACAATCGAGGAAGACAGATTCGCCTTCAAAATTTGCGTCAATCATCTCGTAAAAAACAGAGGTGGAGCGCCCGCGATCTGGAAACAGCTCTAGAAATAGATCAGCCTCATCTAAATACTGATTTTGAACAATGACGCTCTGAGAATACGAAAGCGGAATTTATTTAACCAACTAGCATGCTGCACACTATTGATGAAGGAGTACATGAGCATCAAAATGTTGTGCCTGTTGACGATTTAGATAAGAAAATAAGAAGAAAACCGAGATTACCATTAAAAATTAAGCGAGAGCAGAGAATGGAAGAATTGACTTGGTACTCTCTCTCCTGATGAAAGAAACGGATTTAGAGAGAAATGTGAAGTGTCAATTACTGCTTTAGATTACTTTCAGTTACGGCGTGCGTTAATCGTTGTTGAATACTTCTGCTATAAGGCAAGTGTTTCTGTGTCGTATAGACTGCGACAAGATGACTCCTCAGGATCTGGTTTACAACTTGCGCATCACCTTGCGGAGGCAGTGTTTCCCATAATTGATTGCGATGGTAAGAAGTTTGGGACCTCCAACATGATTCCTAAATTTCTCTTGCAACGATCTGAACTGACCAGATAAGCAAAAAAGCATTACAATTGATTCTGTGACAGGAGAACTGTTGCAAAAGTACCCAATAGTTGTTGTCAGACAATTTATTTAAATGCACTGATTCGTTTTATAAAAAGCAACGATGACAGTGGAGCCGTTGTAGATTTATGGTACAGAATTGAATTCCAGAATAAGGGGATTCTGCACTTACATATGTTGGTGTGGGACAAAAATGTTCACGATTTTGCCACAAGTGAAGGTATCAGAGTCATACAAGCATACAAGTACATGGTTTCCAAGGCAAGTGAGCGAGAATATCATCTGTCTCGGAGCAGATAAAATATTGCCAATAATGGGTAATTTTTTTCTTCAAAAAACTAATGAGGAGACAATGACCAATAATTGCAATCCAGTCCTGTTAAGTCTCTGGGGAGGTAACATTGATACCCACCCATGTGGACATGTCACAATTGTTGTCTATTACGTAGGAAAATATACTAGCAAATGCGAGCACCAGTCAGAGTTGCAATATCAAATTATCAGTTTCTATTATCTCTAACGTCATTAACTACATTGAACAGTTTTTCCACATTACAAACTTATCAAACCAGTTCATGATCATCACATTGGCATTATTACTGCAACCATATAACACTGATTTCTAATTCAAAACTTGAAAATATTTGAAAATGGTTCAAAATCAAAAGGCGTCTAATTACAATCTATATATCACCATAAAACATCGACAACTAATCTTGCGAAATTATTTAGATTTTTGTCTAGCAGCTTTGGTTACATAAAATTATAACGACAGACAAAAATTATTACAATGCTCCCGAACGCTGGAGTTAGATTGAATTTAACTGTCTTCTTTTTTAAGTCAAATTCCTAAAAGTTTCCTCAGAAAAATCGAAAAAACAGGTTGTTAGTTATTCATGGTCAAATCACTACGAAGAATTTCGGCGAATAATTTAAAAACGCCATCCAAAAACCAATACAAAGAGATTCACCAAAATAAAACAAAAAAAAGAGATAATGGTTAACTCAACATTTTATTTCATGCAAAATACAAACATATTAAGTAGTACTAGAAGTGCATCGATTAGCGGCAAATACAGGTACGTCAAATGTGTCACGACAAATAAAATATTTTTCATCCTCGCAAACACTATCATTCCACAACATTGAATCTCCAATTGATAGGCAATTTTCGTAAAGGTTTCGATCACTTTTGTAATGATTATCGGGTTGATTGGCGCTCCAATAGGTGAAATGTAACGGATGACCATTTGTTGCCCAATAGAAATTACCTTCACTCCCTAGATCGGTGGCACTAGTCCAAAACGAACCAGGTGCATAATTTTTCTCTTTTAACGCTTTCAAAATTGTTGTGACCCGTAAATTTTCCGTTTCACTTATAATATCGAGCAAATGCATGCCTTTTGAATTACAGTATTTAAGTGCACCATAGTAATTTGCCTAAAATTAAAACACGAATTATTTAATTAAATATTTTGTAATAACAAAAACAAATGTTAACAATTAATTTACCGTTGTTGGGTAGCTGATGTAATACGTTCGATCGCCTACATCGTAATACTCGGCACATTGAATTAAACTAAGGCTCGAAATTATAAAAAGTAACGTAAATTTGAAAACCATTTTTTTGTGTTTAACAATTTGAGATCCTATAGGCACGGCGCGGCTGCTCAAGTAAGATTAAATATCTTAATTTGGATACGTTTTTGTTTAAATAAAATTTGAGCTTATCTATGTACAAACGAATATGTAAGGTCGGAAGCATTTGTAACTTGTTTATGTTTTCATTTGATAAAATATTTTTGTTTTAATTACATAACTCAGTCAAAATTAATTTTTGACCAGTTCATCCTGTTCATGTTTTTTTTTATTAGCCAATACAACCATGTTGTGTGATATAACATAATCAGCCACTTGTGCCCTGCTCAACTAAAAAATAGTTCAACCGTTTAATTTGTTTTTAATAATAAATGCAGATTGTGATATGAATACATTCGTATGGCGATAAAAAATTTGAAACTACTCTATGCAGCTGAAGAATGATGCCGCAGGGTTAGTGTTATTCTCACAAACAAATTTAAGTTTTATGATAAAATGTGTTAATTTCTTTAAAGCGCAATTACGTCAGAGTTAGGTTAACATCCTCTTGAGGCTGAGAATTATCCTATGTAGAAGTAATTAAATACCCTGTACAAACCATAGTGCTGGGTACCGAAAAAATGCGATTCCACACTGCCAGGCCAAATAAACCAGTATAGACATCTAATCGGCATTCCAAATATATCGCTTAGTTTTAATCTAATTAAGGAAGTTGATTGCATATACTGAAGAATTAGAAGATTCTGAAAGATATTTTAGTTTGACTAAGTACGACGTTTAAAACTTTCTCTACTCCTATTTAGTAGTTTATTAACACTATTTCTAGCGTGGTTTTATGTAAACCTATCTCGACCAAAAGGTGTTAAAATAATTTAAGTTTTGCTCTCAAATTTTCAATTTTTGGAATCAAATTTACTAAACCCATTAAAGTTTAGCAAATATCTTTGGTGACCAGATCAAAAACTACTAAATCTGGATGAGGTCTAAAAAAGTTTAAAACCCCAGAACATTACGACTTAACAAGCTGGACAGCTATTAAATCTCGAAATATGTTATGTATTTGATTAAAACAAAAAAAATGGTTTGATGGCGACGATCATCCACGGGATACAAAATAGATGTGTGAAAAATCGTTCCTAGGAACATTTCAAAGTTGCTGCCTTGATTCAACACTTGGATGCGCTGCAACTAATTCATTGATCATCATATATGTTGGTTAGGCCAGATGCTAAAATTCAATGGAATTGTTGCATGATCGCTGATGTTCCATTTGGGGCAGGGATGCAGTTTCTAAGATAAAACATGGTCAGAATTCAACAAATATTATGGTACAGTACACTCTTTGATCCATAAACACAAAGTATAAATCAATAAATTAAATATGCAAAAAAAAACAATTTTTACTACATTACCAGCATCAAATGGAACATGCACTTTTGTAAATGGATTTAAATGAAATTTAACCTCTAAGTTATTAAGCCGGTTCTATAAGTAGATTATAATATTAAACCGAATTATTCATGCACTAAAGAATTCCTTGGATCATATTATTTCGGGCCGAAATAAAATAAGAGCCCAATTCAAAAAATATTGCGCACCGCCAAAACATGGAGCATTTACATAAACCGTGTCATTAGAATTGGCCTCGTTTTGAGTTGCTAGCCTTTCCACGAGCGCGTCCCCAGGTGCGGATGTAAGCAGTAACACTAACCGACGATTGGTGGGAAAAAAAATAGCTAGGGGTTTGTGGTTCCCTGAATATAATAATCAATATGGAGGACCCGAAATGAATAAACACCACAGTGCAGGGAAACGGATACCCAGTGCCAGCGACTTTGAGGGGGCGTGCAAGCTTATTCCCAGCCGTCAACCTCCAATGACTGAAATGCTTCAGAAGTAATGTACTCTGAAAACCCATTTGGCAGAAGTTTCGTAGTGTAAAGATCACCAACACTCTCAGCCAGAAGTGTTGTAATGAACTTGCCAACACAAGCTGGCGGCGCGTTATTAGAATTGCCTGGCCATCTCGCAGTCTAAGGATAAATTGGACAGTGTGCACCAGGGGCTTGAGAGCTGCTATACTTACGACACGGGCATTTTCCCAGTTAATTCAGCACGCACCTACGCCGCACATATGGGCACCTCTTTAAATTAACGCTTAACAACTCATATCACCATTTTTTTTACAATATATTTGAAATGATAATTAGCTTTACAACTTTAGCTTTGATGTTACCACAAAAAAACAACGGTATATTGATGCCCTCAATTGGTTGCCTGATTATTTCTTTAAATCCCGTTGATTGAACGGTGTGGAAAGCTAACTGCTGCCGCGGCCGGGGAGCTCTGCGAACACGCCAATATGAGCCTGAAAATATATAATCAAACAAAAAAAAACACCCTCGACTACCATTGGTGAGGGAATCTTTTACAATCAAATCAAAACCACCAAATAAATGGTATCAATATGTATGCATAAACAAAATATTAACTTAAATAAAACTAAGAAAAATCAATTAACAACAAACAAAAATGGTAATATTACTTTTCGGTTATCCTTCGGCTATGTGTAATTGGCTGACTATCTCCGCAATTCCAATTTTTCCTCGATTGTATGACTATATGGACCGCAATGTGTATGCTGGTTTATATTTGCTTTTTTTGTTACTTCGATAGGGCCGTAACAATTTTGGACGTAATTTTCATATTTAACCGCAGCGGTAGAACTGATGATGTACTGCACTTTTATACTCAGTCGTGTATCGGCACAAGAGTATGAACAAATTACAGCCACAGATCCGGTTATCCCGCTAACTGATTAGACAATCGACACTAACGGTAACGCCGGTTGCACCTTTACTTTGGAGACTACGAGTAATAACTCCACTACCAATAAAATGAGTTCTCACAAAGTGTTTCACAGCGAACATTCACTTCCCAGGAATCACGGAAAATACAACTCTGATGCCACTAATCACTATTTTTTTTTTGATGATATGGCTGTATCAAACGCAACGATGAAATCCTATTGGAACAAATCACTTCTGTTTCAGACACGAAAATTATTCGCTTGTAGCACTCTGTCTCTTGTAAATCCCAAAATCGATCTCCCGTTAACAAAAGTTCTGTTAAAACAAACCAAAAAAAAAACCACATCATAACGTCAGCGCCTCAAAAACGTGTTTCCAATACCCGAAACAAAACCTAATATTCAACACAGCTGCGCACCGATTTAAGCGACACGATATGCCATTCATAGCTATGCCTAGACTTGCGCGAACTCCCAGGTGAAATTTGTATGTAAGGATTTAGAGGAACCGCCTCATCCCGGTAACGACTCATTCGTTACAGTGTTTTGATTGATTGATTCTGAATGTACGACCAAGCATTTAGCAGGATCTCCCGGTAATACTAAGAATTTTTGACGCCGGGCCCACCGTACACCAGTTTTTACATTTATTTGGAAGAATAGGATAGGATTGTTAGTATAGGATTGAGATCGACTCGGTTACAAACACCTTGGCGGTCAATTGTTAGTATTTACATTTTTCTAATAATTACTTTACCACATTTTTTCTACAAACTGCTTTCCATCCTTCGCATCCTAAATTCAATATTAATTAGTTATCAATTACTTCTTATATACCTCCTACGCCCCACTGCCTCCGGCCGCTTTCCATTGATTGGTACTCTCAACCAACCATGACAACACATCTCCAATCTACTCCCATGCTTTATTAAAATTAATATTAAACTGCATACTAATTTCTAAAATTCAAAACGCATTAATTTAATTAACTAATCTCATCCTCTTAATTAATTAATTTTAAATTAAAGTTTAATATAATTTCCATAAATTGAATCCAATTTCTCGTGATCTCTGAAACAAAATCAATATTAATCTATTATTAGCAAATAATTACTACTTGATTAATATGAATTAACTTATGTAAATTTGTTCATAACCCTAGATTTCCATAAGCCTGTTATTAACCTTCACTTTATCGATAAAAAAAATCCTTAACCTTGACAGCAAATACCCTGGTATAGAAATGAAAATCAATATTTTTTATTGAAAACGTTATTGACGATCGTAAAAGTAGAGAAAGCGCCTCTCGAGGAAAAAAGTTAAAATGATGCATCTGATAAAATGACATTTGTCACAAATGCGACGAAAGAAAATTTAGCAATGCGGTAATTAAAAATTGTTTTTATAACCCAAAATTGTAATTATTTACAATTACTAGCAATCCGGTAAGTAAAAATTGTAAAAATTGGAATTGTTTACAATAATTTCGAACGTCAAATTATCAGGTAGCTCAGTTTAAAAATTTTCCACTAGATTGAATCCGTGATGCTCCAATCGTTAATAGGAGCGAACTAATTTTTGATAGTTAGTGTTTATTTTTCATTTATTTACTAAAAAATTACAAAAATATTCAAAAGAGAAAATTCAGATCTATACCCGGACAGTCAAAGTGAAGGTTAAAACATCATTAGTTGCTACGGACAATCTTAATATTAACACTAGGTTTACGGAAATTTCTTATATACCTATCTCTACGGCACGCGTCAATTTGACGCGTGTTAAAAAAAATAAACATTTTGTAAAATAAGAAATTAATTTTTAAAGGAACATTGTCATATAAGTGTATTGATATCAAAATCATCATAATAATAAAAAGAAAACTCCTGGCAATAAAATAAAAAAAATTTGTTTCACGATTTAGTAAGAAATAAAAAATTAAATATTGTTATGCAATCCCCATGTTCTAAAACGTTCTCAGCCATCTTTTACCAACGATATTTAGAGAAAATATTACTGCCGGTTAAAAAATAATTTTTTTAGCCCCTACTGAAAAACGCGACCTACGCGGAAATGACAGAAATCATATTCAATTTTATGTGTCCGGTTTCCACAAACAATCTTGCAAGTTCTACAAGTTTACTTACTTCTATTTCTTTTGCAAAATCCAACTTCATAGTTTGACGCTGTGCTGATGTATGAGGCTCTTGAAGGTCAATGTTTGGGCTAATTGAAAAATGAAATTCTCTCTAGATATATTTGATCCAGTACATTTTTTGTACAGTATCCACACATTTATGTGTGAAAAACCTTTTTGCTTTGTTTTGATTTTGACGTGGATATATCTTTGTTTACATACATTACTATATACATAAGAACATAAAGACCCTATAACAGCCACTGAAGATTTGAGATAACGAAGTATTTGCACTGCGTTAGCATTGTGTCAAATTGACGCGTTCCCATAGAGATAGGTATACTACATAGCAAACTTCGAAATTCGAAGGCGTAGAAGAAAATAAATTTTGCCAAATATTCGTCTCGCGAAATGCATAATTGTAGGCAAAAGTAGTACGAGATAAATCTAACCGATTTCCGAATTTTTCTATGTGAAATTGAAAATGCGTCAAATTGACGCGCTTCGTAAACCTAGTGTTAATATTAGTATCTGTTTCTCTTGGTTTTTTTAGCTTTCCAAATCTGTGAATTTTCCGGTTTTAACGTACCTTTGATACTACTGTCAAATTCTGCAATCGATAAACTATCATAACCCAAAATATATACATATAAAAATTTAATTTATGCAAGAAAATGATTTTGCTAATAAATTTCAATTTGACTCCAATTTACTTTTGAGAACATTTTTAGGAAATAAGCCACCTTCACAATATTTTTAAGAATCAATTCAATAAATAAAGCTACTAGCACTTGTTACTTTGGATCGTTTTTTTTGTTTCTTCTCGTTTTAGATTTCCATTGATTGGGGTTTATTTTGAAACTGGACGAAGCAAAATTTATTTAATTTTATTTGTAAGTATTGCGTATCAATCACGCCCACGTCGTGTGTACGCTAAATTTTGATTTTGAGTTTGATTATGTCGCTTAGTTATCCCAATATAGTTCTAAAATCCATGTTAGTTGATAGGTCGTTATTGAATGTAGTTAGTTTGAATGTCCAAAGTCTAGTCCCAAATATTGACGAGATTCGTCACATTTTTAATGGCGCTCCAGTGGACATACTTTGTTTCTCTGAGACCTTTCTAAATCCAAATATCCCTAATTCAGCTTTTGCCATCAAAGGTTTTAATATATTTAGGAAAGATAGGACGGTACCTCCCCTTAATTATGGTGGTTTATGTATGTTTGTAGGTGATCATATTAAGGCTAGATTAGTTACCATACCTTCTTCTATTTCGGAATCGTTAGTATCGGATTTAGAGTTTTTATTTGTCAACGTTTTCATTAGTGGTCGTAAAATCTTATTCGGTACCGTCTATAACCCTCCAAAAACTAGTAAGAGGTCGTATGCCCAATTTAAAAAATCCCTTGTAGACTTAGAAAGTTTGTTTAGTTATTTCTCTTGTAGATTCGATGAAATATATATATCAGGTGACTTCAATTTCGATATACTCCAAAATTCCGGCTTCCCTCGTGATTATTTGAATCTTTTAAATAGTCTTAATTTATCCGTCCACAACACTGTGGCGCCGACGTTTTGTTGTCCAACCGCTAGCGGTGCCTCTTATTCCCTTATTGACCATATCATCTCTTTTACTGATAACTCTATTTGTTTTTTCAATCAGTTGTCTCTCGGTATGGGATCCCATCATGATCTTTTAGTTTTTTCTGTGAATTGTTACTCTCCACCTAAGCCTAACAGTTTTAGCTTTAGAGATTTTTCTAGTATAGATAATTCCCGCCTTTACTTAGTTTGTAACTCGGTTCCTTGGGAGGATATTTTTTGCCTTAGTTCGTCAACTACCCAAGTAGAATTTTTCAACTCGTATATTAGTTTGGTCTTTGATAGTTGCGTTCCGCTTAAAAAGGTTACTTTCAAAGCAAAATCTCCGCCTTGGTTGTCTCAGGAAGTTTCGAATGCCATAAGTATTAGAGTTAGTAAATATCGTTTATGGAAAAGGTATCCTAATAGTCAGTCTCATTTAGATTATAAGCAGGCTCGTAATAGAGTTGTAGGGTTAATTCGGATTGCTAAGCGTAATTATTTTAAGGACAAGTTAGACCCCTCCCTTCCTCCCAAGGTTTTTTGGCGTAATGTTCGTAATTTAGGCCTAGGCAGATGCAAGAGTAGTTCTAGTGGGGTGTTTAAGCCCAATGATATTAATAGTTATTTTTGCTCTAGTTTGAACTCGGGCAGTAGTACCGTCGATTTGTTCTCTAATGCGTCCTCTAATTCGTTTTCGTTTTCAAATATTTCTCTCGAGGATTTGCAGTCTGCCATTTGGAATGTTAAGTCGGAATCTTCTGGTCTGGATAACGTCAATTTAAAATTCGTTAAACGAGTTTTCCCTTTCGTCTCAAAATATTTGTTACATATTTTTAATTTTATTCTCACATCCTCTTCCTATCCAGATCAGTGGAAGCTAAGTAAAATCATACCCATCCCAAAGATTAGTAATCCTTCAGAGCTATCCCATTTGAGGCCAATTAGCATTTTAAGTTCTCTCTCTAAAGCTTTCGAGATAGTTGTCAAAACTCAAATTCAATCGCATCTAAATAGCAATAGTTTAATTAGTTTCTTCCAATCTGGGTTTAGAAAATTTCATAGCACTTCTACTGCGTTATTAAATGTATGTGATGATATTAGGCGTAATATGAATAATAGGGAATTGACTTCTTTAACTTTGTTAGATTTTTCTAAGGCCTTTGATTCTATTAATCACAGAATTCTTTTTAACAAACTCTTATCTCAGTTTAGATTTTCGGTTTCCGCTGCCAGACTAATTTTTAACTATCTTTCTAATCGTTCTCAAG
This sequence comes from Tipula helvola, assembly GCA_963556165.1. Classification (NCBI taxonomy): domain Eukaryota; kingdom Metazoa; phylum Arthropoda; class Insecta; order Diptera; family Tipulidae; genus Tipula; species Tipula helvola. The sequence continues at coordinate 109,146,691 of OY744482.1, forward strand.
CAGTTTTTTTCGACAATTCTTTGTCTGATTTCCTTCCTGTAATTTCCGGCGTTCCTCAGGGTTCAGTGCTGGGTCCTCTATTGTTTTCTATGTACATTAATGACATAGAATCCTCTATTCACCATTGTTCATTTCACATTTTCGCTGATGACGTCCAAATTTATAAAAATAGTCGTTTAGATCAGGGTTCTATTGATAGGAATATTTCTCTGATAAATGAAGACTTAAGTAATATCGCTAGTTGGTCGGTCTCTAATAGGCTCGTTTTAAATGCGAATAAATCTCAGTCGATCATAATTTATAAAAAATCGTTAGACACCTCGTCCTTTCCTGGTATTTTTCTGCAGGGTTCGCTAATTAGGTATTCAAATACTGTTAGAGATTTAGGCTTAGTTATTAATAAAACTCTTTCTTGGGGTGACCATTTAGTTAGTATTAGTAAGAGGGTCTTTGGTATGCTTAGTTGTTTGTATAAAGTAGTAGGATTTTCTGATAGTCAGTTTAGGAAAAAAATGTTTTTGTCTTATCTTCTTCCTCATTTTATTTATGGTGACGTAGTTTTATTCGGTATGCTTCAGGAAAATATGAACGTTCTCCAAAGATGTTTCAATGCATGTACTAGGTTTATTTTTGGTATTAGGAAATTCGATCATATTTCTGCCTACTCTAGCCTTGTTTTAGGATGTAGTTTATCTACCTTTTACGAATTTCGCGTTTGTCTTTTTATTTTTAAACTTCTCAAAGCTAAGAAGCCTTGTTATCTTTATAGGAAGTTACTTTTTAGCAGGTCTCATTCCTCAAACTTCCGCCTGATTCCGGCGAAAAATAGTTGTAGGTCGCTAAACAAATCCTTTTACGTTAGGGGAGTTTCTCTTTGGAATTCAATTCCATTGGAAATTAAGAGTTTAGGATCGGCCAAATTATTTAAGTCAAAATTTTTGGAGTGGCGTGATTGATGGGCAATACGTAGTTTTTTTAAATTTATTTTTAATATTATTATTATTATTGTTAAATTTTAATATTATTTCACCTCTTGCTGTACATTTTATTGTAAATGAGCTATTGCTCAAAATAGAATGTGTATGCATGAGATGGAAATTGTTTGAAAAAATTTAAAAGGTTTTTCTGCCTAATGGAAGCAGCTTCATCATTTTATTTTTGTTCTTTTGTTCCGTTTACTCTGTTTCCATCTGTGCTTTTCCTTTTAATACTAAATTATTGTTAAAGTACAATAAATAAATAAATAAATAAACTTGAAAATCAGGTGTTGCGATCAGGAAACTTAACGCAGCTAGAAACAGTGAATGAAACCACTTCCAAGACATACTAATCTATGAAGACGAATAACACATTTAGAATCGCTAATTGGAATGCAAATGGGATATTGCAACATATTCCAGAGTTGATTGCGAATGAATAACCGGAATAACCGAAAGATCAGCGTCAATACCGCTTAAATTGCGATGTACTGGTTTGTTTTCTTGTAAACGAACAGTCGTGTTATGTGATTAAGGATGTGTGACGTTGTCCTTAGTACCCAGTGGCTTGATCGTTTTTTGCGTTAGCAGCAGCGTCCATCTTGTTGATGGACTTAGGATGTTGAGGTGTGCATTGTGTATAACATCTAGCAGTGCTTCCTGCACGTCTCGTAAATTTCCAATGGCGACGGCTAGCTCATTACATTTAGCTACGCGTGTCATTTATGCTTTTGTCCGCGCTGCAACCCCCTCTGAATGGTAATAATTGCTTTATTGTGGCATTTTGGCTATGTTTGAAGATTTTTACAGTGTTATCATTATTCAGGTTTGATTCTTTATTGTAGTAGTAATAAATGATCTTCATTGGTTTCTATAGTTTGAAAATATTCTTCATATTGGCTTGCTTCTCTCTGAGATAATATTCCGAACATTATGTCACCTAATACTAGTCCTGATATGTCACTAATTCCCCGCTTTGCTTTTGTTACTCTTTATTAGATGATATAGTAATAACTGATTGCCCTCTTTTATTCTACTCATTTGAGATCGTAGTTGCTGAATTACTATAGTTCACGATTCAATCATGGCAACTAACTCCATCTTACTGATTTCCTCAAGGTAGAATGAGACAGCAGACGCTCATCAAGGCCAACAATGCCAGATGAATCTTGATTCCCCACTTGATCGAGGTGTTGTGATTGTTGTTAGATGTTGTTGGTTTACATCTTGAGCTTCGTTTGTGTTGCTTATTTGTTGAGACCATGAATTATCTTCTTCATTTGGTAATTTGCAAAGTTTGGTGATTGGTTGTTTATAGATATTCTGATTGCATTTTATAGATGCAATATACGAACCAAGCTATCTGAGCCAGTAGGGGCCTCCTGTAATCTCCCCAATTTCCAACGCGTAGGTGGCAATGTTTCTTCCTTCATCAGAACGTCAACTCCTACAGCTAAATTGGACTGAAGATTTCGGAATTTTGAGCGTTGTTGCAACTGCTACAGATAGTTCCTTGACTATATTTTCCAAAAATCGTCTACAATATTTTGTACTAGATGCGCAAGCGTATGTTAAGTGAGTCAATATTTTCATTATGTCTGGAACCACTATTAGAAAATGCGCATTTGTTAAAAACTCCAAGTTTTCCGGATCGTCGTACAAGACAGTCAATGGTCGAGAGTTTAGACATGTTTCTAATTGGGCCGTCATTATTGTTTCTATGACCTTCTTCATGTGAGTCTTCAGTGACTTTACCCCTGCCTCCACCAAAATGTGTACAGCGGGAGGTATAAAGTGCCAGGTTGTTTCAACCTGTTGTAATTGCCTTGCAATTTCTGATTATAGAGTTGTAATCTTCTTGCTCTGTTGTTTGAATACTCGATCAGCACCAACAAAGTCCCATTGTCCGAATAGATGTGCTTTTTATTGGGGCAACTCTGGTTTTTGCCACCAACAAGCTTGTTGTAATTTGTTCCAATGTGTATGTGGTGGCGAACGTATAAGTACAGGGTGGCTGATGAATTTTGCTACATTAAGAAACTCAAATAATTTTTTTTTCAGTGTATGGAATTCATTTTTCTTTTATTCATGTTAAAGCTCATTCAATTTTATTAAATATAGCTTAATTAGTTTTAAAAATAATGGAATTTAAATACCCCCCCTGCTCGTTGATGCATGTGCGGCATCTTACCAAAAAGTTGTTCATTACTGCTTGGAGAGTTGAGACAGGAATAGCCGCAATTATTTCTCGAATGGATTGCCTTAGTTCATTCAAATTTGTTGGTTTTGTTTTGTAGACTTCCTGTTTGCAATAACCCCACAAGAAAAAGTCAGGTGCAGTAAGGTCAGGCGACCTGGGTGGCCAACGGAATGTGGAGTTTCTGCTTATCAATTTATTGGGAAATTTTCGTCGCAATTCTGTCATAACAGGTTGGGCTATGTGAGGAGCTGCACCATCTTGCTGAAACCACACAGAGTTGAAAGAAATTCTCCTTCGGCGTAATTCTGGATAGAAAAACTCTCTCAACATGCTCAAGTAACGGTCTCCAGTAACCGTAACGGTGTGACCGTTTTCTTCGAAGAAGTAGGGCCCGATAATGCAGCGTGATGAAACTGCACACCACACTGTGACACGAAGTGGATGCAATTCCGTCTCATGGAGTAACTGTGGGTTGGAAGCACTCCATATTCGACAATTTTGTTTGTTTATGTTGCCGTTTAAATCGAAATGGGCCTCGTCAGACATGAAAAGACAGTTCAACATGTTTCCATCCTCTTCCACCATTTGAAGCATCTTCTGGCAAAATTCCAAGCGAATCGGCAAGTCTGCAGCGTTCAGTTTGTTGGCCAATTGAATTTTATATGGGAATAAGTCCAAATCTTTGTGCATAATTGACTGTAATGACTGTCTGCTTATACCCATTTGAGCAGATAAGCTTCTTGTCGAAACACGTGGATTGTTTTGTATGGCAGCAGCTACAGCAGCGATTGTTTCCTCCGTTCGAACTGAAGGGTTTCGATGGTAAGGTCTTCTGTTGACTGTCCCATGCTCGGCAAAATTGTTTACAAGTCTCATTATGGTCCATCTGCTCGGAGGATTGCCGCCAAACGTGCGCCTGTACTCTCTTTGAACCGAAACTACGGACTCCAGAGCGTGATAGCGGCGGACAATCCAAATTCTTGTTTCAGTGTCCCAGTTATCCATTTTTGTTAAATGTAAAAGTCAATCTGCAAAATAAAAAAAAAATTAACTAGATTCATTGAATAGAAAAAAAGTTATTCAATTTTTTTTTGGTAGCGGCTTTCATCAGCCACCCTGTATATCGATTTATAAAAATAAATAATTAATTTTATAAATCGATGCGTGAGTCACTACAGGACTCCTCCGCAAGTGAGTTCCCCTCTCTAAGGAAGAGTTTATTCAGCTGCGAAACGAACATGTTTATGTGAGCGATGAACTGATTTTGCATCAGTGGAACACAGTATGCCGTAAGCCGGTTTGAGCCGATCAATTGAAATGGTTTGATTCTTTCCATTAATTGAGACGGTTAATTCTTTCCGAAGGCGTTGTATGACTTTAAACGAACCTTCATAGGGAGTGGATAAGCCTGTGCGAACCTTATCTGTTCTTACGAACAGAACTTTGGTTAATACTGATTTACTTCGGTCTAAAAAGACCTAAGTATTGAAATTCTGTCAAAAATAGCGAAAAATTTGGTTGGTCCAAAACCCCTGAGTCTGAAAAAGCAAAAAAAAAATTGTCCGTCTGTCTGGATGACTGGACGTCTGGATGTCTGATTGTCTGTACCAGTGGTATCTCGAGAACGGTTTGTCCGATATTGCTTTTTTTCGCCAATCTATTTCTATGGCCAAGGCGGAGTTTTGAAAAATTTTTGGAGACTGTACGTCAAGAGGGTGCGGTTCCTCCCATACGAATTGACCCAAAATACCTGGTTTTATAAATATTTACGATTTTTTTTGTATGTATATGCTGGATTGACTAGTGAATTGGGCATTGAATTGGGAATTGATTTGCAGGTTAAGTTAGGGGTCAAATTGCGGGTTGAGATTAAATTGAGTTGGAGTTGAGTTGGGGTTGGATTAGGATGTAGTATGTAGTTAACAAATTTTTTATATGATGGAACTTGCCTATTTCTCAACCGATTATGATGAAATTCGACATGTTTATTGGAAATGGGATTCTAAAATGATTTTTGGATAATGTTCTGGAATATGGTCAGTTACACGGTTAGAAATAACAGTATAATTTTATATACTTCCGGTATTTTTCGTGATAAATTGGATGCCTGTACCCATGTTACTGAAGCATTTGACCCGTTTGGCTGTTGTTGTATAAGTAAATATATGTTGGTTAAAATAGAAATCAATACTGTCAAAATTGTCACACCAACTTTATTACACAGGTGAATGCTATCCCCATTGAAGATATCAAAAACCGAAGTTCTGATCACCTCGTGAGGTTTCAGCCCTTTATATTTTATTAGTCAATTTGTCTGATTTATACACAAAAATTTTATTTAAGTAGTTGATAAATGTAACTAGTACACGGAAAAAAATCTAACTATGAATCATTATCATGTACATCAGAAAGTAAATATGGCAATTCGTCATAAAAAATGTAACAACGGTTCCTAAATTATTCCAAACAGTATGTTTTAAATAACATCATGTAACAAAATATGTTACAATAATTGTTATTATTATGGGAGATTCATTTTAATAATTAGTCTCATAAATAAAACACAGTTTATCATTTTAAAGTTAACCGGTGTATGTAGTAAAATTTAAAATAATATATTATTTATTTTCTGATCCTAAATAGTAAAATATCTTTCTAATACATAAAAAGTATTATAACAAATTGCAACCTCTAATAAACCAAATGATGTGGTGTGTTAAACTACAATAAGGTACTTTATTATGTACTATAACACTTTTAACGAAAACTCGAAAAATGACAAAAATCCTTTTCGGCTCTATACTTATTTTGCTTCTATCAACATCGGCTTTTCCTTATTTTCGTTAATGTGACGGTTTAATAAAAAAATCGGACGAATTGTTAATCTGAAACAGATACATTCTTATGAACTATACAAACAGCGATGAACCGACACGTATACGCATTTTATTTTTCTGTTGTAAGTAATACATATCAATCGTTCTCGAACATTGGCCATTAAAGTAATTGTGCATTATAATTAAAATTTAAGTGCTAAAAGTATTTCTAAAAGTATTTAAGTGCTAAAAGTGTTGTTACTAAAAATCAATTACATCATGCAGTCAAGTGATATCCAATTTTTAAAAGAAAACTTGGAGATATTAGGGTTTTCCAATTATTTGGAAAATTTTATCGGTGAGTTTAAAGTTTATTGTGGTTATGTGTTTTTTTGTGATGTTGTAAATATATTTATACATACGGTGGTGGTAGAGTTATGGTGTATTGTGTTGTGCGTAATAAATTAATAAATAAGACAAACAAAATGTCTTTATGGTTTGTGTGTAGAAAGATAAAAATAATAAAAATCAAACGACGTTTTTGTGGGCCCTTTTATATAAGAAAAAAGTTTAATTGGATCTTAATCAAATTATGCAACTAATAATGTTAAAATTAGTTTCCTGTTATTCTATCTATAAAAGTGACAGTGTTAAAATATTTTGTACGTACTCCAATACAATTGGTAAACATTTGTAAGATAATTTACTTACAATAAAATTCGTTTGCTCAGCTTTAGGGCCTTCTTATTATAAGCAACGTAATCAATTTGAAAACACTGATACTGCGCACACCTTATAGTTTAGAAGTTCAGGTGCTGTTTGAGTGGTTTTTTATATGTTAACTGTTTGCACATAATTTTAAGTGTTTCATTTCAATTATTGGATAATAATCATTGCAATCTAGAGATTCTGGTCAGTGATAATCAATTAATTCCAATATAGTCAAATAATTTCTAGTGACTGTTTAATAAAATTCTGATATTAAGAGGCATTTTATCAATAAATTTATTTTTGTGGATAAATTGTTCCTATTTTGAAAGTGACGCTCTGTATCTAGATTGCAATATACCATTGACTTTTATATACAATTTTACGAATTTACATTTTTTTTATCATCAATAATTTCATTAGAAGAAGAATTTACTCAAGATAGCTTCCAAAATTTACATTATAACAGTTTAACGTCGGTTATATCAAAAGCTGGACCGAGAAATCTCTTTTGGGATAGATATCTACAACTATTTAAGAGACAGGTTTGAATTTTCAATTACTGGTTTAAAATATTATATTTCAGATACTATATTATAATTCTTACATATTATTTAGCATCCTATTCACCACCAAAGAAATATCGAAAAATTTCGAATTTATTAAAGTAAGCTTCGATTTTTAAAAGTTTTGAGATCTACACGTTATCTTGGTTTTTAAATAATCAGGGTACTTGGTCTATGAAATTACACAAACCATTGAATAGATTTTATATTCTTATTAGCGGTAATTTTACTCTAAATTAAAAATTTAAAAAATGTTATATTGAAATGAAAAGCCTCATAATTAGTTTAATTTATTTAAAATTCATTTGGCTTACTTCACACTGACATTAGTTTACATTTAGATTGGACAATAGGGCAGTATATAACCATACATATATAGCGTCTAGTTAAATAATTTGAAAGAGATCCTGTATTTAAGGATAATGACACGCATGGCACATACAACGGGTATATTTTTGTTCCCATTCAACTTTGTCATTAACTTTGTTTTTTTAATTGTACCTATATTTTTAGATATTTCGATAAACCCTTTATCTCGCAGACAATATTAAGCCGATTTTGCATCTTTATCTTTAACATCCAATGAAATAAACGAATTAAATGTTTTAGTTAGTGGGTGTTTTAAGCTGGAAGTTCAATGGAAACAAAAATTTGCACATCGTATGCGCCTTGTATGTTTATTCTTATGTATACAATTTCATTAAAATCATTCTTCACTTCTGAGATATGTATTTACACGGATTCATATATACAATCAAATACAAGTATATAAATAATTTTTAAATGGCTATTTCTCAAACTAATATTCAGACTAATTCCGAAGAATCAACTTTAAGCTGCACCACTGATTTAGGAGCTTCTTCATCAACTACCATATACGCTAATACAGATTCAGGAGCTTCCTCTTCGGCAGCTGTATATACGACAATTCCTATTTCTTTTGAAACAGATGTACACAATTTATGTTATTCGGTAAACAATTTTTTTTATTTTTCATAAAAAAATGAAATAAACTTTAAATATTAAATCTGCTTACAGGCTACCGCGACCATTACTCCTACAACTTCAAATGCAACTCTTAAATTAGAAGACATTTTGGATTGTGCAAATGGTACTATTATTAAACAACATTATAACAAATATAAAAATTTAAACAAAGCTCAACGCAATACATTGGCTAATTTAATCATAAGTAAAGAATTAGCCACAAGTCACCAAATATCGAGTGACCGATTTCATTTTATTTGTGATGAAATAACTAATTTATTTCCGAATGAACTAAAGGAAATTTATTATGTTCCTTATAATAAACATACAAAGAAACTTGCTTCTGGAAAATTATATGCGGTCTACAACTACTTAAAGAAAAAAAATTTGTCAACTTCACTTCCAAATTCAGTGCCAATTCCGACTGATCAAATACAACCTGATGAAATCGCATTTTTAAAATCGAATTCAGAGCCGATTGACTTAGTGTTTATGCATTGGAAGGCCACAACGAAGTACCGCAACCATCTAATATTAAACAGCCTAACTATAGATTCATATTACAATTTATTCCCGTCATTGAAAGGACCACACGGTCATCTCTTATTGTGCGAAGATTTTAATAACCTTTATCCGGACTCCAAAACAAATTTTACGAACATTTGGCCTACCTTAAATGAAAAAATTAAGGAAATTGCGAGCAGAAAAAAATGAATGTGCCATTTGATTTTGAGCTAGGGCATTGTTTTATTACCACACTTATTGAATATAGCGTATAGTCGCAAACGGAAAACTGGAGCTAGAATCAAATATTCAAAAAAGGAAATTTCAGTTGCTTTTTTTATACATTTAGAGGTTGGTACTATTTAAAAAAATTGTATTTTAAATTTTATTTATTTATTTATATTGGATTTTTCCACAGGATTCGCATAAATTTAAGGAAACAATTGAATCAATTAAGGCAGATTTATCGGAGAGGAATGAAACCTTTCAACCATCCATATTGTTTGTTGGAGATTCGCTAAGTATGAAAATATTTGTTTTATGTAGTTTTATTTTGTATCTTAATTAATAATCTATTACAGAAAATGTCGCTGCTTCGTACATTATCGTTAATAATACTGTTTATAACGTCGATAACCCTATAAACTGTGTAGATATTTGTTTTAAATTATTCTTTGCATTAAATGCAAAATATCCACGTCAATCCCAATTAATTTGGACATTTTTCCAATCTTTTATTTACAAAATAAAAACCATTTATGATGGAAACTACACCACAGTCAACGATTTCATTGCTGAAATCTCCAACTTGTAATAAAAAAAAATGTAACGTTTGCAAGACAAATATACCAAATGCCAAATTTTATAAAACTCATGTAAAATTACATCATAAATATGAAAATTTTTATTCATGCATTTATTGTACTCCACAAAGAAAATTTACAAAACTTAAATTTTTTTTAAAACATTTCCAATCTCATTGCAAAGACAACATTCAATCTGAAGCATCCAACATTAGATGTGTCAATCCAATTGAACCTTATGAACTCCTTGAAATTGATACCAGTAAGGTTCATAGCATTGACTCATCTGACCATAAAATTGAAAACTTGGAATATTCTAAAAGTGCAGAACAAAAACAGCTAGATAATATCGATGTTACTCATGATTTATTTTTCTTGAAATCTATTGAAATATTTGTTTCAGAAATATACAAAAACACACGAATATGTCGCTCAGATGTGCAACATATGACTGAAATATTTTTTAGATACCATAATTCTATTTTAAATCATTTATTACATTTTATTAAAACTAGTTTAAGACATTTAGATATTAAATTACAAAACCAAAAATTGATTGAATTACTAGAACAATCAATATTAGCTTACGAAAAAGTGTCGTCGGAATATAAAAGACAAAAATTATTGTCATGTAATAAATCTTTCCTTCTAACACTTTCTGCCGTAGGCACTTGGCGAAACACACTTAATACACACATTTTTAAAATTTTTTAAAAAACACTTGTTAATTTTGCGAAATATTTAACAAGTGTTTTTTAAAAAATTTTAAAAATGTGTGTATTAAATCTTTCCGTTTGTCTAAACAAGTAACTATTGGTCACGAAACTATTCCTGTTCGCATTAATAATCAAACAATTTTAAAAAATACTGCGATGAAGGCATCATGCACGTCAATAAAAACTATTATAACAAATTTTTTCAATAGTACTGAAAAGTTAGATTACTGTTTGCAACACGTTGACAGTTTAAGAAATCAAATTCAGTCTGATGCAAAAATTACTAATAACATTGTTCAATCGGTCTTATTTAACGAAAAACTGAAACTTTATTTAGAAGAAGCAAATGTACTTCCAATTTTTCTCTATTTTGATGAATTTGAGACCAATAATGCATTAGGATCACATTCAGGGCTACAGAACCTTGGTGCTTTATATTTATCATTTCCGTTTATTCCTTCTGCAATGCGAGCAAAATTAGAAAATATTTTTTTAGTAATGCTACTCAATAGCTTAGATAGAAAAAAATTTGGAAACGCAGTTTTTAGAGACGTTGTAAATGACCTTAAAGAATTAGAAAATGATGGCTTGATTATTTTTGGTAGAAGATATTATTTTGTATTAACATCGATATTGGGGGACAATAAAGGAATAAATTCCGTTCTCGGCTTCACAGATAGTTTTAATTCAAACTATTTTTGCAGATTTTGTTCAATGCATAGAGATGAAACCAAATATGCAGTCAAAGAAAATGAATCGCTCTTAAGAAATAGGATGACTTACGAAGACGACTTAAAGAAGAAATCTGTTTCAGAAACAGGAATCCTTAAAGATTGTGTGTTCAATGAGTTGAAAAATTTTCATGCGACACAAAATTATGTGGCTGACATAATGCATGACATTCAGGAAGGTGTACTTAACTATGAAATGGCAATGATGTTATTTGATTTTATTTTTATTTATAAATATTTTTCATTAGACATTTTAAATGAACGTGTCCGAAGTTTCAATTACGGAGAGTATGATAAAATAAATAAACCAACTGAAATTTCAGATACCCATATAAAATTAAAAAAATTAAGATTTTCAGCTTCTGAAACATTAACTTTTGCGAAGTATTTGCCTCTAGTTATTGGGGATCTATTACCTGAATCTGACGAAAAATGGAAACTTTTCATAACACTTCGTAAGATAATTGACATTGCGTTCTCCGATAGTATAGATGATTCCTCTATAAAACTTATTGAACATTTAGTGACAGACCATCACATCAAATTCCTTCGTCTTTACAATACAACACTACGTTGCAAACACCACTTTCTAGTACATTACGCCACAATAATGAAACAAATAGGACCATTGAAACAAATGTCCGCTTTAAGGTTTGAATCTAAACATAAAACATTGAAAGCTATTGCAAAGTCTACTACTTCAAGAAGGGACATTTGTAAAACAATATTCAATCGAATAGTATTTGGAAGTGTCATTTGCTCTGAAGGTGTAATGGATTTTAAGACTAAGTCCTAGTTTCCACCGCAAATTTGGTTGTAAATTTTACAACAGGGAAATTTTTGTTCTATGATTATGTTAGTGAATCGATATAACATGTATTAGTATCATTTTGACGTTTTATGAAATTAGCAATTTGCTTTATCTCTAGAAATTTGTGTATTTTTAAATATTTAATAAATAAATATTCATATTGTGGCACATACCATAAATTAAACATAAATATATTTTAATATTTTTAACAAAACATTTATTTAACAAAACAAATACATATTATGACGTTTAATGCAAGGGTGGCCAAAAAATGTCCCTTCTATTTTAGTACCAATGGAAAAAGTTGTAGCCATTAGTACAAATCGGTTGTATTTTCTAAAAATCGGTTGTATTTTCCAATATTTTTTTTATATGTGTGAGTTACAAATTCTGTGTCGAGACACAATTTTTTTGGGAATGTATACTATCCATGTGAGTTTCGTTGTAAAAATTACAATGAAAATTTTGGTGGAAACGTACACTAACATATCATTTGGAAATAAAATTAAATAAAAAATATTATATAATATACTTATAAAATAAATATCAAACACAATCGAAATGTAAATGTAAATATGTACTCTATACTCTATCAAATAATAAAATAAAATATTAAACATAAAAAACTAAGGGGATGTTTTATTTACGAGCAATATTTTTGTAATAGGGTTTATGACAATATTTAATAAATCACATCGCAAAGCATCTCTTCTTACTTGCATAAAGTTTGTAATAAATATGTGATGATGTGCTAAAATGTGTGGAATAAATGCATTTCATAATGAGAAAATTTATTATGCGTACTGGACAAATTTTATTATTTAAAAGAGAAAGGTTCCTACATAAACTGTATGATCTGTTAAGCGGTATAAGAAAGTATATCTTAAAGCAATGTTAAGCTGTCCTAAAAAATTTGGTAAGCTTTATAATTGGAATGAGAAATTTTGATATCTTATTTCATAAATTTTAATAATTTTATATTAATCGTTGATAAACAAAACTGGATACGGGTTCTTATATTCATTTGGAAATATATTATGTAGAATTTTCATCAGTCATATGAAAATGGTAACAGATGTCTTTTAAATGATGATAATTCCCAAATAATTTAATAAAATGGTTTATTGTGCTACTTGAACTTGAGAAGGATTCTCATAAATTGCCATGGGGGCAAATACTCACATGTAAATGAGAGCGAAGGTACATAAAATGTAGCAATGCTTATTATAGTGTTTTTTCCGTGTATATGTACATTCATTACTATCAACTAAGAATTAAGTGCAGAATTGCAATTGAAATTTAATTAAATGTAACTACACACTATTAATTTTATCGTATACATGGTTAACCCTTCTCTTGCGTGGCATGATTAACCCTGTTCATACTGAACACTGATGATGAAAATATTCAAGTTAATTTTCCAGTTGAAATTCTTAACTCAATAAAACCATCAGGATTGCCACGATATTGCCATAAATTAAAAAATGGTTGTATAATTATATTGTTGCGAAATCTAGCAATAAAAGCGAGATTATGCTATGGAACCCCAATAAGTGCGAGTTGCATAAATGAAGAAACAATTACCGGATCGCATTCAGGGACAATACATTTTATTCCAAGAATTAATGATCCATCTTTACCTTTCAACTTCGTTCGACATCAGTTTCCAGTACGCCTGTCTTATCCAATCACAATAAATAAATCGTAAGGTCGAACGTTCGAAAGAATTGGTCAACTTTACACAGCATTTTCTAGAACAGTTACATCAGATTCTTTAAAAGTTCAACTTTTCGAAACCCCGCGTCAAGGGAAAATAGAAAAGATGTTACTGTGGCAGATAGTATTTAAAGAAATAGACGAGTAAAATAACATTTTGTGCAAATGCACAGGGGTCCTCTATAGTTATAATTATAAAATTACTAAATTAATTTATTTGATTAATTAGCTTTTCACATTGAATCCGGAGTAGGTACAGTTGAGTAAGAGAGTTCTGACGTAGATATTTAATAGGTGGATCTAAGAACACTCAAATCAAATTTACTTTAAATGAAATGACAGTTCCGATTATATTAAAATGTCCAAATCATAAATTGTAATTTCCAGAAGCAATGTCTTAAAACAATTTAATTAACACAATTTTTTGCTGTATTTCTTTTAATAATCCTCAACAACAACAACAACAGCACAAGCAAACACGGGACAGACAATGGCATTTTGTTTTTATTTCTCGTATTGATTTGTCACCAATTTTTATATCTTCTGTGCTTCATTTATATACATATTATACTCTCGGTATGTACACAATGGAATGAATTTCGTGTAGGAGTAGATAAGTAAAAACTGAAAGAAACCAAGCCAAAGAAATTCTTGTGTAGCACACACACAGACACACACACACTGTAATGATATAAGCAACAAAAACAAAAAATGAAATTGAAGGGAACGTAAATTCGATTGATGGTAATAATTTAAGTAATTTTATGTTATTGTTTACGTTAAATTCTTTGCGCGATTATTAAGCACAGCACCAGATTAAAATTGCAAAAAAAAAAATGTTGAATTATAATTGAATCCAAATTATGATGTTATATACACGAGTAAGATGATGATGAATCCAAGCACTGGAATTATTTCCGAAAAGAATTTTATGAGATAAATTTGTTTAACCAGGTGTGAACTTTCATGTTTACAACAATTTTTTGGTAGATATTTATATTTAGGGCTAATTTACCTTCAAAGACACATCTCAAAAAAAAAATAGTCGGTAACAAAATTTGTTTTCGAGCATCAATTAGTGTATGTAAGCACAAAACCGAAAGTAGGCTAAAATGATACATGAACCGGATTTTTTCAATAAACTTAACAAATTATATTAGCGTTCGATACAGTCGTACGTAACGGAATCTCAACAACAACAAAAACAAAACTGGAATATCTTGAAATTCATCCCGATTTGTTTAATAACCAACCATTTTTATTTCTATAATTTTTAATTTTTTTTTTTTTTTTCATTCACAAGACAATTATAATAAAATTAGCATAATTATAATATTTCTGCATCTCGATAAAAATTGTTACAATATACGATTACATATAATATTCTATAAGCTAAATAAATAAACGAGTGACTTAATTAAAGTTTTATTAAAAAAAAAAATGTCAATTACACCAAGGATGTAACATAATTAAGTTATTGTATTAAAATTTATTTAGCAAATCTCCCACTAAGTTGTCGCGCAACAAATCAGAATCTCTTGAATTTCAACAAATATTAACGTTTTCTTGTCGGGTTTCCATATATATAAATGCGTTTATATACATCTTAATTATAACCAGAAGTAGATATTTACACACCCCGTATCGTAATAATTTTTTGTATTTAATATTTGTCATTAAATTAAAAAATATCTTCATTTGCACGTTTTGGATGTACGAAAACTTGAATAACTGTAGTACCGCGGTCTTTTATTTAATTATGATTATTTATATGTATAGATAATGTAAGAAATATGATACAGTCTTCATTTTTATAATTTAATTTGTTTTTAAATGAAGGTTATACTGTGTTTTCATATAAGAACAATACTAAGAATTAAGATGTCGTTGTATCGAAGGCGGTTGGATATAAGGAAATTTAATTTGCTTGCTTGTGTGTAAATTAATTTGGTTAAAATTCAATTTATAATATTTCTCTAATCGTGTTTCTTAAACTTTGTCTATATTATTCAAATTTGATTGAAACCCAACGAGGCTTTGTACTCAATGCCACAAAGGTCTATGGCGCATACCGATGAGGGTTCTATTACTAAAATGTGAAACCGTACTGCAATGTTTGGCTTGGTGCTTGGAACCTAATTCTATCGAAAGACGCGGATAACTACCCACAAATAAAGCCGTCACCATCTTCGAGGCAGTCGCATAAAGTTGTAGCGCTTCGTTCTTTTACTCAACTATAACGGCTATGAAGTTTTCGACAAAATCAGAAAAATAACAAAACATGTCACCGATTGTGCATGGGTACCAAACAGAATGAATCTGGGAGATTGGCTGATATAATGACTATATGAGGCGTATAATTCCAAAACTGACTAATAATTTACAAAATATGTCCAAAGACTTAACAAACCGTAAAATCAATATTAATTATCAGTTTAATTTGAACTAATATGTTTATGAGTTCTATTTATGAATTTTCATGAACATTTATGTTTGGGCAGTTTATAATAATTAAATTTCCATTTAATAAATTTCAAATTTATTAAATTATAAAATTATGTGACCCGAATACTAATTCAGTTTTTTAAATAAAAATTTCAAATCTAAATACAAATTTCTTCATAACAGGTGGCCTTCACACCAATCTCGACATTCGTTAGCTAATTCTTGATGGCCAGGAACTGGTTGCGAAATATTGATTAGTCCGTTGTAATATGAGAAACTTTCCATTTCATGCCAATTACTCCCGAAATGTTCGGTTAATAATTTCTCGATGTCCGTTAGTTTTTCATGCTTAAGTTTAGCACCAGTCAAAATTCTCTCAATTTTTTCCATTCGTTGAAGCACCTCTCTAATTTTTAAGTACTCCGCGATATTGGCCCACATCACTTTTGTATGATACTTCATCTTTGATAATAATGTCACATGTAGATTTTTTAATGGAAATCCGTTTACTTGGCTTTAATTTAAAATGCCATAACGCAAGAAGTTTTGAAGTTTCCTTTGCCATTTGCTTCCGGTCAAAAGCTTTACAATCAATGCTAATCCGGAAACCGATCCATGTTTTTCAAATATTTCCAAATATTCCTTCGGATCAATTATGATTGGCCGTTTTCTTAGTTCCTTCCCAATCCTTCCAAAAATCCTGTCGGGTGGTATATACATATATATAGGAATGACCAACAACGGAAAAAAAATTGGCTCAACCTCTTGGACGTTATTTGTTACGTTCAATAAACTCATTTTTTGTTAATCGATCGAATATAGCTGAAGATTTATTTTGTTGAGTAGATGACCAGATTTGCTACAGTCAACAGGTTATAAACAGTTTCGGAATAACATCGGATGTATGAATAAAATGTTAGCGCTAATGGAGCATAGTTTTCGTATAGAATGTTTTCCAATTTGTAGCCATTAAGGTTCTCTTCAATACGGCGCATCTAACTCATTTGTTTAAAAACTGCCGAATGTCCAGTTTTGGAATTATATGCCTCATATATGTTCAGGAATTCACCCCACTTATTGCGTTTCTGATATGAACCGTAGCCGTAGGGCTCGTGAAGTTTTGTTTTAAAAATGAACAAATCGATGAATTTTGCATGGACACCTTTCCGTGTAACGTATGAAACTTTTTCTTCATACAATCATTCATATGCAGGAGAGCCCGTTTTTAAGTTTCCTCGTTCATATAACCATTCATATGGAGAGTAACCACAATTTCTCACGACAGATAGCCCATTTATAGGGATCCTCTTTCATTCTAAAGAGAAATTTGCCAGAGTCCTACGGCTTTTATCAAAATGACACTGAGTGATTTGAATTCCTCAATGTATACCCTTTACAACTTATATAGTTATTATATGAGCAATAATCTCTGAGATTTGTGCTATTCCATAGGCCCGGCTCGAGGGGTGATCGGGCCGTGAGGCCGTGCAGGGCGCAAAACTTTTAGGGACGCAAAATTGTATTTTACACTCTAATGGAACTTGCTAAATGTTGAATATAAAATAAAAACATTTTTTATCATCCTGTATTGCATTCTAATGTCACCATGTCACTACTATAAACACATTGTATTTCGGTAAAATCAATTTTTTAATGTGTTGAGGTTTATGAAATTCATAATTCGAATATGTGAGAAGTTCCTTCGATCGAAAATTCTAACGAAAGCCCTTCAATAGAAGATCAGTTGATTTCCCCATCTGTATCCGACCAATTAAATGTTGAAGATTCTGTAAACTTAAACTTAAGACATTTTTCAGATCCAGCTTTATGGCCTAAAACATAAAAGTCTTAACAATAAAATTAGTTATTATTTGGTCGTTCAAGGTCCCAGGCTAGTTCAACTTACACGATATCCTCAAGATGCAACCAACCGTCATTTCTCCAATAATCATTACTTCCGTGTACTTTCTAATAACGAACGTGTACCGCGACGATGGATATTATATTCTGAAACTGCTGACCGTGCATTTTGTTGTGTTGTTTATGTTTTGAATGAGGTGGTTACAATAATTAGATCCACATACACATATCTAAAGCGATTAAGTTACTTGAAACTAGCCTAAATCATATGATATGTTATATGAGGCGTGGGTAGAAATGGAATCAAGCCTGAAATCAGGATCAACAATCGATCGAGCGGAACAACTTATAATCCAAAAGAAAACAGAGCGATGGAAAAATGGTTTCAATAGATTGATGAGTATTACTCTATATCTTGCTCAAAATAATATGGCATTCCGCGGTTTTTCTGTTAAGTTATATACCAAGAAAAACGGAAAATATTTAGGCCTAATTGAACTACTTGCCAAGTTTAACCCCGTCAAGCAGGAACACGTTCGTCGAACCCTAAAAAACGAGTTATCTGTTTATTGTGGAGAAAATATTTTTAAACGAAATAATTGAATTAATGGCTGAAAACGTCACTCAAAAAATAATTTCATGTATTCAAAATGCAAAGTATTTTTCCATCATTGCTGACTGTACTCCGGATATTAGTCATAGAGCAATTATCTCTGACTATGTATAAGATTTGTTGATTTATCAAATGATAAAGTCGAGATATGTGAGAGATTTTAAGGATTTACTGCGTCATCTGATGCTAGCGGTGAAAGCGTATCCAATACGATTTTAAATTTGTTGGAAAAAAATAAAATCGAATTGAAGTACTGCCGGGTCAAGGATACGACAATACCGCAAATATGAAAGGCAAATACAGTGAAAATTTTGAATCAATTGCTAAATCGTCTTTAAAGTCCTTGTCATTATTTGGAATACGGGGAAGGCTCTATTCCATTACACCACGTCTGTTAATCATTGGTAAATATTAACCGATCATGTCAAATCATTGGCATTAATAAGGCTGTTCGTTACCAAATTGGATAAGTTCACAATGCACTTGTCAAACTTGATGAGAAGGAAGAGAAGCACGATACAGAAACACACACGAAGCGTTCAGTTTAACTCGTCAATTAAAAGACTTTAATTTTCTTATATCGTTGATCATTTGTTATGACGTTTTGTTTCAAATAAATATTGTCAGTAAATCTATGCAGAGTCAAAATATCGATGTCCGCAAAACCGCGGATTTAATCAAAGGATGTATTAATTTTTCAAAGAATACAAACAAACCGGTTTGGAGAAAGCTATTTTAGCCGCCAAAGAACTTGCCGGACTTCTCGATGCTGAAACTGACTTTCAATCAACAAAACGAATAAGATATGTAAAACGGCAATTTAATTATGAGGGTGGAGATGAGCCCATTTTAACGCCTAAAAGCAATTTGAAATAGAATTTTTCAACATATTGCTTAATAACGTAATGATGTCGATTCAAGAAAGATATGAACTAGTTAACCAGCATGCCAAAACCTCTACGACCTAAAAAATCTGCCAAAACGAGAAGAACTTGAAAAGCACTGTAATGATCTTCAGTTGATTTTAACAGTTGGTGAGACTTCCGATATTGAATGGGCTATTTTATGTGATGAACTTATCAGTATTAAAAAAATTTGTCGAGCTTCCTGATGATTCGTCTCCAATCAATATTCTTAATATCATTATAAAAAGTAAAATTGAAGATTTATACCCTAATGTATAGGTTAGTTTAACAATGTTATTAACTACACTTGTTTCGGTGGCCAGTGGTGAAAAAAGCTTTTCAAAATTAAAATTAATTAAAACATTTTTGAGGTCAAGTATTTCGAAAATTATGTAGCCCAAAGTATCGATTTCTCCGAAGTACTAAAATCTTTCGCAAGCAAGAAAGCGCGAAAAATAGATTTTTAAAAGAGAACTGTGTTTAATGACTGTCATTATTAATTTAATATTTACATAATATATTCTTGATGCAAAAACCTGTACACTGTAGACTGTAAATAAAATATTTATGAAATACTATAATATTTGATTCTTATTGCTGTTATTAACTAAAAGCAACGAAATAAAATTACAGTGTCTACTATTAATATCAAATTTATAACCTCCTTCTAACCAATTCCCTACTTTAACATCCTTACATTAGGTATATGCAGTTTTAAAACTACATATTTCCAATAAAATGTCGGATTGCAACTTGCTCTAAATTTGATTTCTTATTTTCTTACTAAACTCTCAATTTCATAATTCATTTTTTTGATCAATTAAAAAAAAAATAACAGGGGCACTCTAACAATTCTCGCACAGGGCGCTCAAATGTGTGGAGCCGGCGCTGTGCTATTCGATATACCTAATAGAGAAAAATGTCCTTGTATGCACAATTCATCGATTTGTTAGTTTTCAAATTTGTTGTTTGGTAAAACCCTGCCGCTCATACCAAAATGACACTAAGTCACGAATCTCGGAGATTTTCCCTTGAAGTGACTTTATACAATTTGACCTTCCATAAGCCGGCTGAATAAAATAACGCCGTGAGTCTGGTGGGGTCCTGAAGGCCTTGAAATAAAATATGTACTACTTTTTATGGCCTGTTAAAAAAAAATATAAAAAGGGCTGAAACCTAACGAGGTGATCAGAACTTCGGTCTTTCCCAATAATTCTATTAATTTAATAGAATAATTTCTATTAATTAATCGTTTAGCCAATTATGATTAATATAACTTTTCGTATGAATGGTTTTATACAACAAAAAACTATTAATTTAACACGAAAAATCGTATTCTAGCACTTTACATCGAAAGTGGTATAAACAATTATACTGATATTTCTAACCGTGAAATATCATTTAAAAATAGTTTTAGAATCCCACATCCAGTGTTATCGAATTTCATCATAATCGCTTGAGAAATAGCCATATTCCATCCGGCACCGGGCATTCTAGTCAAAGACATTTCAGTCATACAAATATTATGACTAAAACTCCTTTTAAAAAGGAACTTCAGTCTAAAAAAAGGTATTTCGGTCAGAAAACGGTTTGACTGAAAAACCCTTTGTGTTTTTGAACTGAACGACCTTCTTCAAAAGTATTTTAGTCACAAATTTTTGGACTGGAATACCTTTTGTTTGGTTGGTTTTTTGACTGAAACGTACCTATATGTTGGCTTCGGCGCCCCAGTCATAAGCATTTCAGTCAAAAACAGAAAGAAGTTTCAGTCAAAAATTAAAAGGCAATTCAATCAAAATAGTTTAAGACATTTATGTCTTTTATTAAAAAATTAAATTTACTAAATAAGGCGTTCAAGTCAAAGATTTGTTTACTGGAATTTGTTTAGGTATTGTGACTGATCGTTCGATGTTGAAAGGACGAATGTCGGAAGGCCGAATGTCGAAAGGCCGAATGGGTCAGAATGCCGAATGTCGAAAGGCCGAATGTCGAATAGCCGAATGTGTCGAAAGGCCGAATGTCAAAATGTCGAATGGGTGGAATGGCCGAATATGTCGAAAGGCCGAATTTTCATGAAATTTTCCTTTACTTAATTGATTGAAATGAATATTTAAAACCATTGAATTTATTTCTTAATTTAAAATAATTTAAATAAATTGAAAATACATGCTAATAAATCCTGTGCATGTAGTATATTAATGTGATCAAATTTTGTCGAATTTATTTATTATTTTTTTAATATAAGTAATTAATTAATGGGGTCACTATATTTGCCTAGAAAAAAAATTCCGAAAAAAAATCTAGAAATTACCGGAAAAGCAATCCAGAAAAAAATCCAGAAAAAATATTTTGTTTAAAATAAATGAAAAAAAATCAATTTTATTGGCATTTTTAGGGGATCGCGGTATTTAAAAAAAAATTGTTTTGCTGTTCAATCTTGTTTTTTGAATTCTTACCGTATAAAATTCTTACCATATAAATTGTTTTCCGAAATAATTATTTAAAAAATAATGAAATAATGAATACTTAATGGTTTTTCTGGGATCGATAAGATTTTAGAAACAGTCTTTTGTTAACAGTTTTGAAAAAAAGTGTTACGTGGCCATTTTTAGACTATCAGTTGATACGATTACTTTGATCTGTGTCTGAAAGGTTGACGAAGCAATTTCCATTATCATAAATATTAAAAACTTTACGGAAAAACTCAAATTTGATAGACATTTTATAAATTTGAATTATAATTTGGTCCGCACTTTGATAATTATGTTTCTGGATTTTAGTATTTGGGATTTTTGTTTTTCTGAGTTTTTTGTTTCTGGATTTTTTTTTTCGGAATTTTCAGTTTCTGTATTTTTTTTTTTCTAGATAAGGTAGCCAACCCTTAATTAATTTTTAATTATACGCCAAAAAAAACGTAAGAAGATTTTAATATTTAAGGTGATTTACTATTAAAGATTTTTATATAAAAATTTTGATAAAAATATAAATTTTGGTTTTTATAAAAATATAAATTTTGAAAATTTTTATTCATAAAAAGATGAAATCTTTACTCTCAAGTTAAAGTGACTTAAATCGATTTAGGTCAAAACTAATTTTAGTCCACACTTACACTATATGGACACTATATTTCAATTATTTAAATTTTACGCCGACTCCGATTTGTGTCAATCTTCGATAAAAATGTGCAAACTAGATGAAATTATTGAGATACCTCTTGTAACTGGGGATAAACATCGTTAAAAGAATATTAAACTAACTCTTCTGAAAAATTAACAAATTTGGAATAAGTCACTTTTCCTTGAGAGTAAAGAAATATTAAAACCAATTTCGATACAAACAAGCCTTTCGACACAATCGGCCTTTCGACACAATCGGCCTTTCGACGTATTCGGCTTTTTGACACATGCGGCCTTTCGAAATTCGGCCTTTCGACATTCGCCCTTTCGACATTCGGCCTTTCGACATTTGGCCTTTCGACATTCGGCCTTTCGACACATTCGGCTTTTCGACATTCGACCTTTCGGCGTTCGGCCTTTCGACATTCGGCCTTTCGACTTTATTCCGACTAATTTAACTTAGACTTGAGACTAACGGCTTCGGTAACTGTCCCGCTTAGCCCTACGAGGGGCTTTAGATTTGAACTTCGGGAGGACATAGGAGCCGGGATCAGCAAACATGTCGCACTGCATGCCGCACGTAGGAGCGGATTATAATTACCTACTAAAAAGAAAAATAATTGCACAATTTTGTTATGCAAGATTTTGTAATTGCAAATAAATACGTGGGATTGACCATGGATCCACGATCAATAGTCCATACGATCAATTGTCCATACGATTAATTGTCTATACGATCAATTGTTTTCACGATCAATTGTGTCTACGATCAATTGTTCACGTTTCATTGTAACACAATTGTTTTACGATGCGACTAATAAAATTACCCAAACAAAAGGTATTCCAGTCCAAAAATTTGTGACTAAAACACCTTTCAAGAAGGTTGTTCAGTCCAAATACACAAAGGGCATTTCAGTCAAACTGTTTTCTGATCGAAATACATTTTTTCGATTGAAGTTCCTTTATTAAAGAAGAGTTAGTCATAATCCTTGTGTTCAATCGGGCAAAAATGATTTAAAATATCATGATTTTTTTTATCGCGTTTGCCATGAAACGCACTCATTTATCACGAAAAAAAACCAAAATTTTTTTCAGTTCTAGCTGTCAGAAGAAATAATTTTTTTTGATATTTTCAGTTACTTGTGTGCAATCTTAAAATATAATTTTTATTAGAAATAAATATTTAAAATGATAAAAAATAACCAAATTGAATTTATAAATAAGAAAATTTAATTCAAAAATTGGCGATAGCGATTTTATTGTTGTTCGGAAAACGCATCAAAACAAATTGACATTTAAAATCAATTTATTACTTTTTTATACATTTTGGCTGTTCAATCGGGTTTGACGTACAGAATTACGGAATAAAGTTAGAGTGTCTAAAATATCATGATAATTTTTATCATTTTTGCCCGATTGAACACGTCCAATATTTGTAAGGGAAATTTTATGACTGAAACTCCTTTCGTTTTTTGACTGAATTGTTTTTGACTATATTCCCCGAGAACAATTTTGCCTGGAATTCCTTTTTAAATGTTTGACTGAATCACCTTTTCAAAAGGTATTTCAGTCACAAATGTAAAAGGGATTTCAGTCAATAAAGTTTTGACTTGAATGCCTTTTTAGTTTTTTGATTGCACTTCCTTCTGAAAAGGCATTTCAGTATAAAACTATTTTGACTTAGTTGCCTTTTAATTGTTAACTGAAATTCCTTTCTGTTTTTGACTGAAATGTTTTTGACTTGAATTCCCCGAGCCGTTCCATCCCACTTGGCGATATTCCAGAATTTTATCCGAAAACTATATAAGAACCCCAGTTTCATCGCGGATGTGACATTTCTTTACAGCCGGTTGAGAAATAGCCAAGTTCATCCTTTATTGCTATATTTCAGAACTTCGTCCAAAAATCATTTTAGAATCCCATTTCCAACGCCCATGTCAAATTTCAATTTAATCGGTTGAGAAATAGGCAAGTTCTATCATACTTGGCCATATTCAAAAACTTTACCCAAAAATCATTTTAGAATCCCATTTCCAACGCACATGTCGAATTTCATCATAATCGATTGAGAAATATTCAAGTTCCATCCTACTTGGCCATATTCCAGAACTTCCTCTAAAATTCATTTGAGAATCCCATTTTCATTGGAAATACTGAATTTCATCAAAATCGGATAAGTTATAGAATCCCATTAAAGTTTTTATAAAAAAAATCACAAATCCTCAGTTTAACTGCTCACTTAATCCTAATCCTACTCCAACTCAACTCCAATTAAGCCCTAATTCAACCCACAACCCAAACTCAACTCAAACCCCTACTCAACCGCAAACTCTACGCCAAACTCAATCCTCAAACCAGCATATATAAAAAATTGCTTAACTGCTCACTACATCCTAATCCAACCCCAACTCAACTTCAAATCAACCCGCAAATTAGCCTCTAACTTAACCTTTAAATCAGCTCCAAACTCAATGCCCAATTCAATAATCAAACCAGCATTTATAAAAAAATCGTAAATATTTAAATAACCAGTATTTTGAGTAAATCCGTATGGCAGGTACTCCACCCTCTTGACGTACAGTCTCCAAAAGCATTTCAAATCTCCGCCTTGAACATAGAAACAGATTGGCGAAAAAAATTCCAAATCGGACAGGCCGTTCTCGAGATACCATGGGTACATGACATCCAGACATCCAGACAGACGGGCGGACATTTTTTTTTTGTTACTTCGGTCTATAAAGACCAAAGTATTGAAATCCTGTCAAAAATAACGAAAAATTTGGTTGGTCCAAAACCACTTTTGTCCACGTTTTGAAAGTCCCTGAGTCTGAAAAAAAAAATGTCCGTGAAAGTGAATAGTTAGATGGGACAGTTACGAAGCAAGATGAATGTGATAAACAGGACAAGTGATGTGGAATCAAATAAAATATTACGAATTTAGAGAAAAACTGCAAATGTTCGACAGCTATAAGTCCCAAAAAGTTGAAATAAGCAGAAAGCTACAAATTAAGGTCAGATTTTCGAGCTGCAATCGAATATATAGGCTGTTACAATTGCGGAAAAAGGGGTCACATACATCAAAGAGGTGCCGAATGCGAAGCGAAAGTCCAAAATACTTCCGATGTTTAAAATTTGGTTACGCGAAAGCGCTGGATTGTCCAAGTTGACCGCAGCAGTTAGAACCTCAGATGAAGACGTTAAAGGAACAAATATCCATTAACAGCGAAACAAACAAGAACATGCGGCACAATCACAAATAAATTAGTTGAAATAAATGGTCACGTAATAGAAGCATTAATTGACACGGGAAGTGACCTAACTCTCATATTAGAAGACATTTACAATATTATCGGTTCTCCAGAATCGGAAAATAAGCAAACAAAATTGAGAGGAATCGAGAAACTATGGGATACTTCGTGGCTAAGGTATTTATCGACGGTGAGGAATTCATTTGCAAAATTCCTGTAGTTCCAGAACAATCAATTCAACAAAGTTGCATAAATGGTACAGATTTATTACAAAGAAGTGGTGTCATCATAGGCGACAATGGTATCATAGTCAATAAACTATGGATTGGTGATAATTTTTTAAGTCTACGGACTACACCCCCGAGAAGAGTCTCACCAAAAAAAAGATGAAATAGAGAAGCAAATTGAGGAATGGCTTACAGAGGACATAATTAGGCCTAGTACGTCCAAGTATGCCAGCCCAGTCGTTCTACTCGATAAGAAGAACGGAAGTAAAAGATTGTGTATTGATTACAGGCGATTAGATAAAGAAGTTGTAATGGACTGCTATCCGCTTTCATTAATAGAAGATAAAATTGATCTTTTCCACGTACCGATAGAAGAAACAAGCCGAAAATATACAGCTTTTGTGACGCATTTGGGACACTACGTGTTCAACAGAGTTCCTTTTGGATTAAGTACTGCTTCAGCCGTTTTCCAAAGATACATAAATTTCGTTTTTCGTAACTTAATACAAAACAAAACAATAATCGTTTGCATGAATGATGTAATTGTGCCAGCAAAAGATGCTGAGAAGAACATGGAACAAGTGAAAAGCGTGCTGAAGGTCGCCGAGCCATCACCAGCAAAAGTTCACGCAGTCAAAAATTTTCCTGTTCCAACAAATATCAAATCAGTTCAAAATTTTCTTGGAGTAACTGGATATTTTCGAAATTTTGCCGCAGACTATTCGATAATCGCAAGATCTCTAACAGATCTTTTAAGGAAAAATAAAAAGTTCGAATTGGGTCCGACTCAGCAAAATTCATTTCAATCTCTCAAAAACTTGTTAATTAATTACTCTATTTTGAGTATTTTCAGGCCGAATGCACAAACAGAATTGCATACAGTTGAATCGAAATATAAATATCGTCTACTATTTTAGCAGAAAAACAAAACCAGCCGAAGAATAATGTAGCTCATACGAACTAGAAGTATTAGCAATAGGGTCTGCATTGAAGAAACTGCGAACATATCTTTCGGGCTTAAAATTTACAATTGCGACGGATTGCGCCGCATTCAAGATGGCGATGACAAAAAAAAACATAGCACCTCGAATAGCTGGATGGGCCTTAATACTCGAGGAGTTTTATTATTTTTTGGAGCACCATAGTGGTACAGAAATGAAATATGTCGACGCGTTAAGCCGACACCCCTCTACTCTGATTATTGAAGACGGAATTATCTGAGAAATATCAGAAATATCTAAGAAGTGTCAGAAGATACGTGACAATTGTATTGAGTGTATACTCTCCGCTTGTAAATCTGGAAGGCAGGAGGGGTTTTTATACCACCTGTCCAAAGATAAGTGTCCATTACAATACTACCACCTTAACCATTTACCACCGTATACCCTACGAAGTCAACATCCATAGAGGAGGTTCTTCAAAAATTAGAAATTCAGATGGGGACGGATCGTGGTGGGGCATATACCGGGAACCGCTTTGTTGAATATTGTAAAATGAACAATATTAACCATACTCTACTAACAACAGGAGTGCCAAGTATTTTTAAATCGCACTTGGCAAAGGAGTATCGGGCGAACACCATTTTAAGTCATGTTTGGTATTAAAATGCGTAACCCAAAAGATCTCGCAATTGCCGAAATCATATCGGAGGAGATGTGGACCAGTATATGACTGAGAGAGAAATCGACCGCAGCGAAGTATGACGTGAAATTTTGAAAATACAAGAAGAGAACCAGAAAAACTTCAATAGGAAGCGAAAGAAAACCGTAGAATACTATCACCCGGCGAAATAGTAGCTATTAAACGCACGCAATTTGCTACGGGACTGAAGCTAAGTTCGAAGTTTATGGGTCCGTATAAAATTGTCAATTATGGCCTAACGAAAGATATAAAAGCGAGAAAATCGGGAATCACGAAGGCTCAATAATCAAAACTAGTTATGCAGAGTTCATGAAACCATGGGGACAGCCGAGAAGTATTTTTGACATTTCCGGAAGCGAATCCGAAGTAGACGATGTAGGAGGAGAGAGAGAGAGAGGTGGTATTAAAGAATAATTCGCAACGAAAACTTACCAAAGACGAGCTAAAGACGCAGTATTTACATTAAAGACGAGATACTTACCCAAGAAGACAACAAGATGAAATATTTACCTGAAAAATAAAATACTTCAGGATGGCCGAATCTGTGCGATCACCCTATTACCATAGACAATCATAATAGATCTCTCATTTGACTAAAAACAGAAAATAAAAACAAAAATTTTCCATTCAAATATTATCGGTGTATTGCATATACGTATTATATTTGCAACGCATTCTAAAATCATTGCCTTATAAAATACACAACACAACGATACATTGGAATTATCAGAAGTTTTTGTTTTTTTCCTTTAGTTACTATGAAATGAGAAATCTAGTATGAATGTCTATGCTATTACCATCACCATCCAGATTTTAACGTGCACAGTCTTTAATACTACTTCAAAAAATGTTAGATACAATGTTGATTTCAAATTTCTGTATTTTATTTTTGTGCAAGTTTGGTGATTAATCAAGAAAAACACCACAATATTATGGTATATATGTAGGTGGTAAGGTAACCTTTAAGCTAAGTTTACTTGAAATATTTACTTCTGTTTAACATTTATGTTCATAAATAAAATCAATTTATAAAATATATTCTCAATCTTCTTTGATATCGTTCCACCATTATTTCCACAGCTAATATCAACAAACTGATTATATGCGCAATACCCAAAAATTTAAATGCTACCACCACACCGTTTAAATTAACAGGGTGAACAAGTGCACTCGATTGGCATACAGGCTTTTTTGGTTGGTACAAAGTTTTCATCCGCTCGACCAGGCCTAGCTCATTCGCCCTAAGTAGCCCAATTTTAAACATTTCCGAATACTGATTACGTTTCGGTTGAATCATCAACAACATTTTCGAATCGGCAAACAATCCAGTCACCTCACGTAATTCACATATTTCGACAGCATCTAATTTTTTCGCAATTGACGGATACACCAAATTCATTTCGGAATGGAATGCGTAACCACCTTTTTGTATGTAGGGCAGTGCCGTTTGAATCGATGTAAACGCTGGTGGGCCATCGCCAGCCCGAGGTCCAACAATTTTTGTTTTATACAATTTTTTAATCAGCGTTGAATTGGTTTCGCGGAATAAGATTTTATGGTATCCTATATCTTCAAAGGATAGTACCAGAGGACTTTCTAAAATGTCGTGAATTGTTCGGGGTCCCTCGGGTACCGAGCTCAGTAAGCCACCAACCACCGATGATGTATAGTAGTTATAAATTATCGATGATGCTAAAATTAATGTTAGTATAGCAAATCGTATAGAGTGAAATGATGGTATGGGTTCGATGCCTTGCTGACAGAACGCTCCAACCGTATGAATGAAAGTAAGTATTATTGAGTTTGGTGAGTTTCTGTGGTGGCGGCGATTTGCTTTTCCCAGCACATAAAGCAAAACGCAAATACCAATTCCAAAAATTATGATGAAATACCAAACATATTTTGAAAATGGAGCAAAGAAATTACCATCTTTCCCGGTGCCCGATATTTCCGGCGTTAAACGAAAAACAAATCCAGCCCTGGAATAAAACAAAATATGGTTGGCTCAATCATTGCTAAATACATGAATGCTATACGTTATACTCAAATCTGTATCCTTCGTGAATATAATCAAATTCGTCATGTCGATTCATTCGTTTGAATGCCCCTGATGCCACAATATCAGCCTCACCGCGAGCCACAACACCGAGCAGGCCAAGTCTAAAGTTAGATGGTAAACGTCCGGCCCAACCACGTGTGATACGATATCTAACTGTAAATTTGTAAATATCGCATAAAATTAAATTCAGGGCATAATGATATTTTGCAATGTTGCTAATGCCGTACGAAGGTTCGGTCGAAAGCAATAATTCATCTAGTTGATCGGGCCATATATTCGGCCGATCAATCGTAGCCACACCGCGTAATACAATTCCACTCATATTACCACGATATTTACGATCGTATCGTGCTGGATACTCGATAATTTTTTCCAATCGATTTATTTTACACCAGACAACATAAATCTCCAATATTAATGGTTGCCCCAGGTGACGTCCTTTACTAAAGACATCAATCAAATAAAAGATGTTTGATGAATTTTGTTGTACCGCAACTGTAATATCAGCATTGATACCAATGTTTATATGGGGATCGAGTAGTTCATCTGCGCCTGTCATAACATTATCATTCTTATCGTTGTCGCTATCGTTGTTGTTGTTGTTGCTGCTGCTGCCGTTCGTATTTAATAGTATAAACCATGAATATGACTGATTGAAATATCGATAGTATGATGCCTATAAATAACGAAAAAATATGTTAATTATAAAATAAAAACAAAACAAAAAAATTAATAAATTTTATGTCTTTAAGGCCAATGCCCAGTTATGCAAATTTTCTTTCCAGCTTTTTTTTTTTTTTACTTCATCAATTTTATGTATTTATTGTCGATTATTAAAATAATAATCCCTATCCTGATAAAATGTAATTTTGTTATGTACCGTGGTGTATCATGTTTAAAGTAAAATAGTTTACCAAAGATGATTTTGCATTATATTTATAAAATATACAACGTGAAAGAACATGTTCGCACACTGTTCCCTCTTTAGAAGTTATTAATATATTGTGTATGAACAAACAGCCAAATTATACTAAGATGCGCGCGCGAGATTTAAGTCACAGTCGGCACAATGGAAAAGAAAACTGAACAAAACAAACAAACAAAAAATTTTAGGTGTGAATCTTGACAAAAACACATACGGTATACGGATTAATTACCGTATTATTCAATATAGTAAACTAGTTTTGAACACTGTCAAATTAATTGGCTCTGCATGCCTGCCATTCGAATATATGGAATTTTATGACTTATCAATAACTAATATAAATTGATATTTGTACAATACATTATAGTTTTTATTGTTGTTTGTGTGGGATTGGCTGACTAATCATGTATCCTGGTAGTGTTGCGGTATATGAGTAATTGGTAGCTAGATTTATTAAATAAATAATGTGCGGCCAGACATTTTGTGTATTCTTAATTTAAAATGAGAAATATTTGGAAGTTAACTAATTATCAAAAAAAAAGCGGTTATAACACAATAAAAATTTGTGTAAATTAAAATTATTTGTTTTTTTTTAAGATTGATGTTTAAAAATTGTGCGCTGTCGTATGCTGCGTTTATGTGAAATTGTGTCTAAACAAGTATTTTGGCAACGTTTAGCAAATACGTCACGAGCCTTTTGTTTAGCAAATACGAAACAACCATCTTCGGAATTTTGGCTGGCTTATATTCAGCAAACCAAAAATAAAATGTATACTAAGGATGTACTTCGAACGTTTCAGGTTAATCTATGGAGAAAATGGGAGAGTATTAATCGTATTCTATTAGAGAAGTTTAATGAAAGGAAAGAAGTAGAAAAAGTTGTGTAGGTATTCCAACGGATGCATAAATAATAAAAAATGTATAAATAAAGGGCACTTGCTGACAGACAAATTACAAAGAGAACGAATCCAAACAACAAAAAATTATGGTATCGTTCGATGTCACAGCTGTTTATCCGAGTATCCCGATCGACGAGACCTTACTTATTCTATCGGAGTGGCTGGAAAATCAACATATATATAGACCAAGATTCCATAGATTTATATTGCAGTCTAACACGAACATGCATGAAGGCTGTCCCCTTTTATGGCGAATTTGTTCCTGGGTAACCTTGAAGAGAAAAGGCAGATATATCGAATTTTTCCAAGAATCTGGAACAGATATGTGGTTGATGTGTTTACTGTTATTGGAAAGAACCAAACACGTCGACTCCTAAAATTCCTCAACGGTCAATCCCCATCGATAAAGTTCACTATAGAAATTGAAGACAATACCCAGTTGCCATTCTTGGATATTATGGTCAAAAAAGAAGAAAATAAATTAAACTTCAGCATATATATCGCAAAAAAAAACGCAACATAAGCGAGCAGCTCTCAATAGCCATGATACACCGGCTGGTCCATATTCCACAAGATCTGAAGACTACGAGGCTGAACTGCAAAAAATAAAACAAATCGCGATGGTAAACGGCTGTTGTCGCCGCAAGATCTGAAAAGCCTTAATTCAGAGACTGGAACCGAAATGTTTTTCGTTCCGGTTTTCAGTTACATTCCTAATTTTTAAATTTCGGTTCGGTTCAGTTCCGGTTCGACCATTAAATATCGATTCGGTTCCGGTTCGGCTCCAAAACCGGTTCAAGAATTGTTTGTTAATAAAAGATTTCTATTTATGATTTCAAATTTTGTATTCAAAATTTAATTAAAATAATAATAACGAAAAACGAAAATAGTTTTTATTATTGATACAAAAATCTGCGTAAGTCGGAAGCGGAACCGTCTAAAACGAAAAAATTACCGTCTTGGATAGTCCGATTACTTTAATTTGCACAATTTTAAAAACTGAAAATAATTGTATACATTTTTTCGGATAGCAAAACCATGAACCGGAACGAAAATTAATTTCGATTTCAGTTTCGGTTCAGGTTCAATTTTTTATTTCATTTCGGTTCGGTTCCGGTTTTCGGTTCATTGAAAATAGCGGGTTAATTACCGTTTTCGATTTTCGGTTCAGTTTCGGTTCCAGTCTCTGCCTTAATTTAATTAATGCTTTTAAGCCTTAATTTTTTAAGACACAATTACTCCACTATTTTCCCCATCGGCGGTTGTGCGTTTGAAGGGGCGAGATTTCGTATCATCATGTTCCCAAGCGGTCACCCAAATTTGTACTAACCGTAGTAAATGTTGCTTGACATCGTTGTTGCGTCACTTCTCTCTTGTCTTCCCATAGCTATGAGGCTGTAGAACGCTTTGAAAAAATAAAACAATTTAACAATGCAAATAAAACAAAAGTTACTATATTGTTTGAGGCGTAGTGGTAACGCATTGGACTAGAGCGACAAAGGTCTTCCGATCGATTCTCATCTAATTTTATTTTTTTTTATTATTTTTTTTTTAGTATTCATCTAATGACCAAATATTTTACTTTAAATTAAACATTCCGCTTTATAGTTATTACAGCAATTACACAAGAAAATACGTGGTCCGCGTTTATGATGCCCCTAAACACTACAACAAATTATTTAAAAACTTTCATATATTATAAGTTGTAGTAAGCCATGAGAATTTTTCGGTAAAAAATTTTTTTCCTCTCATAAACTTCAAAGCATGCTATATGTTTCAAACAATATAAGAATGAAAATTAAATAAATTTCATTAGGTTGATATGGCTTAGTAGAAATGTTTTGGACTAGAGCGGCTAAAGTCCGGGGTTCGATTGTGGTCAAGGCATTTTAGTTTTGATTTTCAATTTATATTTTTTTGACGTGATAACGTCTTACCCGCATGTTCAGAAAATTGACAAGAAAGTTTTCCTTGGTCGTGGGCAATTACTAATCAACTGTAAGCATTACCTTTAATTTAAATGTATGATTTCTTAGATTGGTCCTTAGGCTTCATGCCTCATACATAATATTATCGAATGATTTCACGCGATTTAAATCCTTCAACAACTGTAGTAAGAGAAAGGCTCATCCGATCCCAGCAATTCTGGAAGTCTATTTTTGCATAAAGAAACAGTGGTGGTTAATTTATTTTAAATTAAAATAATTAATCTACACATTAATTTTAATTTTAATTAAATTTTAATCTAATCTACTTGACTAAAAAATAACGATTAAAAAAATATCAAATGGTGATTGTGGCAGCGGCCGCTTGACATCAACATTATATATAAATTGTATCCGTCCTAGGACGGGCTGTACCCCCTAGTATGTATATATTTAGCTAGGGACACTGTAGAACGCTTTGAAATAATAGAACAATTTAACAATGCAAATTAAAAGTAAATTTTAATATAGTTTGTGGCTAAGTGGTAAAGCACTGGACTAGAGCGACAAAGGTCTTACGGTTCGATTCCCGAACGATTTTTAATTTTTTTTTATTTGTTATTATTTTTTTTTTAGTATTCATGTAATAACCAAACATTTTACTTTAAATTAAACATTCCGCTTTAAGGTTGATTTATACTATCCTGTCAGCGCAGCGCAGTATCGTTTCGTGTCCTACAAAAAAAACATTGTTACATGTTTTTACTATTCGCCTTTAAAGTGCCGCAAGAGGCGCTACGATTTGCACGAGCCAATGGTGGTAACCGGTTATTTATGAACCGCATTTATATTTAAATTCAAATATTATTGATAAATTAATTACCTATCTAAATGAATTTAATTTTTTAATTGCAAAAAAACGATTATTTTGAAATAAATTCACTAAGAAACATGTCTAATTATGCATTTATTTACCGGTTGACCACCATTGGCTTAGTTGTAAAACCGTTCACCAGATGTCAGCCACTTTGCGTTAAAAGGCGAATAAGAGTATTTATACTATCGTTTCGTTTCCTTTCCTTATCGTTCCGAATCCTACAGAGTACAGACATTGTCAAAAAGAATGTTTGTAGGAAACGCGCGGAAGCGAAACTGCTTCGAACAAATACGAATCAAAACGATTATATTTTTTTTTGTATCTCTTGACTCTTCATGTTTTGTATTATATTATTAGACTATTTATGTATTTTCCACAGATAATAAACAAAGGATAGAAGATAAAACAAAAATCCCATATAAAATCATAAAAACAATTGAAGCCAGTTTTTTTGTTTTTTCTCTTTCTATATTTACCAACGCCATATTGGTAGAGAAATTTTGTCATTTGAGGTTTTAGTTTTTTAAAGTTTATAAGGCATTTCTTGAATAAAAAGTTAAAGTGTACTTTCAAAAAATAAATTTATTTGTTAAAATCATTCATAAGTGTTGTGTGTGCAAGTGCAAAAATACCAGATATAAAGTAAAAATTGAGGAAAAAGGGATTACATTTCACCGGTAAATAAATTTTTATTTGTTTACAAATATTGATAACACTCTTGTATGTACACAATCATTTTAAATATTTTCGAATTTTTTACACTTATTTTGTACACAATAGTAAATTCACTATGTTTTGAAATGTTCAAAATATAAAATTAAAAAAAATTTATTTCATAAAATTCTAATTAAAGTAAAAATTTCAAGTTTCATTCACACAAAAATCTTATTTTTACCACGCATAATACAAAAAAAACCATAGGCGTCCCGTTATATTCAATATTAGGGGAGTCTAATGAACGAAATCACTATGAGAAAATTTTATTACAAGTGTATTGATTGTTTTTAAATTTTTTGAAGTCAGATCTTGCATTCCATATGACTTTATTACAAGTTTTAAAAATTTTAATACTTTAGCTATGTTCTAAATTGGTATTTTTATGTTCATTATAGTAACTGTAAACCATTTTTTACACAACACACATAAGTATTATTATTATAATTATGTTTGTTCACTTATAACAATAACTTTTGTATATTAATTATGCTCCTTTTAATATATTTACCCTACGTCATTTACATAAATTATTACTACATATTTGCATAAAACCTAAAGAAATATGCGACGCTACTGAGAAAAAAACCAAAGAATTTGTCGGCCATCTTGGTTTTTGAATTTGCTTCACTATTTTTGTTTAGTTTCTGTTCTCTTTGTTATTTTTCTATGGTATTTTCAGAAATTATTAAGTCTACAACGTACAACTCTACACTGAACACTCAGTTCGGTTGTTAGCATGTGATGTATGATGAATGAAATATGATTTATATCAAAACGAGGTTTTGCTTTTTTTAAGATATTTATAAAGGTTTATAAGTTAAAATTGTTTAAATTATTAAAGTATTTACTTTTTATCTTGTGTTGTAATTGTAAACACATCGAATAAACACGAAACATCCAGCGAGAAAATACGAACCAAATGTATGAGCTGAAACGCGCGTATAGTATAAATACTCGATGTATGATACTGAACGAAAGTGCGCTGCGCTGAAAGGATAGTATAAATCAACCTTTATAGTTATTACAGTAATTACACAAGAAAATACGTGGTACGCGTTTATGATGCCCCTAAACACTACTACAAATTATTTAAAAACTTTTATATTATGAGTTAAGTAAGCCATGAGAATTTGTCGGTAAAAAAATTTGTTCCTGTCATAAACTTCAAAGCATGCTATGTTTGAAACAATATAAGAATGAAAATTAAATAAATTTCCTTAGGCCTGTATTAGACTATAAAAGATCTTTGACAAAGATATTTTATAAACTATATTTGTCAAAGACTTTTGATAGTTTAATATGCATGTTTTATAAATTTTTTTGTTTTATCAAATTTCTTTTATTATATTTAGCTTCTTGTGGCTAAATATGATAAAAGATTTTAACGTTGCATAATTAATATTATTTCAAAAAAAACGTATTTTATTGTAAAAATTGCGGAAAATAAATTTAATTGAAGTGATTCAATAACCAATTGTTTAATAAGTGAATATGAAGGAAATGCATTTTTATAAAATATAAAAAGCCTAGAGTATAAAAATAGGGGAATTTTCACGTTTTCCCCGTCAAATATCATGAAAATGTTAAAATCTTTGACGTAGTGTAATATAGCAAAATATTTGTTAGAAGTTCTTTTATAAAATAAAATGCATGAAAATGTTTTATAAAATATATTTGTCAAAGATCTTTTATAGTCTAATACAGGCCTTAGGTTGATATGGATTAGTAGAAATGTTTTGGACTAGAGCGGCTAAAGTCCGGGGTTCGATTGTGGTCAAGGCATTTTAGTTTTGTTTTTCAATTTATATTTTTTTGACGTGATAACGTCTTACACCAAATGTCCGATAAATTGACAAGAAATTTTTCCTTTAGTCGTGGGCAATTACTAATCAACTATAAGCATTACCTTTATTTTAAATGTGTTGGACCTTAGACTTCATGGCTAACACATAATATTATCGAATGATTTCGCGCGATTTAAATCCTTTAACAACTGTAATGAGAGAATGGCGCATCCGATCCGAGCAATTCTGAAGTCAATTTTTGCGTAAAGAAACAGTGGTGGTTAATTTAGTTTAAATTAAAACAATCTCAACATGTTTTAAACGTTATCACGCAAAACACCTACGGCCTTGTTGATGACACAGCTCACCCCGATTTGTTTATTTTTTTCTGTCTGTGAGGTTTATTGTGTGTTGTCCCAACGCATGTAAAATCGTCCTTAAAAGCCCTTACTCTTTGGTTTAAGGTCTATTTGGTTAAAAAATAACGGTTAAAAAAATATCAAATGGTGTTTATGGCAGCGGCCGCTTGACATCAACATTATATATAAATTGTATCCGTCCTAGAACGGGCTGTACCCCCTAGTATAAATATATAATATCTAATACATACGTACATAATAATAAATTATTTTAACATTGCCTTAGAGCTAATAA
Source organism: Tipula helvola (assembly GCA_963556165.1). Lineage (NCBI taxonomy): Eukaryota > Metazoa > Arthropoda > Insecta > Diptera > Tipulidae > Tipula > Tipula helvola. The sequence goes on from OY744482.1 coordinate 109,184,121, forward strand.
TATCGTCGAGATCATCTGTTTGCCACTAAGATTCTAGTGGTTTAATCTATAATAGGCGCCGTCCTGTAATGAATTGTAATTAATGATATCAGTAACCCAAAATAAAATAATAAAATTATAAGACGCTCATATACCCAGTTACTAGATATAAAATTAAAATTAAAACATAAATTCTCCCAAGAACTAAACTAATCGGCAGTTTCCTACGTATCCGGAAGAAGAAAATTAATAACATCGCAAATCTTTTCTTCATAAATTATTATGATCTACTTTAAAGATGGTTCCGAACGTTACATTCACAATCAGAGTGCACCACCAATTTAGTCATGTAAGCTGGAAAAACAGAAAAATTTCACCAGCATTTCTAAAAATAAACTTAACAAAATCCGTTTTTACAAAAACTATACTACTTAACTAACAGGAACTAAACCATAAAGTTTTTTTTTATCTACATGATAAACAAGTTGACACATCTCATTACCATTAACCCGCTACGAGACCGCAGGATGCTTCAGGCTGCTGAGCGAGGATTGATACGCACTTCTGAAAACCCAAAAACAGAATTAATCAATAATATCCCACTGCTACTATTCCATTAAATTAAACTAAATAAATAAATAAATATTCAACTCTCTTAACAAATGTAATATAATGAATTATTTGGCCATTTGCTTCCGATGAACATCCAAGCGTTTTGACAGGAAAAACCCGGACCCCCGTGCACCCATCGTACGGCCTTATACAAATAACCAAAAATCTAATGATGGAATATAAGGCGCTAATACCTTTTTATATATATAACTACAATTAAAATTAAAAATCCAAATTCACCCAAGAACTTAACCAATCATCAGTATCCTACAGATCCGGAAAAGAATAATTAATAACATTGGACTTTAATAATAAAATTATTGTGATCCAGCTTAAATCTGATTCTGAAACGTTACATCAAAAACCAGGGTGCACCACCGATTTAGTGCAGTACTGCATGAAACCGCTTGCGAGTACGGCCCAAACAGACTTAACGGGCATCTCTTGAAAAATTAATATAATCCGTTCACACCAAAACTTTACTACTTAACTAACAGAACTCAACCCAAACAACTTTGTTAGTAAATGATAAACAAGTTGAGACATCTCAATACCATTAATCCGCTCCATGAAAGCAGGGTGCTTGAAGCTTCAGGCTACTGAGCGAGGACTACAAATATTCAATTTTCTTAACAAATATAATGTAATGTATTATTTGACCTGTTGATTCCGATGAACATCCAAGCACGGGCTCGGGCTTACCCGTCATTCGGGTCAGGTCAGGTCGGGTCGGGTATCAAGGATTATATTGGAGTTCGGGTCGGGTCGGGTCGGGAATCAAAAATTATATTCGGGTTCGGGCCAGCCTAATTATTTCCGTATTTGCTTTGGTAAATTCCTAAAAATTTTAATTTATAATTTTTAGGAAATAAATTCATTCGCACATATCCTTGGGTATCCGGGTATCGGGTACCCGGGTATTTTTCGAAATTTTTAACTACTGCTGCTTCGGGTATCGCGAACAAAATCATGAGCACCCTGCAAACTTTCCATTATTATCTTATATTAGAGCCCTTCTAAATCAGCCGTTAAAAAAGTATTTTTTCAAAGCACATAGAAACGCGCAAAAATATACAACTTATTATAGATTGACAGACACGGTGGAAGTGAAACACACTTATTTCGACAATCAATCAAATTCTTAAATTAAAATATGTATGTATTGTATCACTAACGCACTCGGTGAATTAGGCGCTGAAAAAATTATCGACAAGTATCTAGAAATATTAAAGGAAACCTCATTCTTGAACCGCTTATGCTAGCGCTACAAGAACTGAGCAAAGAAAGGCGACACTAATAACAGCTGAAAACACTGTTTATTTCAGCATTCAAAACGCTAAAGGTGATTAATACACTGCTTTCTCAAGAACTGTTTGTATATTTGTAAAGCAAAGTTGATGGACTAAAACAACATTAGAATGACCGAGCAAGGCGATAAGCGGATCTAAATTTTCGATAATTTACACTACTTCAACGACTTGTGAGCGGGAGTTTTCAGTAGCGGGAAATATACTTACAAAAATTCGAAGTTACTTAGACGGTTAGACATTTCAACACTTTCTGCACTTAATGCCTTTTTTTAATGTTTTATTAATAAAAGCAACAGTAAATTATAATACTTGAACTAACCTGCCCTTATTAAATATTTACATAAGTTAAATTGTTTGAATTATACTCATTTTACCTGTTTTCAATAAAAAAAGTGTTAAAACATGTTTGCCTATTTTTTTTCGGATAACCCGAAATTTGGCTAAATAACTACCCGTTACCCGGGTACTTAATTTTCGGGTATTTTACGAGCCCTATTCACACATCAAACGAATTAAATCCAAAACTTGACACAAATAATTTTATTTGTTTGTTTAAATGATAAAATTAAAATTTTTGTGTTTTCGATATGATTTTACAAAACTAATAGCAAGTGCAACGAAAATTGTTAAAAGAATTTTATTTTTAAAATTTTCTTTCAGACGGACATATCGGGCTCGGGCCGGGTTCGGGTAATAATATAAAAAAACCGATCGTGCTCTTTGCCTCCTTTCTTTCATTTTCGCCTCACTTGGAAGAGATAACAAAATAAATAAACTAAAACCATAAAGTAGCGAGTGCGCGCAGACACGTAGGAACTCTCCTTCCTCCCTTCTCGGTAGAGCCATAGTACTTCCTTCCCCATACAACAATTAGTCTCATTGGTCGAGCGGGACCAACCCGATGGACATACCCAGTCTCTACTGACCGAACCAAAATCCGAATACACGCACCATTATACCCCTTTCGCATCACACTCATCCACGGAAGCAGAAATCACAACTCCCACCCATATCTCCGCAACCCCCCACCCCACAGCCACAGTCCATCCGCCATCATTCTCTCCGTTAGCCGAACCACCCGCCAACTGCAACACCCTCTGCCTAGGCCGGTAACGTCGTTTGGAAAACCACAATCCTAACCCATTCCGATCAAAACTATTCCACCTTCCACAATCTATCGGATGCCCAACAGAACTTCCACACGCAACGACCCCCACCATCCCCATCAAACCGTCTATCCAAACCCCAAGGATCTCAAACCTTCCAAACCACCCCATATACCACCAGCACCCGCGGCGGTCAAACCCGTAAAATACTAAGCAGTATTCAACCCAACATCATCATACGTAAACTTCGGATCATCCTCTCTTCCCACTCTTATATTTATCCACTTTAACTTCCCTATCTCACCCTGCGCATCCACTATCTATTAATAGATCACAGCTATTGTACTACTATGATTCCAGGTCTAACAAAACAAGCAGGGCAATGGTATAAGGGAGCAACGATCCAAAGGGTCTACCTTGCGAATCATATGCCAAACCGCCTTACACAGAAACAACACCCTCCTGTCAGACAAAACCTCCAGTGCACGAACGTGACACACTCACCGCAACAGTCCTGCGCGTCCAATGGTCTCGCTCTCCACAATCGGATCATAAATCGCTATAAATGCCGCGACTGCAACGAGACTCACACATCTCCAGGAATTTATCGTTGCGCTGGTGAGATCCATCCTCCGGACCCCACACTCCTGCCATCGCGGCAACTCACTCTCCTCCTTCTCTCCTCGACAGCCTCTCCCTATGGTGGACACACTTCTACCGCAGATCCTGAAAAATCTCCAATTACACCTGTGTATACCATCCAGCAGAACAAACCAACACCCCTTTCCACAGGCAAAACTAGCCCTGCACACCTCCACATACTTCCCCACTACCAGCACCCTCGTATGTGACATTATCCGAACCCAAAAACAATATCCGAAAAATAAAAGCCGACAATTTATATATTCATTTAATTATCTATTTATTCACTTTATTATCCAAATGAATCACCAACTTAGGGCCCGACTGCCTCAGCCGCACCTGCATGCCAAACAACACTCAAGCTACCATATTCCCCCCCACACATCCCGCACGGCCGACACGAAAAAGAGAAAAACAAAAAAAAAACACCACACTGCCTACCCTCAACGACAGCAGTCCCCTCGAGTCACCGCCACTTGATCTTTAAGTCATCCTAAAATCTATCCTGGCAAGGAAAGTCACTCGAAATGACTTCAATCACAAAAGGCCCAGTGCCACATTATGATCCCTATAGTAGCCATACAGAGTCCACAGAAAGTACCACCACTCGATCGCCACTCAGCGCGCATGGGACACAACTCAGGGAATCGGGCCCTCCACCATTTTATCTCTGCAAATCTCCTTGAAAGGACCGTCTATAAGAATTTGCATTTAATTTAACGTCTTGCTTGTCACCTAGAATATAAGCACCCTTAAATACGGTAAATTATCTATGATCAGAAACCCTCCCGAATGATTGGGAGGAATCGCTCAGGAAGGCCACAGATCACAATTCATCTTCCGGATCTAATAATTGGTTTCCATCCAGGTTGTTATCTACATGTATCGATTTTCCCATTTCAGAATTGACCATTGCTATGTCTGAACTAATAGTGAGATGTAAATTGAATTATTGAAAAGGACTGTCATTAAAATTGAAGAAACAATGGAAACATTTTTAGTGGATCTAGTAGAAAGTAGCGAATTAAAATTAAGGCAACTGTTAGGCTCTATACAAAAGACAAAACCAAAAATGTAAATAAATGTGGAATTTATAACATACAGTGCAATGCTTGTGATTAAATTTACATCGGACAATCGAGGCAAGTCACATCCGAAAGATATAAAGAACATCTGGTCTGTATTAAATTGACCAAACATATCCGGTTGTAATGTTGATGTGTCTAGCCTAAGTCTAATGAAACAAGTGGTGAGAGACAGTTAGATCCATTGCTGGTTGGGCCCCAAAACAAATTGTCTTTTCGAGTTGTAAAAATGCGCATCAACACAATTCACACCAACAATAGTATCACCAGAAATTTTATCTACACAGTAAATAACATATACAACATTTCCACAATAAAAACAGAATTTTCTTTTAAAAATTTTCATCGTCAATTTGGTAAAATTCAAAATTCAAATTGTTTTCTTATGTAGTAAACATAAATATCGAACTCGATTAACTTTAAAAAGCAACCTGTCAATGAGTTGCCCAATTTATATTATAGGCAGGTCAGGAAATGGTGTACCTACATGGTCAAACCTAGGGGTTAGCGATATAAATTGCGGATTTAATGCTTCGGAAATGCTTTGTCAACCTTCAAACACAGATCAAATTAATTGTATCGCTCATATCGCTTCGACTGATAGATGTACCACAACTGTGTGTCGGCCTTTCGACTCATTCGGCTTTTCGACATTCGGCCTTTCAACACAATCGGCTTTTCGACCCATTCGGCCTTCGGCGTTCGGGCTTTCAACATTCGGCCTTCCGACATTCGGCCTTTCAACATTGAACGGATTAAATAGTTTAATTGAGCATAAATTCATATTTCCATAGAATTGATTATTTACCTACTGTTTATGATGTACTATAATATTCCTTATTTCAACTTTTGTGCTGAAATTCGTATGCTAAACACTACCTGTAGGTCTATTTCGGAAGTATTGTCACATAGCCGCAGTGAAGTTAGCCTGGTGAGATAGTGACGCGGTTGGTTGTTTCACCGACTTTTTTCGAACTGTAAAAAGTATAATGATGGTTCAGATATAAATCGACACCAAGCAAGATGCTTTCAAAAATTATAGCTGAAAATGCGAGCTTTCAAGTTTAACTTAAATTTGGAAACTACCATTTGAGTTCAGCTAATACTTATTGCATCATTGCTATTTCCTCTTAAAGTATTACATCTTTAAGAAACAACTAATTTATCATATTAATCTAATCGATGATGAAACTCGTGCTATTTAAATTAAATCATCAATAGTTTTGTTTCTTTAAATACATTTACATATATTATGTACGTACTATATATGATTTCGTGCGATAAACCGACATTCCGACAAAAATATAATATAACAACTTTTTTACAAGTTGTTTGCTTGAATACTAGAATAAATAATAACACAAAAATTACCTCTGATAAAATATTCAGACATTCCGAACAACCACAATCCAATAACACACCACATTTTGCGATTATTTTATAGCTTAACACTTCCGCTACAGAGACACTTTTTGTAGAGCTTTTTATAACAGTTGTGCTCGTAAAAATATTATATTGATGGAGCTCCTTCGTCAGGCGTAAAAGCTTGGAATTATCACATGCGAATATAACCGAATGTTGCACCGGTTTAATTTGCGTAAAATAATCGATCACTAAATCGATTGGAATGGACCGAACATTTTTTACAAGCAACAGTAACCAAAATAATTTATTCCAATCCATTTTGATGTCTCCAGCTAAATGTCGCATTATTGTTTGCACAAATTTGTATGATAGTTTTAAATTGTATTGCAAAATTTAATATTTAAATTACCTTTTATTATGTGACATAAAATCAATCTATAATTGAGAAATTACCAAATTATGTTGTCAAATCAAAACCAACTAAACACGTAATTATGCAACGGAAATGTTACATAACTGATAACCAACTGTTGGATCTAAATATTTTATCAAAAAAAAATAATTCTGTTTACTTGTTTGTTTGTTAAATTAACATTGGCTTCCGATTACGATAATGTCAAAATTTATATAAATACCGAATATAGTTTAAAATCCTGTTTAATCTTATTTGGACTACCTAGTGTTCCAAATTTAGTTTGTAGTTATAAATAATGTATTCAAAAATTACGTTTTTATTGGTGGCTTGTAGTTTCGCATGTATCCACAGTGGTGAAATTTATAATATCGATAGTCGAAGTTATTTTATCAGTCAACCACAAAAGGTAAATTTGATTTAATAAATTATTATATGTATTTGGATAATAATGTTTTGCTTTACAGGAAACCTGGTTTAACGCATTTCGATACTGTTCATATATCGGGCAATATTTAGTCGATATACGTAATGATTATGAACAAAATCGTTTACAAGTAATACTTAAAGCACATTCAGATAAATTTCCTATTAGCGATCAATATTGGACAGCCGGATCAGATTTTGGTAAAGAAGGAGCTTTTTCGTACATTAGTACGGGGCAACCTGTGATTTATACAAATTGGCGCAGCGGTCAACCCGACAATAGGTTCAGTTCGAAATATAATATCACGGAGGATTGTGTAACAATACTGGGAGCAACTGGAGAATGGAATGATGCATTTTGTGTGGATAAACATTATTTTATATGTCGTAATACAATCGATGTACCAACGTATAAGAATCATGGATGTGCAAATTTTGTTGTAACTAAATAGATTTATAGCTGATAGTTGTTTGTACATTTTAATAATAAATACAATTTTGGTTAAATGGATTTGAATTAATTTTTTTTTTCGGTGTTACAAATCCCGGTTTTCAAATAATAATTGTAATGAGATGAAAAGCTATAAAGATAACAGAATTTGTATGCATCTGGCAATCAAAATTTGAAGATTTTAGAATGTGTTCAACCTGGTGATAAAAATTTTGATCTGTCGTAAATTATTCTGGCGTGATTCTCGATTGCGATAGCAATTTACTGAATTTAGTTAAACATCAACTTCCATGCTTGTATGTACAGCAAATGTTCAAATTGTTTGTGGACGGTATACATTTAGAACGAAGATTTTATTAATATTTGTTGCTCACAAATTAAAACTCCGTGTTTGTTTTTATACAAGGTTTTACATTTTGGTTGTTACATTTTGCACTGAACTATACCCAATCATAAAATTCAAACCACAATGACTCTTAAACTACTCAACAAAAAACAAAATCAAACAACCATCAATTATTCAATGCTTGTTCCACGGGAAGAGGGCAAATGCGAGTTACCAATGTTGGGTTTGGACGGCAATGACTCTGGCGTAGTTGTCACTGCCTAAATTCGATGGGACGTTGTCTTCCTGTAAAATGGCGAGATCGCTAACTTTAATATTTGAATTCGGTTGTATCCACTTTTTCTTTAGTTGAAATTGGGAGAGGTATTCGGATGACCGTCCCTTCCAAAATAATTGGGAATTAGCTTGTATGCATTGGTAAGACTTAATCGGTTGTAATCAATGTGTGATAGAGGCGGATCGGGAATGGTGGTTAACAGTAAGGTATTCATAGTCGTTTGAATTGTCCGACAAGTGGCCAATTGGACATGAATTCAAACATGCTTCCACTCTTTTAAAATGATATTTCGCACTTTTTATAGCGGCCCCCATAATCCGTCATAAAGTGAGGAAATCGAGCGATGGTATTTCAATGGATTCCGTGATCACTACAATATTTTAATAGTTCATTCCGATGAAATTATGAGAGAAATAATTTCCTGAGATCTTGTAATTCGGCCTTTGCTCCCCAATAATATTCATCGTATTATCTGAATATACGCTAGAACATAGTTCGCGATGAGAAACGAATCTCCAAAGTGAAGCTATGAAAGCATCAGTCGATAAAGTGCTACATACGCGTTGGTCTATGTTTTGTAGCATATTTTCGAGTTCAACGGTGGAAAGTGTAACAACGGTTTCCTTTAATTCGGTATTTGTCACTCGATGAGATAATCCAGTTGATTCTGTTGCTGATTTACGCTGAGAACATTTGTTCTTCAAACAGTCTACGTATCTCAACGCATACGTATGCACGCAGAATTGATTTACAATATAACTGGAAGATTTTTCGAAAATTGGCATTGGCGGTTGAGTAATAGATGACTGAGCTTGATGTATGTTCACACTTTCAATTGGTCAGACCAGGTTTCTAAATTGGATTGTTCAGGTATAATAATGTTTGGAAACTTTAAAAATGTTGAACCTGTCCATCAGGTTTGGGATGTGTCAACAAAAATATTGATGATAACTAGAAATCAAGGGCACAAACGCCTTGTATGTTAATTGTGGGAGTAACAATGCGCCACACAATTTAGTTGGAGAATTGTTTGTGTTTTTAAAGGAGCCGATTTTATCAACAGTTCGAACATAGAGGATAAATCCATAACTCATTTCGGACGCATCTAGTTCAATTAATTTTGGCAACTGGGCAATAATACCTCTGTGAATTGTAATTTTGCCAATGGAAAGAAGTTGTCGCTCAAATTCATTCCAATAGTCACGAAGAGAAGCAGGAAGCGGATCATCCCATTGATAGTTTGACTACCAAAACTCTTACATGAAAGATTTAACAACGAAAACAATCGGTGTGCACATAATCCCAGTGGAACGACCAATTTTACAATCCCCGGTAGAACTGATCTTTTTGTGGTACACTCAATAATAGCATATTGTTGAAATGAGAAACTAAACACATCGTTGAAAGAATAATACCTTAATGAGGTTAGTTTTCAGTTCGATTGCATCATCCTCAGTAGAGTTAGAGTACCGAACTGGAAAGCCCATCATTGACATAAAAGTCTTTTTTAAAAAATGTTACCGTACCGGGAAACTCATATTTCGGATCTTTAGCGAGTTGAAACAGTATCCTTTGCCAGGAACGAGACGCTAGCAGTGCCATATGTCACTGTACAATGTTTATAACATCAAATTAGTTTACACGAGGAATCACGCCATCATATTCTTTGAAAGTCCTGATGGTCAGGATTTATAAGGACCTGTCGGTACATTTTGGTTATAGCAGACGTTATCGCAATCTGGTGTTTTCGGAGTCTAGTTATTATTGAATATAAATCGTTTTGGATTACATTAGGCACTCGTTGGCTAACGAAGTTTTCGACGATCCATTAAAAACAACTCTTAATTTAGTTGTTAAGCTCGATTCCTTTACAACTGAACGATCTGGTAAAAGGAAAAACGTTTATCAACCATAATCAGATACGTCAGCATGCCCAATCTTTTTCGCGGTGAAGCCTATAAAACATTCTACGCGGAGAGGATTGACAAGTTGCCAGACAGATGGCAACAAGTTATAAACAATAATGATGGTTATATTATAGATTTGTTTTCGAATTTATAATTTCTATGGTGAAGTTCAAAATCGGCAATTACCTATTTATGAATCACATTTTTCTGAAATACTTAATTTTCAACATGTATCACAGGCCGTAGATGAATCTCTTTAAAAACAGACCGCATGATGTATATTGAGGATGCCATCCCATGAGGAATTCACACAGGCCGCGCAAAGATTAAAGAGAAATCGTTCAGCTGGGGTTGATTGCATTAATTCGGAGCTCATGGTGCGGCAATTTTGTGGTTCTGTCTTATACGATTAATTTTGAAAATGGTCACGTTATGCCCTATATTTAGGAGGAGTATCGCATGAAGTACCCATACTATCGCGGTATAGCTCTCCGTTCCACACCATATAAATTACTGCCTACATAGTATTGGGGAGGATCATTCCGATAGAGGAAGAAATTATCGGTGACTACCAGGATTGGTCCACAGGCACACAAAAAAAAATGTCAAGACCCAGAGGGTAGACCCCTCTCTCCTTCGCTTTTGGGGTCGCTTAAATCGAATATGACCCTAAAACAATATTAACCCCCATACACCTTCTCCTGGGAATTGAAATGTCAATTCTCATACAAAGTCGAGTACGGTGTGTATTCCTATGTTTTCTGGGCCACCAAAAACGAAGACACCTAGCGTTATTTTACCGCTCACTTACACCCCCTTATTTCACTAATTGCTTTATTAATCTGAGTTTTAAAGATAGGAAAGCATGAACATTCAAGATCATGTTTTCTCGCATCAAGTTCTGTCATTTAAATTCAAGTGCCCCGGCGCTGGAGTGACCCGCATCAATAACTCGGCTTCTGTTGATTTTTTGCTCAACACTCTGTCGTTTTGCCAACAAGAAACTAAGTCAGTTCCGTATCTACTTTTGCGACTAGGATACCTCCACGTGGTGAAGGCGGATAACGGTTAGCCGGCTAAGTTCCTAGATAAACCAGGATGCCTACATGGCGAGAATAGGGAAAAAAATTACGATGCAGAGGAGGGAGACCCCAGTATCGGCGGCTGGTCAGGGTGAGAAAGCAGGCCGGCAGGCGTCGTCATTATGCGACTATAGCTCTGGAGTAGTAGGCAACTTGGCTACTTCAGGGTTTAATGCTTCAAGAAGAAATGCAAGTCCAACTGTAGTTCTAATTCGATGTGACTTAAGACTTCATGTAGCTTCTGAAGGCGTAAGATGGATGTACCTAACCATCGAACATTGTATACGGACATCCCAGGATGTTCTACTCATAGATGCAACAAGAGTCGTTCCATGTTTTGCTACATGTGTGGTAAGTTTGCGCCCATAGCCGTAGAAAATTTTCAGCACATGAAAATTGCACAAGCACTGTAGAGAACGAAAGTGAGACTGATTCAAACACTGACATTAGTGAAGAGGCTGAGCCTTACAATAGAAATCGCCCTATGAAGCTATGTGGCCAAAAGAGATTGAACTATATGATAAGGGATTTGGGTTTACCAAAAGATGGTGGAGAGTTTCTCGCGTCAAACCTTAAGAAAGATGGTCACTTGGCTAAGAAGACTTCTATATTACTTTTTACAGATATCAAGAGAAAGAATTCCTCCCCTTTTCACGAAAGAGGAGTCTCTTGTTTATTGCAAAGATGTTCGAGGACTTTTTGATTGTTTGGAACCAAGCATCTACAGAACTGAAGAATGGAGACTATTTATTGACTCTTCCATACACAGCTTGAAAGCGATACTGTTGCACAACACAATAAACTGGCTTCCATACCCATAGCACATTCCGTGAACATGCCAGAAGAGTAAGAGTCATTACGCTTTGAAAAAATTCATTATAGTGATCACAATTGGCAAATTTTCGAAAACCTCAAAATACTCACCATTCTCTTGGGGCAACAAAAGGGGCAAACGAAATATCTGTGCTTTTTGTATTTGTGGGACAGTCGTGATCGTACAATCACTATATGTACATTAAAAAATTGGCCTATGAGAAATACTTTAGTTCCTGGTTTAGCTAATATTCTCGCTGAACTATTGGTACTACCTGAAAGAGTTCTTCTTCCTCCTTTACATATAAAATTCGGATTAATTAATTAACAATTAAGCAAATCATTTAAAGGAGGAGGGGATTCTTTTAGGTAACTCCAACATAAGTTTCCAAATAAATCCGAAGCCAAACTTAAGGAAGGAGTTTTCAACGGGCCGGAAATTCGAAAACTCCTTCGCGACGCTGAATTTGTCGAATAATGAAAGCCCAGCAGACAAAAGCTTGGCTTAGCTTTAAAGCTATAGTGGAAAACTTCTTATGCAATAAGAAAAGTCCTAATTACAAAAAAGGTATAGAGGGGTTGGTTACTAGAGAACTACAAGGTTGCTGGATGTCTTATGAACTTGAAGCTCCATTTCCTCCATTCCAATAATTGGGGAAACAGGACCGGTGAGATACTTTTCCAACTTTCCAAGGGGTTTTCGTGTGAAAACCTACCAGTTTGTGAGAAATAAGAGGGTTCACTCGTTGAGTAATCGTGAGGGGTGAGGGAACTTACGGTTGAAAAAGCACCCTGATTCGTGAGAGGTGAGGGGATTTACAATTGAAAAAGTACTCCGATTTCGGAAAGGCGACGGGACTTACGGTTGAAAAAGTACACTGAACTATGAAAGACTATGATTCGTCTCGAAAGTTACCCCGAATCACACCCCACTTAACTTTGTATGAAAATTATCATTCCAACCCTCATAAGGGCGTGTATGTGGGTGGCAAAGGGTGCTGACTAGGGGGTTGGATTTAGGGGACCTTCATTGTTTTCAGCAGCCTACAAAACGTAGGCATACACACTCTACTCGGCTTGGTATGAAAATTGACACTTCAACCGCCATAAAGGGGTGTATGGGGTGGTAAAGTGGTGCTAGGGGGTAACGACGGGGGTCTTATTCATTTTTGGTAGTTTTCTTCGTTCTTAATGGCCCAGAAAACATAAGAATATTCACCCTACTCGACTTTTTATGAGAATTGACATTTGAACTTCCAGAAGGGGTGTATGGGGGTGGTAAAGTGACGCTAGGGGGTAACGAGGGAGTCTTATTCATTTTTGGTAGTCTTATTCGTTCTTAGTGGCCCAGAATACATAGGAATTGTATGAGAATTGACATTTCAACTTCCAGAAGAGGGTGTATGGGGTGGTAACGGGGAAATGGCAATTTACAATTTTTTTTTATGGTGAATTATTATGATGTCATATTCGGTTTTAGCGACCGCTAAAACGGAGGAGAGGGGTCTACCCTCTGGGTCTTGACATTTTTTTTCTGTGCCAGTGTAATATTTGAAAACATTAAAAATGTTGAACCTGTCCACCAGGTTTGGGGTCTGTCCACAAAAACATCGATGATAACTGTAAATCAAGGGCACGAACGGCCTTGTATGTTAATTGTGAGAGTAACATGCGCCACACAATTCCAGTGGGGAATTGTTTGTATTTTTAAAGGAGCCACTCGGCTTTTCGAAAACACAAATTTCTCGAAGCTTCTTTAACTCGTTTCGAACGCATCTAGTTCAATTAATTTTAGCGGCTGGGCAATAATACCTTTGGGATTGTAATTTTGTCAATGTAAAGGAATTGTCGCTTTAACTCATTCCAATAGTCACGAAGAGAATCCGGACAACCAAAACTCCTATGAATGAAAAATTTAGCAACGAAGACGATCGGTGTGCATAGTCCCAGTGGATCTTTCAGTGATGTTATAAACTTAATAATAGCATATTGTTGAAATGAGAAACTGAACACATCGTTGAAAGAATCCCAATTCATCCCCAAGATGAGAATGGATTTAGACTGCGAAGAATCCCTGTACGGTCGAAATTAGAGACCTGCACGGGCCGGCCCGGCCTGGCCCGAAGACGGGCCGGGCTTTATTTATGTAAAATCCATATCGGACCGGGCCTGGGCTTTTTGGTTTTAATAAAAAATTTGCCGGGCCGGGCTCGGGCATTTGCCATACCGATCTCGGGCTGAAAAGCTAGAATTGTAATATAAAAAATGAACTCGCGTGACTTTTCGAGTATTAATATTATTAATAATAATAATATAAATTATTTACCTTCTCGTGCATTAAAATTTTGTTCATTTTATCCAAATTGATAGAGAAAAATTTCTTTAAATATTACAGTAGGGCCGGGTCGGGCTTTTTTATATTTGAAAAATCGGGCCGGGCCGGGCCTTTTTTTCATTTACATAAATTGGGCCGGCCCGGCTCACCTCTTGGATATTGCAGGGCGGGCCGGGCCCGGGCCAAGACAATTTCATTTTGCAGGTCTCTAGTCGAAATATTAGGATTATTGGATTGAATTTTTCGTAACTCGAAGCAACCGCGGGATAATAACTTAATGAGGTTATTTTTTCAGCTCGATTGCATCATCCTCAGTATCCGAACCGAAAAGAACATCATTGACATAAAAGTCTTCTTTAAAAAATTTTACCGTAGTGGAAAACTCATATTCCGAATCTTTAGCAAGTTGAAACAGCGTCCTTATTACAAGCAACGAGGCGCTAGCAGTACCATATTATGTCATTGTACAATGTTTATAACATCAAATTGGTTTGCCCGGGGAATCACGCCACTATACTCTTTGAAAGTTCTGTTGATCAGGATTTATAAGGTTGTCGGTACATTTTGGCTATATCATACGTTATCGCAATCTGGTGTTTTCGGAATCTAGTTATTATTGAATATAAATCGTTTTGAATTGTTAGGCCTACCATTAGGCACTCATTGACTGAAAGTGCTAACGAAGTGTTCGACGATCCATTAAAAACAACTCTTACTTTAATGAGCAGGTACTTCAGCATGCCCAATCTTTTTCGCGGTAAAGCCTATAGAACATTCTATGCGGAGAGGATTGACAAGTTGCCAGATAGATGGCAACAAGTTATAAACAATAATGATGGTTATTTATAGATTAGTTTTCGAATTTATAATTTCCATGGTGAAGTTCAAAATCGGCAATTGTACCTATTTATGAATCACATTTTTCTGAAATACTTAATTTTCAACATGTATCACAGGCCGTAGATGAATCTCTTTAAAAACAGACCGCATGATGTATATTGAGGATCCATCCCATGAGGAATTCACACAGGCCGCGCAAAGATTAAAGAGAAATCGTTCACCTGGGGTTGATTGCATTAATTCGGAGCTCTTGGTGGGGCAATTTTGTATTTTCGCCTTATTCGATTAGTATGGTGAAGCGAAATAATGTCTGATGAATGGAAAATGGCCACGTTATGCCCTATCTTTAAGAAGAGTATCGCATAAAGTACGGATACTACCGCGGTATAGCTCACCGTTCCACACCATACAAATTACTGTCTTACATATAGTATTGGGGAGGATCATTCCGATAGGGGAGGAAATTATCGGTGACTACAAAGATTGGTCAATTACTGATCAAGTTTTATCGCTGCGAATGGTTTTTTCTAAATATTAAAATATATCTCGTGATATTCGCCTTTTAACGCAGAGTATTTGACATCTGGTGAACGGTTTTACAACAAAGTTTTATAACCTTTTTTTTGCAATTAAAAAATTTAATTAATTTAGAAAGATACCTAATTAATTTATCAATAATATTTGAATTTAAATATAAATGCGGTACATAAATAACCGGTTACCACCTTCGGCTCGTAAAAATCGTGGGTGTTCCTGTATTTCAAACAGGCATATGACTCGATGAATCGGATACCCTATTCCAAATTTTCCCAAAAACAAAAGCCCCAATTTTAAAATCCCAGTTACTAGATCCCAATTTTTCTGACAAATTTTTATTAAAATAAGGAGGGCAAATGGATAGGGTTTTATTGATTTTGGGATAGGTTGCTCAACCCATCGGGAGAGTCTATATTTGCTTTGCAATATCTTGGAACACCTAAAAAGCTTTGAAACCTTTAAGTTTACATCTATGTAAAATGAACTCAGTCACACGGTTGTGTAAAAGTTGAAAACAAACTATCGAGAAATAATCGCTTTAATCTCATGTTGTAGCACCTCGCGATAACACTTTTTAAGAGGTGCATGATTGAACTGCAACGGAGTGAAGGAGTTACATAATCCGCTAGTACCTTTTACAGCTTCCGTTGGTTTCAAAATCAACGAGTCCAAAATTAAAATAGGTATCTGATCTTTGGTTTTAGAGACCATGATAAAATTGACTTTAGCAATGGTATATACAGATACACATATGAGGGGTCTTCTAATTGTACTTTAAGAGTGATTTTTGTAGCTGAGAACGGAGCAACATTTTTTACCTACTTTATTGTAGCTTTTTGTTATATTTTATGACTAAATTGACCACGCAAACCATTCAAGATTGGTGTACTTTGAGACTTCTCTTATAATTGGTCCTACAAATTACAAACACTGTGAAGAACAATACCTATAGTATGTAGCAAGATATGTAATGACGAATTGTTTATATTTTATGACCAAACATAAGAAATTTTCTAGAACATACATAACAAACTGCAATGGTATGAGGGTGTAGGGAGCTATATACTGCAATCCAGACAGTTGTTTCTATATCAAAAATTAATGGTTAGAAAACTTTCTTTACATAAAAAAAGTTCATTAAAAGGGCAAAGACCCCATTCATTCTCCCCTTTCTAATTCATACGAACATTAAAGGACACGCGATATATGACATCGCCAGGACAATAGCTATGTTATTTATTTTTTGTTTGATCAATCCAACAGGAATTTCATTTTATGAAATATTTGAAATGAAAAGAAATAAAAAGACGTCCAATATATTTGTACAAACCGTTATTTTACTTTTTAAAAAATCATCAAATTTCGTGTATGGAGTTTAAGTAGCTAGTACATAATAAGGAAGCGTTACAAATTGTTACATTATATCTTCGTTTAATGAAAATTGGGTGGTTTCATAAAAAACTTTGAACTAAAATTTAACAGCATGCCTGTTGCGTTAATGATTTTGGTGCTGGTTTCTGTATCGGCAAGAATAATTTAAATTCGGAAGGTAGTTCATCTTCGGAATAGAGGCGATCTGAAAAGTAAACACGCCTTATTCGGCAATTTGCGTGTATTTGCACTCGTAAAGTTTCTACATAATTCGTCCCATACGCGCGCCTCGTAAAATCGGATAGATTAAATTGAATTTGATTCCATCCCTCATCCAATCGCATTGGCATTGTGCAAATGAACGGTTTTACACGAGTTGTTGATTGGTAGTTGCTGGCACGGAATCTTCGCCGAACATTTTTATCATCCAATACCTTCAAATTAAAAATATTACATTACTACACGGCCCTTTTGCCATCCTAAAACCTAAATTCTTTACCTGAACTTCAAAAGTAAAATACTTCTTTAGATTTTTTATGATCATTACTAAAAATGGTAATTTAATGCCTAATGTTTTCTTTGGATCGGCGGGGCACGTTATATATGTCGTACTCACATTTGTGCCAACAATCTCCAGCACCAGTGATTGTATATCACCATCAGTGATTCGCTTGATGTGACCATTTCGAACTTTTTTATCCCATATTTGCAATGGTTTGCTTCCGATACTATATAAAATAGATAAAAATCCCGATTGAAATGTATTTTTAAACATAATTAATTTATTAAATACGAAAATGTAATTTTTTTTTATTAAATTTTTATTTTCCGTACGAGCTACTACTTTAATTTTGTTTGGCCACAACTGATTTTAAGGTTATGAAAATGAAAGAAGTAAAAAAAAAAACAAAATAAAAACAAAAAATTTTGGAGTTGCATGATGAATATATGTATTTACAATTCCGAAAAAAGTAGTACACTCTGAGTATAACAGTTTAGTCGGGGAGTGTTAAAATTTCTGATCCGTTGTTGGTTATTAGAATTGTATGTTCAAATTGAGCAGAGCGGGCCGAATCCATGGAGGTAGCAGTCCAATTGTCTTCTTGAATTTCAATATCCATACCACCGAGTGTTACGATCGGTTCTATGGTGAACGTCATGCCGGGCATCATTAAATCGTCGAAGTCATTGCGATAGTGCAATATTTCTGGTGGTCCATGAAAGTATTCCCCGATTCCATGGCCGATGAATGAAGGCACAATTGTTAGCCCATTTATATCAGCAAGATCTTCGATCACTTCACCAATTCGAGAAAAGGGTACATTAGGGCCACAGATCCTAATTGCTTTATCTAAACATTCTTGTGCTACCTTCACAAGAAAGTGGCCACGATCATCTACATTCCCAACCAAAAATGTCTTCGAACAGTCACCGTGAAATCCCCGAAAAAACACCGTAATATCAACATTTATAATATCACCGTCCATTAATGGCCGATCATCAGGAATTCCATGGCAAGCGACATTATTCACAGAGGTACAAACGGATTTTGGGAATCCACCATAGCGTAAAGGTGATGGATACGCCTTCTCTTTAATTATTTCACTATGCACAAACGCATCAATAGCATCGGTAGTCGTTCCGATTTCAATGATTTTTTCGCAACGTTTCAAAATATTCGCCGCCAATTTACAACTATTCCGCATACTAGCAATTTGTCCATTATTTTTTATTTCAATTTTTCCAATCGTTAGACTCGGTGACATAGGTTTATAATAATACTTTGGTTTAACTATATCATCTGGTACTGGACGTTCAGCCGAAACTTTCCCTTTCTGCACTAAATTACAAGTTCCGAGTTCGTATCTAAAATGTAGGAGAAATAATTATAATAGTTTTTTGATTCCGAATTGGTTCTTGTCTTGACTATTTTTTTTTTTTTTTGTTGCAAAATAAAAAATATAACCTTACTTATCTTTTGAGAAATTAAAAATATTTCGATAAATATTTTTATTTATTAGCCGGCTAATTAATTTATTCATTTTGTATATTAACTGCACTTTTAATAATAATAAATAAACTTATTTTAATTAATTATTAATAAAGTTTTATTAGGAAAATCATTTGACTCCCAATTCCGAAATGAACATCTAACATCTTGTAGCGTAAGATTTCTATTGTGTCAAATTTCGTAAACAGGATGGCATAGAAGTTAATGCAGTTTTTATGCTTGAATTTTTTGTTAGACGGTTTACTTTTTCTTGGATTAAAAAAAACTTGTCAAAAGTGTTTATTGAGCTCTCTCAATAAACGCTCAAAACTTATGGGCCTAGAACTAATGATTTGTTGAATAAGTGGGTTATGAATTTAGATGAAGGAAGGTTATAGTAAAAAATTGCAAGCCATTTTTTATGTAGGTTCAAATTAAACAAAACTCTGGCGGCTGAAAATAACGCAAGTTATAAAGTGTGTTTCATTACTTTTGGGGTTTTAGTTCAAATTCTGAGTTGGGGACTTATTTCATTAAGAAACTATTCCCCAATATCGGATAAGAAATAACACCCCAACATTTATTCTGAGGGGCTATTCCTGACGATACGAATGCATAAGTATAGCATTCTTATTTGAATTGAATCAGATTTATTCGTTTCTTATTTAAATCAAATATGAATCTTACACATTCGAATGGTAACCGGGTGATTCCACTGGGACAATTCCACCGGGACAATCCCACTTGACACAACTCGACTGGGGAACAATTTAACTTGCGTTTAGCTTGTATAGGTACACCGAAACACAAACACACACTTTAATATTTTATTGGTGTTATTGAAACTTAATTACGAAGATAATTATAACTATGGATTTTGAATTAATAAAAACTGAAATGGGCAAAGAAGGTAATTTATAATAAAAGAATTGTTTATTACTTCGGTCTAAAAAGACCAAAGTATTGAAATCCTGTCAAATATGACGAAAAATTTGGGTGGCCCAAAACCACTTTTCTCGACGTTTTGAAAGTCCCTGAGTCTAAAAAAGTAACCAAAAAAATGTCCGTCCGGCTGGACGTCTGTATGTCTGTACCAATGGTATTTCGAGAACGGCTTGTCCGATTTGGAATTTTTTTCGCCAACATGTTTCATTGGTTTCTATGTAAGCAAAGGGAACAAGTATTGTCAAATTCAACTGTTTGACAGTTCTGATCCCCCTTGTTGTATGGTTAAATTTTGTTCATATTGTTTTCACCAGGTGTCAGCTACTTTGTTGGAAAAATGGAAATAGTATTGCTCAAATCCTCATACTGTTGCTGAGTTTGGTTATGCGGGGCATATAGGAAACAAAATCTATAATAGTGGTAAACAGATTCGAATGCCATTTTCTAAAGATACGCGCAAAGAAGAAGCCGCAGGGAGACACGCTACCGTCTTTCCAGCTGCTATGATTTTACAGTCAATAAACGCCTTTATATAGAACCGCCCTATCTCATTTAGTTCAAATCGGCGATGCCACATTGCTTTGTTCACTTGGTTTGCCGTGACTATTCACAAAAGTTTAAATATGGAATTAATGTCGGTAAGGTTCGTCCTCCAAATCCAAAATAGAATAACTTATTGACTTTTTAAACCAAAATTGTACCGTAATTTAAATACTGAGCGAACAGCAGCCGTCTATCTGCATTGGTTTCTCAGGCCCATCGAAGTGACTTGAAATGATTCAATAGTTAAACGTTTTCACATAACTCTTTTGCGAGTTGAGTGTGAACTCGCCCGTTGTTTTTAATTAGTAAACGAATTCAACTCTTGCACAATTTAACTTTTTGTTAATCAAACGCGCGCGTGATTTACCTCCCTAAATTCGTTTGATTATCAAAAAGTTAAATTATTCAAGTTGAATTGTGCCAAGTAGAATTGCGCCCAGTGGAATTGTGTGCAGTGGACTTGTGTCTACCGTTTTCCCTCGAAAAACGCCGGTCCCTCTATTCAAGACCATTTTTTTTAGCAAAATTTTAGAAATTTGTAAAATAATTTGAATGAAGGACTTTCAAATAAAAGGACCAGTCCTCTTCGAAGTTAAGAATCGACGTTTTAAATTAAAATTTGTAAATAAGAACAAAATAACGTTTTTTTTTGTAAATTGGTCTGGAATAGAGGGATCGGTCCCATTTTTCGAGGGAAGACGGTAGTGGAATTGTGCTAGTGGAATAGGCCTAGAATCCATTCGAATTAGTATCGTATTCAGGAATAGCCCCCTGGAAAATGGGAATTTAATTTTAAAATTAGAATGCAAATAGAACGGGTGATATTTGTGAATACGAGCCGAACGTATTAGACTCTTCGAATTATAAGATTCGTATTTGATTTAAATAAGAAATGAACTCTGATTCAATTCAAATTTGAATCCAATACGAATACGTTCGAATCGAATTCACAAAACTGATTAAACATTTTTGTTGCCTAAGGCTTTATTCTTGAATCATTCCTATATAGGAAACTCACAAGATGTAAATCAAATCTTACAAACTAATATAAACTTTGATTTAACTTTTGACCTATGTTAGTTCTTAATATTTGGCGATTGGGGCGCCTGTTGGAGGTGGGACCAAAGTTGATTGAAGAAATCTGTCAGCTCCATAACCTTCAGTAGAGTGCGCATCACGTGAGCTGTTCTGGTCATGTTTTAGGCAGCTGGCGTGATGAGTACGATTGTGTTAGGGGTAACCTTGCCACAATTCGCAAGTATACGTACTGCCTCCTCGTGGCAATCGCTGGTAACTGATGTCTTCTGGTACATTTGTTCTAGTTGACTCAGGCCAAAGTACGGCGCTAAAGGAGAAATCCTTGACAAGAAACTCTAATCTAAGGTGGAACAGCATATGCCGATGGATGAATGACTGATAGGATAATCCGTCCCAAATATGCGAACTCTGGATACCAGGGGACCTCCAGTTTTATTTAGCCTTCCTGGGATATAGCTGGTTGTCCCACAGGTGACTTTCATTTCCCAGCTACTCGTGGAAATAAAATGTCATACAAGGAAAATAAAAATAAGGATGGTGACGCTCCTAAAGCGAAGCATCGGATGGGGAGCTCCGTACGGTGCTTGAGAACCTACTTCTCAACTCCGACATGGACACTTCAGAAGAAGAGGATTCGGCACCTGTAAGTGATGGGATCTCCTCTGTGAAAGCAGTGGAGAGTTTGAACGTCGAGGAGAACCAGAAGGGTAACGCCAACACTGTTGGCAATCCTGTCGCGGCTCCTCACGTGAAAATGTGTGGTGCCGCGAAAAAACGGTACAAGAAGCTTCTTGCTGAGAGCAAAACGCCCGAAAGCGAGACTAAGCGTTTGGCGATGCGGCCACAAAGGGAGATTAGTGCTCCTACTGAGGCCACACCATCGAAGAGGAACCGCTCGGATGATGATACTCCACGAGCCAAGATTGTGTTTGGTACCTTCCCAGACAGTGCTGAATTGCCTTCGAAGAAGCTTCTTGGTTTTATCAAAGGCCAAAACGAGGGCATGCAGGCGATTGACTGGAGGGTGATCAGGAGAGAGGCAAGAGGCTCTGCAGCCTTTTGCACCTTCTCCATGGACCACTCTTCAGTGTACCTGTGGCCAAGATCACTGGGGTGGCGGCTCTCTCAAAGAGACAGGTAAAGAGAAGGCGGGCTAAGGAGCTGAAGGCGTTGAAGGTTGTACGCTCGCAGGTGTCGGAGGGCAGTAGTAGGGAGGTGGAGGGTACTGGTCAGCCACCTACCGACAATATTGGCTTGATGGGTAACCGAAGTACGATGAGGAAGGCTGATCCAGGCCTCCTGAAGCAGAAAGCTTCTGATAAGTGATGGCAAACATCGCCTGTCTCCTGATAAACCTGCATCATGCAAAGGCGTCTTCGGACGCCCTTTGTCGTAGGTTTATCTGCCAAAATATTAGCATGGCTCTAATCCAGGAGCCATGGCTAACAGGTAACCAAATTAGAGGGATACCAAAGCAAGTGGGTAAGTTGATTTATCATAACGGAACTAAGAGTCCAAGAACGGCCAGTCTGGCCAGTTCGCGAATTAATTTTATTCCCATTTCAGAGTTCATCTCCAAGGACTTGGTCGCAGTTATGGTGGAGGTTCTGGGGGTCAGAGGCAAACAGGAGGCTATAATGGCCTCTGCCTACTTTCCTGGAGACTCAGAGATGATACCTCTACTCGAAGTTAGGCGGCTTATAGCTCATTGCAAGCGCAATGGGCTGGCTTACCTGATAGGATGTGATGCGGTTGCGCATCACACGGTGTGAGGCAGCATGGACATCAATAACAGGGGTGAGTACATTTTTGAGTATTTAATACCAAATAATGTAGATATTGTCAATAGGGGAAGGAAACCTTTATAAATGCGATTAGGCAGGAGGTCCTAGATTTGACCCTCGCTAGTCCGCATTTTAGCCACTTAGTTAAAAACTGGCATGTGTCTGAAGAGGCCTCCTCATCAGATCACTTGCACATCAGATTCGATTTGGCGGTCGAGACCATGCAGCGGCAGGAGATTAGAATTCCGAAACCGGGAACCAATTGGGACTCTTATAGAGTTTCACTTGAATCAGGAATGCCCTCGGTTATGGGGAACATAGAGTCTCCAGGGGGCTTGAAATTCTGTTCAAACCAGCTGCATAATTCTATACACTTTGCTTACGAGAACAGCTGCCCGGTTAAGCAAAGGGATTCTACTAATATGGTCCCTTGGTGGAACGGGACGCTGAGTAAGCTGAGGTAAAAATCGAGAAGGTTATTCAATAAGGCTAAACGCACCGGTGGCGAGTATAGGATGGCCTTAACGGAATATAATCTCGAATTAAAAAGGTCCAAAAGGGCTACCTGGAGAACTTCTGTGATGGAATCAATGAATTGCCCTCTGCAGCTCGTCTCCAGAAAGTCCTTTCCAGGGATCACTCACATTATTTAGGGCTTCTTCAGAAGCAAAACGGAAGTTTTACTGAAAACCGGAAGGAAACATTGGAGCTACTATTAGGTACCCACTTTCCGGATTCAGTAGTGTTAGGAGCCCAAGAGGACCCGAATGACCCTTCAAGTGAGGTAGCATATGCACCTCACAGTAGGATCTGGAGTCTCTCTGGGAAAATGTTCACACCCAGAAAGGTGAGATGGGCTATTGGCTCTTTCAAACCTTTTAAATCCGCTGGAGGGGATGGTATTTTTCTAGCTTTACTCCAAAAATGTATTGTGAAAATGATCCAGATGTTTCGGGCAAGTTATGCTTTTAACTATATTCCGAAGCTATGTAGCTAATTAGCCTCACATCGTTTCTATTGAAGATGATGGAAAAAATCTTGGATCATCAAATGAGATGTGAAATCCTTGTTAATAATCCGCTGCATCGGGATCAGTTTGCTTATCAAACTGGTAAATTCACTGTGATGGCTCTTAGTGGTCTAGTCACAAGGATCGAAAGAGCGGTGGCGTATAAGGAAATTGCCCTTTGTGCCTTTGTGGACATTGAGGGGGCTTTTGATAACATCTCCTATGGTTCGATAGAGAGGGCAGCAATGAAGGGGATTCCGCCTTCTACAATTAGGTGGATACGCTCCATGCTGGAACATCGCGAAATTACAGCCAGATTAGGTGGCGAGTATGTAACCATTAGGGCCGTAAAGGACTGTCCCCAAAGAGGCGTGCTGTCTCCTCTTTTATGGTCATTGGTTATTGACAGACTACTTGTCCTTCTGAGTAACCATGGCTATCATAATTAGAGCCAAGTTTGATGGGGTCATCTCTGATCTCATGCAAAATGCACTCAATTTAATATGGCAGTGGTGTGACCAGGAAGGACTTAGTTCCAATCCAAACAAAACTGTCATTGTCTCTTTTACGAGGAGGAAAAGCTCTCGCTTATAGCTCCCTCGTTAAACGGTACTACTGTTTGTTTTTCCAAAGAGGTTAAATATATAGGGATTATCCTAGATCAAAGACTGAACTGGAAACAACATTTGCTTAAAGTTCAAAACAGAACCACTAAGGCTTTTTGGACCTGTCAGAGACTCTATGGACATACTTGGGGACTACAACCAAAAATGATCTACTGGTCATTCCTAACAACCATTAGGCCTATGGTAACCTACGCATCGGAGTGTGGTGGCCTAAAACTGAACAGAAGACAGCGCAAACTTTATTGAATAAGGTTCAGCGTATAGCCTGCATTGGGGTTACGGGCTGAATGAAATCATGTCCAACCGCAGCAATGGAGGCTCTCCTAGGACTGAACTGACTCCATTGCATCTGCATGTTAAAAAGGAGGCTGCTATTATGGCACTTAAGATGCAGGCGGCGGGAAATATTAAACCGGGCAATATAGTGGGTCATCTGGAAATCCTCCGGGAATTCCAGCCATACCATAGGAATGCTTTCCAACAGTATGCCAGCATTTTGGGCTACAAACATATATGGGCCTGTAGCAAAAATCTCAACATACGGCTGGCCTTCAAATGTTTACCACAGTAAGTGGACATCATGTCGAGTCGAAAACATACTTTTTTTTTTAAATGCGTTGGTTCGGAAAGCGATGAAATTTTATTCCCGAATCTTTTAAAATCTTGTTGTTGCATTTCGGCACACAATGACACAACGGTTGTAACCTTTTTCTAAGATTTCTTTTCAACTCAAATTAAAGCAAAGAACCACTTTTTACTAAATATGAGATTAACTTTAATGTTTTATATTTTTCTCTTGTACTATTATTAAATTAATTTTTAAATGCAATAAAAATGAATAAATTAATATCAAATTTAAAGCTATCCTTTGAACTGACATGCTGCCGTCTGGTGATTGATTGGTAAAAGTAATATATCCGTTTTGCAAGCCCTATTGAAATTTAAAATATACTTGTTTTTTTGTTGTATTTAGCAAAAAATTATTATTTTTATTTATTGTATTATTAGTTTGTGGGGCCCCAAATTTTATTCTGCACCGGACCACTAAAAGTTACAATACGGCTCTGATTTACTTAACCATTTTTCTTATTTCGTCTAAATGATCTTGTAGATTTCTTTTTGTTCTAGGGCGTTCCTGATTTCAGAGACAACTCTATGAACTTGTTCTATTGTACCGTGTTCTTCTCTAAATCCGAATTGATGATCAGGAATTCAGGAGTGGGATTTTGCACAAAAGGCGAGAAGCGAGTTTATGTCTTTTTTTAAAAGAATAAATTTTAACTCCACTTCATTCGGTCGATGTCGCTTTTTCTATTGCGATCTCCGTCAATCAAATTACATTTACATATAAGAGCTATCTCTGTTTCTCCGCTTCGACCATGTACCTTCGTTGGTGAGAGACACAGACTAATGAAAGTTGAAACAGAATATCATTTTATTCTAGCTAGGTGAGATCGCATGAATAAAATATTTCTACTAAGCGAAATAGTGTTCATATTCAGTGTAAGTAAAAGAGACACAAACTTGCTTCTCGCCTTTTGTGCAAAATCCCACTCCAGGAATAATTTGTTTCTCGTGCAGAATTGGTTTAAGTTTTTGCAGGAGCATTTTTTCGAATAGCTTAAAGAAAGTCGGTAGTAAACTGATTGGACGATGAGTTTACTTTTGTTTCATCTTTACCATGTTTTGGAATCATTACGATTTGCGAAATTTTCCAGGTTTCAGGAAAGTAGCCTATTCTCACTATAGCGTTGAAAATGTTTGTTATTAATTTGATACATTGTTCCGGAAGGTTTTTTAGTATTTTGGATCAATGTTTTCCTTGATTTTCTTTTGTACTTGGCGCCACTTGTATTTAATTTTCCGGATTTCCTCAGCTTCTGCATCATCAGGTATAAATTAAGGGCTTCCATTTTATTCGTTGGGTATAAATAGTAATACCTTACTAAGATGTTGAGCAAATATGTTTGCTTTATCTGCATCACTTTTTGCCCGCAGTTTCCGTTAGGGAAACGAATCGGAGGACATGCAAATGTGAGTCGTTTCAGCTTACGTGTGGCTTTCACTGAGATAATTTTGTACCCCTTCATCACATTGTTTGTTTTAATAAGGCCATTTTCAGGTTTTTGGTCGCTTTATTTAAATTTGATTTAAGTGTAGGCGATCTGTGTAGTTTCCATTGCCTACCTATTGAGCTTAGTACTGCTGCATCAATTTCATGTTTTGTTTTAGCGGGATGTTTAAAGAACATTCTTTGTTTAACGTAGACTTGAGTTGGGTCCAATTAGCATGTTGATTCGTCGGAATCTAGGTGGCGATAGTTTTAGAACTTGTATGATCAGTGTTATTAATATCGGTGAGTGATCAGAAGATAGATCATAACAGGTGTTGGCCATTATAAGAGGCCTAGCTACACCCTTTGTTACACAAAAATCCAGTAAATCGGGAATTTTTCGTCTCTCAGTTGGCCAATAATAAGTTAGGTGGCCAGGAGATATGTGATCTAATTTTTCATTTTGCATACATTCTCACAATGGTTTTCCTTTCGAAAATGCTATAGTCTGGAACCCCACTGGATATGTTTGGCGTTGTAGTCACCTCCCGCAAGGAACTTATCTCCTAGAGTTTTGAAGTAGGTACTATGTAGTTTGCAAACTTATGTTTTTTCACTGAATGTTTCGGTGGACAATAAACTGCAGATATGGTGCATTTTCCTGCCCATTCCTCAAGACAGATGATAGTTGATTGTATATGCTCCTCACTATATTTTTGGAATTCATAACAGTTCCCCCATGCGCTTTTCCGCTAGGATGCGTAGTGTCATAAAATGTATATCCTTTGATTTTAAAATGGCTCGTAGTTTTAAAATGGGTTTCAGAAATTAGCATAATATCGATGTTGTGCTCAATAAGAAAATTTTGTACCTCTAGTTTACGTTGCACTAGCCCATTGGCGTTCCAAACAGCTAATTTAAATTGATTCATTTTTGGTTTTTGATAAGAATTTGCATGAAAGTATTCATGTTTTGGAGCATGAGGCTCATATTGGTCTTAATCATTTGCATAAACTTATTCATTGAGGGTATTAATCACTTATAATCTGGTCGTCGTTTGGGGTTGGATTAAGAGATTTACCTCTCACAGCTTCCGCGTACGATATTTTTGGACCAGCATTGGTTTGGCTTTTGAAAATATCGTTTAGTGTTTCTGTTCCGCTCTTTGACGTGGAGTCATTTGTTTTCTCAACTCCCTATACACCACGCATCCTCTATAGTTTGCGGTATAATTTTCACCACAATTACTGCATTTTCTAGCCTCCGGTTTGCTTTTATCCAGTTCACAGTTGCTGCTGTCATGCAGTTTGCCACATATTACGCAAACAGCCGGGAGTTTACAGTAGTTTCGCGAATGTCCATATTCCTGACAGTTGGTACATTGTAAAACAGGTTTACGTTTGTGTGGCTCCTCCACTACAACTTTTCTGTACAATAAGTACCTAATATCGTAGATCGCATGTTTATCCTTAGTTTTTGTTACTTCGGGTTTCAACTCAACTTTAAACATTGGTTAAGGTTGTCACGGTTTATTACTTGCTTCACCTTGAAGTTCATTTTTGACAGCTCTTCGCTTATTTCCTCTGGCTGCACAGTGGACTCGATCCCTTTTATCACGACCGTGATTCCTTTTGCGCTCTTTAGACAGTATGTGTAAAATTACTTTCCATATTTTTCTGTATCTGGTTTCGCTGATGTTACCACGTTTAATGTGGGCAATGAAAAAGTTCTCACTTGTTTCTGCATTTAGTGTTGTCAGTAATATTTTTTGATGGCGCCTCTCTTAAGTAGATTGGAGGAGGTCTCTCTTTAGGCTCTTCCTCCTCGTCCTTGTTATCACCTTCCACTTGTAGAACTTCGAA
This sequence comes from Tipula helvola, assembly GCA_963556165.1. Classification (NCBI taxonomy): domain Eukaryota; kingdom Metazoa; phylum Arthropoda; class Insecta; order Diptera; family Tipulidae; genus Tipula; species Tipula helvola. The sequence continues at coordinate 109,212,867 of OY744482.1, forward strand.
TCGGTTACCAGATATTACTCCGAATTGATTTAGCTACGTTCTTAGGGTAAGACCCTACCTTAGGCAGTAATTAAAAACTTACCACATTCCTCTCTCTTGTACTCATGATTAGTCAAGAAATGGCAATATTGGAACAATCCAGTAAGAAAAATAATTTTAAAAAAATTAAACAAAAAATTATTTTATTTCATTATATATGTTTTTTTAAAAGATTAACATTTTTGTTTTGTTTTTTAGGTATATAAAATTATTTTCTTCATATTCGATAAAATTATTTATTTATTTATTGTCAAACATCTATTTTAATTTAGTAGTTAATTTTTATATTTTGTTAAGTAGCTGATTATATCATTATTATTGAATTATGATGGATCAAAAGGTAAATTGGATGTAAAATTCGGTCATTTAAAATAAAGCTACACGTATTCCAAGCTTTAACTTAAAAGCTTTTAATCAATTTATTGGTGGTGGAAAAATTAAAAAAGAAATGTAAATCCAAGACCAATAATAATTTGGAGATATATATTTAATATAAGATAATGATTGTCTAACAGCTACAAAATTTGTATTAGTTTTTCCTAAAATGGCCAATTAGTTAAACAAAAAAATACATTTTTACTTACATTTAATGAAACTAATTTTATTTTGAAGTTATTTTATAGAGGAGATCGCATTGAAAATGGTTTGATTTTAAATATAAAATGAAACTTTAATGTTTTTAATTAAATATTGAACTATTTATTATTATTAGCACACAAATATCACCGCATTTATGTTTTTTTTTCTTTTTTTAAATAGTTTATTATTTATTTGTGGAAGCACAACATTTTTTTTCGGCCGTCGTTTTGTTAAATAAAATTAAATTAAATATTATTTCTGTTTACATTTTATTATTTAAGTGTATGTATTTTAAAAATTAATATTTAATTATTTGACTGAAAAATAAAAATTATAAAAAAAAAAATCATTTTACTTTGGTATTAAGAAAATTAGTAGTGCACACTAGAGTACACAGTACTTGCTATAGCAGTAGTAACAGCACAGTTCAAAATAAATTTGAGATATGTATTTAATGTATAATTATATCGGTCCCTATTGAATTGTTTTTAAATAAATTTCACCGAATTTAATTTATACTAATTATGTATGTACTTAGTCAAAATCTAAATAACACTAATATACATATTATTTATTAATTTTTACTTATGTAGGTATATATTCCACCACCAAATTGAGCATTAATTTGTTTTTGTTAAATTATATTTTTGTTTTCCATAAAAAGCAATACATTGCAAACAGGTAATCATTATTCACTGGATTACACAGATTACATTTTTAAACAAGATCAGACGTCTAGGGAGTTTTAAGAAAGTACCCCCTTTTTTATATTATATATTCTGTGCAATATTTATATAAATAAATATATAAAAAAAAATTATAACATGACACAATTGAGTATATTTTATAACAAATAATTTAAATATAGCTCTATATACTTATATAGTCCATCACTGTGTAGTCAGAATATTTATCAAAAAAAAATAATAATAATAATAATAATTAATAATAATAAATCTATAATTTAACTAAAATAGAATGACAAAAAAAATATTAAATTAATAAGTTAAAGTACATCGTATATAATTTAATATAATTACATTAAATCAAAATAAACTCTAATACAGGAGAGAAATAGTGTCGTGAAATAAACTAAAAACAAGGAAGTCTTATATTTTTTTTAATATTTAAAAAGTTTATTTACTTTAAGTGTATATGTGTATGTTGTGTGACCTTTCGTTTGTTTAACTAAAATTAATAAAATATAATTTTTCTTTTAAATTAAATAACAATAATTATTAATTTATATGTATTTATAAAAAAAAAAAAAATACTTATAAATTTTATAATTTTCGATACGATATAATAGGTAGCTGATGGGCACAACAACATGCTACAACAAATAGAATTCCAAAGAAAAAATTTAATTTAGCCGTCTGCCTTGGAACACTTTGTAATGTTGTCTCGTTGCGAAATTCTTTTTCAATTTTAAATGCGTGTGGTAATGTTATCAACGGTAATATAAACCATTTCGAATATTTAACACTTAGAACAACAAATATACTATATGGTGTGAATAGTAGTAGGGCATATAAGACATGTGATGCAGTTCGACCAATTAAAATTGCTAGTGTTACAATGCCAACACGTTTATCCGCTTCAGCATCACGAGTATTATTACTATGCAATATGGCCTCGGTGTTTAATGCCAGTGGTATAGCATAGTATATTGTACTCCATTCAATGTAACCGGTTTGGGACATGAATGCAAAGAGTACAGAGATTGGGCCGAATATGATTAAAATTAAAACATCTCCGAGGGCAATGTACTTTAGGCCAATGCCACCGGTGTACAGAAAACTTGATGATAGTCCACCAAAGTAGACGAGTGCCAAGTGCTCCATTTTAGCGGGACTTAAAAATGCCAGAAATATAAAACCAACACACCCTGCCATGTATAGTGCTGCTCCCAGTGAAACAACCTGTAATTACAAAAAAATAAAAGTGTTAAAATTTAAATTAGAAATCGTTTTATTGATTTTCTAATCATCGTTTTCAAAATGGTTTTAAAAATCCAATTTTTATTAATTTGAACGCGCTAAAATAGTTTTATCGCCACCTAAATTTATGAGTGAAATGTGTATAATTATTGCTTTTGTGTATAACACTAGAATTACACCCTCCGGGTTACAAATTCTCCTCGGGAGGTTACTTTCTACGAAAGATACAGTGTGCTATGCCCATAGAGAACTATTGTAAACTAGGGTGATCCTAATTTGTATGAGGGAAAAATGTAGTTTTGTCACAAAATACCCTCTAGAAATGTGAGGTTACCCTAAAAACTGAATAAACAAAAATATTGGATTAATTAATAATATTGGAATAAGGTCACAGAAATTAAACTTGTAAAAATACGAAATTAAATTCGTAAAATTTGTATTGAGTTTCTGATTTTAATCACCGAATAAATGGAATTAAACAAACACGGAAACAAACTACCTTCTGAACTTAATTTCTTAATTTTACCAAGCTTAAATTCATTGAGCGTAATAAACTCGGAAACAAGCAATGTTCCAAAAATTACGCTCGGTGAACACAGAAATAATTAATAAATTATTTTGTTTTTCTATTAAGTGAAGATCTGAAAAAATTTCAGATGCAGTGCGATTTAATTTAAAAGTGGATAAAATGTATTATAAAAATAGCAAAAACTCTAAAAAAACGCAGCTTCCATTAAATGAGGTATAAAGGTAAAGATTAGCCAAGCCAAGGGAATAAACGCAGCAATAACCCTCATTAACACTCAGTTGAGCACTTTCTTTGGGGATTTTTGAAATCAGAGAAGTTACACCGAAAAGTTTTAAAAATTTCGGTGTGTAGTCTTCTGCCGGATATTGTGTTCCACATATAACTGTAAGCTAAATTAACAAAAAAAAAATAAAATAACATCCATTTTTATAAATTGATTTGCGTTTTTTTTAGAAAAAACAGTGCTGCTTCTTACTTTTTTGGATTGATGAAGATTGTTTGATCATTTTTTAGGTAAACAATGAGATTTACAACTATCGTTTAGAAGAGAAACTGACAAATCGCCAAACATCATCCGAATATCATCCCAATTTTCTATAAAGCTGCAACGGCACCGAATATATTCTCGTATAACCGATGAATTTGCCAAAAAAATAGTAAAAATAATTTCTTACTCATAGCAGCCATCTAGGGTTTATAGAAGGAATATTAAAGATTGGCTGTTACTTGGGGCGGCAAACGATGCGGCTAAAGGTTGCTGCACGAGTATGGATATAAATCCGTACAATCTGAATCCGAACGAAGCGTTTATTTTTTGGTATGGTTATATTGGTTTTCTGCGGATATTTTGCTTAATGTTGAAATAATTTTAACTAGAGAGAAGAAATAGGAGAATATTTTTTCGGTCACATGACAATATTTGGGTAATTTCATTGGGTGAATGACCGGATTCAGATTGTACGGATTTATATCCATACTCGTGCAGCCACCTTTAGTGAATAGGGCTGTTAACTATGCGAGCTATGTTTCTTATTTTGAGCGATACCAGCTATCTTAGTTCGAGTTATGTTTGCCTTGCTATATCAGCTAATATAGCTTACATAATACATTTATTTTTTTTTTCTATACCTATTTTGGTAACTCTTAGCAAAAACTATAGGAAGAATACAAGACTATGGGCCAGATACACGATACTCTAGCAATTCGCAAATCGATAAATATGGCGGATTTGCTAATCGAAAATTTGCTTGCGTAAGCTACTCGATTATTTTAGCAAAGTAAAATATATTTTTGTATTCAGCACAAACGATAAAGTGCGTTAAAATATCTCATTTTCTGAAATTCAGAAACAAATTGGGCTGCTAAATTATAGTGTATAACATTTCTAGCAAATTCGCAAAAAATAACTGCTTATCTGCTTATCTGAGTATCGAGTATCTAGCCCTATGTCATACAATAAATATCCGCAGCTGGGGACCGAAATAATATATAAAACGAAATAGTAAAACTAAAAGAAACTATTTCTGTACCTCCAATTTTTTCCCAAGAAAATAGTATTATGACATCTGGTGCCAGGTATCATAACCAAAAATTAGAATTACATATGGCTAAATAAACCCAATTTTTGGGGGGTTTATGTTATTCTTGCGGTGATTTATCCTTTGGAATTGTTATTGTAAATTTATCGAGGAAATACGCTTATTGTTTGTGTGAAAGAAATTATTAGCTAAAAAAACGTGCAACGAGTTCGGCTAACAAGCTAAACTAAGCTAATGTTCTCTCACTTAGCTTAGCTGAAATGTGTAACGGACCTTAAAATGGAAACTACATATAAACTTTTGTGACTACGTAATCGTAAAAAATATAAACAATTTTGTAATTTTTATTCATGAATGACAAATTACAAAACTGGAGGTTCGTTTGTTGTTGTTATTATTATCATAAATCATTATTGACATTTATAATTTTGCTGGAAGAAAGGTGGGGGAAAATTAAGCAAAATATCTCAATTTCTCAAAACCTGATTTACATCAATGAAAACATCAATATATTTCCCATAGTACGCACAAAATTGCTGTAAATCACTTTTTCTTGACTTACAGCAATTTGTTTTACCATAGAAAACCACATAGTAAACTAAACGAGGAATTGGAATTTGAATTCCATCAATTAGAATTCAAAAAATAAAATACTCATCGTCAAGTAAATACTACTCTCAAATAAAATACAGCAATCGTTAATTCACTTTGAATACTTGCTTTGAATATTCGCAAAGAGTGAAAGTGAAGCATTCTGGGTTGTTCTTGATCGATTATTTTGGTATATAAATACATACAGGCATTTGATATTGAATGAGGGCGCTTTCAAGAACTCAGTCGGCTTCGCAGATTTTGCAGCATTGCTTTCAAATATTATTTCTGCAGCAAAAAAAAAACACGTTATTTGACCGAATGTACCGACTGCAATAATGACTGCAAAATCTGCGATAATAGTGCGGTTTAAAAACGTAATAGTGTGAAAGTGTATAAGAGTGATTTTCTGAATTACAGTGACACATCTGAAGAACACTTTGCAGGATTTCCTGACATTGTGTTCCTCAACGTAAATACGAGCGAATTTAGTGTTTTGATGGAAATTGAACGGTAAACATGGAAACAACAACAAATCATGCAATGTGATTTGCTGGTGAGGAGTTAGAGAATAATTATATTTTTGTCACTCGAAGACGACATCATGCAGTGAGCATATTATCTTATTAAATTGTTACAACGTGAATACTAACAATAGCAATAACACGAGTTACACCTCATAAGCACTACTTAAAACAAATTCAAGTCCTTCCATAATAGATATGATTCTCACGAATATTCCAAACTTTATAAAATCTATTAATAAATTAAATTTATTTCGATATCTTATTTAAAATCCGACGACTAAATCCATATTACAGACGACGAGAAAATGAACGATATAGGAAGAGCACTTTGAAACGGCCATAATAATAGAATAAATATTATAAATAACAATTACATAACTCCAAACTTTATTCAAGATATTATACTCAATTTCATTTTGTTTAACCCTGAATAATATCAAAGGTTACGTAATTTATTCGGCCGGATGAAATAAAGTAGATTATCAAAAAACTTAAACAAACAAATCACCGAGGGGCTATTTCTGAATACGATACGAATTTGAATATACAAGATTCGTATTTGATTTAAATAAGAAACGAGCGAATCTGATTCAATTCTAATTCAATTCAAATCAGAATGTTATACTTCCGTAATCGTATCGCATTCAGATATAGCCCCTCAGGGGATCAATAACATCATTAAACATGTTTCTAGAAAATTAATTGTGGCACTAGAGTATATTTTGTCTAAAACAAACATAGTTTCCCTTAATTTGGAAAAATGAAAAAATCAAACTGATCTTAAAACTCAATAAGGATTCAACAAACTCTTCTAAAACTCTTCAATCAGCCTCCTCAACGGCATAGTTAAAATATTTGCATGTGTAATACGCAACTAGAATAATTTAGAGAAAAAAAATCCACCTGTACGATTGGTTCTCTTAGTTAATGAAAAAGTTGTCGGCTCGGTATAACATGACGGCCTGGTTTACAATTTAATCCTTAACAAATTTCCTATAAAAATAACAGGTATAAATCTAAAGCTGCCTTAGCGGAAGGACATTGCAGGCTCAATAAAAAAGTAGTTCCTCAGATTGGTATGGAATACCTTCCAGAGTTCCTCACGGATCCATACTAAGCCCTGATCTATATTAAATTTACACTGGTGACAAATTCCTACTCAACGAGATTCTAAAAATGATTTTAGATAAATCGAGCTTTTTTCATTCAGAATTATTATATCAAATATCAGATATTAGTAAGATAAATGGATCAATACCTACACGCATAAATAAATTTATTTACAGAGAGCACAATTCTGTGGTCAGCACAGCACGGCCTCAGCTTACAGCCACAAAAGTGATAACTTACATAATAAAAGCTGCACAAAATAGGAAATTTGAAGGAACTATCCGCTACACATCTCAAAAACATTCTATTAATGATACTTTCTATGTAGTTTCAATAGATATGTCAACCGCAGATGGGATTTTACGATTCTAAATTTTGCTTTTGGGATACAATTTGTTTTTGGAAATTTTATTAATTTGAATTTCTTTATTGGGATACAATATCGCTCCCAATATGAAAGAGGCACTCTCTATTCACCACATAAATCTAGGCATACGTTTGTATATTTGTTTAATTATGTGTGGAAATTAATATAATTAATTACACAAATATTTAATAAAAAATTCATTTTCAAGGTTGATTGGAAAAATCTGCTTTATTAATTTCGTCTATTATTAGCAATTACGAGTAAGCATGAAAAATTGAATTAAATTATAACAATTGAAATTTATCAGATTTCATAATAAATCTCTTAACAATTGGTAAATTGGTAAATAATTAGAAAATTGCTGACCTTACACAATAATTCATTAAATTTGGCGTACAAAGTAATTAAGCAGTTGGGAAATAAAATCATTTTTCGCCTTGTCATGATGGTAATAAACATTGTGATGAAATGTAAGACTAGCCCTTGAATACACAATAAAATGTTTATAAACATAAACAAAAATAAAAAATTAAACGATTTTCAAAGAAAATTTGCTACAGGAAAATTGCGCATAATTAATTTTCCTATTCCTCTGTTTATGTTAGTAGAGCTCGCCCACATCTTTGCTAAATAAACATATTATTCAGAATAATAGTTGACTGGAAAATTTTATTTATCCTAACAGAGTAAAAATTTGTGAACGATTAGAACCTTCAAAAACCTATCTCTCTTCCACAGATATCTTCTGCTCTAATTAACATATCAATCGAATCGACAATAATGGATATGATTTGTTTATATAAAATAATAAATAAAAATATTTAAATTTATGCATATGTAAGTAAGATCAAAAAACATTGATCTTTTAGGTAGAACGGAAAATAATTCATCTAATAAATTTTAGATTGTGCTTTAATCTTTATAATTAAACCACCAACACCAAAAAGATTTTGTTTAATTTATAAAACAATCTAGAATATTGTTTTATAAATTAAACAAAATCTTTTTGGTGTAAACGAACATGCAAGACTAGATAATATGAGAGGGTAATCAAGAATTAAATGTACCAAATTTATAAACAGACAAATTTTCCTTGAGTCTGTATATTTTACTTAATCGACTTGGTTTATTATAAACAGTTGTAAAATAAAATTAACTAGATCGATGAAAAAGAGGAGGAGTATACTTTATTTACTTCGAAAGTGATGAACAAAGGTAACTGATTTTATCCTGCAGCAGACTACCTACTTCTTAACGTACAAAAAAATATTTTGAAGCATAATTATTTAGTTGAATGCTCCATTCCATAAATCCTATATTTCATTCCCATTATAAGAATTGATTAAAATTCAATTTGAGTTGAATAGGCGATACATATTGAGTAAAAAAACATTAATTAAAGTTCTTTTCATACCGGCTGCGTTGACCTTGGACTTTACAGAATTTATGTTTTATTTTTAATAATTATCACTTAAAAATAATTTATTTTATAACAATTTTAAAATATTTCTATTAAAAATAACACTATTAATCAAATATAACTAAATTAAAAAACTTTAAAGTTAGAAAACAACTTTACATTTTTAAAGTCCAAAGTCAACGCAGCCGGTATGAAAAACACTTAATTTAGTGGAATAAAGCTCCTAACAGCTTAAATTCCGTTAAAATTAAAACCTAGAGCGTGAGGAAAAAGTAAAAAATTTGAATTGGAAGTGAAATTACAGTAATTTTATCAAAGAAATCCTGGTAGAACAACTTTATTTGAATCGAAATTACAAAATTATTAAAAATTAAGATGATTAGTGTTGATAAATTTAGGAATTAAATTATTAGAACTGTACATTTTACAAACTGCAAAAAATGTTTTTTTAGCGGTAGCATCGAAGATTTTTTAAGTGACTGTTTTCAGTTAGCGCAATTTATTTTTCAATTTGCGTCATTTATAAAAAGTCGTCCCAATTATTCAAAATTTAAACAGTATCTTGAAAGGTTTAAAACTCGATCTGTGAAAATTTTTAAAAATAGAAACAACCTTAACCTTTAGAAGTATGTACGTACACAAACATACATCATATCGTAGATCGTTACCTCATAAAAGTTCAAAGTGCTAAAAGTGTAAAATAATTATGTTCCAGGCGAATATTATACGGTGGTTAAGACCCGAGCAACGGTGTGAGACTGAATGGAGGCGAAAAGTCGTATTATTTCTATTTTATTAGGCTGCTAAAAATGGATTGTTTACATTTTTACTGATTTAGTGTAACGAATTCTATCGAGTATTTAACAATACGAGAAAAAAGATCGAAATACAAAAATAAATTGCATTGCATTTTATGAAAGAAATCAATTTTAAAGTAAATATACGAATTATTGTTGTTTTAATTTTCTTTGTATATTTTTAAGATAAACTAAATAATTAGTTGTTCGTATAATGATTTAAATAAAACATACGCCTAATTATATAAGAAATAAGTAGAGAAAATTATTTATTTACCTCATCCTTTGTTAATATATGATCCACCAGTGTCCGATCATCTGATTTTCGATTATCGATTCCTTTGATAAAATCAAAATATGTATTCACAACATTACCAGCACAGTGGACCGTAATTACCGTAAATATTGTTAATATAAATGTAAATAAATTAAAATCTTGTATTCCTTGTGTCCGAAATGCAATTGCTGAACCCAATAGTGTTGGCACAAGACTAGCGGATAGTGACCATGGGCGCAGCGCTAATAAATATGTTTTAATTTTCATTAAGGCAACTGGAGGATTTTTATGTGACTTTTTCACTTGATCATCATCATTTTTTCTCCCGTTACTTGATGTTGTTGCCGTTGTAGTCGTCGCTGAACTTATATCATGAATATTTTTTTGTTTTATTTCACCACCATCCATTATTAAAGGAGTTCGTATTTCTCCTTCTAAATAGTTTGACATTTAATTTTTATTAAACAATTTAATTATAAAATAGCGCACGTAATTTATTTTATTTGACGCAATTTTTAATTTTATTTATAATTACTTTGATAATATGAAAAAAAGAATCCAAAACGAAAAAAAATTAACAAAAACACTAAAATAGTACGTAACTTCTGTCTATTGAATTATAATTTTAGGTTAGAAGTTTGACAATTAAAAAGTTGTGTTCGTTTTATATATATACGCTACGTATATACTAAATAATCTAGTACAATTTTGTGGTTGTCAATTTCTTTATATGCATCGATAAGTTTTGTACTAAAAATTGTGTGCTGCACTGTATTTTGCAAACTAAAATTTCGGAATTTAAGCTTCAAATCTTAAAATTTAAAAATTAAATTAATAAAAATATTTACAATATTTAATGATACTTCGAGTTTCATATGTGTATTGCTACTAAAATATATAATAATAAATATTCCAAATACATATCAATACAATTTTTAGTACAAAGTAAACCGCCCAAAAATGAAATTTAAATTTGTATTCGTGTCCCGGGTTTCCCCTGTTAATGTTTGTGGCGTGAATTGTCTTCCCTCGTATATATATAACGCCCAGAGCGCTTTATTCGGGATTAATTTTGTAACTTAAATAACTTTCAGCTTTGCTTTACAAAACGAAAAATTATCTTTGCCCAAAATTTCGCTCCCAATATTGCGTAACGAAACCGTTTAGTTTTTGAAAACTTGCTTATCTAAATTGTAGGATATTTTACTCAAACAAAAACTACAAAAATGTAGGCTAGAATTTTTTATTTCACTTTTCATTTTTATCGCTTTTAGAAAAGTAAATTCTAAATATTTTCGGTAGAATATACGTCCATGTATGCCCCATTCTCTCTTCTTTTTGCGTGACATTTCTGAACAGTTTTTGTTAAATGTGTGAAAGTCATTACATACAATCGAAGCTCGAAGAGACAAAGGTTGACTGCGCAGGTCAGCTGTTATTCTTTTAAACAGGGAGTCACTGACTGCACTGAAAAAAACACGGTTTAATTAACTATGGTTTCAGCGCAGTCACACTCAAGGTGCACAAGAAGGAAGCGGACAATTCAGAGGATCCGAAGTCAGCTTCAGACACTACCATTGTGCTTGATAGCTCATCTAACTCTCTCCACGAACATGAAGATGTCGACGTCAATGGAGCCTTTAAGGAGGCTCGCAGAGGACTTCTTGTTAGGGGAAGACTCTGATGTTACTCTGTTGGAGAAGAGGCTGTAGAGATAACATTGACATTTCTGCAAGACAACCTTCACCACTTTAAGGCAGCATCATTTGAAAGCTGCTATCATTTGAAAAATTGGGAAAGAAAGGACAGATATCGTCTTGATCCAGGTACCTTGGGTCACTGAATACCGGGTACTTGGGCTCAAGACTCCCTATTTAGATTAATGCACTTGAAAAAAGAAGAAGTGCCAAAAATAGATCTTAAAGACTATACTGTGGCAAAATTCAGGAGTCTTCAGAGATGTGCAGACTGTGCAAAGTTCTATCCACTGGCCTTTCCATCCCAAGTTTTCTTCAAAGGCTGGATGGAGCATGGACCACAAATAGTGCGGAATCGTTAGAACTTCTACTGGAGACTCACTTTCCTGGTTGTTCCGATTCTGTACCTACTACATTAGTAGGTAAAAGGGCAAGTAGCCTCGTAAGCCAAATTATTAGCAGAAGAAAGATCCTGTGGGGGATAAAAAGTTTTAAACCATATAAGTCGCCTGGACCTGATGGTATTATACCTGCGGATATTCAACAAACTACGGATCTGGTTAGAGGTAATTTTCAAAGGCAGCCTAGAACTATGTCACATTCCTAGTAAATTGACTGAAGTGAAGGTTGTATTTATACCTAAGGCGGGAAAATACTCACACTGCAGTCCCAAAGACCTTAGACCGATTAGCTTGTCTTCTTTGCTTTTTAAAATACTGGAAAGCCAAATTGAAGCTTAGAGGCACGATTGTGCCGGCACAGCTGTCTAAATCTCAACATGCTTATTGCATTCTCTTATATACTTTATTGAAAAATCTTTCGAGTATAGAGACTATCCAATGGTAACCTTTTTGAACATTGAAGGAGCCTTTAACAACGTGCTTTCAGGGGCTATACCTCAAGCACTTTCGAATCTAGGAGTGGATGAAGCATTCAAGGACTTGATCGATCAAATGCTAAGAGGCAGGATCATAAATGCCAGTCTGGAGGAATCCTCTGCCAGAAGATTTGCAAGTGTACGCTGCAGGGTGGCGTACTGTCCCCTTTCCTTTGGGACTTGATCATACATAAATGACCTGTTGCAAAGACTGGAGGATAGTGGCATTAAGGTGGTTGCCTATGGGGATTGTTTTGCTATTATTTTCCGTGGCAAATATAAAGGTACCCTTAGTGAGCTTATGCCCTGGGCATTCTTTCATTATAGGCCAATGGCTGTGGGTTGAATGTGAACACACACAAAACCGAATTGGTTCTCTTCTGTAGGAAATATAAACTTCCTCATATCGATCGTCCCACTTTGAATAGTTTCAGCTTGAAGCGAAGTTTCTGGGTCTCGTTTTGGATAGCAAATTAAATTGGAAATCTAATATTCTGGAAAGGGTAAGGAAATCTACGGTAGCACTATACTCTTGCAAAAATGCCATTGGGAAAGGATGGGGGCTTGAGCCTCGGAAGGTACATAGAATTTATACGACAGTAGTCAGATCCATTCTTTTGTATGGGGTTTCAGTTTGGTGGCCTGCTCCGGACAAAACTGTCAACCAAAAGCTGTCGACGAGAGTTCAGAGCAATCTCTCCGTGAATCAGTGGTACACTGAGGAGCACATTCATTCAGTCACTGGAGACTGCTATTATTGACTCCTCTAGATAACTTGGGAAAACAGTTGGCACCTATTGTACTGCCATACGAGTGAAATCCACCTTAATGTGGACCTGCAACAGGCACTCATCTATACTGTGTAACAAATAGATTCCCAAGACCACCGTCTATAATGCCCCGTCACTATCTTTTGACACAAAGTTCCGGACTATATTTATTTTATATTTATTTATTTATTTATTTATTTAGCTTTTGAAGCTATTTAGTTTTCAATATTTGCTTTACATAATTATAATAAATTTAACAATTAATATTTAACTAAGAAAATTTAATCTACATTTTCTTTTATAAATTTGACTAACAACCTCTTAAATACATTTATATTAGGGCAAACTTTAACATCACTTGGAATTTTATTAAATAAGTCAATTCCCTTATAAAACAAAGAATTTTGATTTTCAGTTCTCTTAAAAAATGGTAACAAAAATTGATCTCTATTTCTTAAATTATAATCAGTTTTATCTTTCACATAAGAAATAAAATTTGTTAAATAACTAGGAACCAAATTATTTTTAACTCTATAAATAATTATTAATGCATTGTATACTATTCTTTGATTTACACTCATAAAACATAATGTTTCCAACATATTTCGAATACTTGTTGTTTTTGGGACGTTTAGCAGGACTCGCATCGCTTTATTCTGAAGTTTTTGGAGGTACTCCTTATCTTCTCTACTGCATGTAAATAGCACTGATGGACAATACTCAAAATGAGGAGCAATTATTGCCTTATATATACTATTTTTGCTTAAATAGCTCAAATTTCTATGGCATCTCTTCAGTACACCAATCTTCTGATTTATTTTGCTTCCTATATAAGACACATGATCACTGAATTTCAACCTCTTATCAATTATTACCCCTAAATATTTGATAGTGTCTACCTGCTCAATGTTACTCTGATTAATTCTGATGTCACAATTATGATCTGCTTTACCAATAACCATACACTTTGTCTTGTTAACATTTAACTTTAATTTGTTTCCATTTAGCCATTTTTGTACTCGTTCCAAATCACCGTTAATATTATCAACAACTTCTTCAATGTTATTTCCACTATAATAAATCAAGGTGTCATCCGCAAATAAATTTATGTGACAATTTTTAAGACTTTTTACTATATCATTGTTATAAACTATAAATAGTAAATAGACTAGGATCTCATCCAGAGAGGACTGGATGAAGGAAGCAGTTTTGGAACCAGGAGTTATAAACTTCTTCACTGATGGTTCAAAACGGGATGGGAAAGTAGGGGCTGGGGTGTTCTGCGAGGAACTTATGTTAAACCTCTCCTTCTGTCTCCCCGAATACTGTAGTATTTTTCAACCTGCAGTAACTACGATAAAGGAAGTTGTGGACTGGTTGAGGTATAATGTAATATCGACTTGTGATATTCGCATATATATATACAGAGAGATCATTTCATTAATACAGGGAATATAAAAGCTGATGAACTGGCTCGTCGTGGTACAACGGACTACATTTCAAAAAGCAGAAAGGATATTGAAATGCCTCTTGCGTTATGCAAACTGATGCTTCAGGAAGAAGCTAGTAAGTTGACGAACGACAGGTGGTCAAGTAGCACCTCATGCGTACTAACTCGGCAGGTCTGGTTAAAGTTGGACTTGGCGAGATCCAAACAGATGATCTCATTTCAGCGGAGTCAGATCAGTGTGGTTGTTGGAGTGATTACGGGGAACAGTCTCAAGACTTGGTTTCTTCTCACATGACTACTGTCGTAGTTGCGAGGGTGAAGAGGAGAAAGATTTCGTTAAAAACTCAAAATGGTTTCAATGAGTTAAAGTAAAACAATAAATCGTGGTATGGCTACGGACCTTCTTGTGTCTATGCCTAGTCCTAGTGGACCGCCATCTAAACCTAACCTAAACAATGGAAAAGATGAGCAGCACCATTTACGTCGAAGAATCGTCCTAATTACAAACTTCTGTGAAATGATTATCTAATAACTTAACATTTACATAATACGCACCAGCCCTGACTGTGATGCAGTAAAGTAATTTAGACCGCACGAGCGGGAAATATAACAGTCTGATCTTAGTGGGAGGAATTAAGTTACGCGAATTATAAAAATAATGATTGGATTTGAAGATATAAGTTTGTAGAGTTTTACCGAAATATTTAATGTTTTCGAATGATTTTCCAATGAATGTCTTCGAATGAACCCCACAATGTAGTTTTACTGGAACACTAAACCAAACGTTTATCTTTAACATCTGAGTTCGTTCTGTAAGATAGGAACGAAACCAATTATTAATAATTCCTCTAAACCCCGCATAATTTAATTTCTGAAGAAGTAAGGAATGGTCCACAGTATCAAACGCTTTATTGGTATCTATAAAGTTACAGGCTACAAGCTTGTGGTCATTCAACGGAACGATAATATTATTTAGACACTCCAACAACGCATCTTCGGTACTTCTATTTTCTCTATTGAGAAAACGCAAGATTTTATTTTTGACACATTTTCCAAAAATTTTCTGCAAATACGGATAACAATGCGATTGATCGATAATTACAAATATACATTTTGTCCCCTTTCTTAAATAATGGAATACCACAATAGTGGATTTAAGAGCGTTTGGGAAAATGCCTCTAGAGAGACTCAAATTGAAAATAAAATATAGCACGATGACGATTTCATTACTGGTTTGCTTAGCGACGAAATTGCTAACTTTGTCATGGCCGCAAGACGAAGAATTATTTAAAGAAATAATGGCGATGAAAATTACTTCTTCATTTAGATAAATACAAAAGCCGCTATTTCGCTCTTATTGTAAATATATCCTCAATCCGATTCGTCCAAAGGGGGGCATATAATACTGGCTTTTAAATCATTTATAACGTGTAGAAAAATTGTTAAAGTTTGTAGCAATACTGGATGATGCATCATCAAAACTATGTCCTGTATCATCTTTGATCGTACTGATCCTCGGTGAACATTCTTTTCTTCCTAAAATATCATTAATAAACCGCCATTGTGACTTCAAGGTTGTTTTGAATTTTTCAATTTCTGCCGATAGTAATTTACTTTAGTGGTCGGTATGTCATATGATAATTAATTTTTAATTTTTTCAAATTATTACATCCCATCTGCAACATCATAATTTGGAAGCAGATAAAAGCTCAATTCATTCGATTTGATCTACGCTTCCGTTAAAACAATTACATCAGGCATACGTAAAGAAGAAGATAAATGAATAAATGATCTGTCACTGTTTTTCCGCATACTGCTAATATTTGGACTCACAACATTATTGTACGTATTATTATCGACGGAAGAAATAACAATAATATCATTCAAATTTAAAGCTGACACCTAAAATATAGTTAAAATACTTTTTTGGTAAATCTACAAAAAAAATGTTTACAAATAAACTTAATTGATGTACTCTACATTATTAATGATCACCAGAGTCGCCTCTTCATGCTTCTTTATAAATATTTTTGAATTACGAATCCATAAGAACTGGTCATTTATCTCCTTCTTCTTTTTCTTTGCCTCATAAAAAAGTCATCGTCCTTGACTATTTACAACTTCGTTGATATAAATTAGATGTTGGAACAATGAAACCACAATCAGCTGATTTTAATTTCATCTTCTTTTTAGCTGTCATAATTTTTATAAAATATGTAGCTGCAGAATTTAACGCGTAATTTAGATAGCGTATTATTTTTGTCATTCTTTGGTCGCAATACTTAGCAATTTTTATCTGTTTTCGTTATTTGCATGTTTTACCCGTAATTTAATAATTTTTACCCGAACCTATTACCCGGATATTCGGGGTAAAGTGGGGTAGTTTCGCCATCGGGGCACTTTCGTCAAGCTACGTTTAGCTACCTTCACAGCGTTTAAAAAATCTGAAAAAATTACTGAATCATGCCATTATTATTTCAACTGTTTGTCTGTACTTTGACAGTCATCATTGAAAACGCAACTAAAATACACGTATAATCATGTTTTCCCCCAGTATTGGGTAATATTTGGTATGTATAACGTAAGATTTTTTATTAAGCATTTTTTTAGTTTTGTTGAGTATTTCATTGAATATAGTTAGATAAATTAATTATCTTGAAAGTGTTAGTCTGTGAATTCATCAATAAAAAATAATTAATTAAATTTCTTTATTTATTATTTTTTTTGCTACTTGGGGCACATTCGCCAAGTTGTTACGGGGCAGTTTCGTCTTTGACAAATGCCCTTAATACTGTTGAGCGTGCCACATTTATAAAATAAACGTTTGTCAAATAACCGAAGTGGAAGCTAATAACTCCTACATCGAAAGCTTTTTGCTAGAAGTCAACTATTTGTTGAACCAAGCAAAAAAGACATTTCATTAATTTATTGAAATTATGCTTATATGAAGCTGCCAACACCAGAGCATCCTCCTATACGTTTAAGTTTAAATTTAATATTTTATTGAATAAATATGTTTTTTTTTATTTATATAAAAAAATTATTTTATTTATAATGTGTATTACTAACGATTCTACTAAAATAGTTACGTTGACGAAAGTGCCCCTTCATTTGGCGAAAGTACCCCGGGCCGGGGCACTTTCATCTTTTTATGGAGTTCAAGCAGAAATTAGAAAAAAATGTTTTGTAATAATAAGGAAAAATCCTTACTTTCACAATTGGTTCAGAAAATATGGAAGTATTTTCTACCGTTTACCGATTTAAAAAAATATCAATAATAATTTTTCTATCGAGATTTTACTAAAAAGTGGCGAATCTGCCCCACTTTACCCTAATTAATTTTTTTTTTAAATAACCGGGTTCAAACTCTTAACAGTTTCTCCTCTTCTTATAATTACATTTATTGGTTGGTAGCAGGTAGCATCAGGCTTTGTACGAAAACTTAACAAGATTTAAAACAGTCACAATCATTTATATAATTTATTTGGGTTGCCTACGCTATCCCGAAGAACAAAATACTGATTCAAACCATAAATAAAATAACTCCCCAATATTTTTGTGGATATTGAATACTTACTAAAATGAAATGAATCCCTTATTTGAGGAATAATTTCATTATATTTGGGGGTTTAGTTCATATGCTGAGTTGATGACTTATTTCATTTTTATTGGCAACCCTGAAGTATGAAGATAACTTCATACGATATACTTTATGTTTTGTTCATCCATTTTTTCTTGTAGAGCAATGGCGTGGTTTTAGGCAGATAAAAAAATCAATTTTGTGTGTTAATTAAGTAATTATTCCGACAAATATAAATATTGAAATAAAGAATTATTAATATATACATGAATGTAGTTCACGACACTTAAGGCTATTGTTCCCCATTAGTGCCATCTTGCGACAATCCCTGTGAAATTCATGTTATGGAGTTGAACAATAAATTACTCACTGAGTGAAAGCGATATGACGAAACAAAAGTTAAAATTTGGTATTCCTCCCCACCGTTGAGAAATGGGATATACACAATCAGGTTCACGACACTTAAGGCTATTGTTCCCCATTAGTGGCATCTTGCGACAAAACCTGGGGAATTCATGTTATTGAGTTGAACAATAAACTAGTCGACCAAGCAAAAGCGATATGACGTAACAAAAAAATTAAAATTTGGTATTCATCCTCACCGTTGAGAAATGGGGTATACACAATTAGTGGCATCTTGCGACAATCCCTGTGAAATTCATGTTATTGAGTTTAACAATTAAATACTCGACCAAGCAAAAGCGATATGAAGTAACAAAAAAGATTTAAATTTGCGATTTCTCCCCACCGTTGAGAAATGGCACATACACCGTATAATTTACTTCACTTAAACTAATCGTTCTCGAAAATATATTATTTTTGTCAAAAAATTCTAAATCCCATTATGATATTTTTTGTTATAAACTTCACACTTTGATATTTCACTCAAAATTCTTATTGGAATTTTATTAACATTGTACTTTCTAATACATGCATATATTTTGTTATTTGTTATAAACTTCACACCCATACCTTTTTTAGCTTTTGAGGTTTAATTTCAATTCAATAAATCATTTAATTGACTTTTTCTTGGAATTCATTAAACCTATAAAAATGCAACCCTTATGCCATATCCGTAGCTAAAACTAAACTGCTATTTTTAACGAAAAAGTTAATTGGTGAGTTTTAGTCTATTTAGTCCGATCAACATCTTTAGCCAAAAATATTAAACTTAGGAATCCCTAATATTTTCAACCAAATACCTATACGTATACACCACAATTCATTTAAACTACTGTTTAAATATTAATTACAGCTATTTAAATCATTTAAATAAAGAATTCCAAAGTTTAATGAAATGAATCCACACAATTTATTGAGAGAATTTTAATCAAAATCGCACAAAAATAAAATGAATTTCCACCACATCAGTAGTGTACGCATCCATATTCAAATAAAAACCGCGATTCTTTAATAAATTATTACAGTTTTTGATAATTTCCGATACAGCACACATACAAATAATTATTTTATGATACAGATGATAGAATTTCTTAGCGTCAATAATTGAAAATCAATCAACAAACAATTAATAAGAAAATCTCTCTCCACTAATGGTTTATAATTATGGTGATTAGTAAAATGTTGTGTATTTTAATTTTCCAACATTAAGTCCATTTACAGCATTATGTGTGAAACCAAAAGACAATTAATGTAATATAAAGAAAAAATGTTTTTGTCTTCAGTAGGGCAATGGGAAAATGCAAAAGAAGCACTCTCTTATACATTTTTTTTCTTTCAATCAGTTGAGATGGACAGTTTGCGTTTGATTTTGTGTGACGTTTTAGATTTTAATTAATTATATGACTGTTTCCCTGTAGCTTATGTTATTGATGTGTTGAGAATCTTGAGAAAATTTATTCCAAATCGATTCCATAAAGTAAGATTTTTTTATGGGATGGGATTTTAATTTTTTGTTCGTCAGAAAATATATTAAGTTTGTATTTGAAATTGAGTATATTCTTCTTTATATACGTCTATCTATTAATGTATGAAATTAGAAGAATTGTTTTCTAAAATATGACCTAATACCAAAATCAAACCAAATTAATTTTATTATGTTGTATCAGGTAAACTTCATTTCAAACTTTTACCTCAAAGCAGAATTTTGAAATATATTTAAGGCCCGTACACATTGAGAACGAGTAAAGAGAACGATATTCCCTTTTTCACCAAATTAGGTAAGAAAATTATTAAAATAGTGAAAACTATATAATTTTAATTAACGATAGTTAAAACTATGTGCATTTCTAAAATTAAAATTTGAAGTTTTAACAGTTTTAATACAATTTCAATTTATCGTCGATAATTTGTAATTTGCGACGATAAATTGAAATTTTGCATTAAAACTGTTAAAACTTTAAATTTTACTTTGAGTAAGTGACCATATTTTAACTATCGTTAATTAAAATTATACAGTTTTCACTGTTTTAATAGTTTTCTTACATAATTTGGTGAAAAAGGAAAAATCGTTCTCGTTACTCGTTCTAAATTTGTACCGACCTTTACATGAATAGTTGAATAATTAAAGTTTGATTGAACTTGTACTAAATTTTCAGAATAAATAAGGTCAGATTAGAAAGCAAAAATAGAGTGGAAATTGTTTGCGAGTTTGCGAAACTTTCGACAAAGAATTCAAGTCGATGTTGAAAAAAATATAATTTATGTATACATATAAATTTTGCCTTTGATGAGCGAATTTGATAATAATTTCAAAGCTAAAAATTTGAAGAAAATTGAGTAAAAATTTCAATTACATCGTACATCTTATTTGACAAACACTTTATTACGATTGAAGTCATTTGAAATTACTTTTGTTATCACGATGTAATTTCAAATGAGTAAAGCCCAAGGCACATAAGATTCGTTTCGTTCTGATCCATTTCATTTTCAAAAAGGTTTTCTTAGTAGCTAGCAGTTTGTTTTATTTTTTATTTTTTTTCGCTGGCGCTACATCCCATAGAGGGATTTGGCCGCTTCATTATGAAGTTTCGAAATCATTATTTTTAACGGATAATGAATGATTAATTCAATGATTAGTTTGTTTTATTCATATTTATTAAAATTCCGCACAAAAACCACAAGCCAAATTAATATTTTGCGGTTATTGCTTAAGTTTTTATTGAAATTTCATCAACTGTTTCTGGTCGTTTCATTCCTGAACTTGACAATGTTACAATATTTACGGGTTTTCATACATTTTTAAATATTTAATTTAAAGGCCGGAATATGAAACGAATTCTGTGTGTCTCGACCTTAACAGCCGTGCTACTAAAGAATCTGGAAGTCATTTGAAATGACTATTGTCGTAAAAAGTAACTTGTAAAATACCCACAAAACGGCGATTGGCATAACAATCAACTGGTTGTTGTGTTAGAATTATGCCAATAAGAGAATATTGGCATACTGATCAATAGAGTGTCTTGAATGTTGGGAAACTAAGTATAGATAGGTGTAAAGATGTCTCAAAGTGGGTGTTACTTCGAAGAATTCAGAGATCACAAACTTTTTTGTTTAGTCCCTAGTTTGCACCTAACAATCCTTACATGTCATAAAATGGTAAATTTTGTATATAGAAATAAATTATCGCGTGTTACATAAATAATAAATAAAAATTAGAATTATAATGACCGACTGGCATAGTTGCTACATAAAACAGTGCCTCTTATTCTACAAACATTAAGATAATGTCACAGTAAATATTACAATTATGTCTGCTTTATAGGATTATCGTTGCTCAATCAGAAGAATAGTCGCTTCTACTCAAAAAGTTACACGACTTTTGCAGGTTAATAATAGCCAATGTTTTTCAATTATTTACAAGTTGGACATAAGAAAATATTTGAAACTTAGTTTTACGTTTAACTTACGTTGCGTATATAAATTTCTTAAGTATTTAGTGGAGAAATATTTCAACCCGGTGCACATTGTAAAAATTGGTTCTAGTGGTGAGAAACCAGAAAACTTTTCTAATAATTTAATTCCACATGCGTTTTCGATATACGGAAATTTTATTTCTAGTACGGGAAAAATAGATCTACTCTACTGGATCGGAATTATGAATAACTTTAGGCGATCGATGTATGAAATGACATAAATTAATTTGGAGGTTAATATGTGAAATGACATAAATTTATTTGGATGACATTTTATAATATCACTGAGTGGAAACAGTACAAAAGAATCAGAACCGAACTCTCACCGTCTTTGAACTACGCCAGATATTTCGTTTTCTTTCGCTTATATATGTACATTTGACAACCTATCATAATTTTCTGAAGTTCATTTGAATACTTAATGTGCGCAAAATCCTTCCAAAGTTCAAACACATAATTTTATGTTCCTTGCCTTATGGTTCATTTATACTGTGCATCAATAAAATCCCAAACCATTTATCGAATTCATTTTTTAAATATTCCAGCATGTGGTTTCTCTACCGGTAAAAAACCTTTACCGTTTATTGCTAAATTTTAAGTAAAACATTTAGGTAAATTTACCGGTAATCTAAAATTAATCAGAATTTTGCTTAAATTTGTTGTTAATGGATAGCGAAATGGATAAGTTTTACTTACGCCGCACACCAATGCAGACGTAAAAAGCACATCTCTCGGTACTTTTCAAAAAATTACGAAAAAAAACAAAAACTCTCAGATACCTACTCTAAAAAAACCTCTAGAAATCTAGGTAATTATTTCCAATCATGAATACTATAATTTTAAGCTGATGTAACTAAGTACACCGCGCAAATCTGGAATAACCTTGAAAATTGTTTTATTATGAAGTTTATATTTTTCTGAACATTGTAAGAGAATTTAATCCAGTTTAGAACTGATGAACCTATCAGTTAAAAAAAAACAAACAACAAATCCTCTCACCAGACCATAGCTACTGGACTGATTGTACTACAATTTTACATTCTTTATACAGAAAGTATTGTGTACAGATTGGATTAGCGAATTATATTAATACATCAAAATTCGCTTACTGGGAGGAATGAGAACCCTACTAATAGCTTCTACGAGTTATTTATAACACACATTAAAATGGTGTTAGAACTGGTTGCGTATTTGGTATTACACGAATTAATTAATTAATTCAAATTAAAGCAAAAAAATTGGTAATTAATCTTGAAGATAGTAAACCATCTGATCATTTAAAAAACATTTCGAAAAAATATCACAAATTTCGAATATAAAAATTCGAGAAAACCTTCAAAAATATGAATTAACCGTAAACTTATATTTTACGTGCCAATCACACCGCTGTATAGACAACTTGAATAACCTTATCTTCTAAATTTAGGATTAAGGATTAATATCTGTAAGCCTGTGAGGTAACGCTACTCAAAGCTTAGCGAAGAAAATTGCCATAGAAAATACCGAAAATTGATGAACTAATCAAATCGCATTTTTTGTAAAATTCAGTAACACCAAGCTCAATAAAAAAAAACAAGTCAAACCAACGTTTATGTACTTTCATGTAGTTTCAGGAAGATATATTCTAATCTTAAAATTTTAGTAGAAAATGCAGTAGAAAATTAGAAATTTTGTAAAAATTCGACATTGAAATAAAACCAAAATTGTTAAATGCAAGTTCTGCCCTTTTTAAATCCAGATTCAACCTAAATTCAAGTATTTGAAATTTTGTATAAAACATTTTTCATTTTGTCAGAATAGCCCAGCCAGCCGGTGATCCGTGATATATTTCTACTGGTCCGCGGAAAGTCGATAAAAATTCGTAATGAATATTTTTGAATTTTCTTTTCTAACACGGGAATTTAGAATTCTTAATAATTTTGAACATAAGTGCCACGAAATTCGCAGAATATAAATCGAATATATTAGTGGACCCTTGGTGTTGAGAACCGCTGACCTAGACTGCGGTTAGCTTATTAAACTAGATTAGTCGAGTGTATAGAAATCCTAGACGGTGTTGGCTTTTTATTCAAAGTTGTTAAGACAAAATATTCCAAATTCAGAGAAACATAAAAAATGTTGATAATTTCATTGTTTGTCATTTATTTGGATTGAATATAAAACACAAACAAATTTTGTATTCTATTTTTTTAATTCAGCATTAGATGAATATCGAGTTCAAATTGAGTTAAGATAAATTCTACTAAAATTTTAAGGATTTAGTTTAACTTCAAATTTCCGTAGCATTTTAACTGGACTTGAGATTTAGTGAAACTTTCTTTATTTGGCTCAAACTTTCGCTTAGCAATAAATCCAAATTTAGGTAAAGATTTGGAACCTTGAGGAACCTTTTCAACTTATTGAGGTATAAAAATGAAATTCCCATCTTTGATGATTCATTATTAAATTTAAGGGAGAACAATTAAAATAATTAATATTAAATGAAATTGATTCGATTACCTTCCAATTAAAAATGTACATATTTAGCTTTAAATTCAGACAACTCAAATTTATTCTTTCTTAAAAATAAATAAAATAAAAGCCTCGTTGGTTATGGATATAACTTATAATTTTGGATTAGAAAGGAACATGTCTGTAATAATATTACGTTCGCATAAACAGCGAGAATTTAAAAGTGCGCATTTTAAATCCATATTAACCAAAATTTTGGTGATAGAAATATTAACACTACCAAATTCTTCATCCATTTAGAAAGAAAGGAGTAAAGTTTGGCTAATCATGGCTTCGATTAATAAAGTGAGCAAATATTCTTAAATTATACAGGTGCTACTCATTCCCTTTAACAAAAAAGGCCATTGTCACGTTGTTTAACATAAAAATATTTGCATATCACATATCGAAGTTTGTCAAATAAAACACATACAAGTCGGGGGCGAAGGAATATTGATGTAATCTATTAGCTCATTCCCTCCGATCTCCGAAGCTTCCTTCAGGGTAGTTGGCGTATATTCAACTTTCTTTATTGAAGGCGGTAGAGGTTATTTAATAAAATATTGAAGCTAGTGGGATAGTTTTGGTAAGCAGAACTGGAGCTTTGGGATGAACAAAACTTTATGTGACAGTGCCAAAATATTGACTCTTTTAAAACATGTGAATTTATCCCAGTTTTTAATCCCAGAAAAAATAAAAATGTACATCAGGTAACACTATCCTATCCCATCCCAGTTTTTTTCTGTACATATTAGAAATGTAAAATAAAAAATAAAATGATGACTACCTACATACATAGTTTCATGACATCCCAGCTTTTTCTTTATAGTTTAATCACAGATAAGAATAGACAGATGTGTATCTTGTATGGGCTATATTTACATTCCAAAATTTCAATACCAAATTCCAATCCAATCCTTTTAGAGCAGGACGTACATTTCTGTCTCTTTTTATCTTTTTTTACGTATGGCTATTTTGATTATATCAAAGCAAACAATACCAACTTCAAACAAAATTGTATTTTATAATATATACGTCCTGCTCTAAAAGGATTAGATTGGAATTTGGTATTGAAATTTAGAATGTAAATATGGCCCATACAAGATCCACATCTGTGGTTTAATTCTCAATACAAAACATTCAATATAATATAATAATAATTTTAAATTCTTTATTGCCTATATCCTAAGAATTTATCGGGCCGAAAAAAATTCTTTATGTTTTGAGTTGGTAATAGAATGGACAAGGTCTGATCTTAGATCTTTATCAAAGTTAGTTCAAACTGTTGCCAACTCAAAACATAAATAATCATTTCTGGCCCACTAACAAGGAGTTCTTAGGAGATAAGCAATGAAGAATTTAAAAGATCAGTTTGCTTCACTAGAGAAGTAATATAGGTAATGGTAATTCTTGATAAAGCGAAGGATTCCCGTGCCGTTGGGCTGGGAAATACTGCACCGGTATACCAGAAGTTAATGAATAGAATTGCGTTAAAGATGAATGATGAAATTGTTGTATATACAAGATGTGTTTTTTTTTTAAATCAAATATTTTTTTATAATTTTTATTAAATTTTCGATTAATATTTATTATGTAATATATTTAAAAAGAATAAATTAATACACGTTAAAATTTTTTTTTTTTCGAAATACACAAAAATTATTTAAAAAATCAACCTTTCATTATTGTGATAATAAAATCAAATTTGGGAATACCGGTTTCGGACATTCGTCCTTCTTCAGTTCCTATATAAATAATTTTTGTGTATTTCGAAAAAAAAAAAAAAAATTTTAACGTGTATTAATTTATTCTTTTTAAATATATTACATAATAAATATTAATCGAAAATTTAATAAAAATTATAAAAAAATATTTGATTTAATATAATCGTGATAAAAGCCACAGAAGAAGATGGACGTATACCATTTATACAGCAATTGTGTTTTTTTATTCGCTATTCGGAGCCGCTATCGAGAGCCGTTATATAAAAATAGCTTCCGATAGCTGTTCCATATAAATAGGTAGAGATAAATATTTTTTATATCAAGTTTTTACTGAGGAATTGAATAAAAAATTATAGTTTGAGGATAAATAAATTTAATTTTCTAATAAAGAGACGATGCGTTGAGTAGGAATATCGAAATACCTGGCGAAGAACCAGAACCTGCGACAATTGATGTTTTTAAAATTTCTTACCTGTGACACCTGTTCAAAGACGGGTGCACGAGACTTATGAATTATATGATGGACGTCGTCTGTTCCGCTTAGATACTGAGGACAAAAGCAATAAAATGTGGAAGGATACAATAACTAATGTTCTATCGAAGGAGCATTTTGCAATGGACAATTAAACGAAATCGTCAAAAATCGTATTAATTTGGCAGGAGAAAAACAAAAGCAAAGATTTGACGCTACCCATAAAGTTCCGCGTCTCTATCAAGAAGGGGAGTTAGTGTTCATGAAATGGAGTGGAGGATAGACGACGGGTACTTCTCATAAACTAAATGTTCCATATCGAGGACCATATTTGATGAAGTAAGTGCTACCAAATGACCGATATGTTATCGCAGATGTTGAAGGCGCCGAACAGGGAAGACGCGGGTTTATGAAGGGGTGCATCCCAGCGACCGATAATTCTGATGACGACATCAGAGAGGTCAAGATGGACGAGTATAACCGCATAGTAACATTTAGATGACCCTGTTTCAATTAATCAGATAACAAATTTGACAGTCGGAGAGCGGAGAGGTCAGCGAACAGTAATGTTGAACGGCAGTTATACGGAGGAATAACAAAAATTTTTTGAAGAGTCGATCAAAACGATAAATAATTAAAATTGTTTGAATTAATTTTTGTTTTGTAACGATGAACAAAATTGACGTGCTTTATTTTTAAGTGATGTTAGTCTGACATGCGTTATGCGTTGTTAACTTTTGTATGTGTTACACCACCGACATAACAAATTTCTAGGGCTATATTAATCTTGACCAGAACAACTATTTTAAATTTTGTTTCCATTTTTAACTACGATAAGGTACATTTGTTTATGTAGTAAAAATTCTAATAAACAAACCGGACTTATAGGTTCTGACCCTGAGATAGCCAATAGGAAATATACATAAACTTGTGATTTTTTGATCCACTCTTTAAATGGTGTAATAAATAAAAAGGCTGTTAAAGTTTAAAATCTCTCCAAATCGTCACAAAATTTTAATGGAAATACCGGGCAATTTTGAAAAGCCATTGATTTTGTGTTTTTCGTTTTTTAACATAATCTTAATATTTAAATAAATTATTTTATTGGTAGGGCTCGTGTTATTTTTACTTATTTAAGCTTGAGCTTTCAATCCCAATTCGGGATCATTGTCAAAAGCATAATAAAAATATATTTCCAAAATAGTTTCTTTTTGTATAAAAATTCCATACACCGATTTTTCAACCGATTTTTCAAGGAATCGCACAGCCAAAGATAATTTTTCGAAAACAAATTTTCCTGGCTAAAGCATTTTCATGTAGAAAGGTTGTATAATTGAATAAAAAAAAATATGTTTGAGACAAGTATATAAATATATAATACGAATTTCCCAATATAAGCATAATCTTCGATAATATTAATCGAATTTGTACTTGATTTAATACGTAACATTTCCAAAATCGATCTTTTCCTAAAATTGGCTTGTTTATCGAGAATTTTTACCAGCAGTTTGACACCTGAATGTGGGACATTTTTAATCGCTTTATTGGCATTGCCGTCCACCCATGGTGATTTCCTGTTTTTTAGTTTAGCGATAATCCCTCTTACATCTTCGCCACTAGTGTATTCTATATTCTCAGTTCTAATTTTCAAAGACCTGTCTAATTTCTTGATCTGGATCAGTGGGTTTCCTATACATAACACTAAAGTAATCCGCCAACTTGCACGCGAATTAGCCGGAATCAATGATTGACCCGTCTGTATCTGCCAGAGTTATGGTTCTCTCCTTCGACCGGCCCTTAACCCTTTTTATTTTCTTATATAAATTTACTCTATCCGGGCTAAGATTACTTAACTTTTTCGTGAATACCGACTGAAGTTGATTTGAAATTGGTGCATGGATGTTCCTTGTATGTAATTCGGTTAATTAATGTGTTCGTGAACAATTGTGGCATTTTCTTATGCAAATTTGGAAGTCTGTTACGTATCTTAATTAAGGAGATAATCTCCTCTGGTAACTGTCTGGATTAAAATGTGACTGTATCAAAACACTTTCGTCTATTTTCACACTGGACTCAATAGGAACTTCTACCTTATTTTTAATTTTGTTGTGTATAACATGTGCGTACACCAGCCAGCTTGCATTTGTGAAGTCCAGCCCTTGTTTTAGACAACATCACCATCTAGGTTGATTTTCCTCGTGGCCACTAGGTTTATAATCGCATTACACCTCGTATGATTTATGCGCCGGCACAGTTTCATAGAGCGTGGTGTGCCTCCAGTTCTCTTAGTGTATTAGTCCGATAAATAATATAGTAGGGAATGACCATTGAGTGCCTATTTCTTCTCAATAGCAGTGAAAGTTCGTGCCAGACTTACACGGAAAAAAATAAAGTGGTCCTCAGCTAAGAAAACGGATTTTTAATTCAAGAAAATGTACTTTTTCTTGATTTAAAAGCTAATTTTCTTATTTCTTTCGAGTTTTTATTCATTTCAAGAAACACAATTCTTACATGAAGAAAAACTCGATAGAAATAATTAAATTAGCTTTTAAATCAAGAAAAAGTACATTTTCTTGAATTAAAATGTACATTTTCTTGAATTAAAAGTTCGTTTTCTTAGCTGAGGACCAGTTTATTTTTTTCCGTGTACTGGGCTGTTGCAATTTATCGATAGGATTTTCATTTTAAAAACTGGAATATGAATTAAGATACGCTTTTCTGCATTTCTCTATCTGGGACTTTTTTGTAGATTAAGCATGAACTGTGAAATATTTTTTTCTTAGTGTGAAAAGATCAACATCTTACCTTATCCTGACCGCTTTTAGATACTCGAATGCCTGATGCTACCTCAACAGAACTAACGCTTTTACTAACATAGCTTGAGTTAAAGAGCTTTGGATGACTCTTTTTAATTCATATTTGGTTTTGGACTTATCAAGATACTCCTGTCGTTTGGTGCAGCTGTTATAGCGGTTATAATTGCATAGCTGTTATAATTGCATAAGTCTCTGAAACATAATGTTATTTTCAATTCATGAATATAATTCGCTAAGTCAGTGCGCTCTGCTTGATACTTAAGGTATCAAGTGCGAATTGTATTTTTGTAGTTTGGTCGTAGCAACGATATACTTAGTAAGGTAAAATACAGAGAGGTTTTATTTTCGTCCATTCTCGCGCTTGTGTCAAAAATTGAAAATATGGCTGAACTTTGTGCCCACTAAAGAAATGTTTGTTTGTGTTTATTTTGTAAAATATTGAATTTTGAGAAATAAATTCTTTATAAATTTGTAAACTATGCGTTGTTCTATTTTTGGATGTAATACAAAAACTTTATGCAAACAGTGGATACTTTTGTGTCGAAGAAGCGATAAATTTAACGTTAAAACGTCTCGAGTTTACTCAAAACATTTTGAACCTGAGGATTTTTCGCTGAATCCATTATTGAGCAGTTCGGGCTAAAATTAAAAGCACAGCTTAAACGAGACGCCGTTCCATCGCGGTTATTAAACTTAGAAAAACGTAAATTTTGTCATTAGTCTTCATGTCAACTTTTTCCATAATGTTTAAAACACATCGTAATATTACCGGATAAACTCCGATTTTTTGGCACCATTTTTTAAGAGTAGGTAATTACAGCAGGAAACGGATACTTTCTTTTCAAAAGCAATCGATATGCTCGTGGCCCCGCCGCATGTACTGCAATGGCACAGGCAATGTCATCCACTGTTCATTTGCTACGTTTTTCAAGACATGCCAATTTGTTGATCTGTCCTTTGGTGAATATATGACCGATGGATTCTATAACTTTATTTTGTTTAAAGCATTGTTGTTTTAAAGAAACTATCTCTGAATTAGAAAGGATAATTCCTACGGTTTGTGTACTGTTATCGACGGCACAAGGCCCTTCTTCTAAACATCTAGGTTGTTCGGTACACCGGATAATTGATGAACATTGGCACGAATTGGAAACAGTTTGTGTCGTTGGCAATGGTTCAGTATACGTTGTTTCAACCTCCATATTAATTACCACAGATTGGCTAGACAAGCTGTTTGTTACATCAGTATGATCGACAAGTTTTTGTTCTGTTGATGTATCGTTAACAGAACCATCCTATGTTGTTTTGGTTACAGTTGCGCTGTTTAAGGAAATGCACAAATAAAATATTTATTGACGATGATTGAGTTCTATAAATATCATATGTGGCCAATATTACATAAAAAATTTAATAAATGCCTCCTGAAGTATATCTGCCTGTGAACGAAAGGTTAAAGAAATATTTTTCTATTCACGAATGTACTTCAGAATAAAAACTTTAAATAATGACATGGTGAAAAACAGCAGGAAAAGAAAAAGGAAATTTAAATTTAATAAAATAATTTTATAATAAAAAACTATTGTAATTGAAAATTTTGTTTATTTAGAAATAAATCATTTACTCAAATTCATATCCACCTACTTTATCTTCATATATAAGATTAAAAGTGGGTCACAATCACAAAGTTCCGTCATCTTGAAATTTGTTGTGTAAAAAAATTTGACATATGCGCAATATATTACCTTAATAAGTATATCGTGGGTCGTAGCTACCTGATGAGTAGACCGAACTTTTCAGTACGAAACCAAACTACCACATAGAGAACTCGAGGAGGGTACTCACTTGCACTTCTCATTTTTGAGAGTCAATACATTTGTATTGACTCTGGGGTAAAGTAAAGGTGAGGGGGTAATGACCTAATGACTAATGATATTTCTACTTTTTTCCAGTAAATATGTATATTATAATGAAGTGATTGGCATTTTTATGATTTGCCAAATCGAAAATACTGTGAATGTCATTACTACTAATATATTGTCTATAATAAAGCCGAAAAATCAATTTGGTATTTTTAACTAAATTTCCTATGACCTGCACGCTGCACCATTAAACATTGCAATCACACAAAAATATACTGGGGAAAATACCAATTTTATGACAATAAATACTAACTTGAATCTTGAAATGCATATTTTCCTTTACTAAAGAGGAAGCGCTTATTACTAAAATAGTTTTCGGTTTCTAAAAACAATAGTACATTTTACTATTTTTATGGTAACAACTTGTATTCGCATCTCTTTAAATTAATTATTTGTTATAGTGCAATGCTTTCCTATATTAGTCCATAATCCTGTGGGCTCCTATAAATTATTGGAATGTCTCCTATAATTTTTTTTCCGTGTTGTATATAAAAACTCTGCATAAAACAATCAAACATTTTTGTACTAAAAACCAATTTTTCGTGGAAACGCACAATGTAGGCAGATTTTTCAAACAAATTTAATCCATTTAAATATAGTTCAAACGGAAAAATCTACCTCGTACAACTTGAGAAAATATCGTGTGAAGGTTCTTTTTGTAATGCAAGCCAATTTTATACGGAGTAGCTCGAGAAGAGATCTATAAAAATAATTCCGTTGGTTGACACATTTAAAAAAAAAATAAAATAAAAATGCCACCAATTTGTTTGAAATGTAATTTCTTTCTCCACGCTTATCTTGCAGTTGCTGGATGTACGGTTAATATTCACAATTGCATATAATTTGTATTGACAAGTCGTTAAACATCGATAAACTATCATAACAACTTGTATTCAATCATCATGTCGTAATTTGATTAAATAAAGTGTTACACGTTACCTAATCAATACGATCAAGAATAAAAAACATCTTTACAAATGAATAATAAGAACTACATATACTACTATTTATGATGCCTGGAGAGCAAATTTTGTAGGACTAAAGAATAAAATATTCTAAATACATGGTAATTCAATTAAGTAAATCAAATCGACACAAAACAACAATTTTTCACCAAATAATAATAAAATGAAAATTATTTATTACATTTCATAATAAAATAAAAAAAAAATATAAAAAGTATGATAAAATAAACTGTACATTTTTGTCTTGCAATTATATTATTCTTCCTACCATTTCTATATTTCTTCAGTTCACTTGTTACTTCTTTTAAGCAAACATCTTACAAGAAAAAAAAAAAAAAAAAAATTTAACAAGTTACATTTTTTATAATAAAAAGTAACTCAGTTACAAGAAGTGCACGGTTTTGTTAACAACGTACAAACAATAATAAAGTTTTTGGTTAATCCAATTCGTTCTTTTATTTTATATGATTGTTTCTATATATAATGTGATCTTTAAAAATATTGATTAAAGAAAGAATTTGTTTTTGTGATTTGGTGGATTTAATAAAACAAGAAAAAAGAATAAATTACATAAACATAAAATAAATTGATTTTTTAAAAAATAAAAACTTTAGAATTGATTTTTTTTTTTTGACAAAAAACCGTTAAAATTTTATAATTTTAATACTGTGGAAATTAAGAATTGGAAATAATAAGAAAAAAATACAAAATAAAAATTAAGAAAAGAGAAAGGCTTGTAATTTAATTTTTTTTTGTGCTTATAGTGAATTATTAAAATAAATTTAGATCATCTCTAATCACGTTCTACCAGTCAGTAAATTACATAAAATCGATAAAACGAATTATGATTTGGAAGTTGATAAAAATCAATCAATGGAAATTGATTACATTGATGGTAAGTCAATAATTTTTTTATTTTTTTATTGATTTGGAAGTGAAGTATTGTAATGAATATGACGTTAAATTAAACATTTTAACTGGGAATTGAATTGGTTTTTGTGAAGCCATTTTAAAATTTGATATTTTGACCCGTGACCAAAAATTTTAATTTTTATATGTCTGTTATTTGGAAGTGTTGGATGTTATATTTATAAGTGGTTCATTTAATGTTGGAAATTTAGAAAATTATTTTGTTTAATTATCTAAACTAAAGTTTAGGTTTTTAGAATTTTCTAATTAAATAGCTTTTGAGCAATTTATTAACTTTAAGAATCGTAACTTATAATTTTCAATATTTATATTTGTAACAACTTTCAAAGAAAATAAAAGTTTGAGTTTTTCGTCGAAAGCTACCACAGACTCTCAAGTGGTTAACCAGACCGCATTTTTGTAACCGGATAGGTTTCAGGGGATCGGAGGGATTTTTTTCTGGACCACAGGAGAGCTTGAGAATGCGGTATGAATGAATGAAAAAAAACATCAACGTATTGAGCTTCAGCATCACCGGTTCATCTTTGGACCAAATTCAATTTACCACTCCCCCATCTCCTCTCGATTTTTGCAAAAAAAAATTTTTTTTTATTTGTTTATTATTTTTATTTATGTTCTGTATAGTAATCCTAATTGGCAATTATCCAATTTACATACAGGTAACTTAATTTAAATTATATTCTGTGATATAAGACTTTCTAATGTGTACTTAAATTTATTTCTCTTTTCAACTTGTGATCGCCACATATTTTAGTGGTGATAATTATATATTCTAATTAAAACTACCCTAAAAAAAATTCGTAAAAATATTAAATTATAATTTTGCTAAGCCGCTTAGCAAATATTATTCATGTATATTATTTGCCGCTTAGCAAATATCATTCATGTATATTATTCATTAGTGCTACTTAGGCTTAGGATTTTTAGGTTCTAAAAAATCAAAAATATGTACCTAAAATAAAATGAAAAATTTGTGGCTAAATTTTTAAAAGAAATCCAAAACTAGAACTTATCATAAGAGGATTTAGTTTGTGTTGAATTTCCATTTAACGATAATCAGTAAAAGGGCTAAAATTTCCCATATCACTGTTCTTTAAAATTCTGAACTATTCTCTGACGAAGTTTAAATTGATCAATTAAGCTGTTATTTCCTTCATTTATATTGAAATTGCACATTGAGTCTAAGAGACTCAACGCATGCTTTTATTTTGTTTTTTTGAAAATGGGCCGGTTAGGCTTACATTCGGTACGATTAAAATAGTATTAGAAGGTGATTCTGGATCTTAAATAATAAGTATTGGAATACACAAAGCTCAATTTTCTTAAAAATTTATTTTTCGGTTATTTTTTAGCTAATAAACTTAAAATGAGTCTGCGAGACTCAACCTATGTTGATTAGGGTTAAACGATCCAGGTCGATCTATCTGAGGCTGGCTTTATTTATGTTTCAATAGCATTGGAAATACTGTAAAAATGACAGGCGGTATAAAATATTTTAAATGTAACACTCAATAATAAAAGCAATTTTACATTCGTATTACGACAGGTTAGGTCAAGCCAAATCGCCTGTAAATTTATTTTATTACTTAAATATGTGTAAAATACATGTTATAAAAAATTAAAACTATGTATATACATCCCTTTGCACTGCGTATGTTTTACTGCAACTTTAAACCTTAAAACCCTTATCCCTTTAAATATCAAAAATTGCATACACATGACATCGGTATTTTCACTATTTCACTTAAATTTTATTTTTAAAAACACTTTTTGACGGATTCACCGGCTGCAGCCAACCGTGCCAATTCTGCAATAACTAGTATTACTAACAGTTAATAATTCTTCTTTTATTACCGACCAAATTGGATTGCAAGTAAATGTGATAAATAAATCAGTCTAGCCTTAAAAGATGATAAACGTTGAAGGCTATATGTAACATACTGCGCAGCTATTTTGTGCACATCTGTGGCGAAATAAATTTTGTTGTAAAATTATAATGTGTAATAATAATAAATCTAAAACCCGTATATACATAATTATATAACCTCTTAGGAAATTATAATCTTCTGTTTTTCTGTTTGGAACATCCATCAGAATGATTTATTATTCATCAATCATCTGTTCAGGAACTTTGTGTTGCCCCAACCATTATTTGAAACAGCATAATAAATTGCCTATTAAATTGAATAAAACTTGTTTGGAGCGGATTTAAACCTTGATCAAATTCCAAAAATAAGATGAAACTGTTTGATTTCCATCCTGTAAATTTATCAAAATTAGAACTATGAAAAACGGAAAGATTCAACACAACAAATGGAGGCATAGACAATAGACACTAGACATAGAAGTACACAGTGGACATAACCCAACATTTTTGCGATATTCTTAATCTCTTAACAACATATTTGTTTGGCCGTTAAAGACGATACAACAAGAATAAAACATATATTTTTACTCGAAGGAATGAAGTAGTTTGACAAACGGGATGCATATATTATGTTTTGTGAAACGATCTGTGCGGTTTAAAATTGATAAAATACAAAAATAAAAGCATCTTGAACGTCTGTAATATTCAGGAAGATCTAAAGTATCCAGTAAAATTATTTTTCAAATCCGGTTAGATCCGACCAAATTGTCTAAAATTACCTCAGTATTATAAGGGTTCATTTAACGAAAATTAATGTAGTTTACCTCTATTTTAATTGTCTTTGTTAACGTAACCAAGCACCATTAAACAGTTTTAGAAATCAAAATTTATGTCTTTCTGGTTGTAAATAGGGAACCTTCATTTTATTGTACCGCATCTTGCGATGCTGAAAAATATTAAGTTTAACTACCTAAGCTGTTTTGCAATTTCTTTTGTAACTGAATCTACTTCATTTTCGCAACGCTTTTTGTAATAAAATTTAGTATTTATACTATTTTTGATGGTAAAGCTCTTCATTCAGAAGAGTTTTACTGGTTGCTTACATTTTAGATTATATGCGGATCTAGATTATATAGTAAACTTTACTTTAACTGGAAAAAAATTTGTGCACACCTTAAACTTTGGTTATAGGTACAAAATAGGCCAAAGTTCCCGAAACAAAAAAGTGGGGGTGTAAAAATCGTAATCTTTTCTTCTTGTTGGTATTACAATTGTTTTATTATTTGGATTTGTTAGGAACCTCAAATATCAGCAATAACCGGTCCCCAAGTTATGGCTAATTTAGCATTCTAACGATTTTGCACAATACAACAAAAAAAAAATTTTCCTAAACTAATTATAATTTGAATTAAAATCTAAAATTTAAGTTATTGAAATGGAGAATTCTACATTTACACCAGTTTTTCATTATTCAGTTAATCGGCATTCTATGTAGTGTGTATCAAGGTCCGATTAACAAGCACAATCGTTCATCATTTCCCTGTTGATAGATCAAAGCTTCTGTTGGTTAAATTTACACAAGTCAAAATCAATTTACCATAAATGATTCTGGACGTTTATTTTAAAATAATAATATTGGGGCAAGTATTAAAAATTTCGATTCACTTCACATTACAGTAAAGTTATCCCATAAAATGAAGATTACCCAAATTAGCCATTTCACATTCCTTATAACCTAATCAAATTTTGGAATTCATAAGGATTTTCAAGAATTTTCAAGGTTTAGTGAAGAACGTAGAACTATTAATTTGGTTGTCTGACCATTATCTACATATTTAAAATTTTAGTTTTGTGCACATTTGAAATTTCTTTCTGGTAATTTAGAAGTTACCTTAGGTTGACTATTTGTTTCTTATACAAATAAAGTTGAAAACAAGTAGCTTAATGACAATTTTATTTGTATAGACATTTTTATTGTGACAAAGACGAGCAATTCGTAATTCATTCATTATTATGAATATAAGATTTCTTTGTAATCTCATACACGTTCTTGGACTCATATCTGTGATACATATTTAAGGGTAAGAAGCATTTTTAAAATCAACTAATTTGGGAAAATTTCAAAAATATCCCTTTAATTTAGGATAAAAAAAAAATCTGAACCGTTTACCGTTATTTTGAATTACATCTTTTTAATTTTTAAAGGTCAAGAGGCAAAATTGTCACCAGTTTTGACCCCGCCAGAGAAAATCCTGCTATAAGTGTTCGCCAGGCACTTTTAAAATTCACTCCACTTTAATGCACTCCTCGTGAACAAGGTAATAAAAGCTTTTCTAATTTTCATTACTGATATCTTATCCGCGACTCACAATCCAATACAATGCTATTTCCCACTTTAAATTTAACCTTTTACACTTCAAATTCAACCTTTTGCAAATTATATTTTTGAAAACAAATTTTATTTCTTTATAACCGCGTTTAATCCCAGAATTAATTTATTTTCGAAATATAGTATTACATAAATCATTCAAATTTTCACTGCGTGGCACAATTTTTGAAAGCATACGCAATTTCAACTTTGAATCGTAGTATCGTGCTCACATTAGACCGTTTGCAATTTCCGCATTACCAGAGTTCCCCTCAAGTTCGGCAAAATCAATTTCTGAAGGCAAAACATACAAATAATATAATATTGGTAGAGGTAAATAGACTCCACTTCCTCGAATATTACTTCCGTATTTCTGGATCATCAAAGTCTTCGGCAAGTGTTAGCGTCCTTTTCCTGAAAAAGATTAAACCCACATTAAATCCCCTGTGATGATTGTTTAGCCGCCAATGTCTAGCCGCCAAATTTACGCAAATTTAGACGTTTTCTGTTTCATTAACACAAAATATGTATCGTATTTAGTTAGGAGTCAGCAGGTCTCGTTATTTATACAGGCGTATAAATAACAGAGCCCTGCACAATAAAAAAGTGTTAAATATTTTTTTTTTTTGGTTGAACAGACATATTCGAAGTAATTTTATATGCTGGATCTGAATCTGGCCACAGAATTACCCTATGTTTTTTGGAAATTCTAACCTAAAAGTGTCAAAAAGATAGGCCAGTATTTAGCGTACCAAAATCTATGGAAAACTATATAGTAAGCAATAAAACAATTTAAAAAAAATGTTTTGTACGAGTATTAACAAGCTCTCTTGTATTCCTTCTCATTTTATAACTAACTGATCTGTAGATTTTTATATTTCTAATGTTTTTATAGTCGTAGATTTTGGTACTCCAAATAGGATCCCGTTCTAAGATTTGCCCTAATTCTCTTTGGTATTGAGATATTTCAAAGTGCAAAAGTACCAAAACACGCTTTTTGACACTTTTAGGTTAGAATATCTCAAAAACTGAGCAAAAAATTATTTCGGATACGAGTGCTCATCACGAAAAAAAAATCATGCAGGTGTAATTATTGCCCATCTTGGTTTCACTGAAAAATGTAACTGCTATATGTACATGGTTCTTAACGCACCACTATAATGTTGTTTCAGTTACATAATAATATTCGTACGTTGTAATTCTTTTAAAAATCCAATTAATAATTTCAATTATATATAGGATTTACATTTCAAATTAATCCATTTAAATTTCAGTTTTCGAAACTTTTCCAAATCAATTTTCCAATACTTTTCCAAAATAAAATAAAACCATTTTAAAATCAAAAGAAACTTAAAAATGATCAAATTGATTTTGTTTCAATGCAGAGCACTTATGGCAGTTTCATCAACATATTTGCGTTATAATTTTTGCAATCGTTTTGAATTACTGTTTGTAACGCGTCGTTTATCACGTTTACCATATCTTGATGGCCGATATTTTTCCCGCAGAAATGATTTAAATTTTGCCCTTTAACACTGAGTTTGCAACAATATTATGATGTATTACACCTGCCATAGGAATAATAACATTTAAACTTGTTCCTTTACGTAACCTAGTCGCCTGGGACGCAGGAGTCATGGATATTGCGAATGTAGGTTCTGCTCAACTTGTATTTCTGTCACCAGCATTCAGATCGCCCATCATGTACATTCAGCAAATTTTTTCGAAAGTAACACAAAACATAAAATATGTTTTTAGAAAAAGTAATAAGTAATTATTTGTATGGTACAAGACCACATCTTGAACCCTACCAATAATTCCTTCCAAGTGAATTTAGCTGGTCGAAGAATTATGATTATGAGCAAAAATATCGGCCATCTGGATATCGTAAACATGATAAACGAAGCGTTACAAATAGTAACTCTCAAAACGACTGCAAAAATTATAACCCAAATATGATGATTGATGGGCAGCCCCTGTGTCGAAACAAAACCAATTTTTTGTTAGTGTCTTTTGAATTTTTAATTATTTACAAACATGTTATACTTGTTGTATTGTTTTTGAATATGTATGGATGTCAATATTTTTCGTTTATTTTGCAATTAATACTTTAATATAAACTTATGAGGCATTGGTCGAATGTTCCTAGAATAATGTTGCTGTTGTATTGCTAAATAAAATGCGTTTTGATTTATTCCGGTACAAAATCAGTTTTTCCGAATATAGAAATTGTGTTTCACTCAATAATTAATCAATAATTGTATCACCTAGAATACCTCTTCACAAAACTGTACTCGCCTAAACAAACATTAAAACCTCACTAAAAGAAGCGTTTCCGCCTCATTATACGGTAAAGGTGTACCGCTTATAAAAAACGATTAAA
This sequence comes from Tipula helvola, assembly GCA_963556165.1. NCBI lineage: Eukaryota > Metazoa > Arthropoda > Insecta > Diptera > Tipulidae > Tipula > Tipula helvola. The sequence goes on from OY744482.1 coordinate 109,252,764, forward strand.
ACTATTTATTTCCCAGCAATCTATTTACCATCAGCAAAGATGTACTCTTCTAAAAATATTAAACTATTTTTAACAAAAAATCCCACCTAATATTTCAGTGAGATTAGTTTCACTCAAAACTCAGTCAATCATTTTTAGGTTTAACCCTCTAATCCTTTTAATTTACGGAATATTTTAATTTACAAAATGTTGGATTACGGAATAAAATGTAGTACTAAGTAAAAATTCAAAGGGCGTATAAAATAATATGATTTATGAAATTTTTCGTCTTATCAGAAGTTTGTAATTAATAAATAAATATTATTTGACGTAGTTTTATTATCTAAACCTGTACACGGTAGATTCGTATATAAACATGGGAGGCATCATAAAATCTGGACGGTAATGTCTGGCGGTTATCGTTTTTCGTCATTCTAGTTATCAATTTTTAATAAATTTATCCTTTTATTAAAAAATTCATATCAAATTATTTCTACCGTCTACATGTCAAATGACCAAGTTCTGACGGAAAGTTACCGGTTAAACGATTTTCATGTTGACAATTTGATGGTAAATATTCCAATTCCGTTAAAATGCGAACGGTCACGGATTTCATGATATCGCTCCTGTGGTGACATGTTGTACCATCACTTTCGATCCGTTTTCGATAGTGTTTTGTCTCTGGTAAAAAGAACAAAATTTTCTTAGGGCCTGTTTGATAATCGTACGGTGCTGTGCAGTGCATAATTATGGTTTTTCTAAAATTATCTCACCTTGCTCGAATAAACCAGCATCCAAATTTTGTTTTGCGATATTTTATCGACGTGAAGAAGAGGCTGAGATCGCATTAGAAAAATCATAATGAAAAAAGGAAATAAAGTACAATTTTGTTCTTGTACAAAAGACAAAATACTATCGAAAACGAATCGAAAGAGATGATACAACATGTCACTCCTGGTCTAGGTGTACCTACTCATTTATTAGCATCTAACAACAATGAAAAATAACGGAATTACTTTTATCTTTTGCAAATAACGAAAGATGCTGTATGTGATCATTTTTGAAAAACGTGGGAAAAAGGACCGTGTAAAAACAGAGTTAGGTGCACTTATTTGTTTTTAACAAGCCTGAGCAAGAAAGTTAACCAACTTTTCCATATAACGTACCGTGAAATTTTTGATTTTTAAAATTGACACAAAGCTTATACTGTCGGAGTCAAAAGTCACTACCTAGGTAGTTGAATTATTGGAACTGACGATGGAGGAAATATTCCGAAACTAGTCTTGCATATTAAATTTATTATATTGTTACGTTTAAGAAAATAATTTTACTTGCCTTTTTAAAATAAACATTTTTAACATGTAAAAAAGTTTTTTATCATTTTTAAATTAAAAAAATTTTTGTGTTTGTATTTTAAAGAAAATTTTTTAAAATGTGAAGCTAAAATAAAAAATACTAAAAATTAAACTATTGCTGTTTATTTTGATCATAAATGTTGTTAGTATAATTTGTGATAAATTAGTTAGCAGAGGACAAAACAATTTTAATCTACATGTTGATTGGATTCTTGTTTCTCAGGAAGCCTTGCCCGCTTAATCAGGTATTCACATTAAAGTTACTTCAGTTATTCTAAGTAGCCAGCCATTAACTTCCTCACTCCGACTGCTCAGGTGCTTCTGAATGCGACAATAACCTTAGTTTATGACCTGTCAATTATTTAGTTACTGCCTTATAATCAGCCTGTTAATATCCCCTACCATCGATTGCACTACGGGTTTCCCTTCATAATCTTGATTTATTATTATCAACCATCGCATCACCTTCTTCAGGTCTTCCCATCACAGAATAATAAATATAAAGTGTCTCTCCTTGAACGTCAAGGAAATAGAACACGAGAAAATTCCAGTGTTTACATTCTTCGTGATTCCTGAAGTGAAGTTTGCAATCCTCTGATTACTGGAACTGTAATGAGGAAGTACAAATTCAATTGTTCTAGTACAAATATAAATTTAACATTGGTAATCTAGATGACTTATATAATTATTAATTTAATACTGTTTAACAAAACATCAGTGTTTTCCCAATAACACTGCTCATATTTTGTTCTACCCAAATGTAATTAATGCTCAAACCAATTGCTACATTACACTAAATATCCGTGTCAGTCACTTCAAAACGAAATGACCAACCATATACACTCTTCTGCTTCTTCCGCTGGCGCTACATCCCATGAAGGGATTTGGCCGCCTCAACGATGCTTCTCCAAATAATTCGATCCGCCACAAGAGAACGCCAGACACGATGACCGAGTGTGTATCAGGTGTAGGTCCCTTTCAACGTCGTCCATCCATCGGGTAGGCCGACTCCAAGGCCTGTTTGGTGGTCCGATTTTGTGAACGAAGTACGTGTCCAAGCATTTGTTTACAATAGACTTTAATTGAATTTTTCACAAATTAATTTTCTGTACTATCCGAAACAATTTCAGATCGAAAAAGAGCAATCGGTGATTTTCGGATATAAAACGCAAAAATTGAATCGATTCGAGAAATAAAAACGCGAAAGGCCTTTCTCTGGTCTCTCCGATGCAACAAAACACTCCAATAGTCGCCGAGTACACGTTTAAAATGTTTAAAATGTACTTACCCTTTTATTTTTTCCATTTATTATTTATAATTTGATTAATTTTAGGTTTAACGTTCTGTTAAAGAGACACCACGTACTTGGGCCATAAAATCGTTTTCAAGAATTGTATTTTCAAAGTTAATCCATAAAACACCCGCATGATCAACCATATTTCGCTTTAGATTGAGCAGCAGAAATCGATACTGCAGCAACCCTCCACTGGGACCAGTTGAATACCGCTAATCCACTCCTATACCATTAAATAAAATACATATCAGACATCACATATCACGGGTGCGATTATGTAAGCAGTACGAGTTTTGAGTTATCAGAATTTTCGACAATGGGATTATGTGGCAGAATTTTTTTTTATTAATTTCTAACATGAATTGTAATTAAAAATATTTAAAAGGCTAAATGACATGTCTCTATAACCATTTAACATTAATTTATATAATTAGACGTTCTTATAATTAATTATAAATTTTAATAAAATTAAATTAAATTCTTGAGGAAAAATAAATTTGAACAAAAAACCACAACTGTTTGACTCGAAAGGCATGGCCAACCGCATGACCGCCCATGATCATCATTCATCATGTTTATTTATATATTAAAGAAGAAAATATAGACTTAGAAGTGCACAATTACCGATACTTGCGAATTGGATTTTACAGCAAAACTTCAAGTCTCCCGTCATGTAGGCATCGAAAAAATTACATTTAAAGGCAAGGCTCCATGAAAGCCAACACGAACGATTTTGTTACAACGTTTTTACAAGTTTTACTTCTATTGTTATATTTTTTAAACTGTGGCTAATTAAAAATTTTAACGGAACATGTAAACTTTAATTTTCGATTTACAGTTCGTAGCAAATTATTTTATTTTTCTTGAAACAAGTAATTTTTTCTTTTCATCGTACGATATGACGATTCCGAGAAAAAAAATCGTTCAACCGGAAAACGAACTCATCTTCCAGTACGACGATTTTTTTTTCAGGGTATACATAAAGCGTATTTCCTTGACAAATTTAGAACAACAATTGCATAGGATAATTCCCGCAAGAATAACGTTAACCCAAAAAAATATTGGGTTTAATTAAACCCAATGCTAATTTTTGGTTATGATATCTGCCAACAGATCATAATACATAGTAAATTTATATTTTATTTCGCAAAGTTGGCTTTTGTCAATTAAATTAAATTTGCTATTTTCTTGGGAAAAACATAAACGAAAATAATTCGTATTCAATTTTGGTCAACAAAATACGCTTATAGCCACAAAAGTCAAAACCTCACTTGAAAAATTTTATTTTTGTTGGTCGCGTACGCATAGAATTTCGAAACGATTTTTTCGTCCATGTAGCCAGGATCACGAAAAACCGATTCGAATCGTACGTTTTGTCGTATCATGGAGCCTTGCCTTAAGGCAATGATACGGCAAAACGTACGATTCGAATCGGTTTTTCGTGATCCTGGCTACATGGACGAAAACATCGTTTCAAAATTTTACGCGTACACACCAACAAAAATAAAATTTTTCAAATGAGGCTTTGACTTTTGTGGCTATGTATACCACGAAAAAAAAATCGTCGTATTGGAAAATGAGTTCGTTTCCAGATGAACGATTTTTTTTAAATTTTTTTTCTCGAAGTCGTCATATCGTACGACGAAAAGGAAAAATTACTTGTTTCAATTAAAATAAAATAATTTGCTACGAACTGTAGTTTGAAAATTAAAATTTACATGTTCCGTTAAAATTTTTAATTAACCACAACTTAAAAAATGTAACAATAGAAATACAAATTGTAAAAACGTTCTAACGAAATCGTTCGTGTTTGCTTTCATGGAGCCTTGCCTTTAAACTAACACATTGCTATGCAATTTTGAATATATCAAATGCGTTCGTTCAGCTCTCAATTCGTTGATTGGTCGTTGTCTACACACGGTCAAACTTACCATCCGATTTTGACAATATTTTATAATTTGTTTATGGTTTTGCACTACGAAATTATGCACGATTAAACTTATTTTTCTAATGTTGTAGCTTTGAAATTTAACAGAATATCGTCCGACAAGCGACAACACTATAATGCCATCCGATTTGGTTCGATGGTTGGTCGGGCGGTTGGATGGAATTTACATCCGAACAGCCGATTTAATTTTGTCGGACCGACATGCATACACACTATCCGATTTTACATCCAGTCCAAGCAAGATTCATCCTTTTAAGCACCCTTTTACATATAACAGGAACAAATTTGAATTAAGGATTGGAAAGGAATGTTAGTATTAGAGACTCGATTCTGCCTGTTTCAGTCACCTATGCAGTCGATAGTTAGTAAATTTATTAGTAATTTTTCACAAGACAATACAATCTCCTAAATATAGCGTTTGCCATTAGAGCCGCAACTTCTAAAAAGCGATGAGGAATTTAATTAATTAGTAATATTTTTTTTTTTGTGTCTCTACTATTTTTTCTACCGGTGGTTGGGGGGGGGGGGGGGGCGATATTTTAACCCATCTTCATCATCAAGCTTTCATGCGGTCTCTCAAATTTCTGTTAACTATACCAAATGTTACTTGACGTCCTTGTGGTAGTTCTTGCATCTCTTCTTTCTTTATAAATTAAATTAAATATAAAAATACACTTTAAATCCCAAGTGGTTTTTCGACCTTATGGTATTTTGACGGCATTTTTGGAAAATGTTTAGCCAAATGTATCCGAATTTTAAATTTTTTTTGATAACCTAATATTTCATTTTTTCATTTTCTTATTACTAAAATATTTACTAAATATGTATGTACTAAGCATACCAAAAATGGTTGTCCGCCGTAGTTCCATGGTGTTGTACATTCAAATATGTTCAGAGCACCCCATTCCAAAATTCTTTTCAAAATGTAATTATTAATTTAAATAAGGACTACTTTGGAATCAAACGGGTTCGGATTCTAGTGAAGTACTCATAAAAAATGCGGGTATTAGCAAAACTGCTACTAAAAACAGAGTTATCCAAAAATTTAACATTCTTATTTGATTATTTTTGTAATTAATTCAACATTTATTTAACAATATTTTTATTAGCATTCCATTATTGACAGTTTCCAAAAGAAATTAAATAAATGTTGTTAACATCGTTTTAACATATTTGCTATCAATAAGTTTTTTTAATTTTTCGGTGTAAAGGAGGCTTAAGGCAAAGATCAACCAAAACTAATAGTCCAATCAATTCTGTGTAGAATTTTAAATAAATTAAACAAATGAACGAATCAACATAAAGCAATTGCCATACAGCTATTTTTAGCGCGATGCGATTTTTTTTTCAAATTGTTCAGCAATTAAAATAAATTTAATAGTAAATTTATATGACGAAACTATAAAATTCAATTGAAATCTCTAAAATCTTTTATTAGTTTTTCTTTTTTTGAAAATTTACGTTTACTATTAAATTTATTTTAATTGCTGGAAAAATTGAAAATAAAAATAAGCTGGCATCGTGCTAAAAAGTAGCTACGGTAATGCTTTAATAAAACATTTTAACGATAAAACAGAATATTATGAACACAGTTTGAAGAAAAAATACTGTATGAGTTAGATAGGACCAAAACATCATTAAAAAATATTACACAAACGTCGTTTCGTAGATCTCATAAATATTTTAGATTGATGTGGAGCTTATGCCTCTAATCATAAAATGTAAATTCGCTCTATAACGCTCTATATAAAATTTCCGATTAGTACTAGAGATTAGAGTCTATAAACGTAAAATATGCTCTATAAGTTTATAGCGACAAATTTGTTGACGTAAACCTACGTATCGTCTCTTTAGAAATGAAGTAGCGTATACGAAAAATCATTGTTTTGCAAAAATTCTGATTTAAAGTTTGTTTAATGATTTTTTATACTACTTCATTACTAAAGGGACGATATGTTAATTTTAAGAGCCCATAACTCGGTAGCGTGGCAATTTTTCGACACGATTTTTTCATGAAGAGGTAGGTACTACCCTCGATACCATCTATTGAACAGCAAGAAGCCAAAATGATTTAGTTTCTATTTTTCGAGATTTTCACTAAACAAATTTTCTTGTGGGATTTCTATGCGTATTCTCATCGAATCGATATTCATATTGCTCGATAGTGGCTGGTATTTTCATATTTTTTGCAAGAAATGTTTTTTATTCAGAATTTTAGGGAAATTTTTTGGAACTGAAAATTAATTCATAACACAATATCTGATGTCATATGACTCCACTTTTGAAATGTTCAGATCGTTGTGCGATTTCTAATCATTCATGTTCATAGTGTATGTTCTACTAAATTTTAAGTTAATAACTTGCAAATGCCCGACAAACTGAAGGCGTGGATGGACATGGAAGTGTAAGTTGATGCTCTACTGAATGAGTATAAATGATGACAATGGCTCATGACTTTCAATGGAAGGACCTTATGCGTGATTGCTCAGAAAGTCAAAAAATGTAATGCAAAGTTCTCATATTTTGCACCATTCATTTTGTGATTCAACGTGGATTTAATTTATGGAAATGGCTCAGGTAAGCGCCTGTAAATAATCTCATTCATTCTTCATTATTCGAGTTTCAATTTCAAACCTGAATGACTAGTTATTTATTTGTTGGCATTTTTTTTACCACAGGCTACTATTTTTCGGACAGTGGCGAAGTTTTTATGGTTTATGAATACCAATTTTTAGTACTCGGTAATTTTTGCTCTATAAACAACTTTTGTAAAGTTACAGCTATAGAATTTTTACATTTTGTGAATAGGGGCATTAGTATCCAAATCAAGTCTCTTCGAATAGAAAATCGACCGTGAAAATTACGTTTATTTTCAAAACCATTTCTGCTTTTATTTTTCCGTTTCGTTGCAAATTATAACTTTTCCCCATATGGAATTAATTACTATGGTGGTTTCAAAAGCGATTATTTGCCTATTAAGTAATAACATTTGACACACTTGATTTTTGTATTTCTTACTTTTATTTATTTGTGTACTGCAATTGTTACGTCAACATTATGCTTACATATTTTAATCTAAGCTGGTTAAACTCTTTTATTTTAAAAATTAAGGTCTTTTTCGCCAAGTACAAAAAAATTTGCTAGTTCAATGCGTAACAAAAGTGATTTACCAAGTTCATTGGACTATGAGTCATTGGATTCTCCGATTGAATTTGATAGTGGTCGGGCGACAAATCCAAAAGTAAATAAAACAAATTGGAAAAGGGAAGTTGCAAAACAAAGTGATATATTGTAGAATATTTCATTTTGTCAGTAGTTAAACTCTGCATTGTAATCATATTCTGGTCAAGTGACAAATAACATTTTTTTGTCACGTACTAAAATTTAACCTTCTGTAAGATGACAATATACTGTTCGTACTAAAATACGTAAGTTGCTTTTTTAAAACGACACAAGAAATAAAATAACAAATTGGAGAAAATTCAAAAATTGTCATCGGTTTTGGCATTTGTGACATTCAAAAACAGAAGTTCAAACAAAAATATGATGAGTAATTTTTGGAGCTTTTTTTTATTATATACAGTTGTGTACATACGGGACATTTTTTTCTCAACTGGACAATCGATATTCTCTCAGAATTGGTTTCACTTTTAACAGTCGTGCGACGGCGTAAAATTTACGGTTTCTCATCTAGTTTTCGAAGCATGTGGGGCTTTCTATAAATTCATTGTGGCGGTCTTAAAATGGCGACTACAAAAAGTTTCTTACGTATTACAATTGATTACTACAATCACTACTACTACTAGAATTACGCAAGGAGCGCAAAAAAATTAATTTAGTACTATTTAAACATTTTTGATGACAATCTCGACTACGACATTTTGACCTTAAAATTATTTACATATTGATTCACCTATTGGATGGCCATAACTCCATGACCTAAAATAATCTGATGGCTTTAAATCCAACTATACAAACCCCTTTTTTGGGGTTCCGGTCAGTTGATCGTAAACAATTTATCGTGTTACAATTGAACGTGAACAATTGATCGTAGACACAATTTATCGTATGAACAATTGATCGTATGGACAATTGATCGTATGGACAATTGATCGTATGGACAATTAATCGTATGGACAATTGATCGTATGGATAATTTAAGTTCTGTAATATGGCCAATTAAGATTTAACTTTGCTGGTTCTTGACCGCTAATGATGAAATTTTACATGGGCGGTGGTCGGGATTCAAAAATGACTTTTGGATAAAGTTCTGGAATGTGGCCAATAAAGGTGGAACTTCGCTGTTTCTTGACCGATTATGATGAAATTTGACATGGGCGGTGGAAATGGGATTCTAAAATGATATCTGGAAATAGTTCTGGAATGTGGCCAATTAAGGTAGAACTTCGCTGTTTCTTGACCGATTATGATGGAATTTGACATGGGCGGTGGAATTATGATTATAAAATGATGTTTGGATAAAGCTCTAGAATATGGCCAATTAATATGTAACTTCGCTGTTTCTTGACCGATTATGATAAAATTTAACATGGACGATATAAATACGGGTGTGAAGTTTGTCCTAAAATTAAATATTTGTCCTAAAAAATGAATTTCCTGTGAATGTCCAAAGAAAGAATTTAGCAAAATCATAGTTCATTCGAAATTTGATATATAAAAATTACAGATTGAGCCCACAAGATGGTAACCTAAGTGCACACATATTTTACAGACAGTTGGAGGTCCTCTCTAGCCAAAAGCATGACAAAGACTTCACTACGGATGGAGGGCAATTTCCCCAATTTAAAAATAATAACAACATTCAAAAATCTTGAACAACTGACTTCAAACGTGATTCGTTCATATATAATAAAGATCGTACCTAAGTGGACATATATTTTTATTAGAAGTGGGTGACCTCTCCTATCTAAAAAATACATATTACTTCTTTCAAAAATCTAGAAGATGAGTGCTTAGGATAGACGTGATGCGTCTATATATGTAAGTTCGCATAAAATTAAATATTAAAAAAAATCTCCGTCTGGCCCAAAGATCGTACCCAAGTCGACATATATATTTAAGGGTAGTGGATGACCCCCTCTTTCTAAAAAAATATTACAACTTGCCAAAATCTAGAATATAGGTGAATTAGGATAGACGTGTTGCGTCCTATATGTAAGTTCGCATAAAATTAAATATTAAAAAATTTCTCGTCTTACCTAAAGATCGTACCCAAGTGGACATATATTTTTAAGGGTAGTGGGTGACACCCTCTTCCTAAAAATATTACAACTTGCCAAAATCTAGGTAAAACAAGAAGTCGCGAATGGACAAATCTACCCCGACAAACAATTGTTAACCGCAACAAGATTCACGGTTTCCAAACCGTAAAAAGTCGGTTGAAAAATTAAAGCAAAACAGAAAATATCTATCCGAAGGCTATCCGATTTAAAAAAAGACGGAGAAAGCAAATACTAAGCGAACACAACTAAATTATTTTAATAAAATTTACTTATCGACAGCAACCGATTCAAACACGAAAAGAAAACGCAACCTAGTCTGTCAAAAACCTAGGATATTATTGTCTTAAGTCGGTTATAAAGCAATACTAAAATGTTTATTTAGTAGGTACCGCAGACAGTTTTAAGTCGGTAAAATTATTTACATTTTACAGCCAAGTGGGCTATAAAGTATCCCGACAAACATTGTTATTAAGCGCGACAAGCTTCATGGGTTTGGGACCGTAAAAAGTCGGTTGAAAAATTGAAGCAAAATAAGTACCTACCCGAAGGGTATCCGATTGTAAAATGAATAAAAGGAAAAATAACGAACACGAAAAGACTAACAATTCATGTAATACATGACTTTTCAACTGAATTTGGTTTGGTCGTTCGACGACGCCGTGATGAAAAACAATTCTGTGTTCTGTGATAAAAGTAATTTGTGTACTGTGTTAATAAAATAAGTTTGAATTTATAAAAATAAAGTGAAATCATTTACAGTAAATATTTATTTTATTTTTATATTAATAATTGTTATATTGTGTAATATATATTTATTTCAATTTTAATGTTATAAGTATTAAATTTGTTAATTATTTATTGTAACAAACATAAAAGCCGAGATGAAAATGGCTGTATTGTAGTGGGGGCTTTCATGTGCGTTTTTATATTTGATACGATAAATAATTTACTCATAATATATTGAATATATATTTATAATTTAACTGCTTTACAAGTATGTATGTACCAAGTCGAAACCGCATGGTTCTTGCCATTTTCTTTTGGGAATTTGGTATTGGAAAATAACCGATGTGGGACTAGAGACTGTACAGTATTTTTTCAGACTTTACTTTCCTCAAGTAAAACCAAAACACCGTGTTTGGGCGGTCCTTAAAATTTCAAAAAGGAGGCGAACCGGTATTTTATAGTCCAGTAGCCTGTTACATGTAAGCAAATTTATCGAACAGAAAACTGTCTTAATGTACGTGCAATTAGAATTTTCGTATTGACAAATAACCGACGTAATACTTAAAACCCGCAGGGTTTTCACAGATTATTTTTGCTTTAAACCGTATAAAAAAACTTTCTTAGGAATAAAATAGGAATTATTAAATATTAAATTTATTCTATAATATTGTATTTTTATATTTTTTTATCTTAGATATAAACAAGTATTTCGTCGAGCTCATAAATAAGTTAGAACTAGTACGTAGTGTGCACAATTACTCAAAAACCGCTAATGCATACCAGAGAAACCTACTTCTATACATACATCTACAATCTACATCTATACATACATCTATTCAACTTTACATCTGTACACCTGTACATACATAAATTATATAATTATGTAATTATGTATTAAATTAAATTTCAAAATAATTCAATTACATTTTTTTTTTCAATGTATGTAAGTAATTTTTCAGTACTCGTACTTTAGTACAATATGTATATTTGTATAAATTAATTAAAATAAATATGAATTAACATTATCAAAAACAGGTATTATTTTATTAATTATTTTCATTAGGGGCATTTTGGACAAAATTAAAAACGAACAAACTTCATGATGAAGGGCTTGACATAAACCGAGGGATTTTCAGTTTTATGTCGATTATTCGTCAATGCTAATGGTATTACTAATTATAGTAATTTTGCGTGTCTTCATGCCAAAAGAGTCTCGCAGAAAAACCGTGAACTGCCACCCTTACGTCGGTTTATTAATAATTCCTATATTATTCCTAAGACAGTTTTTTTATACGGTTTGAAACGAAAAAAAATCTGTGAAAACACTGCGCTTTTTAAGTATTAAGTCGGTTATATGTCAATACCAAAATTCCAATTGCACGTACATTAAGTCGGTTTTGTGTTAGATAAATTTACTTACATTTTACAGGCTAGTGGACTATAAAGCATCGGTTCAACCTTCGTGTTCAAATTTTAAGGACCGCCCAAGGTCTTCCAAAACACTGTATTTTGGTTTTACTTGAGGAAAGCAAAGTCTGAAAAAATACCGTACGGTCCTCTAGTCCCACATCGGTTATTTTCCAATACCAATTTCTCAAATTGTTTGTCGGGTACATGAAGCGACAGCCACGAGCGAAGGCGAGCATAGGGGCGCAAACGGAAACGAGCCCAACAACAAGGGCCAGCTATGCGACGATGCTTGGGTACCTTTGGGCCAGAATGAGAAATTTTATAATATTTAATTTTATGCGAACTTACATATAGGACGCAACACGTCTGTCCTAAGTCACCTATCTTCTAGATTTTTGAAAGAAGTAATATTTTTTAGAAAGAGGTGGTCACCCACTACTAGGGTTCGCAAACCCGGGTATCGAGTACCCGGTTACCCGGGTAATTTCATGATTTTTCAACCGGTTTTTACCCGGTTCCTCTTTTAACGCAAATTTAGCAATATGTATACGTCATACTAGTGCATTTTAGTCACGAACTCTATTATAAATTGAAAAATATTAAAAGTTTCTACTTTACGTAGACGAAAAATTGTTCTAAATTAATTTTAAAAAATTTGTGCAATGTACTAACAAGACTAATTAATAAAATATTTTGTTTTTTATGTATTTTTCTTAACTTAACTAAAGGAAAACGGGTAACCGGGTATTACGCTGTGGAACTATTCGAGAACCGGGTAATGAATAATGTCGGGTATTTGCGAACCCTACCCACTACCCTTAAAAATATATGTCCGCTTGGGTACGTTCTTTGGGCCAGACTAAGAAATTTTTAAATATCCAACTTTATGCAAACCTGCATATTGGGACGCATCACGTATGTCCTAAGTCACTAATCTTCAATTTTTTTGAAAGTTGTAATTTATTTTAGATATGGGGATATCATACTACCTTTAATGAAGTCGTTATTTTTGTTTTTCGATATAGAGGGCCTCCGACTTTCTGTAAAACATGTGCTCATTTAGTTAAGATCTTTGGGTTATGTAGATTGAGTACTAATTTTTATGTTTCTAATTTTGAATGAACTTTAATTTTGTTAAATTGTTTCTTTGGACAATTTAAATTAAAATTTAATTTATTTAGATGTTTTTTTGAAAATTTCAATTAAACAGAAATATTTTTTTACGTACAAATTCATAATAACGAGAGATTTATTATTCTTACTAATATGTACATGCTCAGGAAACTCAATTTTTAGGAAACATTTTTAATTTTAGGAAAAATTTCACGCGTTTGTGCAGTCGCGTGAAGTTTGTCCTAAATTTTTGTTTTTGTAATTTTAGGACAAGTTTAGGACAAACTTCACGCGAATATATAAATGGGCTCCTAAAGGATTTTGGACAAAGTTCTGGAATATGGCCAAGTAGGATGGAACTTCGTTATTCCTTACTTGATTATGATTAAATTTGACAAGTGCGTTGTAAATGGGATTCTAAAATGATTCTTGGATAAAGTTCTCGATTATGGCCAGTTATACGGTTAACAGTTACGCAGAAACGAAAATTTAAATTCTGGACAATGAAGATTATCCATAATATTTTGTTGAAATATTCTGGAAAAAGGAGATTTCCATTCTGACTTTAATATTAAATCTCCATTAACTAAAACCTTTTCTTATGTTTTTTTTGTGAATAAAATTGCAATAATTTAATCTAAACTCAAAAAGTCAAAACTGACTTACATATTTGAATTTTCAATTGAGAAATGAAATTTTATGAATAAGCAATATTATGTTAGATACAGGTACAGATAATAAAACTGCAAAATTTTCAAAAGCAAGATTTTGTACTTGCAAGATTTTGTAATGTAAGACAGCGAAATTCCACCTTAATTGGCCATATTCCAGAACTCTATCCAAAAATTATTTTAGAATCCCATTTCCATCGCCCATGTCAAATTTCATCATAATCGGTCAAGAAACAGCGAAGTTCCAACGATCAACTGATCCACGATCAATTGTCCATACGATTAACTGATCTACGATCAATTGTTGTACGATCAATTGTTGTACGATCAATTGTTTACGGTCAATTGACAGTAAATCCCTTTGATGAGACTCTAAGCTTTTTTAAAGTCTTTATTTTTAAATAAAATTTCCAAACTTTACAAATTTCAGATTTATTTTTATTTTTATAAATTGATAATAATAATTGTTGATGTTGTCGCGTCCACCGATGATCAGAAAAAGAGAACCAACCAAAAATTAAATTTTGCTTGTCAAAAATAAATTATGCTATAAATGTAAGGATGTACAAAAAATTATTTACACGGCAAACAGCGCCAAATTTAAAAGTTAATTATATTATAAATTGATTAGTAATTAATTGGTAACTTAACTTAATAATAATTGTAAATGCATCCTAATAATTTATTACTAATACCTAATAATTTATTACTAAAATGTTTGTTTGACAGCTGAATATTTTGATTTTACTAAAGTGAAAATAATTAATTTAGTGTAAGTTTACAAATGAATAATTAGAAACAATAATTAGTGGCGTTTAAGAAATTAATACAAAAAGTGTATAATGTATATTGTGAATGAATCTGTATCTAACTACTACTAATGTATTTTCTATTTTAGATATCGGAACAGCCTGACATCAACAAAATGGTTACAAATATTATGATTATTGTATAGAAGTGTTAGTGTATAACAAATGAAAATTATATAAAATAAAGTTTTGTGTTTAAAAAATGTGTATAAGATATTAAATTGTTTTACTTTTATGTAGTTTTCAGGTTATGATGTGTGTTAAATTGTGTTGCTTTGTGTTGCGTCAACATCCTGCCCGCCTTGAAACACTTGTGCTTTCAATTCTATATTATCACCATAACTGATCGGGAATGGACAGACCTTTGATATAGCCCGTTTAACCTGTCCTTGAGCAGTCTTGAGGGTGACGACTCTTACATTTCCATCTTGACCACGATGAACAGTAATGATTCGTCCAAGTCGCCATTTCAGTGGTGGAAGGTTTTCATCCTTCAGAACTACTAATTCTCCAACCACTACGTTTCGTTCCTTCGTCTTCCACTTCCGACGATGCTGAAGTTCTGCCAGGTACTCATTAGACCATCTTGACCAAAAATTCTGATGAATTTGTTGAACCAATCTCCACCTTCTTAACGTTGAAATGTTTTCGTCCTCAATATTCGGCTCAACGATCGCAGTTAATGGTCTGCCAATAAGAAAATGACCGGGTGTAATAGCTGTGAAATCATCTGGATTTGACGAATTTGGAATTAATGGCCTCGAATTCAATACGGCTTCTATTTGTTTTATGACGGTATTGAGCTCTTCGAACGTCAAAGAGGAATTTCCGACGACCCGCCGTAAGTGAAATTTCGCAGATTTCACCGCTGCTTCGTATAACCCGCCAAAGTGTGGTGATGCAGGTGGAGCGAAGTGCCATGTTATTCCGTCAGCTTGACACATGCGTATGATGTCATCATTATGTTTCTGAGAAGAAAATAATTTAAATAATTCATTTAATTCGGAATTGGCTCCGACAAAATTAGTTCCATTGTCGGAAAATATGTTAGAGCACAATCCTCTCACTGCCACAAATCTTTTTAGTGCACCAATGAATGCAGCGGTTGTCAACTCTGTCACCAGTTCGAGATGCACCGCCTTAACTGCAAAACATACGAATACGCATATGTATGCCTTTGTAGGAGCCTTCCCTCTTATTTTGTAATGTACATAAACTGGGCCGCAATAGTCCACGCCGACATTAGAAAATGGTGGTGCACATTTGATTCGTTCTGGAGGCAAATTGCCCATGATTTGATGAACTCCGGTTGGCCTTGTTTTGAAACATCGAATACAACTCCGGAACACCCTTTGGACAAGCCGTCTTCCTTGTAGCGGCCAATAATCTTGTCTTACTGCAGCGAGTAACGCCTGTGGACCTGCATGCAAATGTTTTATATGAAGGTAATTTAGGAGGGTAAGTGTAAAAAAATGCTTGAATGGTAACAGGATCGGGTGTTTGGAACTATAAGGAATTGCGGAATGTTGTAGTCGCCCGCCAACTCTAATTACGTTTTCGTCATCTAGAAAAATGGATAAGCTGTTTAGCTGACTTTTGTTTTGAAGTGGCTTCTTAGATTCAAGCATCGCTAGTTCACTCGGAAATTCTATTCTTTGAACTAGTCTTATGATAGATCGTAGTGCAACGTTCAGCTCTTCTTGACTCAGATGTCCAAATTTTCGAGTATCTCTATTTCTTCCTTGTGTGTTGTGTAAAAATCGCAGAATATATGCCACGACGTTCCGAAGAGAGATAAAACTATTTTTAAATTTGATGCGCTGTAGTAGGCATTCGTTGTCATCTTGCACTGTCGTAAGTACCCATTTTTGAAGTTTTCGTTCTGGACTATCTAATTCGCACCAAGATTTGTTTAAATTCCAAGACTCTTCAGGCATTAGCAAATACTCCGGACCATTAAACCAAATTGACACCTTGCTAAATTCTTCCGGCATGACTCCACGAGAAATAATATCAGCCGCATTGTTTTTGGAATCAACGTGATTCCATTCGTCTGTTGAGCTGATATTTTGGATTTTCGCCACTCGATTGGCGACAAATGTTTTCCAATATGATGGATGACCCTCGATCCATGACAGTACGATTTTCGAATCCGTCCAATAAAATTTCTTGGCAATAGTAAGATTGAGAATCGGTTCAATTTTAGCCATTGTCTGTGCTAGTAATTGCGCTGCATACAATTCTAATCTGGGCAATGTGGTGGTTTTCAAAGGCGCTACCTTTGACTTAGCGCACATTAATTTCACTGTGACGACATCATTCATGTTAACACTACGTATATAAATAGCACATCCGTAAGCCTTCTCGCTAGCATCGGCGTATCCATGTAGCTGAATTGATTTCGTTTCTGCATCTGAAAATATCCACCGATCTATGCGAAGATTATTAAGCAGCTGTAAACTCGTTCTGAAATTGTGCCATTTTGTATGTAAGTTTTGTGGTAAAGCTGCGTCCCAATCTTGTTTTAATAGCCACAATTGTTGCATGAAAATTTTTGCAAGTATTATGACTGGTCCGGTTAACCCAAGGGGATCGAAAATCCTTGCGATGTCTGCTAAGACCGTACGTTTGGTTATACGGTTTGTGTTGTCTATCAGTTTCACGTTGAAACGAAACTGATCGAAATGAGGTTGCCAAAATAAGCCTAAGGTTTTGATGGCATCGCCGTCATCAAGACATAGTAATTTTTCGCGACTTTCAGTTGGAATATCTGATAATAAAGCTGGGTGGTTTGAACACCATTTCTTTAGTTCCATTCCAGCCGTGCTTAGCATGTCGATGATTTGAGTTTTTACGCACATTGCATCCTCCAATGAATTTGACCCGGTTAGCACATCATCTACGTATACGTCCCTACGAATCACTTCACTCGCCCGCGGATAATTATTTGCTTCATCTTGTGCAAGCCGCTGCAAGCACTTCGTTGCTAAATATGGCGCGGACGCCGTACCATACGTGACTGTTTGCAATTGAAAAGTAGTTAACTGGTCATCTTTTGTATTTCGCCATAGGATATATTGAAGGTGAGCATCGTTTTCGGTTACCCTTATCTGCCGATACATTTTAACAATATCTGCACTAAATACGATTGAATGAGTCCGGAATCGCAATAAAATAGATAAAATGTCTTGTTGGACCACGGGTCCGACCATTAATATATCATTTAATGATATTCCCGAAGAAGTTTTGGCCGACGCATCGAAAACGACGCGGAGTTTTGTCGATGTGCTTTCTGGCTTCAAGACACAGTGGTGCGGCATATAATAATGATGGTCAGCAATGTTTTCTTCGTCAATAGCTCTCATGTGTCCAAGAGCTTTATATTCATCGAGAAATTGACTATATTCCTGCTTCAAGGGAATATTTTTGTTTAGCCGGGCTTCTAAGCTGAAGAAACGTTTTTCAGCCATAGACCGGGAATTACCTAAATTCGACAGTGACTTTAATAATGGTAATGAAACAATAAATTTACCTTCTGGATCCCGGGCAACAGTGTCGTTGAAGTGCTGTTCACATTTTTCTTCCTCAGGAGTTAAAGTAGAAACGGTTGGTTCACAGCTCTCTATTTCCCAGAATCTCTGAAGAAACTTGTTTGTATCTTGTTCTTCGGCGTCGTCAGTCGTTGCAACGTTACAGATATACGCCTGTTGTGCGTTTATTGTTGACCTTCCAGAAATTACCCAACCTAATACTGTATTTTGTAATACAGGTAAATCATCAGACATTTTGATTTGACCTACTGAAAGTAAATTAAAAAATAACTGTGCTCCAATTAGCATATCAATCTTCTGAGGAGCATCGAAATGTGGATCCGCCAGCTGAATATTGCTCGGAATTTGCCACGATGATGTGTTCATTCTCAGTGCCGGTTGTTTATCTGTTATTTTGGGCAATACGTGTACTTGCAATTCAGTTGAAAATGAATTGATACATGATTGAATTGTGACAAATGTTTGCGTCTGACATGCTACTGTTGAGCTTCCGATCCCGCAGACAGGTGTTTGGCTTCTTTCGTATTTTAAATTTAGTTGTGCCCCAAATGACTGCGTAATAAAATTTAACTGCGACGCTGAGTCCAATAATGCTCGGCCCAGTACTGCTGATCCATCCTTATTTAACACCTTAATTACAGCCGTCGCTAAATAAACATAACCATTAGAAGTATTATTTGTTGAGCAAGAATCAATGGTTTCGGCTGTAGTATGTAATGACACAGATTCGGCTTTGATTGAAGCTTGATTTACAATTTGTGTATCTTTCATATCACTAGCCTTATTTAATGGTTCACTATGAGATTGAGTATGGCGTGCGTTGTCAACGTGTAAAAAGGTGTGATGTTTCGCATTGCATTTAAAACATGACGCCTTTGATGGACACGAGAGCGTTGTGTGACCCGATTTTAAGCAGTTGGAACATATATTGAGCCTATTGATTTCTCGAATTCTATCATCTATTGAGCTTTAAAAATTTCCGACATCGATATATCATATGATTTGGCCGTAAACAGTACAGACACTTAAAGTTCGATGATGTTACAAAGGCGGATTGAGATCGAGTATTTGGCCGACGAACCGATTGGCCCGAATTATTTAATGGTACATGCGTTATTGGCTTCAAATCACTACTACCTTCTAAGTTCTGGCACCGACGATTTAGAAATTTAAACAGCTCCTCCAATGTGCATAAACGGTCAGCTGGGGATTCGTCATCCCATTTTGCACGTGTTTCAGGATCAATCTTTGTATATACCAGATGCACTATTAAATCGTCCCATTGTTGAGTGGGCCGGCCTAATGAAGTTAATGATCGTAAATGAGCATTAATAGAATCAATAAGTTCACGAAGTTGCTCAGGCGATGGTTTCGCAATTGATTTTAGTGCAAAAATAGATCTAATATGTTCCGAACAAATGAGTTTTTTATTGTTGAACCGCTCTGATAACAGCTTCATAGCTTCGTGATAATTCTGACCAGTTAATTCGAGTGAGTCTATTACTCGGGATGCACTGCTTGTTAACGAATTTCTTAGATACTGGAACTTTGAAACATCTCCTAGCGTTTCATTGCGATGAACAAGTGTATCAAAAGCTTCATGAAATTCTAACCACTTCGTATAATCTCCCGAAAATGGTTTTATTTCAATTTTAGGCAATCGCACAGATGTACCTTGCTTCTGAACAGTAACTTTTGTATCGGTAGGGACTCTTTCCTCTTTCTTAAGTTTGCACATGAGCACTTGCAGAGCCGGTTTAATAAAGAAATACGATTCTTCGAACTCTGATCTACTTTTCTTTCCTATTTCTAAAGGATCAAGAGCTTCTAGACCAGTCTGAGCAACGCAAATATTTTCGAATGTTTTATCTAAGTTTGATAACCGTAAATCTAGCTCAGGGTACGACGCCGTTGCACCACACTCCGTTACAAACTTTTTTGCCCGTTCCATTTGATCGATATAAACTTGACGCTGAGTTTGTAATCTAGTTATTTTAACGTCGGCCATTTTTATATAATTTTAAATAGTCACAACACTATGTTCAATTAATAATATTGTATTGAATTAAATTGATTTAAATTACGAATTTTATGATCAAAATTATTCGAGATTAATTTAATTTAATTAGAGAGAAACGTCTCTATTTTTTTTATTACGCGCACGTGGGTTTAATTGGTATTCACCGTAAATTCACAGTTTCACGCACCTTTTATTTTAAATAATAAATTTCAATAATTACTTCCCTGATTTGTTGAGGTTATCCAAATTCCAATTTGAGGTTATCCAACTGTATATTAATAATGCTAAGCACGGCTGAGCTGATTAAAGTTGAAATGGATTTGTAATTTCTCCAAAATGGTTATTTCCAAACGAAACTGGATGATGAAAAATTATCGGCGAACTTAAAATTTGTATGATGGATTGGGATACGATCCCACTTCTGACACCAATGTTGAGACTCTAAGCTTTTTTAAAGTCTTTATTTTTAAATAAAATTTCCAAACTTTACAAATTTCAGATTTATTTTTATTTTTATAAATTGATAATAATAATTGTTGATGTTGTCGCGTCCACCGATGATCAGAAAAAGAGAACCAACCAAAAATTAAATTTTGCTTGTCAAAAATAAATTATGCTATAAATGTAAGGATGTACAAAAAATTATTTACACGGCAAACAGCGCCAAATTTAAAAGTTAATTATATTATAAATTGATTAGTAATTAATTGGTAACTTAACTTAATAATAATTGTAAATGCATCCTAATAATTTATTACTAATACCTAATAATTTATTACTAAAATGTTTGTTTGACAGCTGAATATTTTGATTTTACTAAAGTGAAAATAATTAATTTAGTGTAAGTTTACAAATGAATAATTAGAAACAATAATTAGTGGCGTTTAAGAAATTAATACAAAAAGTGTATAATGTATATTGTGAATGAATCTGTATCTAACTACTACTAATGTATTTTCTATTTTAGATATCGGAACAGCCTGACATCAACAAAATGGTTACAAATATTATGATTATTGTATAGAAGTGTTAGTGTATAACAAATGAAAATTATATAAAATAAAGTTTTGTGTTTAAAAAATGTGTATAAGATATTAAATTGTTTTACTTTTATGTAGTTTTCAGGTTATGATGTGTGTTAAATTGTGTTGCTTTGTGTTGCGTCAACACCCTTTTTTGACCGATATAAATTTTTTGTCCAACATAAGAACAAGGCGTTTGATGGACGAGTAAGATAACTTTAATTTTTTTAAATTGAACTTCACAAATTTGTTTCATTTGTTTATTTTTTTTCTACATCACAATGTGATACTTCAACCCGCTCGTATGCATGTTCGTGCATATTGAAAATAATTTACCTTTATTACTTGGTCTAATGCGCTGAGTCCGTCGATTTATTTTTGTGTAATTTAACTTTGTGCTATTGTATTACTGCATGACAGCGTAAAGACTATCTGCGGGTAAATCACTAGAACCATTTGAAAATAGTCAAACGAAAATAGGCTTTTATGATATTATCCTATTTATAAATTAAAAATGCATTCGTTAGAAATTGCTACAAATGTCATAGCTCATTTTATCAGAATCGCAAATTTTGAGTGACATTATTTGAATTTGATCAGAATCTGCCCCTAGGTATAAAGCTAAGCTATTACCGAAAATGCTGACATGTAACCACAAAATGGATACACTTGCAAATTGCAATGTCATTTGAATTTTTCGATCGAAATTAAATCAGAAAAAATCACGGTTGGTTAATATAGGATCAATGAACTAATCACTCATTATTAGTTAAGAAATTGATTACGAAACTTAATAATGAAGCGGCCAAATCCTCTATGGGATGTAGCGCCAGCAAAAAAATAAATAAAAATATGCAACATAACATTTGAAAACATAAAACAGGTGCGTCGCATTTACCGCAATGATGGGAATGTTGATGTATTTTCTAAACGAAAATGTTCCCAACAGCGTGAAAAAGTTGGAAATAATATTCCCTGTTTCAGGTCAATTTTTCATTGCGCCGGATAGAACTTTGCCTCTGTAGGAAAAAAAGTTAAAGCCAGAGGAAGAATTTTAAATCCAAAGGAATATTTATATTTATTTATAACAAAGAGGGCATAGTTAAAATGTAAGGAAGCTTAGAATGCCCTGCATTACACTGGAAAAATGAGATCACAAACTTTGTAGAACCTCCAGCCAGCTGCCATTTTAAATTCAATTTGACCAAGAAATTTGTCACCATCAGATCAAAAGTGCTGGAGCATTAATTTTGTTAGAAACTTAATAAAAATGAAAATTATTCTAAATTTACTGTAGGCCTACTCCCGAAAATACCAAGTTACTTGAGATGAATTTCTCAATTACATACTTTCCTGCCTTTTAAAAATTCAGGTTTGCAGAATTACATCCCGCACTTGTAACGTTAGTTTATTTGAAAGAAGCAATCCAATTTCTAAAATATTGCTCACAGACAAGTCAGTTATGATTCGCTTATCTAATACGATGAATCTTGCACTAAACGATCTAGACATGTCATGCTCAGTTAGAATGAGAGAGTAGCACAATTGGGATGTATCAAAGTTGTTATTTTATCCAGCTCTACTATATAAAGCAACATCATCAAAATAAAAAATAAAAATTTTAAAGTCGTTGTTGATCTATGTATACATTTGGGCCCCTTATTTGACGTCGCATGAATCATCTTATGACTGCTTATTTTACATTGGATAGATGTCGCATATGTGTTGTTCAGTTCCTCTTGGGCAAAGATGCATTCCTTGAAATCGTTCGCGGTCATTGCGGTAAACGTTCTTTGTGTTAACTGATTGCGAAATATTTTGTGGATGGTTTAATGTACTGTGAAGTATTTTTTTTTTACTACTGGAACTGCCAATTGGAGACCCTGTATTTGACACTTATTATTCTATAGATGTCCGCTTAGTTGTTTAAAGTTGTTTGTGATGAAGATTGTCCGTGATGAATTCAAATTGTTTCGTGCTTATTTCATGGTCTTGTTTAATAAAATTTGATACTGGAAGTTTGATTTCTCATGAGGTTCATCAAGTGTTCTTCATTTGATCAAGTGTTCTAAGTCACCGAGAACGAATCCTGCTGTGTTTTTAACTCCTATATATTATATTTATAATTTGTCTGTTAAATAGTTTGTATGTATATCACTCCGCATATATTTTGTCTGTCTTCTTGATATCTGTTACTTTGGCAATTTTTAATGGCTTATGTCTTCTGTTGGATCTCTAATGATAGGCAGGCGACACATTTTTGAAATGTTGCGTCATTTTACAGTGTTGTTATTATGCTTTAGAGTTATTACTCTTACTAGCCCTTCTGAGCCAATGTAACTTTGTTACTCTTACTAGAAGCCATTTAGTTGGCGAGAGTTGTTGATCTTTAATTAAAACTAACTCACTTTCCTTAATGTTGGATTGTTCTATCAGCTATTTGGGTCGTTTTTAGAGTCTTGACATATATTCGAATTACCATTATTTCCAGAAATGTTGGGTCATTTTGATTATTAGGTTCCATTTTGTAATTATCTTTGAGTTAGTCATGTCAGGCTCAGGCATATATCATTGGTCAGTAGGGCTAGAGGTCTTGAATTTAGAAAAGCTTCGAATTAGAAGATTGTGAGCTCCTCATTGGTCAATATGTTACCCCCAAGGATTCTTCGAAGATGGTGTTTTGTTTGCTTAACCCCTGCTTCCCATAAACCCTCAAAGTCGGGGCTTCCAGAGGGTTAAGTTGCCACTCTGTTCCACCTGCCGTAAGTTTGCCGGCTGCTTGTTGTTGCTGCAATAGTTGTTTGCTGGCTCCAATGAAACTTGTACCACAATAACTGATTATTTTATGGCATTTCCTCTTTCGGATATAAAACGCTTGAAGGCTGCAGAGAAAGCTTCTGTTGTTGAATCGCTTACCAATTCTAAATGGACTGCCTTTGTAGCCATGCATTTAAATGCATGTTTGTATTGTAAATGGAGCCGTTGGGATTTTATATTTTTTGAACTAAATGTTACCATAGAACACCCTGTTAGCCTCAAGAGATTTTCTTGAAAAAAATTACATATCATCGTTTGGTACCACTTCATTACAATTGCCCCACTTCATTGCATCCAGTTAAGTACAAAAAATATTTACAAAAGTAAAACCTGTACACAATTTTGTTGAAGTCCAAGAACACCTATAAAAAAAAAAATTCTTTCAAATTCGGATACATATCATCTGTTACACAAGACGTCACACAATCATAAACAATAAAAACATTCTGGAATACTATTGAATGAAGGACGAGATTCATAGAGGGGTCGTATGTCGTGTCATGATGTGAATCGGTAAATCAATTTTATAAAATTTATTAAACTAACTTAAAATTTATAAATAATTTAGTAACTTAATTTATACCAAATCATTATTAGTTTTATACTTAATTATTAGTTATATTTACATAATAATTTCTATTTAATATTATTTAAATTATAGTTCATAATTTTTTTCCTCTAAGTTTATAATTTATTTTCCATTTCCATTTGAATTTTATTACATATTATACATTATGGTATGTTTATATTTTGAATTATCTGCATATACACATTTACAGTATTATTTAATTTAAAAAAAAAAAAAAAAAGTCATTTAAATTAATCCAATTTGGTTTAATACTTATATACTTTAATTCGCGTGCGTTAATTTGTTCTCTTAATTCTGATATTGATTATGTCAGACGATGAGTTACCACAAGACGAAGAGATAGATAACTCAACAAGTTTCTTACAATTACGTAATACAATTATAGAAATATCTAGACCTAAACCTTCCAGTTCTAAAACATCAAAATCCCAATCAAACTCTCAGGAGTCCAATCGTAGTCAATTTCCTGCGATTATTGTAAAAACCGAACCAATTGATCTTACAAAAAATTTAACACAAAACGTTGTAAACATAGAAAAAGTAATGGCTTCGGCACTAGATCCAAAATATGTACTGAGATTAGTTCCCAGTTTTTCTGGAAATTCTAATGAATTACATAAATTTATCTCATCTTGTGAATTTATTCATAAAACACTACGTCAACAAGATCAGGATCAATTTCTAGAATTAATTCGGCTTAAGCTTATAATTTAATGAAGTATAAAACCCTCGATTCATGGGCTAATTTCAAAAAACTCCTTGAAACTGAATTTTCAGATACCAGATCAATTGGGCATCTGCAAATGGAGCTTTCCTCTCTCCGACAACGGGTAAATGAGGATGTTAAAACATATGCGAACCGTGTTTAATGTTTACTCCATGATTTAAGTGAAGCTTGTATTGCTTCAGTAGGCGCTGAACAAGCCGAAACGATAAGCAAGCTTAATTCAAATATAGCATTGAAATCATTCCAAGAAGGTCTTGACGACTCTGTCAAATTAATAGTAAAAGCATGCCGGTTTACGAATTTTCCTGAATCAGTCAATAGAGCAATAGAAGAAGAGATAACGTTTAAGCACACATCAAGAATTCCTGTTGATAAGTTTAATAACCAAGGAAATTCAGAATTTTATAAGGTTCGTAGATCTGGCCATATAAATGTTAAAAATCCTAATAGCAATCACATTACAATACTTACCCCAAACCTAATATTAGATCAATCAATCCAGTTTCGCCTATTCCATGTGCGTATTGCAAGAAATATGGTCATCATCATCACATTAAAGAATGTTTTCTTAAAAAGCGAAGTGATGAATATAGAGAACGTTCAAAATCTCAACAAAGTTCAACTACATCGGGAAACTCTATAGGATTTTCGAAGTTAGAAAGGGGCACTCCTTCGAAAGTCCGAGACCTAACGAGTGCTTCCAAAACAAACACCAACCCATAATTATAAATGAAAGTCAAAACACAAATCTTCCACTAAAATCTCTCAAACGTAATATTCCGACAGTAGAAATGAACAAAATCACAAATACGTCTAATACGTTCAATATGTAAGTTATAATGTAAGTTCAAAAATGTTCCTTTTATGGTATAGATACGGGAGCGGACATCTGTCTGATAAAAAAATCGATTCTGTCCGAAGATACTACAGTTTATGTCGAATCTAAGTGTAAATTGAGGGGTATATCAAAGGAAACACATGAAACTCTTGCCGAGTGTGATGCAACAATTAAATTAGCTAATAATAATGAAGTTAAAATGAATTTTCAAATAGTAGACGATTCATTCCAAATTAATGCTTGTGGCATAATTGGACAAAACTTTTTAAATCTTTATAAATGTAACATAAATTTTCAAAATCTTACAGTTAAAATTCCTATTAATCATGAAATAATTCCTTTATCTTTAAGTTGTGATATGCAAGTTGAGGTTTTACAACGTTTAGAAATACTTCCACGGTGTGAAAAGTACAATCCTCTATCGATATTAGTCACTTAAATTCAGAAGAATATGACACATTAAAAGAAATACTAAACGAATATAATGATGTATTCTATCTGGATGGTGATATACTTAATACGACCGATCTTGTGCAACATCAACATGAGATTCGAACCATCCCGAATCCACTTCCCATACATGTTCGTCCGTTTAGACAACCTCATTCAATAAAAGCTGAGATACAAAATCAAGTCGACGATATGAGATCTCAAGGCATCATCCCAGACAGTATGAGTCCTTGGAATTCTCCCCTTTTGGTGGTCCCTAAAAAATCTACAACCACAGAAAAAAAAATGGAGAGTGGTTGTGGATTACCGCAAACTGAACCAAGTTAGCATCGATGATACCTATCCACTTCCCAACATTGCCGATATATTGGACAAATTGGGCAAGGCTCAATATTTCTCGACCCTGGACTTGCAGAGTGGTTACCATCAGATTGAATTGTTGCCTGATGATCGACCTAAAACAGCTTTCAGCACAGATGAAGGTCACTATGAATTTGTGTGTATGCCATTCGGGCTAAAAGGTGCTCCTGCAACGTTCCAGCGTATGATAAATACAGCTCTTTGTGGATTAAACAATATCAAATGCCTTGCATACCTCGATGACCTTGTTGTTTATGGTGCCGCACTAAATGAGCACAATACCAATCTTAAAGAAGTTATTAAACGTCTACGACAGTTCAATTTAAAATTAAACCCTTTGAAATGCCAATTTCTAAAACAATAAATAAGGTATCTAGGACATATTGTGACACATGATGGTATTAAACCTGATGAGACAAAAATTACAGCAGTTAGAAATTTTCCCGTACCTCATAATCCTACAGAGATAAAATCATTTTTAGGTTTAGCGGGATATTACCGTAAATTTATTCCCAAATTATCAGGAGTCGCAAAACCTATGACCGACCTTTTAAAGAAGAATACACCTTTAAATTGACTTCAAAATGTCAAGAGTCTTTCGAATCATTAAAATAATCCCTTATTACTCCTCCCATTCTTCAAATGCCTGATTTTAGTAAACCCTTTATTCTTACTTGTGATGCGAGCGATATAGCTATTGGCTCGGTTTTGTCACAAAACATCAATGATTTCGAACTTCCAATAGCATATGCAAGTCGCGTGCTCAATAATGCAGAATCTCATTATTCCCCAACTAATAAACAGTTATTGGCCGTAATATGGTCAATGTCACACTTTCGACCTTACCTATATGGACATAAATTTCGTCTTGTGACTGATCACAGGGCACTTATATGGTTGCATAATTTAGAGTCCCAAAATCCCGATAAATTCGTTGGCAAATTTGTCTCGAAGATTATGATTTTACAATTGAGCATAAACCTGGCAGACTAATAACAAACGCCGATTCCCTAAGTCGTATAAAATTAGCTGAACCAATTAAATCTTTTAATAATTGTAATGTAATTACTCGATCGATGGCAGCTGATCTCAATCTTAAAAGTGACGGTGTAGATATTTTAAAGTTCGAAAGGAAAATGTAATTCCATAAAAGTCCTCCTGAAAGAAATAACGACCAGAATTCCATAAATCGTGATAGTTCCTTTATAACATACATAATCGATGATTCTGAAATTGATCAATTGATCAATGAGTTTCACACATCTCCTTTAGGTGTATACCGTACGTATAATCGAATGCGGAAATATTATAATTTTCCAAACATGTACTCAAAAATAAACCATTTCATATTAAATTGCAAACTTTGCCAAATTAATAAACATGGCAAAACTACGAAGGAAGCCCTAAAAATAACTTCAACATCTTCCAAATCATTCCAAAAATTTTTCCTGGACATCGTTGGTCCTATGTCATCTTCTTATAAAAATAACAAATATATACTTACTCTTCAAGATGCCGTATATAAAATTACTCGTATAACAAACATTCGAATATCGAAATATCGATATTTGTCATTCGATTTTCCGATACTATATAAACTAATTTTTGATATCGGTATTGGAAACCCTAATTGCAAGGCACCATTGGCAATGCTTATTAATGCTTTTAAAAATAATTAGGACAGCTTAGGAACAAAGCGACGGCCGATTTTAATTTTTTAAACTAAATGATATGTGTACAACACCCTGATGGCCTCGAGATTTTCTTGAAAAAAATTACGTATCATCATTTTGGTCCCACTTCATTGCACGATTTTAATTTTTTGAACTAAATGTCATCATAGAACACCCTGTTAGCCTCAAGAGATTTTCTTGAAAAAAATTACGTATCATCGATTGGTCCCGCTTCATTGCAAGGCACCCTTGGCAATGGTTATTAATGCTTTTAGAAATAGTTAGGACAGCTTAGGAACAAATCGACGGCCGATTTCAATTTTTTACCCTAAATGTCATCATAGAACACCCTGTTAGCCTCAAGAGGTTTTCTAGAAAAAAATTACGTATCATCGTTTGGTCCACTTCATTGCACGGCACCATTGGCAATGCATATTAATGCTTTTAGAAATAGTTAGAACAGCTTAGGAACAAATCGACGGCCGTTAATAATTTTTTAAACTAAATGACACATCCCGTTATTATGTCCATTAGTTGCTGTGAGGTTAATTTTTTGTATCTGGCACATATTACGCCATTTTAGGTTGTAATCCTTTAATCTGCCGCTAACTCTTAATATCCCTTCTCTTTCAACAAAATAATTAATGTTATTATTGTGCTCCTTTTTGAAAGTGGCTGTTTGTTTTTTAATTTCTAGATTTCATTGTTGAAGTCAACTGCATGAAGTATATGTTGATGACTGGTAATCGGTGACATAATGCGACTAACTTTTATGAGTCGCTGTAACGATGAGAATCGATTTTAGAGTCCTTTATTGTCGTAATGAATGCTTGAACTGTCTTTTTTTTGGGTACTTGCAGCTAGCTCTAGTTTTTTTGATTATCTAAGTTGATTATGTGATATGTTGTAAGCTTTAGCCATGTCAAGCCTTCCCACAAAATCTGGATTTTAATTCTATATCACATTACTCCATTGACTGAGATTTGTGATCGATTCTAACGTCTTGTGATTTTACACGATCATAATTAGGTGATTGAGCCAGTCCAGTAGTAACCTTTGTTTTTGCTGCGATAATTCTTGTTGTACCTTTAATTTTTATTATTGCAGCGTAGGCTTGGCTAGACGCATCACAAAAGAGATATAGTTCAATTTTTGTGATCGCAATTCCTTCTAAAAGTGTTAATTCTTGTTATTAGCTGAGCTATCTTTCTTCTATGTAGGGATGAGCCTTAGTATTCCAATCGATCCGGAGGCCCATAAATCTTGAAGAACTATTTTAGCTCTAATTACTGCTGGGGCTACAACATGTCAGTTGCTAAGTTCCAATATAATAGGCCTGCTTCTTTGAGGCCCTCTGGTAAATGTTGTAATATTACCTTATTGTTGCTGTTCCATTTGGTCAACTTGAATCTGCCTCCTTTAATATGGTTTTGAGCAACAATTGATTCTTCTAAAGTATTTACTCCTGATAAGAAATCATCAACATAGAAGCCTTTGAGTGCTAGATACGGTCCTATTAGATATAGTTCGGCATCATCTATTGCTAGTTGTCTTAAATTTTTTGTTGCCAAATACTTAGCAGATGCAATATCATAAGTTACAGTTTTTTGTCTGTAAATTTGCATTTATTCATTTTCGGAAGCTCGCCATAATATTAGTTGGAAGCTTGAGTCTTCATCGGCTGTTTTGATTTACCGGAACATTCTCTATGTCTGGCAATAAACACATAACGGTGTTTTCTCCATCTCATTATTATTGCTGTTGGTTGAGAAAAATTATTGTTATCATTTAACAAGCATCGAATTATACAACTCTTATGCCCGGTTTCACAAAAAAGATACAATCTTCAGTTAAATAATATTTCATCTATTTCTTCTTTTATGAAATTGCAATTTATTTCATAATACAAATTATTTTTATTATATCAATCTGGCAGTAAGCACTATTTCTGGATGTAATTCTTCTGATTCCCATAGTTGTTTTAGCTGTCTCTAAATGTCGGCTGTTGTGACGAGGCTGTTGAGATCCTTCACTGGAAAGTTGCGTTTCTAATTAGCCGACTTGAGATGATCCACCAGAAATGAGTTTTTTATGCGATTATCTGGTTGTGAATGTCTCTTTTTAATCCTTCTTGAATGATCTCTCCGTATACATCAGCTCGAATTAAAAGATCAATAAATTGGACTTGGTGTCTGAAAAAAAAAAAAAAATAAATAAAAAAATGTTGAAGGTCAGGTCGACCACTAGGGTTTGGTGTCATACCGGAGGTAGACGGAAAGCTTGGACTGATTTAGATCTCTATTTGTTTGTGATTCCTTTGACGTTGAAATGCCAGAGATCATTCTTTGCTTGTTCCTTTTTGGTAGGTTTAATACTTGTGCCGCCTCCTCTGTTATAAATATATAGTTTGCGACCCTGAATCGATTAATGCTCGAAGTTTATTGAAGCATCGCTGGTTGTTTCTTACTTTTAATGATGCTGTGGCCAATAGCACCCTCCCTGTCATTGTTTTGAGCTACAAGTGTCTGGGTTCTCTCGCAATGCAGCGGCGTGTGATGACGTCTGCCGTAATATTCACTTGTTATACCTATGTTACAGTAAAGATTTCATAGTCGGCTAAAAAGCATTTTCTTCATAACTTGTATATATATATGTATTATTATCTGGGTATGCATATTCGCTATATTAATATTTTACCTTCTGAAACCTATGCGTTGGGGCAACAAACACAATGTTTATTTATTACTAAAATTTAAGTTGTCATTCCACAATTCCACAAAGCAGCCCTGTTCACACGTGAAGTGAACATGTGAGCATTTTTTCGAGATTTTTGACCGTATTCAACAACCTTATTCTCTCTGTTGAAAGATCTTTTGTTGCTCGCGAAATATTGATAAGTATTTGTTACTAAATAAGAAAATATTTATAAATAAAATGCGGAAATTTCGGAAAAAATTGCGGAATTCACTTTCTTTGAAAATCTTAATAATTTTTTTGCTATTATGTTAGAGATATAAAAAATATTGACGTGTGTTTCTCCAAAGGATGTTTCAATTGCAGGAAATTTGTGTGTTTGCGAAAAATTACTTCAAAACTAACTAATTACACATTTATTTAAGAAAGTTGAACTTTGTCATGGTATAATTATAATTAAAGTGAAATTTTTGGGTCTCAACCAAGCATGCACGTTTTGATTTACATTTACAACACACATAATAAACACATACATATAAACAAAATCTTAATTGGCTCAATTCGCAATTATCTATAGTTTTACATAGGTGGATATACCATCTGTTGATTATATAGATTTATAAATTTGCCCATCATTAAGTTTAAATTAAACAAATATGATAATGCAATATTAGATAATACAGTTGTACCTCTTACTAATATACCTTACCTAAATATTATAAGTTCATTAGTGTTAAGAGCATTAGAAGGAAAATTGGTACTTCCACACAAATAATATTTAAAACAAAAAAAAAAGTTTATTACTTACATTTTATATGTTGTGTCTTATATGTGTTCCAAATTTGATTTACTTTTTTTTTTTGTTACTTCTTATTTATGTACTGTGTGTGCATGCTCTGTAAATTTCGATAATAACAATAAGTCGTCGTGAGTTTAGAATTTAGTCAGTAGTAGGTAATACATCATGATTGTGATAACGGCTGAAGTTGATATACTATAGTGAATTAGTGAAAGAAAATAACTTTATAAAGTATTTCAATTAGTTGTTGCACAAAATAATTGGCGCCTACTGGTCTCTCTAATAAAACTAGCACTTTAGGTCTTGTGTTCAAATGTTTCGTTCACCATCCATAAATAAAATATTAATTATCTTCCTCAAGTCATTTAACAAATAATAAAAATTTCTTATTACCTAAAATAACCTTAAAAAATTTATTACTTCGTTCCTCGCTATGTTCACGAGTATGGTCGTTAAATATGTACCTACATAATAAAATAAATAATGATTACATTTGTAATTGATATTTATTAGATTTTATTGCGCTTACATAAATACATATGTATACGGCTTTGCAATTATAACGAGGTGAGAATGCAAACTGACCCATTTTTACGCGTTGTTCAATCTGTATAGTGTATGTTTCAAAATGTAAAGTGAATTCAAACTTTAATCTTTGTGGTTTAAAATTGAAATAATTATGCTATATGAAGTAGTTCAAGATACACTTGAACGGCTGAGTGGAAAAAGGTTAATATTCCAAAATTTTCCAAAATGAGTTATGAGTTTCATCGTACTCAGATTTCTGTAGCGCATCTATTGAACGTATAAACAAAACTATACTACCTCCTTTCATGTATAAATGTGAATGTAAAATATCCATTGAGGGGAAAAAAGGTAATACATATTCCAATACATAATGTTATCCTTTTCCACTCAATTTCCACGCATAAACTAGAGGGTCATTTTTTATTTTCAAATATACTAATTTTTTACATTTATGGAATGATTTCTGCAATATGTGGAGAGGGTTTCAGTGGTAATGTAGATTTTAATATTTTAATCTTAATATTTTAATTCACCATTTGAATTGAGGGAAAACTAACGATTCAATAATTACTGAAGTTCGAAAAATGGTGGTCTCGCTACTTTAAAAAACATCTTACGACCTACAAAAATCTGGTGAGACTTTTAGCATCAGTACTTATTAGTAGTATTTGCAGTACACAATGGAGCAAGGAGGTGTTAAGGCTTGTACGGTTATCAACGGTTTGGTAAATGGAACATTTATATTAAAAAAGTAGGATCAATTAGTTCCCCTGTCGATATCAAGTACTTGACAAAAAGGTACTTGACATGGCAAAAGTATTACACTATTTTCCGAAAGAATACAAAGGACCCTATAGTGAACTCAGTGGCCTAGTTCAGGTATTGCAAATAGCAATAATAAAGACGAATAAACTTGTAAGTTAACTATGTGAATGAAAACGATAAAAAATTACTAAAAATTACTGTTGTTTATTCTTTCTTGCGAAATTCTGGAATTGAGTGGAAAAAAGTAATATTCCAGCCCCTTAATTGCTAATATATACCTACACCAATACTGATAATGTGTACTAAATTTCTTTCCAATATAATTTATTACTTACAGCCCTATATATTCTTATGGATAACTTTTACAGCACAACTTACAGTTAAAGAAGTAACATGTTTTTTTTTTATTTCTGAAAAACAACATTTTTGGACTATTAACGTTTTTCCACGCAGCCGTTCACTTGTGTTATGCAATAGCGTTTTATAACCGTTCATCAATTCTAAAAGTAATACAGCAAGCAATGTCAAATTGGACGTTGAAAGGATGTTAAATTAAAATAGCCTTGGAACCAATTTGAAATTCATTTAAAATCGGAAGAAGTTACTTTTAAACAAAATGTATTCAATTTCTATAAATTTAGTTCTTACGGACCAAAAACTTTAACCTGGGTTGTAATTTTTCCAGAAATTTGATCTATTTTTCATAAACACTCATAGGAATTGGGTGGATTGATTGTTAAAAAAAGAAAGATTGATAAGTGTTACCTTATTCCCTAAAAGGTACTACTTTAAGTATGTGTGTTCATTTACCGGAAAAAATTTAAGTAATACCTGTAAGTCTTTACTTATTCCTAAGGTAGTACTTCTGATAATTTAATTCTATTTATTTTTCTAAAAAAATTGGTGCTTACTTTATGCCAAATCAGTAAAGATTTTTTGTATTTCACCCTCAGGTTTTTTTTGTTTCCTCAAATTCGTAGCCGCTCATCTCTATTCTTGTCTTGTCCATCGAAAACCTAAACGTGATTGCTTTAGTTGTCTGCGTCCTCCCCCGAATAGATAAAGATCGCTATTAATTAGAACTGCGCAACCAATAATTAGTGAGTCACACGGTAATGTCTGGGACTCAGGATCATTTAAGTAACCAAAACGATTATTATCACATTTGATGGTGGTTGGATATCTGAGTTTTTAAAAATTCGCGAAATTACTTCAATAATTTTACGAGACGTTTTCTCGTTCAGTTATTCCGACAACAAATAACCAATGATAGCAATGAAGTCACGACCAGCGTACTCAAACTAATCCATTGACACCTTGTAAAATGGATACTTCGGAGCTTCCTCCTGAAGAATGGGTTCTTTTTAACTGTTACGCCTAACCTTTTCACAAATGATGCATATTCTCAAACAATCGTTTTATTTTGCTTCGTCATACTCGGGAAAAAATAATACAATCGTGCACGTGCTAGTGTTTTTTCTATATCGAAATGTGGTACACGCATCCACTTGCCCTTTCTTTGTTGCATTTTCACTGGAATGACCGGTCTATGATTTTTAAACCACAACCTATTTTCGTAATGCAATTAGTCTTTACATTTATGAAACATCTGACTAAAATCATCAAGTTTATGAAAAATTGGCCAACCATTCTCAACGTATTTGCAAATTCGAGAATATTTTTCATCATACGTTCCCTGCTTGAAAGGTAAAATTTGTAACGAATTTTGTAACCTAATGGATGATTCTGGCTAATTCGTCGATGTCGGCTGATTTGTACAGCTGCACACGCGATAAGCAATCAGCCACAAGCATTTCTTTATCCGGTTTATAAACGATCTTTAATAAGGGATATTTCAACAGAAATAAAAACATACGTTATAAACGCATTGTTACGTCACCAATATCTCGATTCATCAATGCCTCTAATGGCTTATGATTGCTTTCCACAGTGAATTCCTCACCGTAAAAAAAATTAAAAAACTTTTCACACGCAAAACAGGTGGCCACTTTTATGTTCACTTTTATTGAGCGTTCGAGAAGCGTAACGTATGAGGAATGAAATATGGACAAATGTAAAATGTATTTGTATTTGTATTGTACAACCAAAAATAAAAATTTCCTTGTTTTTAAATAAGGTGGTTCCCGTATATTTTATAAAAAATACATTACAACTGCGTCATTTTACGATTAGTTACAAAAATGTCGTTGTTACAAGTAGATCGTCGTAAATTAATTTGTAAATTTTGTCAGGAAAATCCAGACAAAAAAAAGAACGAGATTTTTCAGTACTTCACGGATCTTGAATTCAAAAAATTCTTTATCTACAAAACAATTAAACTGTTTGAGAATAATGAACCTCTGGAAAGAAAACCCGACTATGGTAAAAAATGTCAACTACAAGGTAGCAAAGTTCGAATGAAATTGAAAGGTGAAACAGTGGGTCGAACTGCAAAATCGTACAGAAAACTGGGTAAAAAATATCAAGTTGCCCCAAAATCTATCAAGAAATATTTACAAAGTATGAATATTCAACGCAAACCCAAAAAATCGGCACCAGCAACTACAGACAAACAATTAGCTACAATCAAATCTAGATTAAGAGTGCTTTCCCAAACATATTTCGCTGCTTCTTCAGCTTATAAATGTGTGATGGATGATGAAAGTTATTTCACTGTTGAAGGTAATGAATGGCAGCCAAAATACTACTACGAGTCTCCCGATCACAATGCACCAGAAAAGGAGAAGTTTATTCATAAGACCAAGTTTCCAGGTAAAGTTATGTTGTGGGTGGCTATTAGCGAACGAGGTGTCAGTGACCCAGTATTTTTCAAAAGTGGTTTGGCGGTTAATGCGCAAACATACACAAACAAATGTTTACCTGTGCTTCAGAAATTTATAAATAAATATCATAAAAATGATAAAACGATTTTTTGGCCTGATTTGGCATCCTCACATTATACCAACGCAACGTTATCTGATTTACGTCAACGCAGAATCGAATTTATACCTAAAGACTATAACCCACCAAATGTTCCACAACTAAGGCCCATTGAAACTTTTTGGGCAAATCTGAAGAGAATGGTATACAGCAATGGATATCGTGCCAAAAATGTTGAATGTCTGATTAGAAAGATAAAAAGAGATTTCAAGAAGATTGATACATCAGGAACGCAGGCGGCAATGAAAAGAGTGCCAGAAAGGATCAGGAAAGCGAATCGATATGGAGCGCAAATTTTTCTGTAAATTTTATCTAAGAATTAAAGTTTTAAATAAATGATGGATTAAAATCATTTGATTAGTAAATAATTTTTTTTTTACTTTTTTTTGTTTGTCCATATTTTATTCCTCATACATTATGCCATGCCCATAGTCTGTCCATCATGTATAATACGCAACCTAACCCATATTTTGATGCATCGGTTTGCCCAACCACCGTTTTCCCAGGATTATAAACTGCCAATACCGGATCTGAAAATAAGATCTTCAGCAAGTTATCCACATCATTATCATGACTTTTCGTCCATTTAAAATCAACATAGAGTCTTGTTAAATCAGGCATATCAGCCGACAATTTAGACAAATTTGGAATGAATTTCGCAAAATATTTGAAAAGTCCCCACAGACGCATGACATCATTCTTGTTTTCAGGTCGTTTATTTTTTAAAATTGCTTTCAAGTATTTGCTATCCGGACTAATTCCCTCCGCAGACAAAACATGGCCCATAAATCTGATCTGGGATTCCCTTTATTGGATTTTATCAGAGTTAAATTTGATACCACTCAACCGCCAATATCATCGAAGTAGACCACAACTCCTGATAAACCTTCAAATGTTTGCACCTTTTTCCAGTGGATTATTTCCGGCGAACAATTGAGACCAAAACGGTAAACGATTGAATTTGTATCTAGCAAAAGGAGTCATAACAATGGTCAATTCCGAGCTTTAGTTGTCCAGTTCAATTTGTCAAAACGACTACTGAGATCAAGAACCGTAAAGTAACGTTTATTTGAACAACCAACAATAAAATATTCAATCGTAGGAATCAACAAATTTTCGCGTTTATTGCACTCATTAAGTGGCTTTGAATCAAGGCAAATTCTAAGTTTTCCGTTAGGTTCCTCGACAATTTGTAAATTATTAACCCAGTCCATAGTCCATTGGGTAATCAACAGGTGAAGAAATGATTCCATCCTGCGTGGTCTGTACAATTTCCACCTTAAGTCCGCTTCCTATAGCGTAAACCAGGCTCGCTATTATCTTTTAACCCTTGTGTGTATACCCAAAAAAAATTACGCTAGTACACACCCGACCCACCCGGGTGGTCAAGTGTCTTTTTTCGGGTTTTCCATTCGTTAAAATCGATTTTTTGCCGAGTTCGCTATGTTGTTGCATTTATTTTATAAATTTTATATTTTGGTGTTTAAAAACTAAAGAAGCTAGAAACAACAACCTTCAAAATTGCAGTCACCAAAAATATTTAAAATTGAAATGGCCATCCGGGTGACCGGGTATGCACACAAGGGTTAATTTAATCGAGCATTTCACGGTAAACCCAACATCCAAAAAATACGTCCTGATTCCATTTCAAAAATTTCTCTTTTGTTTGCGGCAAACAAGAGACTGTTCTCACATCTAATCGCTTAACTAAACCTAACACAATACTCCAGACATAGCAAGGGCTCATATGCGTCATCCACAACAAGAAAGTAAGCAGACCGTTCCGTGTATTCAGATTAATATCAATGCATGCTCATTGTCCAAATTAAAATTCAATTTTGTTATCAATTTCAACGGAACACAATTAGCGTCTGCCCCAGTTTCGTTTTTAAAATTAACTACTTCATTTTTAATTCGATATGCCTTCATCCATCGCTTGTTACTTAATTTACTAGTATTTAAATTTCGACAAAAAATAATTTTCATTCAAAAAATTTCCTAACCCATCATCAACATGCTAAACTTATAAACCTTGATCTCCACTCCAATCGAATATACCCATATAAATAACGGATTTAATTGAGTGTCCATTATTGTTTGCTTGTGGAATTTTCGGAAACACCCTTTTTAACCACACGCATCATACGTAACACCATTTGCCTTACATACCCTCAATTGTTTTGCCACAATGGGTTATTGGGTTGCCCAAGCTTGCGGTCCGAATATTTTATATGTTTCGACAACACTTTTAATGGCTCTTCATTGCCATCTAACAGTTTTAATTGCAATTTTTTTCATGAACACCAATAATCAACCGATCGGATGTCATTTGATCTTCATACGAAACACTCTAGAATTCACAATGCTGTATTTGTTTGCGGCATAATGCCTCAATTCCATGGGAAAAATTGACTGACAGTAAAAAAAAAATGAAAAGAGAAAAATAATTTGATGCCCCATATAAGAGACAAAGCCAACGTGTTTTTTTATTTTATAGCAAAATTATTTTGCTATAAAATAAAAAACAAAAAAAAAGCGTTGTCTTTGTCTCTTATATGGAGTATCAGATTATTTTTCTCTTTTCGATTTTTTGACTGTCAGTCAATTTTTCCCATGGAATACGGGCATTATTCTGTTTCGAAATCAGCAAATGGTTGCTTTTAGCTGTATTTCCATGAGAAAAATGAATTCAAAATATTTTTGAATTATTTTTTCTCATGGAAACAAGTCGCGAATTATTTTTTCGAATTGAAATAAAACAACAAGTAGAAAGAACAAGTTGGCGTCTGGTGTCGGGTGGTATAATTAAAATTAGGAATGAATTAAATAATTCGAACTTTTGGTTTGAATTATTTAATTCGTATCGCGAGCAACTGTTGTTGTAAAATTCTCCTGGAAATACGACTAAAGGTCGAGTTGTCGGTGGGAACATCAGTTGTAGCAATATATTCCTCTTCATTGACAATTAATGTATCTGGAATGATTGCATTAACAACCGAATCAGTTTCATTACTAAACTCAGGAAGGCATATTATGTCCGAAAAGATAGTGGTATCAGGTTCTGCATTGTCTCCAATATCCTGTATTTTTTTCTGTGTAGTAGAAATAATCTGCCAATCTTTTGACTTTGCGAATACTCTGTGTAGGTAGGTAATTACTTTATTAGAAGGCTTTACATTAAATTTGAAATTTAACTTTAACGTTCTGCAATTTAGCGAGCATCTTTTAAAATTTTATCACAGTTTTCTTTAAATTTATTCAGTGAAATCACGACAGCACTTGCGTGTTGCATAGTCAAACAAATGAATTCGAAAGGTTTAATTGCTTTTTTGAAGAATTCTACAGTACTTTTGCAGTCGATATGAACAGTTTTTAGTTTGTCAAGAGCGAGAATCATCTCCTTAATTTGATTTTTTACTGCTTTAACACTTTTAAAGCGATATTCCCAGTGGGTATTGCTTGGTGGTTTGAGACTTATTTTTAAATGTTTTGTTTGAATTTGTAAACGCTTTGTAGTGCATCTTATTTGCAAATATTTTATAAAGATTGTTTACTGTATGTTAATGAAAAAGTTCTGTGTTTTGATTGAGTTCCTAACGTTGTCGCCGATCACCAAATTAACTTTATGTCCCCTACACGGAATATACAATGTCCTTTTATTTTGCTCTAAAATTCTAAACATTACTCCTTTATATTCACTTTCCATATTACTCGCATTGTCATATGACTGGCCTCCAAAATTCGAAATGTTTATACCCAGCAATTCTAGTTTGTTAATTAGAACCGTTGCCAAGTTTCTCCGGCAGATGACAGAATATTAACAAAACTTAAACAACTTTCTTCGACCATTGCATTTTGGTTTGATATATTTATATACCGATTAATTAATTAATTGGTTCTTAAGAAAATCTGGTGTTGTACCAATCATTATAGCGAAATATTTCGCCATTTTAACATTTTCCACAATTCATTTTGTATCAGTGGTGATAAATATGATTTGGTTTATTTTTGCTCGCCCTCAACAATACAATTTACATAAATGCACCTTTAATTTTGGAACAAAATCGGAAAATAATGCAAGCATACGCAAAAAATGTCCATTGTTTGGTTTATACAATATTGAAAGTACTAGAATAGTCAGTGTGTGAAGTCGTGTTTTTCTTTCGCTCCTTAATTTTTATCAATTTTCTCCTGTTTTTGCTTTAATTTAATTTTAAAAAGTTGATAGTTTGTTGTATTGTTGGGTTTTGTACCCGTTGCAATAAAAATTTAAACGTGAGGTTAATTGTTCCGATTTTTTTTTTTGCAATTTTAATTTTTTGATTGTTTTCTAACATTAAAAATTACACGAGAGAATTGAAAGTAAAGGAAAAAATGATAGATTTTTGTGTGTTTATTTTTGAGTTCACTGATCGAAAATGTAGTGGTCTAAAGTGTTATGGCCGAAATTAAAAAAATCTCAGCGTGAAGTGTTTTAAATTAAAATTAAAAAAAATTAAATAATTAAGTATGGAAAAATGTAATCCACTGGGATGCATTTATCAGGCAATATCTTAAATATGTAGTGAAGGAAGTCAAATTTCTTGATTTCTCACAAATAATGCATGATTTTAGGTTTGTGTGGTTGTGCCGAAGATTTTAAATTACAAAACATCTCATATTTAATTTAAATTGATATTGAATTTAGTCATTTTGACATACGCAGATTTTTTCTGTTTATGCATGGTTTTAATTTTTATTTTTTACCCATACTCGAATGTTTTGTATTTTAGTTTTTTGTATAATCGACACAAGTGTCTTTATTGTAGTTTGGTGTGTAATTTTAATATAAGTATATGTATGTATCATAGAGCTAAAAGCTATAGAGGAGAAATAAACAAGCGTCAAGTGAAGTCAGTGAAGTTAGCCCGAAATTTCAGCCCGAAATTTAGGTTCGTTTCTTGACTAAAATGTAGCTATCCAGAAAAAGTGTAAATGTCGTATAAAATGTAGCATCATCCCGAAAAAAATGTAAATATAAAATTCAACCGATTCTAGAAAAAATTATGTAGAAAAAATGTTATTTGCCACTGTTTTTATGTTCAAACTAATTTTGTTACATAATTGAAGGTAGGAACAAATCAATTATTTTATATAACAGATTTAAGATACGTAGATTTATTTTAGAATTCCTCTAAGATAATATCATGTTTAATGTTGAAGCGTTAACCTGAAAGGAGCGTATACTAGAGATAAAGCTAAGTAGTGGCGTATACAGCCTGATAGGCCATACTAGTACCAAGATACCCTAAACATCCCATTTTCATATCATGGGGATAAAATAAAGTTTTTGTAATTTATCTTCAAGCAGTTTCATTCATGTAGGTAAATATGTGTTATGGTGAAGTTTACAATTTTATAGGGCTAATACCAGTGATAAAGCTAAGTAGTGGCATATACGGCCAGATAGGTCATACTAGTACCAAGATACCACATACACATTAATTTCGGGCGACTGCTGAGCTACCGAGTTATCCATTTTATAACTAATAATACTAAAAAGTTTAATGTGTCTTCTCAAAATTACCACAGATTTCAAAAGTGTAGCTACACAAATTATCAGATAATAAAAATGTAGTCAAACAAAATAACAAAAGAATATTTGTGTCACTACTTAGCTTTATCTCTGGTATTAGCCCTATAAACTTCACCATAACACATATTTACATACGTGAATGAAACTGCCTGGAGAGAAATTACAAAAAAAAGTATTTAATCCCCATGATATGAAAATGAAGTGCTGACGGTAACTTGGTACTAGTATATGCCACTACTTAGCTTTATCTCTGGTATTAGCACTATAAAATTCTAAACTTCACCATAACACATATTTACATACGTGAATGGTGGTTTGGCGTCTATTGGAAGGGGCTCCGTAAACTTCCAGTAGGCGCAGGTGTACGTACTGCCTCCTCGTGTCAACCACCGGTAACTGTAACCATTAGGCTGAATGTGGCCTTTGGTGACAGGCTAAAGTACGACGCTAAAGGAGAAAACCTTGACAAAAAATCCCTAATCTAAGGTGGAACAGCATATGCCGATGGATGAATGGCTGATAGGTTAATCAGTCTATATATGCGGACTCTGGATACCAGGCACCCTCCAGTTTTATTTAGCCTTCCTGTAGTAAACCTGGGTGACCTACAGGCGACTTTTTTATTCCCAGCAACTCGCAAGAGTTAAATCAAAACGGTAGACGAGGCACGGGAAGGATACACGGGAGTGGGCCTACCCTCTCAAAGACCTTGAGTCCCAATGCTACCGCTTTTCTAGCAGAAGTAAATGTTATTACATCTAGGAGGGAGAGCAATGAGCCCAGATAGTATGTAACGCGTGTAGAAGTACTTCCAACAGTAAACATCTAGGAGGGAGAGCAATGAGCCCAGATAGTATGTCCCAGCAACTCGCAAGAGTAAAATCAAAACGGTAGACGAGGCATGGATAGGAATATACGGGAGTGGGTCTGCCCTCTCGATGTCCTTGAGTCCCAATGCTACCGTTCTTCTAGCAGAAGTAAATGTTATTACATCTAGGAGGGAGAGCAATGAGCCCAGATAGTATGTATCACACACCGGTCGGCAGTATTATCAGGTTCATTAAGAGCTTGAATATTGACTGGACGGATAATTAAGTAGGGCTTAATGCACAAAAGATCTTTTAGGTCGCAGTGCGGGGTGGCTTGAGCCCCCACATGGCCCTCAAGTAATAATAATAATAATACATACGTGAATGAAACTGCCTGAAGAGAAATTACAAAAACTGTATTTTATCCCCATGATATGAAAATGGGATGCTCAGAGTATCTTGGTACTAGTATGGCCTATCAGGCTGTATATGCCACTACTTAGCTTTATCTCTAGTATACGCTCCTTTCAGGTTAACGCTTCAACATTAAACATGATATTATCTTAGAGGAATTCTAAAATAAATCTACGTATCTTAAATCTATTATATAAAATAATTGATTTGTTCCTACCTTCAATTATGTAACAAAATTAGTTTGAACATAAAAACAGTGGCAAATAACATTTTCGGTCACAATCGGTTGAATTTTATATTTACATTTTTTTCGGGATGGTGGATGGTGCTACATTTTATACGACATTTACACTTTTTCTGGATAGCTACATTTTAGTCTAGAAACGAACCTAAATTTCAGGCTGAAATTTCGGGCTAACTTCACTGACTTCAAATTTTTGGAAGTTTTTGGAGTTTTTTTGATGTTTTGATTAACTTTTGACGGATAATTGTTCTCGGTTTTATTTTTGAACAGAATTGGCATTTGTTTGCTTAGTTTAGTTATTTAGATTAG
This sequence comes from Tipula helvola, assembly GCA_963556165.1. Taxonomy (NCBI): domain Eukaryota; kingdom Metazoa; phylum Arthropoda; class Insecta; order Diptera; family Tipulidae; genus Tipula; species Tipula helvola. Next base: position 109,296,436 of record OY744482.1, read on the forward strand.
TTATTGATAAGTTGAGTTCAACTCGTTTTGGTTTTTTCTTTTGTTTTCTGCTTCTATATTTTCTCCTTTACGAATATTTATATTTATAAAATCTCTCCAGTTGAATGGAACATTGAAAAAAAAACCGGATATTTATCTGGTGATTTCTGTTACTGAATACAATTTTACTGAATAAAATGGACGGTTTGAATTTGGAGGTGGTGTGGGTCCATAACTTGATGAAACGAGGAAATGAAGGAATTGAGAATTGAGAATCAATAAATGAGATATATGGGACTTTGAATTTTCTTGTTTTTGCATAAATTAAAATTAGGGATAAGTTGTTTGCCGGTATATCTCTATTGATATCATTGTCAAAGATTTTTCTTTTTTGGATGGTTGACTTGCACCACTTTTCAAAGTGAACGGTCCATATAGAGATAGGTTGCATGTTGTTTGAATGTTATTTTTTTCAAAAGTAATAACAGATAAACTTAATGATAAATAAATCCTAGATAGACTGAATAAATGATAAGGATAACTATGTATGACTACTGTGAACTCTTACTTACTTAACTGACTTAAACAACCAATAGGTCATCAATATGTGCAAACGATTATGTTGTCGAGTCTTAACGGACAAATACACCCACCGCGAGAATTGATGATGGTGGGAGATAGGGACACATCTTTATATACAGCACGAGAAGAGAAGACCCTTGGATATTAAGTATTGAGTACACATATTGATGAAAACTATAGCAACACCTATACATATTATTCACTACTAACATATACTAACAATTAACAAAATCCAAATTTATAGTGTGAGAATGGTTTTATTTACCAAATTTTTTTTTATAAATTAACTATGTAAACCTTTTGTGTTGAGGATGCAGGCAGGGCCTGGGCCCGCATAATTCTGGAATATGGTGCTTCCAGGTATCTTTTCTTGATAATGGGTTAGGCATACTCCAGGAATGTGCTATACATTCCTAGGATCACCATTATGGTTGGTCTGTACTGATATGGTTAATTTCCTTATGGTTTTTAAGGTTAAATTGTAAAATTCTCCGTTTGTAAACTGACTCTAAGTGTTCCATTGAAATTTCGTTTAGGATAATCGCATGACTGTATGGCCACACTCGGAAAAGCCAGTTGTAAGACAAATTTTTATCGAGGTGAACAATCGACAGCAAAAGCAAAATCACCGGTGCGACCGATTGCATATTTGGTATTACACGAATTAATAAATTAATTGATTCAAATTAAAGTAAATATAAATTGGGAATTAAAAATAATTTTGCTTACACAGGAATAGAGCTGTTGTAAATGTGACAAAGAAGAATTGTAAGGGAATTTAACTACATTAGTATAATTCGCTAATATTACCTGTACACAATACATCCTATATATAAAATGTAAAATTGTTGTACAATCAGCCAGTAGCCATGGCCTAACCAGAGCATTGATTTTTTCATAATCATCAGTTCGAAACTGGATCAAAATTTACTTACAATTTTTCAGAAAAATATTAACGTCATAATTAAAAATTAAAATTTAATGGGTACGTATCTATGGGGTGTTAAATATAATTGTTCTTTAATACTAATTTACTTCTACGTGTTATTTGTTAAAACACATAAATGGTCTTAGGACCGTTTGCATATTTAGTATTACACGAATTAATTAATTAATTGATTTAAATTAAAGTAAAAATAAATTGGGAATTAAAAATGTTTTTAGTTAGTAAACTAAAAATGTTACTGTGGAGACAGTACTCTCACAAAAGTCACAAAATATGTAGGTTGTTCACGAGCAACAAAATGTAATTACCTCATAAAGGTGCATAAATAATATGCCACGGCAGGTCTCACCATAAAGTACAAAAATTAAAATACAATTAAAATAATAGCGCTAAACGGCTTTTAAAAAGTAGATCACAACAATTTCAGTTTTTTTTAATACCATTTACTTCTTATTTCGTTTTATGTACGACCACTTACATAAAAGTATGTATTATGTATTATAAAGTATAATAACGTACTTGATCTTGAGAATAAAAATAACATTCAAGTGCGGTAACATGTTAACATTTATTTTTTTTTTTATTTTTCAATACCACCGAATATTTATATAGTACTTTCCCAAAGCACTATAATTATTTTGTATTTTATGTTTGTGCATTACATTCGGCGGAATTTCGGATGAATATTTTTAAGGCAGGTTTAACATACTTAATAATCATACTTTTCTTATCAAATAAACTGGAAAAATCTGTGTCTTTCAATGTGTCACGAGAAATATCGGTAAAATATGTATGTAAATCGGAAATAAAAAAAAAGAAGTAAATTGATTTTTGTTTCATTACTGTGATTAGTATGATGTGGGCATGGTAATCATTACTAATTTTGTACAGTTTTATCAGTAGTAATACAAAACCATTTTTATTGAATATACACACAGATAATTATGATTATGATTAATATTCTGTTAACTGGATAAATATCGAGCGATTATCGACATAATCTCTCTTCACATTGTTTTGATGCACGAAGAACTTGTTTTAGGATAATAATACGTAATGATGATGCGATGATATGGATGGAAGTATTGCAATGTTCGACCATGTAATCGGTAATTATTATAAAAATAAAAACAAAAAAAACGTGGATTTATGTGAAACTGAATTGTTTGACTTTTTATTTATAACTGAACAGCTTGTGGATTATCAATATTGATTATAAATCGTTTCTTCTACCCTATATCTGCGATTTCATTGAGTTCAACGATGTACAATTAAAAATCAGGTTTCTATCTGTGCTTTTGTAAATGCATGAAAAAAATTCTTTAACCCTATTTACTTTTCAATATTGATTTGATTTAAAATTCAGGGATTGATAACTTCGTTCAAATTTAATTTAGGATATTTGATTTTAATTCTAAACATGTTGCTTATTTTCGCTTCAAATTCTTTAACGAAAATATTCAACTTTGATTCTATAATAATTTATTTTTCGACGTAACTTGTCAAAAATATTATATAATGTGGTTTTCCAGTTGACACAAAAAAAAGACTCCGAGCGAAAAACAAAAGTGACAGCAACTGTCATTTTGTCGCTCGGTCAAATTTGTCGAAGCAATTTAAATATTTTATTATTTGATAATTATTTGATTATTTTTTAAATATATTTTCCACATATTTGTTTTGACGTTTAAATGGCATTTCGATGGCATAAAATTTATTTATTTGTTTATTTATTATTATTGAAATTTTTTGTTGTAAAACCTATTTGAATCTAAGTTAATTAATTAGTTCAAAAGATATTTAAATTCAAAAATAGTTGATCTGGTTTTTAACCCACCCTGTACATATTTATTTAATATTTTATGCTTGAAACAGTTAATTTTATCATAATTATTCATTTCATACCGCATAATATGATTTCATTTACATAATTTAATCAATTAGATTTAAAGCGCCGCCCATTATATTACAAAACATCAAATGAAAGAATATTCTGCCTTTCGCTGTAGTTGATAAAGAATACGTTTACTAAAACGTTACTACTAACTGGATGGTAGGGTTGGTTGTGCGGTGTTTTCTGTGAGAAACTAAATGTGAACCACTTATTTCGTCTCCCAGACTATCGCAGCGTTTTTCAGGCTGAATTATTTTCAGTAATGGAGGCCGTGGATTGGTTGAGTTATAATGTAGTTTCTGTAAGGGATATTTGCATTTTTACGGACAGTCAGGCCGCTATTAAAATGCTACTAGCTTATTTTCCTACATCGAAGGTAGTCCAGAGCTGACTCTCACCTCCTAACGAGATGGCAGACCAATTCAATATCCACACTATCTCCCTAACGAGGGTGCCAGGGCACTTCAGTGTTGCCGGGAATGAAAAGGCAGATGAACTCGCTCGGCAGGGTATAAATTACCTCACTTTACCAAGTCAGGTAAATTTGAAATTCAGCTCGCTACATGCAAATTTTTTCTTCAGGAAGAAGCTAGGCGAGCAGCGAACTTTAGATGGTTAAATGGTACCTCGTGTGTCATAACTAGGCAGATTTGGCCAAAACTAGATCAGGCAAGAACTGGACAGCTGTTAACACTTTAGCGTCGCCATATTAGTATGGTCGTGGGGGTTATTACAGGACACTATCTCATAGGCGAGTATAACTAGGAGTCTCCTCGAATGATTACTGTAGAAGTTGCGAGGATGTAGAGGAGGATGAAACTGTACTCCATCTTCTCTGCACTTTTCATCGCCTAGCGTTAAGCAGATGGCATTTTTTGGAAGCTCCTCTCCTCAGTAACCTGGCGGACCTCAATGGGATGGACGACAGGTGTATTCAACGCTCTGATGATTTAGTGAGTAGAATCGAGAAAAATTGTATGTGGAATGGCTACGGACCATTTTTTTGTCTATGCCGGGCTCTTAGGACAGTTACCGTAACCTAACCTAATCGAATACTAAATACGTGCAAAACACTCTAAGTTTGCACATATGCGTTGCTCTCAACAGTTTATAGCGAAACTGTTGCTCGACTTAGGTTTAGCCGAATTCTATTTTAATTATTAGGTTTGTACTTCTGGAACAGGCCACGCCCAAGTTCATAGTGCACCACCAACCACAAACCTTCAAAATATTAGAAGAAGATTAGAAAGCTTCAAGATAATCAAGGTTAGAGGAGATGTTAGAATCTGAAATCATTCGGCATGTTCGGTTCTTAATTCGGTTGAATGCAGCCAGGTAGTTCTTCGGTGTGCCAGTCGAAATATGTAATTTATGTTCCTTTTCTATCTGATCATACGTGTATGTTTCATAAAATTGTAAAAGTCCCGAACTATGGTGAATTATTTGTTTGATTCGCCAAAGAATAGGTTTAGACGTGCACATACTGGAGCCTTCTCAAAGAAGGTGTGTATTAGTCGTTTCTATCAGTGAAAATTCACGACTGAAACTTTAGCAAATCACTCTGCGAAATAGTTTTATTTCGATGAAGTGGAAGTTGGTAAAGTAAAAGAAAAGGAGGCTGTGCTGTTATCAGCATAAACAAGTAATTGGATAGATCATTAATAAAAATAAAAAAAGTTTCACGGAAAGAACGGATCGCTGAAGGGCACTAACATTTAGTATATGAGGGGCGAAAGTCCCACCGTTCGCCACCATTTAGATTCTGAAGCAAAAAAGAGTTACTTAATCTATGAAACTATACTTTACTATAGGAAGTCCAATTGCTCTCAATTTGTACAGGCTACTTTTGTGTCATTCTGCTGACTTTTTACGAAATATTTGCAATGCCCACATGTAACTGATTTATATTTTACGTAACTGTGTTTCTGCACAAAAAAAGAAAATGCTTTGACACATCGTTGATAGGTAATCGCACTGGTGTCTAGAAAATTCTAATTTTGTAATTGTTTATAATATTCATCCGCAGACCATTCTTTTGCTCCCCACTTTGATAAGAATTCGAAAAAATATTGATTTTTGAAAAATATTAGTACCCATTGGGTTTCCCTCCCAAATTTCCGTTTTTCAGAATTTACACCTCAAGTAATTTGTTTTGATAGTTTTTCGTAAGGACGCATTTTCTCAAAATGGATCGTAATGTAATGGATTTCATACGTAAATCTAATGTAATAAAACAAGAAACTAAATTTTTAATTAGGATACTAGCTCTTATGAAACCGAGTTTTGCTAGAAGTTCTGAATAATTGTGGCAAACAAAAACACTTTAAAGAGCAAGCGGTAACCTAAAAAGATTTCCCCAACTCCCAAGAAAATATTCTGCAAGCAGCACCAACATTACCAATAAAAAATGTATTTATTTGTAATGTTGATACCGCTTACAGCACATTTTCTTGTGAATTGGAGAATGAGGAAATATCATAATTTTAGGTTGCCGATTTCACAAATGATCGGAACATCTAGGAAGCTCTGATATATCTTTATTATAGTCTCGCCCAGGGGTGCGATTCCGGTTCGATGATATGATAATGAAAAAACAAAAATATCATCGAATTTATCAATTGTTTTTGTCATTTTGCTTTCGCCTTTGCTTTTTATCTTTTTATTCTATTTGATCATCAACATATCAAAAGCGATTCTGGTTCGATGATAATAAAAAATGATAAAATTATTATTCTTCAAAGAGAGTTTCCTCTCTTGATGATAGTAAATATTGGTTAATTGGTTTCGTTTTCCAAAAAAAAAGGGTTTGAGTATGCGCACTGCGCATTAACATTTTGTCAAGAGAGTTTCTCTCTTTACAATCATAAATATTCATATTGGTTTTCAAATCGGAAATATTTATATGTATTTTCATCATAGTCGTTATATCGGATAAGAAATAATACCCCAAAAATTATTTAAAACTATTCGATCTTCTTTAAAATTAAGATCTTTACAAATATTCTGGAAAATGGACATTTAGATTTAAAATTAGAATGAAAATCTCCATTTTCCAGAATATTTCAAAGTTAAATCTTCCTTTTCCATTAATTATTGTTTTTAATTTTCAATAAATCAGTAAAACTATTAAATACATATTATTTTCTTAGAAAATTATTTTTACTTTTCCAATGTTGTAGGTAGTATAAATTGTATATTTGTTAATCGATTAATCTAACCACACGCTACTAAAAACACGAATAGGCGAAGAAAATAATTTTTATCATCGGCCATAAAGCGACAAAAATAAAATGAAAAAATATTCATTTTTTTCACCAATTTTGACATAAGTTTATCATACATCGTCAAATCGGAATCGCTATTTGTATTTCATCGATGATAATGATATAATTTTTAATTATCATCGAACCAGAATCGCTTTTTATTATGGTGAAATCTACTATGATAAAATACAATGATAAAAGCAAATAAAAAATCCGATGATATTTTTGTTTTTTCATTATCATATCATCGAACCAGAATCGTACCCCAGGAAAGAAATGATTTAAATTACAAAATCTGAGGAGTGAGGCCCAACCGGTAGATATTAAGCTCTTAGTAGCCTGCAAAGCAATTTAAAAGTGCCCAACAAACAAAATTTTATGTATTTTCACTCTTATTAAAGGCACATTCAAAATCTTTATTTGACTTGAAATAGTACAGTAGAAACTAAATCATGCTAATTTAGCTCATTGTCTGCTAATTCAGTAGCAACTTCCTTCTTACCAGATTTCTAAGATCAACTTTTCGAATATTTTGGTAGGTTTGCAGGATTCCTATTTCTTAACAGGTATTCAGCAAGAAATGGTAATTTACTGGTAAAAGTGTTTCAAAGAGCTGTTGACTGTGAAATGTTTATGCAAAAAGATCCTATCCTATCTCTTAATCTCACATTATGATCTTTTTTTTCAAAAATGCGTCCTCTAGTTTTGGACATATCAAAAATAAATTAATTAGTAAAATCATTTTAGCGTCATTTGAATTTGGTACCAGAAATTGAATTTGGGCCAGAAATGTGGGCTTGCCTACACGATTATTTACGATTTATCTTCATATTTTCGAAATTTTTTGGCATTTTGATTTGTTTTTTAGGGGCTGGCTTTTGAAGCTCAAAATTGTACAAGATTTTTAAAGTCTTGCTTATTGCTTTGCGTTGCTTAACTTTGAGTAGCAATAAGTTAAACATGTTCTAATATGTGAGTTCTAGATGTTGCCTGGATTTCCGTGTCGTTCGAAATATTCGAGGTGCCTATTTGACGTTATTTTTATGCTTATTTTGGAATTATAGGCGAACTGATTTTATATTGCATAATGTTTCGTGATGTTTAATGATTAGTGTTTGGCATTGAATTGCAACATCTTTCCGAAAAGAATATCGTTAAATTTGCCAAATATATATGTGCATGACATTATAGAAGAATGAGCTCATTTTACGAAATTTCTAATACAAAAAAGTTTATGTGAGGTTTTGAAAACCAATAACACGTAAAACAAGAACATTAGTTTTGGATTTTAGATGCGCTACAACATTTTTGCAAGCGCGGTGAATGAACCCTCAATTTATAAAATAGCTATACACACCAAAAACAACTTTGTTGGGATTTTTACAACCAAAAGCAATATTCATGTGAGAGTGAGACTCTGCACCAAAAAAAATAATTTAGGTCTCTGGTTGGAATTCAATATTGTAAATAGTACTGTCACTTCAACGAACAAAATATAGAGTAGATTAGGGGAAAAAATCGGAGTAGATTCGTTATTTGTGGAGTAGAAATTTTTCAAAGCCAATTCTTATTTCACATAATTGCTTGTACTTTTATCAAAAAACATTCATAAATAAAACGTAACTAAAACATATATATATTATTTATTAATAAATTATAAAAAGAATATTAATTCAAATTTCATTTTAAATAAAATGAAATCAGTCTTTTCAAATTTAACAAAATCAATTTGTTTAAATAAATTCATCTTCTACAGAAGCACTTAAAATAGGAACTTAATTTTAAAATTGCACGCTTTTTAATGATGATTGTCATATTTTTAAATTTTTAGATTGTATGCTCCAAAAATTAAATTTATCTGCAATAAACCAGCTGAATCCTAAAGCTCCCAGCAAAGTTTATTTTTTGTTAACAATTCTTTGGCAAACATTACATTTTCGACATAGTTTTAATATTGAAACTATTTCTCAAGTTAGTTTTAATCAAACTAAGTCTTGAAAATATGCGTTCTGCTGCTGCAGTACTATGTGGGAGAGCACACAATTTCAACATATAGCACGAAATTTCGGCAAATATTGGTTCATCCAATATATTTTTATAGGATTTCAGCTGTATACCCAAAACTCAATAACACCTCCAGAATATTTATTGGCTATTTCGAGATTCCCAATTAATCGCCTAAATTCGTTATTTCGTATTTCTACATAGCAGTTGCTGAACGGGAAACATTTTAACAACGGCAAGGTTGATGTTAAACTTTTAAACTTCCTGAACAAATTTCTTAAACATTTAAATATTGAAGCAGTTTGAGTTTGTTATCTTCTAGGTGAAATCTTTGTTTAATTTGGTCGCAGAGTTCCATGTAAAAATCAACCAACGTCATGTTAAGCGTTTTTACTTCTCCCTCGTCAAATGTTTGGGAATTTAAAAACTCCTCAAAGTGAATCCCAAAATGCATCGACGAGAGGTCAAGGTGTAGATCCGTATTTCGTGAATTCATACTATTTAAGAATTCAGGTTTTATGAAATTTTTTAAAATTTCAATTAGCATTGCGTTTTTTCTGACTGAAAGATCTTATTTATATTACTTATAAGTTTTAAAACATATAACATAAACAACAAATATAATTTATTGAGAGGGTCGATTATAAAATTGTAAATTTCCGCGGCATTCGAGGTATTGAGCTCCTCATAATTATAAAGACCAAAATAATATTTTAAAGCTTCGATTTGTTCTAGGATCCTATTCACAATGCTTTCATAGGAATTCCATCGAGTGGCACTTAGTTTTAAGATTTTATGTGTATTATTATTAAAATATTCTTGAAATTCCTTAAAAGACCTTTGTGTTTTAGGACTATGCGCGAAATGGTTGAATATGTTCCTGATATTTTTTTAAATTTTGTTTGGTATTTTTTACAAGCCGCTGATGCAGATCGATGCAAAGAGTGGCAGGTACATCTTAAAAAAAATAAATCTTTATTTATGTTTAAGAATTTCGATACTACTCCGTTCAAATGCCCTGTCATAACGGATGCATTATCCACTGCTAATGCCACAACATTCTTGATGGGAATTTGCGATTCTACGAAACAGTTTGTTATGACATTAAAAATATCTTGCGCGTTAGAACCAATTAATTCTAGAAATCCATGGAAACAATCAGAAATGCAGTTTTCCTCAATATCCAAGAAGCGGACAACCACCACTAAGCATTTTGCTGTAGAGACGTCAGTAGTTTCGTCGATCATCAAAGAAAACAGAGTATTTTTTAATTCACCTGATATTTTTGTTATGGAATATGGTCCAATTATTTTGTTGACAATCTCGGTCGCCTTGGTATTTCCACATTTAATTTTATTCACCACTTGTGAATCATTACACGTTCTTTGAATGAAAATTGGCAAAGGTTCCATCTGTTGAAATGGTAGGTCGTATTTAATGCAATACATTACGCACGAAAATTCTGCCGCACGTTTCTTAAAAATTTCTATTGATGTATACAACTAACAGCTATTCAATGAAAGGCTAGTAATAAATTATGATATTTAGGCGAATCTATTCGGACATATGTATATTTAGGCGAATTTAAATATAAAAATATTTGAAAAATTCAAAACGGTATCAGTATTGCCATCTAACACTTCATCGAGCAACTTCCCATGGAAGTACATATATTTATACTATCACATGTTAATAGTTGAATGAATAAACTTGCCGTACTCTAGCTCTTGCAGGTCATTAAGATTGCAATGGTTAGTGAAAGAATTATATAACTTCACACCATTATACCCTAGTGGTCGTTGAGAAAATGATTTACGGTATTTTGGTAATCTAAAATGAATATTCCTGTTATTATAATTATGATCATCTCTGTTGGTAGACAGACAATGATCTAAATATTTAGGAAGATCCCTCTTTTCACGTACATAAAACAATTTTAGCACATTAGAGTGTATTCTCTGGCTGATTGATTTCCAGTATAATTTTTCTAGCATATCTTTAATATGTGTTCAATTCACAGACGCGTTCTATCAGACGAGTTACTTGTGTTTGATTCCTGATAAATAGAACAGATGAACAATAATCTACATGGGGAGCTACAATTGAATTATAAAATTAATTTTGGCCTCCATTGGTAGTTTATCTTTAATTCTGTTGAAAAATCCTAATATTATTCATCTTTTTAGCTACGTAATCAAGATGCTGGTTAAAACTTAAGGTTTCATCAATAATGACACCGAGATATTTGTATTGTTTAACTCGTTCAATGATTTGGTTAGCAATTACAATATCTGCTCTACACTCGAACTTGGTTTTGATTGATAAGAACATATACTTCGATATCGAAATATTCAGTGACAATTTATGAAACAACAATTTCTGTAAATTCTCAAGGTCTTTGTTTACTTTTTGTACTGCTTCTTGATGAGTTGGTGCCAAAATAGTAATTAATGTGTCATCCGCAAACATAATTTGACACTCCGAGATTGTTTTGTATCAATGAAGGTGTAAAATTATCAACTTACTTTGAAAATAATTATTAAACCATTCAAGCTCTTTTTTTATACCGTATTTGAATAATTTTTGGAGTAAGATTCTCCTATCTATAGTTTAAAAAGCTCGTTTGAAATCTTAAAAAGCTAAAGGTAGATCCGCACGACGTGTTTTTACATGTACTTTCACAAATGTGTCAACATTTGTGACAATTTTTTATGACCACATGTTGTATTTTTACTTTTGTGATTACATATGTGTCCGCACATATGTAATTTTCGCAAATGATTTTTATCCATTTCGGTATGTTTTTACATAGGATATAACCTCAAAAAATTTTACAAATGTCATCAAACATGGTTTCGATCGTAATTTTTCCTTTTTTTTGGTTTTTAATTTTAGGTATTAATGAATCTAAAAAAATCAAAGTCGCCTCGCCATAGATTAATCTATCGTCGTCCATATTAATATTACAAAACACAAATGTTTTTAATGAGCGTGTGGATGCGATTTTCAATTTTTCAAATGTTTTAAAATACACTTGTATTTTTTGACATATTTTAGTTTGTTAAAACATAACTAAAAACACATCGTGCGGATCGACCTTAATAATACAATTTAAAACAATTTAAAATCAATTTTAAAAGAACAAAACTTTATTGTTCAGTTACAAATGTTTTTTCTTTCTATATCGTGATATGTGTTAAAAATTTTATTGTAGACCGGTTCCGAGCTTCGCTCTTCATCAGTATGAGTGTGCAACTAAACAATTTTTTGTGTGAAAATTGTGATGAAAATTATTGTCGTATTTCTATAACCATGTCATATATTTTGTTATTTACAAAGTTAGTTTGATCGTTTAAAATTAAAGGGTTGTGGCGCTGTTGATAAATTTCAAATTCTTCCACTCGATCCATAAATTTGCCCTTACTAAATATATGTAAAATTTGCAGGTTGGTGTCTTGATTAGTGTATGTGTGGCCATCATCCGCTAGATGTTGTGCGTAGTTTGATTTGTATTTGCTCCGCGCCTGTTTAAGTTCTTCTGATGTGTGCTCTTTAAACCGTACTGTAAACGAACGTCCCGTTTGGCCAAGATAAAATTTTCCACAATCATTACATGACAGTCGGTAAATTCTGCTTTCTTGTTGTTCTTTCTTTTTTGATCGTAATACATGGGAAAGTTTATTGTTTGTTTTAAATGCTACGGTGTAACCATACTGATGCATAATTCGTTTTATTGACGTAGGACTACGTCTTTGTTTTCATTATATGAGCCGTTTATTTTGAAAGTGGGGCGAGTCCACATTTTATTAAAACGAGAAAATGAAGGAATAGAGAAACTATAAATGCAAAAACATACGGGATTTTCAATTTTCTTATTTTTTGAACAAGTATTAGGGATTATTTTTTTTTGATTTTGACTACAAATTGTTCACCGTCAGAAAGATTATACTTTTATTTGTCTATTGTTATCATTAACTTAAATTTTTTGAAAAATGGACTTGCACCACTTTCAAAATTAACGGCTCATATATGGGGGTAAACCAAAATTTTAATGTGATGACGCGCGTCACGGAATTGACGTATTTAGGAAATTTATTTGATTAAAGCAATGTCTCTGGATAAATATAAATGTAATGTTTTAAAAGCTGTAAAAATCAAACAAAATTAAATAAAAATTTATGTATTGGAAAAAAATTAAAACAACAAATTATTAAAATGTATTATAATTTTAATTTTAATTAAATAGTGATGAACTTGATCAAACATGCCGCACGCCATATTGATTTAAAGCTATAAAATAAAAATAAAAAGTTCAAATTTTTTTTATTTTCATTATGTTAAATATTGCGTTAATTTTTTGAATTTATATGCTGTATAACCTATGCAATCCTAGAAAAATGTATAGTCGCCAGGATCAGGCTGAAAAATGTTTAGGTTTTTGAATTATGGGACTTCAAAGTTTTCAAGTGACCGGAAACTAATTAGATTAATACGTCATTTGAATCGTCAATATTTAAAACTAAATTATATCTAGTATGCTTTTGTTAATAGCAAGATATTCCCATTTCTGTGTCATTGACATTTCTGTGACGTTTTATTGACATTTTGTCACATTTTAATGATTGAAATGTCAACGATATATTGATCGATACATTATTTGTGAATTGCTTTATTAAAATCGGGTTTAAAGGTATTATTTCTGAGTAATAAATTCCCTCCCAACAAAAAAATGTATACGTCAAATACGTAACATAAAAGTTACGTTTACGTATCTACATTTTTTTAAAGCTACAGCACTGCCTCTCGTGAGTGGTAAAAAAGGCAGCCATATTTATATACGTAAAAAAATGACAACCATTTTTGTTTTTGCTTTTCTCGCTGTAGTACTTATGTAACAAATTTAATTGTAGAACACCGTCATATTTTGATGCCGCCGATATGCATACAAATTTTTAATATTTGAAGTGGGTGATTATAGTAAATTTTTGAAGCTTTGATAATAGATTTGAAGTTGTGATAATGTATTTTTTAATATTAATAATTGATTAAGTATTGTATTAGTAATTAAATAGTTTTACCATTGTGCTTTATTATATTTAGCATATTAAATAAATTGGTAATAGTGTTATAAAAGTATATTATAGTAAATTATAAAATTAAAACTTTGTTTATTTTAGATTAGTATTTTTTAAATATATCAATAAAATATAATTTATAACTAAATCATGTTTGCCTTTTAATTTAAAAAAAAAATTTTTTTGAACGTGCAGGCTACTATTCATTTATATCAACGCTTGGGTGTAACAGAATTGAACTGTTTTGCTGTAACTTTTACGAATCGCAAATGAGTATTAAATATGTTACCTAATTGCTATTCGTAAAAGTTACACAGAAACTGTTCAATTATGTTACGCCTAAGCGAATAAAAAATGTAACATTTATTTGTTTCATTTCTCTTGTGACAAATATTTCGATTACGTATCATTTCTATTACACAAATACGTTACGTTTACGAAGAGTTTAGTATTAGGAAGCCTTCGTAAATGTTACGTTTATGTTACGCTATGTTTGAAGGGTTCTCTTATGCCCGATTTCAGAACAAAACAGCAATTCGTCAGTTAAATAATATTTTCTCTTTTTCTTCTTTTATGAAATTACAATTTGTTTCATAATTCAAAATCAATGCTATCTGATTATATTTCTTTTTTACATGAACATTTTAAAGGGAGAATTAAATTTTTATTTGAGCAATATTGAAAACTCAAATATTTAATTCTCCCTTTAAAATTCTCATGTAAAAAAGAATTATGATCCAGATAGCATTGATTTTGAATTATGAAACAAAATGCAATTTCATAAAAGAAGAAAGAGAGGAATAGTTATTTATGGTACTAGTGAGCAAAACGAAATATTATCCATGAGGGATAAGTTTATCCCACGAGGCGATAGCCGAGTGGGATATTATTCCGAGTGGATAATATCTCTTTGCTCACGAGTGGCATACAACGTTTTATCCAATTTTGTTGAAATAAATGTAAATAATCGTAAATTAATAAGAAATAGTTCCATTTTGTGTTTTCACACTGTAGCATTGAATTTTGAAATACATTTTATCAAAGTGACCGTTCTTTAAATTTATGTGACGTATTTCTTTGACGTAAATTACGAAATCTACGAATAATTTTCCAATGACTACTCAATATTTTATTATACAAAATATAACTCACGTTGCCCCTAGCAGCGTGGGTTATACAATAACAATGGGTTATTTTACATTTTCTTTATTTGAAATCAGTCTAGTTATCGGGCTATTATGTATCAAAATTGGATAAATATTATTTAATTGACGAATTGCTGTTTTCTTCTGAAATCGGGCATTAGTATTTTTTAGGAGATGAAATTACCTTTTTTTCGCAAATTACGGGGTGGTTTTAACGCCTAAATAGGGCTTGGTTGCCGATAAGAAAAATGGTTTTGTTAAGGTCTCACAGAATACTTATAACTTAGAATAGTTTTTATAATTTTTTGATTTTGGCAATTCAAAAGCTGTGATTTGGCGGCATGAGAGTAGAAAATTTATATTGTCGTGACCAATTGTTATATTGGGGTCTCCAAATTTAAGAAAATGCCTGTGCAAAACTAACAAAAAATGGTTGTTAAATATAAATGGTAGGTTTGGTGATCTTTAACGGACGCTTTGGGGGAAAAGTGTTGTAAGAGGAGCCGGATAGACCCCAATTTTTTATTTTTGTTTTAGAACGGCATTTCATTGTGATATAACGAATTGAGAAATATAAAATTTAGTATTGTATAAACAATAAATATAAAAATTAAGGAAAAATATGTACAATGGGTACTCTTAGGCTAATACAGCCTAATGTATAAATATGGCAGAATTAATTAATAATTGACGGTAATTGATAATAAACGGTTTTATTTTTAATTTATAACTTCTAAATTTTGGTTTCATTTAAACTGTACAAATAAAGTTTTCTCAATTTTACGTAGTCCTACGTTAATAGGTCGTGTCTCGGATACAAGCTCATCGGTTTTTTTTTGTGACATATTTGAGGTTATCTAGCACCGCGATTTTTATGTTAGAAGTGTGAACGTGGTTATATCCGACTGAAACATCAATCCCAACAAAATAATGTATACGTCAAATACGTAACATAAAAGTTACGTTTACATACATTTTTTTAATGCTACAGCACTGCCTCTCGTGAGTGGTAAGAAAAAGGCAGCCACATTTAAATACGTAAAAAAATGACAACCATTTTTGTTTTTCTCGCTGTAGTACGTAATAAATTTAATTATGGAACACTGTCATATTTTGATGCCGCTGATATTCATACAAATTTTTAATATTTTAAGTGGGTGTTTATAGTCAATTTTTGTAGTTTTGATAATAGATTTTTTAATATTATTATTATTAATAATTGATTAAGTATTGTATTAGTACTTTAAAACTATTTAAAGTTTTACTATTGTGTTTTATTATATTTAGTTAGCGTATTAAATAAATTGGTAATAGTGTTACAAAAGTATATTGCAGTATATTATAAAATTAAAACTTTGTTTATTTTAGACTATTATTTTTTAAATATATAAATAAAATATAGGTTATAACCAAATCATATTTGTCTTTTAATTTAAAAAAAAAACGACGAGCGAGTTCATCCTCAACTCGCAAAAGATTTATGTGAAAACTGTTTTGTATAAATATCTATTAAATCATTTCAAGCCATTTAGATAAGGCTCGAAAATCCCTCCATAAAGACGGATATGTTCGCTCAGTATTTAAACTAAGTTACATTTTTGGTTGAAAAAGTCAAGTTATTCTACTATTTTGAATTTGGAGGACGAACCTTACTAACATTAATTAAGCATGAGTAAAGTACAGTACTGTTAAGTTAATCACCTAAACCTGCGATATATGCTTTAAAATATACCATTACTCATACACAGCAATCTTGTTCAAGATTCCATAGTAGTAAATGGTCAGGCAAACTCGCTGAAAAAGGAAAAATCGCATCGCTTTATCACTGATCAGTTTAAAATAAATTTGGTGGTCGTAAAATCATTGCAATTGGAAAGACAGCAGCGTGAAACCCATCATAACCAAACTCACGAACAGCGTGAGCAATACTAATAAGAAAGCATACCGAACTACACAAGCATAATTTGTGGTGCTTTTGCTCGTATGTAATTTTCATTTTCAAAAACACTTGTTGCTGCGGCCGTATATAGCAGATATTTGCACAATAAAATTAATTAAAGTAGGCGATTTTTTTTTTGTATTCGGCTCACGATGTTTTGAAATGCCGGATGATGTTGTATATTGCATGTGTATGCGTAGATTTCGCATTGATTTTACGTTTTATTTATTTTTTGTTCTTGTCGATATTCACACATACCTGCAATATTTTTTGTTCGGCACTTTTATTTCCGTAACCCGAGTTCTATACATATTTTTACTTACTCCTGCCGCTAAAGATGTTTTCACATCAAAAATAATTTTTGAATGTGTAGGCTACTGTTCATTAATATCAACGCTTGGGTGTAACAGAATTGAACTGTTTTGCTGTAACTTTTACGAATCGCAAATGAGTATCAAATATGTTACATAATTGCTATTCGTGAAAGTTACACAGAAACTGTTCATTTACGTTACGCCTAAGCGAATAAAAAATGTAACATTTATTTGTTTCATTTCTCTTGTGACAAATGTTTCGTTTACGTATCACTTCTATTACACAAATACGTTACGTTTACGAAAAGTTTAGTATTAGGAGGCCTTCGTAAATGTTACGTTTATGTTACGCTATGTTTGAAGGGATATTTTGTGTTGTTGGTATCGTCTTCACTACGTAAAGTGGTTAGATTGTGTAATTGTATTTTATTTTTAATTTTGAAATTAATGCGTTCTACATATATTGTCCTCTGTGTATCCATTGTTAACAGCTATGTGCTTTATAGTATTTAATTCATCTTCATAATCCGCTTTCTGCATTGGTATACTATTGAGGCGGTTAATTAGATGGTGGTATGCGGCTATTCTATGCTGATAAGGGTGTTGTGATGAATTATGTATAGTGTGATCCGTTTGAGTTGGTTTACGGAATACTTTGAAGCTGTGTTTGTTGTCTATATGTTTTGTATTGTTAAATCCAAGAAATTGATACTTTTATTCGATTCCAATTCCACTGTAAATTTTATGTTTGTGTGTATATTATTGATATAACTATGCATATTGTTCAGTTGGCGATGAGTTCCTTTGAATAGCAGCAAAATGCCATCCACGTATCGATGCCAATATAAAATGTTTTTTATGTATTTATTTTTGTTATTCATGATAAATTCGTTTTCCATATAATTAAGATAGATGTTCGCCAACGTTCCCGATAGTCGCCTTCCCATTGGTAAACCCTCAGTTTGAATATAAAATTTACTGTTGTGCTGGAAATACACTGCGCCAATTAAAAAACGGAACAGAAATTTTCTTCGAAAAAATACCCAGATTTGAACGCTTGTATCTTGGTGAAATAAAACGTTTCAAAAAAAAATTTTTGTTTCTAGTTGAAGGAAATTTTGTTTTCTTTTCGATACTGGAAACCGTTTTATTTTATTTTGTTGTTTTATGACTTTTTTGAGTAAAACAAAAGGTGTCTAAAAAAAATAAAAATTTGCTGCTGTTTGAAACTGTAAACGAACTTGCTCGATATTTCGTTCAAAAATCCAAATCGACCATTTTATAGAGAATTTAGAAACCTTGCAAAATGATACTTGGAAAATTTCTGTGCGGCCCCTCCTTGTCGAGTTATTGAAGTTTTAGAGAAAACGTATCGAAAAGCGTAGAAGTAAATTTTTTTGATCTTGTAAACTTAGCACTCTACGATAAAATGTTAAATCACTTTACCACTAAAACTTTAACACACTAAAACTTAAATAACTCGACAAGGAGTGGCCGCACAGAAATTTTCCTAGTATCATTTTGCAAGGTTTCTAAATTCTCTATAAAATGGCAAATTTGAATTTTTGAATGAAATATCGAGCAAGTTAGAAAACAAAATTTCCTTCAACTAGAAACAAAATTTTTTTTTTTGAAACGTGTTATTTCACCAAGATACAAGCGTTCAAATCTGGGTATTTTTTCAAAGAAAATTTCTGTTCCGTTTTTTAATTGGCGCAGTGTAGTTTTGTGAAGTTATTGTGTTTAACATTTGTGTGACATCGGCTATGGTTGTAGTGGGCAAAGTGGCCCGATAGTGGCCTGCTTATAAAATTGCCAAATATTTAAATCAATGGTTGAGTGCCCGCATTAAACTTAAAAATGATTATTCAGTGCGCAACAATTTGGAATTAGTTGACAAAATTCAGTCGGTAGTGATACCCAATGGAGCAAAATTAGCGTCATTTGATGTTACAAGTATGTACTCAAATATTCCCATTGAAGAAACCGTTAAGATAACTGCAAGATTACTAACTGAAAATAATTTGCCCACTACAATCATAGCCGAGGTCACACAAATGTTAAACACAATAGCTTCACACAATAAATATTTTAGAAATTTGTTGTTTTTTATAAAATTTTGATTTTTAATTTTTAATCAAAGATTATTTAAAAACAAAACAATTCCGGAATTGATTCCGGAATTCCGCAATCGAAAACATTCAAATTCAAAAAATCCGGAATAGTTTTTTGGCCAACAATTGGATGCCCTAATGCCAACACATAATCTTATATAAAATATCGCAATCTTCATTATTTATAATTGTCACCACCGAGATTCAAAGTCCCTAGCACCCCCAAGAAATAAAGCACGTCAATGAGTATAACACTGAGATTAACGCAAATCCTTTTCATAACTAAGCAATTATATTAAAACTGTTTTATTTAATAAATAAATTCAATTGATATGTAACGAATTACCAATTAACTTGTGATGGTAATTTATAGCCAAGAATTATTTTAAAATATAATTTTAAAAAAACGAATGCATAAATAATGGCAACAACAAAAATTTGCTGTGATTATGTGTATGTATAATCGCACATTAGATAACAATAACAGATGCATTTTATGCCAACAAAATACTAAATCTATTACTTAGGTATATGCGAGAATATGTAATATGTAAAATGTATGAAACGCAACAATGCATCCGCTATTTGTGAGTTCATGTGGAGCGGCAACTATTATTATTCCTATATATAGTATATTATGAATTTTTAAATGATATTACATATCATGAAATTGTAACTCAATGCGCCTATTTTGAACAGCTGTGAAAATTAAAATACTTTTTGGCTCGGTCATGTAAATTGTATAATGTGTAAGATATATCATTACCACATTTATAATTAAATATTATAATAATTTACCTAAAGTAATTTTCTTTGTGTGTGTGTTAAATGGTTTAATTGCTTAAATCATGTATGCTCACATTAAAATTAATTTATGCAAATTGTAAAAATGATGCAAATGGTTTAAGTGCTTAATAAATTTAGATACTATAAATTATGATTGTGGTGATTGTTTAGACTACAGAGCTGCTCGTACTTATAAGGAAGTAATATTTTATATTTTATGAAGATAAGTAGTTTGACTAATCTGAGTTTATTAGGTTATTAGCTTTATGAATGAATACGTGTTAAGAAGCCTTTCTGCTTTTACGGCGCATAAATGTCAAAAGTAACGAGAAAAAATATTACGACTAATTTCGGACACAGTCTTAGTGGCTTTAAACAATGGAGACACCTACCTATTAGAATTTAAATTCCACATAAAATTAATTAATGTGTGGTACAAATTAAGATTTATTGGCTAAACAGCAGTATGAGGAAACCAACCTACACCCGGTTCCACAAAACATTTTTGTAACAAAATAACTATATATAAATTCAATAATAAATTAGATATTTGAAATTAATGTAGAGATTCAGTCATGTAGTCAAACAGTGATGACTCCACAATAATCTGCCTTTAGTGAAAATGCGCGGTTATTATTATAACTCTTCTTCCCATTCCTGTAGTTTTCATTGATGGTAGCGATGTCGCCGTGCTTTCTGATATGGAGTAGCAGGTGGCATTCCTGAAAATTTAGATACCATATTATCATTTTCGGTATTAATCGGTCCTCAGTTTCATTCGGTATGAAAACTGCTTTTAAACGATCAATTGAAATTTTTAATTTTTGAATTTTCGTATTTTATGCATTTACTTATGATATGAGTGCTACCCTCTTTAACTTTACAATAGTCACGGTTTGGGTGATCTTCTATTTTCATTCTGTATAGGAATTATCTGCCTTTGGAGTGCCCTGACCTTAATCTTGAAATTGTTTTTATGTCTGGAGTATTTAGTGTTCGATTGTTGATCCAAAAACTCACCGGGGGCATTTCGCTAATTCTCTTTTAATATTTTCCCTTTCATATTGTAATTGATTTACTATATTTTATTTCCCAATTTTCATTCATTTTTTTATTTATAGCCGTTACCTGCTTGAGTTAGTTTGTTGTGCATAAGATGAGTTGGATGGGTTAGATATAGATCTAGTTCATCAGATGTTTCATTTTCTGTTACACCTATATAACTTGAGATCCATTTTATTGTGATTTTTTTATTTAAATTATTACCCGCAATATTAATTATTTGATTCTCGAAGTGTCTCTTTGGGTTATCATTTACAGCTGTTTTTAATTACTTGCAACCGTTCAAAGAGTCTGTTATAATTACAACATTGTTTTTTTGCTAATTTGAGCTAATGTTATAGCAATTTTTATTCCTAGCTCTGTAGTTTTAATATCGATTATATTTTTTAGGATGCTAGATGCTCTGAAATGGATACTTTCGAAGTAAATTTTTAGTTCTTCATTATTAAAGGTTTTTTGACAAATAGACCCTTAATATTTAGTTCTATTATTAGATTGTTTGGATTGGTATATTTCTTATTTAATGGTTTAATATTGTTAAATAATGGATGATTTCTATAAAGATTGTTTAGTTTGTCTAATGATTCCTAGTTTATAATATCTCTTCCTATATTTGTGTTGTTGTATAGGTGATTTAAAATTTATCTCAGAGTTTCTTTTTCTGTTATCTAACTCTATCGGGAGTTTCAAAGTTTCCGCCAATATTACCGGTATTGGAGTCGTTTTAATGTACCCCAAAGAGAATCTTAAACATGAATTTTTGATGGATTGACAGATGTTTGTTGTAACTTTATTTTTTTCTTCAGTTAATAATATTTCTGGGTTGGTTCTGGGTTGTTTATGGTTCTTAATTTTGAGAAATCTCTAAAAATTCTTCGGATTACATCGTAAATGTCAATTATGTACACAGGAATCGTTGAGATAGCAAAACTGTTTGCGCAGAGACTTAAACCGGATATAGTCATGGGCCAACCCTGTACGCCTGCTTGAGTTCTTTAGTAAACCATGGGACGTTTCGCGTAAGAGACTGATTCATTCATTTTATAGGAACAAATTTTTCAAAAGCAACCTTCAACAATTCATTGAAGGTATCTAATGAACTGTTGATATCAATGATTGATAGAGTATCAGCCCAATCCACTTCAGCTAAAAAATCATTTAATGAGCTGTGATCAGCGTGCGAATAATCAAACACGGTACAATTTTTAGTAAAGTTGAAATTATTAGAATTTTTGTAGAACAACCGAAATAAAACCGGGGTATGTTAAACACTCTAAGATCCGGCAAAGTCGTCGCATGATTCTAGTTTAAAAGACCTATTATTAGTGTAGAAAACCAAATCCAGATAAGTGCCGTGGCTGTTTGAAACACTGTTTATTTGTGTAGTACCCATGTTTGCCATATAATCACAAATGAAGGCTGAAGAATCATTCGTATTAGCAGGAATTAATATATTGTTATCCATCATCCAAATTAGATGTAAACAGTTGAAATCACCGAAAATAACATAAAATCTTGACAAAATGGCGAGGATGGTTCTAAAGGAAAGTAAACTGTGGTAATTATTATGTAAAATGTACCTAGTTTGAGTTTAACAGCAATGGACTTAATGATTGGATCAGAAAATAAAAATTCACAAGAATACATTTTCTGAACTGCATCTGCAATAAGCACACCACGACCTTTATGTTTTGTACTAAGGTTATACCGATTGCGACGGAAAACGCAAAAGTCCGAAGGGAAAACTCCGCATCATTGAAAGTCACTGTAATACCATAGATACACACAAAAATTATCGCGATAATCTTCGATCACGATTTCGAATGACGTTTTCGTAATCGCGATCTGCAAATTATGGTGACACACAAAAGTCCGATTAAAAATAAAAATTTTAGTTGTAAACGATGTTTGTATCGTGTCAAACTTTAATTTTACAAGAAAATGACAATAAGTTTATACAAGTTACTAAAAATGACATGTAACAATTATATTGTTATCCCATTTACACTTTCATTGTTTCTTTTTTGTACATATTTCATGATTATCTTGTTTCTACAACTAGATTTTGAAATCGAGTTATCAATCCTGATTTGCAAAATCGTGCAGTGACAGATTGAGAAAATTAACTAGATAATGTAGAATATGCGATTATCTAGTTTGTGTGTATCTATAGTATAAGCCGTGTTTCGGTCAGAATTATTACGTCGTAATTAGATTCCAATATACCAAGATAGATTTTTTTTTATTTTGATCGCATGCCACTACAATTAAAATAAAAAATTGATAAGCTATTGACGACATTGTTAGATCCATTGATGATATTGCTAGAATTAGATAAATATGAATTTAGAATATTCTGTGATAAGATTATTGTGAGAATTTGGTAGATTAGTATTTAAAATATTAGAATTTAATGTATTGAATGAAATTAAATTGATACTTTGCTGCGAGCTCTTCTTTGTTTTCTGATTGGTGTCTTTCTTGAAAATCGCGAACTAGAACCTCAGGTGGCCAAAAATCAGGATTTTGCAAGGTACCATGCTAGTTTTCGATAACTCCAGTTACGTGACTTCTCAACAACCCCAACGGCTTCCTGAGAAGATAATGATGGCGACGAGTCCGATACAATAGATGATGAAATGGGTGTTGGAATTTTCGTAATAACATCATCGGATGACAACGGCGGGAAGTGTGGTGGTTGTAGGCCTATAATGACTTGAACGTAGCGCTAGGAACTGCCATCAGTTTTTTTAGTTGCAGCCGTTATTAAAGTATTATTAATATTTCTCTTCGATCTTGTAAGTATTGGTGAAGCTATTTCCATATTAGTTTGCGTTACTTTTTTTTAATTTTGAAGACGACGACTATTGTGATGGTATTGGTTTTTATAAACTTTCCACGTTATTATTGATAGCAGCAAATATTTTATTAATCAAGGACAAGAACACTGATATAGCGCCAATAAATAGAATTACTCATGTGATCATTCTTTTCCTTGAGAATTTTATAAACATCAATGCACATTGTTTGCGCTTCAGCACAAAGTAAAATAATTAAAGGTAACGAAAAATAAAACACTGCCTGTTTGTACAAAGGTTCTATTGCGATTAAACGTTTATTTTATTTCATCTTCTTTACTTGACAGCAATTAACGCGTTCGGTTTTCTTTGTAATATGAATGTCCATCCCTAGAAGGCATTAGTTAAAATTAAAGAGAAAATAATATTTTTTTAGTAATAATATAGAACTACAGATGGCATTAATTAATAATTATAAAATTCAAATAATATCCGTTAATTCAAATAAAATGTCCGTTGGTTTATCTCCATTACGGTGGCCGTAACATCCTGGCTGGGTAAACGAACAAGATGACCTCATAGTGACTCTCATCGTGGTATTGCATGATTTTATTAGATAATTCTTCCTACTATTCCCATACAACTAGCGCGGTACAAACATGCTCTTCTCGTATACAAAATTTCATAATCAACATCGAGCATTTGCTCTATGGCACTGGGAAACCCTTAGGGAAAACTTCCATTAAAAAACCCTAAGGAAAACCAGCATCAGATGTGACTGCTTCTTTCTCCATCGGTAGTAAACATAATTGATTGATCGGTCGTACTAATTTGCCTTTCTCCGTCTTTACCTTGCATATTCTTGCTTTGTCATCTCGTCCAATAAATTCTTCGATAATTCTGGACATCATCCATTGACTAGGTGGCGTTATTTTACTTTTATAATATTGCCCTTCGCATGACCATTCAAGTCATTTCTCTTCTAATTCCCATCGCCCCTTTGATTTGACACCCAAAAACTTCCCGAGTTGGTCCAGTGTTGGCAGGCGGCCTTCACCAACCTGATTACGATATTGCTCCCATACATCCAATGAATACTTAGGTAACCGTTATTTTACGTAATGGATCCAAATTTGATCCCACAATTGCTCCGGCTTTGCAATAGTATCCAGTTGTCTGATTCCACTATTTAAGGAGTCTAGTATCACCCGCAAAGAATCATGAGTTTCAAGGTCCTGGTTTTTAACAGTATACATTCTTCTCAAGATGCTATGGATGACATCATAGTTGTCTGCCTTCATCATTGTTTCCCATGCTGATTCATAATTGTCACGCGTAAGTTGCCATGGACCCAATGTCAATGCAGTCTTCCACCAAGAAATAATCTTAAAGTACTCATCGTGCGCCTCCATACGACACGAGAACAATATTCAACGTTTTAAAACTCAAAACATCATGTGCCTCCATGCGACACGACTCATCGTGCGCCTCCATACGACACGAGAACAATCCTTAAACTTATCCCCCGAAACCGCACATGGAGTCAATCCGACAGAGCAATCAAGCATGTGTGGCCACACAATACTGCATAATTACAATTAAGGGGTATGAAAATAAATGACTAGAATAGTTACTTTACTAAGACCACTCAACCTTCATGAACCCCCAATTGGCAACGGTACGAATTTCTTCGGGCTTACAACCTTGCACACCGACGATACCTATTTGTTCGTCTCATTTTTATCTTTATTCCACATCTCACTTTTTTCCATTTATTTACCGCAATATTTTCTTTACCGTTACCCACGTTTCAATTTTTATTCTTTACCGCAATATTTTCTTACACTGTAACGCGCCAAACTTGACCGTTTTTACAAAAAATCGCCCAAATACCTCGCAATATTGCCCCTTGTTCCATACAATTAAAAAATCGTCTTACCCTTTTCCTTTCTGATATCACTCTCAAAATTCTACAACAGCGCTTGCGTTGCCGCCGTGCTCCAATACCCTTTTCCCTTTTTTATATATCGCTACACGCGAATATAACGTGCCTTTTTCGTTTACAACTTTGCTTTTAACTTTTAATTTACAACTTTGCTTCGTACAAAATAATACCAATTAAACTAAATATCACCGTTCACCAATCGTTTCTCGGGTTTCTGGCACCAATGTTGCGCTACAGCATAAAGTAAAATAATTAAAGGTAATGAAAAATAAAACACTGCCTGTTTGTACAAAGGTTCTATTGCGATTAAACGTTTATTTTATTTCATCTTTACTTGACAGCAATTAACGCGTTCGGTTTTCTTTATAATAGGAATGTCCATCCCTAGATGGCATTAGTTAAAATTAAAGAGAAAATAATATTATTTAGTAATAATATAGAACTACAGATGGCATTAATTAATAATTATATAATTCAAATAATATCCGTTAATTCAAATAATGTCCGTTGGCTTATCTCCATTACGGTGGCCGTAACACACAAATCACATCGCCAAGAAAAATTCGGAATTAATGGGATTTGGGATGAATGGTTTTATTGCATTCACCGGCACAATTAAAAAAAAATTCCGACACTTTCGCATTAAATACACAGCACAGAGTCATTGTTACAGATTAGTGTTGGAGTGCGGAATAACAAAACAGCCAGTTGATAAACTTGCTACAACGTGCCCAAACGTCTAAATATCTTGGTGATTGCTTAGTAAAATCTGTACCCTACTTCAATCCCATACACGTACACTTTAATAGTTTCTAACTCAACTCACTTTATTGAAGATAAACGTCATAGTGTGTTATATAACTGAACACAAAAATTCTCTGATTGTAATTTCGTTTTGATATCACTTGAACTTGATTTGCGTATAAATGTATTAATGGAAATTTAGTTTAATTAGAAAGTTTAACTAACTTTTCATTTTCTCGTTTTTGATACTTTGTTTAAAAGTTTGTTGGGCATTTTTTAACGTTATAGCCGTGAACAACGTTTTCTGTTGTTATACATATAAGATTTGTTTGTGTTGTTTGATCTCCCATAATCTTCTGATATGGTCGTTTCACCAAGGTTTCGATTTGTATGTTCTATTCCTCTTTGTCCTACTGTATTTTTTTTTTAATTAATTTTTCTAGATGTTGTTCCAAGTATTCGATGTTGTATAGAGCTTGGCTTTTTATTTCACTTATTAATTTAATCCACATGTTTTTGTTTTTTCTTCTTTACCTATGTTGTATGTGACTTTAATTGCCCAGTGGTCACTTCCCAGTTTATCTATTATCGCAGCCCAGTTTAATTTATTTGCAATGTTTGAGCTGCATAAGGTGATGTCAGGAGTGGAACTTTGGTGTCTATAGATGTCTTGTCTAGTGTGTTCTCCATTGTTGAGAATCTGCATATCGCTTTCAGTGACTATTTTGTCAATAATTTCCCCAAGTTTGTACTGGTTGTTATTAATTTGTAAAAGTTGTAAAAGTCCTCTGCTATCTCTACAGGAAATCGATTGTTATTATTGTAGAATGAAATCAAGTTCAGCATTATGTTTTGGTATCAACTTTTACCCAGGAAAGATTCTTATTTATTAGGAATCCCTCCCCCCCCCCCCCCCCCCCATATCCTTCGATTCTATTTTCGTTATTAAGTCGTATCCGTTGAAAATTGGTATGATGTTTGCATTAGTCCAGGTTTCTGATAATATTGGTATATGGATGTTGTGGCTGTTAATGTAGTGTTCTATTAAATTTTTATTACTAATAATACTTTTGATGTTTATTTGAATTATATTAAAACTTTCCATAACTATAGTTTACTTACTCCTCTCCCTAATTCTTTCTACTATGTCAATTAACATTGAAGGTACGTTCACCGGGTTCTGATCACAACCCGTTATTTGTTTCTATTGCTTTAAGTCCTTTGATTTCACTTGGATCCTCATACCATCCACCATTTTGGATAGAATTTTAATTTTCTTTTCTGTTTCAAACTCCGATTCAAAAGTGCTTAGTATGTTTGTGAAATCTAAATTATTCGGGATTTTTTATTTGGAGCCGAATAACTTCCCCTTGGCTTCTCTATATAATGATTTGGTCACCGTCATGTACTCCGTTATCCACATTTGTCTGTCTTTTTCATTGCATGACTTATGGTTGGTTATGTGCCCGCCCCCACTAAATTTACAGTGTTCCTTTAAATCGCAGATGTGATCACTCGTAGAGTTTCTTGCGCAGATATGGCAAACTGATATTTCTTTAGATCTGCATCTTGATGAGGTGTCTCCATAATTTAAACAATTCCTACAGAACATTGGGTTTGGTATATAATGAGACACTCTAAATAAAATATTATCGTATATTACAACATTGTTAGGTTGCGTATTCGATATAAATGTTATTTTAACTAGTTCCATGTTTATTGCGCACTTTTTCCACCTATTCCATCTTGTCATTCTTTCAAATTTTTCAATATCTCTGTTGCATCTGAGATTCGCTTTGATTTCTTCCACTGTTAAATCGGTCGGAATGTTCTTAATAACACCAATTGCTTTATTAAAATTTGTAGGGATGAATGCCTCGTAGTTGTCAATTTTCCTGAATTTTTCTGATGAAACGTACTTATTAGCATCGTTGTAATTTTTAAAAGTTATCCTTGCCATATTTTTGCTTATTTCAGAATCTATTTAACTTGATTGCTTGTCCTAATTTAAGCATGTTTAAATTTTTCTTCTTCGCTATGACTCTGAAAGGTCCTAAATCCTGGATATTATATTTGTTTATCATCCTATCCATATTAATATCGCTCTCAGTAATGTTTATATTAAGTTGTAGCATATTCATTGACTTTCATGTTTCGCCCGCCATTTCTAATTTCTCCACTGACGCTATTTCTGTATATTTTATTTTTATTTATCTGGGTTTTGTGATAATCTAACGCGTGTTGTTCGAGGCATGAGTCCGATGAATCCCCACTTAGAGATCCAACTCGGTATTTTTTGTGGATAGTTGGTTACCCCATTTTCCTTCGTTTCACTATTTATCTCAGGCAAACCGGGCACGACCTCCACCAGAAATTTACTCAAAACAGAACTTACCCCAATTAAAGTTTAGATGATATTTTTTTATTGGAAATTAATAAGTATATTTAAGTTTATATTTACAATTAAAAATTATTTTTATATTTTTATTTTATTTTAAATTCACCGTCACAAAAATAGAAATTTAAACGGCTGTGAAGTTTATAACAATAACAATAAAATGTATATGTATTGTTACCACACTGTAAAATTTGATTCTTATAAGAATTTTGAATAAAACAGTTTAAACAGAACATTTTGAGTAAAGCAAATTTACAACAAATACAAATTTAAAATGTAAACGTCACAAAAAACAAGTGATTAGCAGTTGCCTATAGAACGAAATGGCCAAAATGCTCAAAATAGATGGGAAAGGTACTTCTCTTCTTAGAAATTCATTGAGATATTTTAATACGTTAAGTGTTTTATAAATTAGCCAATAATTTGACATCGTAGAATTTGTACCAGAATGCCACCATATACACATGATAAATTGTTGCCTGGTGTACGAAATGGCCTATGTGCCATTTCCATATGGAAGGGAAGAGTAATTTTGTTTTCTTACTACTTTGTTGGGCTCTAGCCTTCACACAATTATTCATGTTCGTTCATATAACCATTCATATGGAGCGCCCAAGCCAATGGGAACTATTTTACTTGTGACAGAGAGCCCGTTTATAGGGATCCTCTTTCATTTCCAAGAGAAACGAAACCTCTAGTTTGGCAGGAGTTGGTCAGTAATTAATAAATAATAATTTTTAGTTAATAATTATTAATGATTAAAGACGTCCTTGTTCCATGTGAAATTCGCTGATTTGTTAATTTTCTAAAATGTGTTGCAAGCGCCCTACGAATCATATCAAAACGACACTGAGTGATTTGAATTACGCACTGGCCATTAGATCTATATTTATATAAGCAGTGTAATGACCAATGCTACCTGCAACCGAGGGGTGATGGTAATTAACAATCCCTTTAGAAACACTTCATTGAAAGTGAAATGGTATTTATGATTAAATTTTTGTTTTGGATTTTAATGATTGAATTTTTACTTTCAGTTGCTTTTTGTTTTGTTTTTTAGAATAAATTTTTAATAGACGACACTATCTGTTTTGATTCATTTCCAAAGTTGCATTATTTTTTGAGGTATTCCTGAAACAAAAAAGGTATACCTCTCCCGACTTTACCCTACAGATTATGCTAACAACAAGGTCTTGTAAAGCAACGAAACTTAGAGGGATTACACCTATATAAGAAAAATAAAATTAAAAAAGACTGTTATTGTTAATTGATCTTATCGATATCAAATTTCCCATGTATTTCTTCATCTTTCGTCGAACAGCATGAATATCAATTTTCGGATTCCAAATTAGTTTCAGACAGTTGAGAAAGATCAAAACTATAATAATTATAACAATTATTACCATGGAAGCCTATATGAAATATTTGTTTTGTATAACAGCAAAGCACTAAAAAAATTCTATTCAAATCAATTTATTAAAATAAAAACCCTATAATTATGAGTACATACCAAAAATAATAATCGACATTCCCACAATTTTTGTTTTATATAACTCACTACCACAGTACCACCACTGTGTTACCGTAACTTTTGTGTCTAATTAAAAATATAAAATTTTGCGCGAAATACGTAAAAAGTTTTAATTTTCTAATTAATCGGAACTACTAGTATATATATTACATAAATAAATTTGTTTACATTATATGCATTAATGATTTCCCTGGAAATTGATCCGTTAAGCATAATTTTTATTTTTCTGTACTAACGTACATACATATTTATATACGTATAACAAACAACTTCACTTCGGGTTTATTCAATTAAATCAAAAATTTAAAATAAATTTAATTTAAAAATTTCTGAAAAATAATTTATTTTTGATATTACAAAAAAACCGTTAAACATGTAATTGATGTTCAACATTTTGTACATAAATGTATGTGGTGTTTGTAAACACATTAACATAAGCAGCACAACTCAATGTTGTAGGTATGAAATTTGGCTTTAAAGCTATAATTTCAAAAAAAAAAAATAATTTTCAGGTGATCGATCGATTTATTATAAAGAAAATTATATATAACGCATGGAATTGATTTGTAATTTTGCAGAATGTTGAAGAAAATTATAACGTGTAATATACGTAATCGATTGGTTGTCTCGCTATATAATTTAAAAAAAGGTACGAAAGATGTTACTGACATATTGATGTTTGCACAAAATATGAGCAGTCTCATCGATCTACATGTAACAGGTTGTTTTAATAGAATAATTCTTTTACAAAAAGTATTTCAAAACGAAATGTAAAAATGGGCGGCTGCTTGAGGATTAGTTGGTTGTGGTAAAATTTAACAATCAATTGTGTGGTTATTACGGAAGTTAAATAAGAACTAGAAGCGGCGTCTTCCGGGAAAATATTATTCTGGCTTTTTTGAACATCTGTTTAGGTAGCAATTAATAGATTACAATTACCGTTCTAGCAGTTTTAACTGCAGTTAAAACATTATGTAATTCAAGATATTTGCGGCTAAAGCACATAGTTTTCACAGTTTTTTACATAATCAAAAATCGTCCCTCTCCCTAAGGAAAATGTGGTGTATGAGCAAGTAATTAATAAATGGCATGATCTGACGGAATTGTTTTTTGTCTATAGAAAATGTCGGTAAATTTTTATAAAAACTACCGATAATTCATGTGTTTTATAAAGTAGTTATAAATAAATAGATTAAATTGTAGTGAGCATTATTACATATCAAAAACACTGTTGGCTTCTTGAATTTAACAATTATTAATGAATACAATAAATTGATACTTATCTTGTAAATACGACCGCTGCTAATAACATTGAATTTATCTAAAATAGTATTGGTTAAACCTTTTTTGAATTAATTAATTATAATTTAAACAACTCAACATTATTACTTTAGTACAACGCGATCTGTTTGCTGAGATTGTGTGTAGGTATATGAATTAGCTAAGTAACATTCAATTTAGAATCTATATTACTAATAGGCGATTTCATGTCTGTCTGTGTTGAATAGGCGTCTAAACCGCTGAACCGATCGTCATGAAAATTTTACCATGTTTGAATTTCATCTCAGATTGAATTCTACCGTACGACTTTTTTTTAAATTTCGTTTCCTTCGGGTACCTCTCGAATAAAAGTTCGGTAAATTTTCGGGTTTTTCATAATAACTTGGATCTTGGACAAATTTTAGCCGAATTATATTTACTACCGTAAATAAATCCGAAACAATTTAAAATACATCTATTGCTCCAAATTTGGATAAACAGGCAACGTGGTGCAAATAACACATAATATACATAATAAAACAATGACAGTAAAACATTTACCATGTGTTTCAGTCCATGTCCATACAACTACATTTTATTTTTACTCAATGTTGATATTATTTACATTGCCGAAGCAGATGGCGTTGAGCCAACCAAGGTGGCATTAGCACTAATTTATGAAGGAGACAATGACCAAAGGCGGTATAATGCTCCAACGGTTAACGAAGTGGCGATAGTGTTTGAAAGCAAAGATGGAGAACCACCGTTTCATCGGGATATTGTTATGCATTTACGTGCTAATCAGCCTGATCAACCAAAATTTAAACGGATTAACATTTGTTATCCTCATTTAGATACCATAACGTACCCGATTTTATTTCCAACGGGTCAGGAAGGATGGAGCACACAAATTGTCGCTGTAAAAAGAACGAGTCAAATAAGCAATCCCGAGTGACAATGAAGGAATATTTTTCTTGTCGTTTGTCAGTTAGAGAGGTGTTTTCCCAGTTGCTGAACGCAGGACGTTTAACCCAGTAGTATGTAGTTGACGCTTATATTCGCGCAGAGTCAAACGATCTTCAATGGATCCGAAACAATCAACCGGCATTGAGAGCAGATAGCTACAAAGCTTTAATGGACTACTTAAATCGCGACGCAGATTATGAAAACAAGCAGGTTGGAAAATCTGTAATATTGCCATCTAGCTTTCAGGGTAGCCCTCGCAATATACAACAGCATTACCAGGATGCTATGGCAATTGTTAGAAAGTATGGAAAGCCAGATCTTTCTGTCACCATGATCTGCAATCCAAAATAGAAAGAAATCGTAGAAAACCTCGAGCCCTGGTAAAAAGTGGAGCATCGGTCAGACTTGGTAGCTACAGTTTTTCGGCTAAAGTTAAATAATTTAGTAACGGACATTATGAAAAAAATCTCTTTTCAAAAGCGAGGATTTTAATCAATCTGGATGACGATTCAAAATTACGAACTGAGGAAAACATCGACAAAATTGTTATTGCTGAAATTCCTGACCAAGAATTATCGCCTCATCTGTTTGAAATCATTGTTAGAAATATGATCCATACACCATGTGGCAACCGTAATCCAAACAGTCCATGCATGGTGCAAGGGAAATGTTCCAAAGGTTTTAAAAAAGAATTTCAAGATGTTACATTGGGAAATGCTCAAAAATTGAAAAACAAGCATTGATAACAGTTGGGTGTTCCCATATAATCCATATCTTTGTCTAAAATATAACTGCCATATCAACGTTGAAATATGTGCCACAGTAAAGAGTGTGAAATATTTGTTTAAATATGTGTAAAAAGGACATGATTGTGCTAATGTTTCGGTATCCCAAAAAAATAATCACGATGAATCTTTAATGTATGTTATTTAGCGCTATGTCAGTGCACCAGAAGCCATTTGGAGAATTTTTTGTTTTCCCATGCATGATCAAAGCCATACCATATACCGATTGCCGGGGAATATACTGCATGCAGCAGACCGTGCCAGTTCAAGCGATACAAAGCTTACTGCTTGGTTTAATCTCAACGAAAATCCAGATGATACAGATGCAAACCAGTGGAAATATTGCGAAATCCCCGTTCACTATGTTTGGGACGACAAAAACACTTCCTGGAAAAAGCGACAACGTGGTGAGAATAAAATAATTGGTCGGATATACATACCATATACTGATAGTATCAAGGATTCTGAAAGATTTTATCTTAGACTCTTGCTTCAACAATCATGAGACGGGAGCTAAATCATTTGAAGACGTTAGAACGATTGCACTTAGCGGCGGGCGGGGTCAAATGATGTGAAACATACCAGAAAGCAGTAATGGATGATTTGGTGACAGAAACTTTTAGAAAAGTAATTTTCTTATCGAGAAAAGTAATTTCATGACCAAAGAACGTTTATGTAGATAGAATCAACAATCAAATTAGTGGCTTGCTTCCTAAACAAATTTGAGTGTATTTAAGTACAGAATATGAAGTCGATACAGAAGATGAAAGTGAGCGTCTTAACTTTCCAATAGAATATTGGAATTCTATCAATCCGGCTGGGCTACCTCAACATACTCTGAATCTTAAAGTTGGAACTATAGTCATGCTACTTCGGAATCTCAACACTAAACAAGGATTATGCAACGGTACACGATTAGTTGTGAAAAGCATGAAAGATAACGTTATTGAGGCAGAAGTGCTCACTGGATCTCATATGGGTAACATCGTTTTAATTTCAAGGATAGATCTTTCAAGTTTCGACCTGGAGTTACCTTTTAAACTTAAACGACGACCATTTCCTATTAAGGCAGTATTTGCTTTGGCCATAAACAAGTCTCAAGATCAACCAATGTACAAAGTTGGGATATACCTGTCGGAAACTGTATTTTGGTCGTCGTTCCTATGACGTCAAAGTTAAGATTCTGCCAACGCCGCACCAGGGAAATCTGATTCATGGAAGTAGTAGCATTTTTACTAAAAATGTTGTTTATAAAGAAATTTTTGATTTATCAATTCTAAAATTTAATCATATTATACCTATTAATTTACAATATACTTTACATTTCCACTTTTTAAAATGAAACCGGCTTATTATTATATGTTAAAAGAAGTCATACTTTCTTATGCTTTCTTTGGTACGAGAATTTTCCAAGTGGTGGCTGCAATTGGGAAATGGAACACTGCAATGTACTAATGGACAAAACATGATTGAGATTCCCATCAAACTCAATTGTTCACTATACTTTTGGTGATTCTTTGGATCTCCGTAATATAGATCAGTATTCAGTAAGAGCAATTGTTTGCCCGTTAAATGATAATTGCTATCAGATCAACAAAGAGGTGCCTAATTTTATTGACGGGGATTCCAAGGTGTTTGCAATGTCGATTCCATCATCACAATTAAACATATACCATTAGAGTATATTAATTCTATTTCACCTTCTGGAATGCCACCACACAAACTAATCCTGAAAGTTGGTGCAATAGTTATTCTTATTAGGAATATGAATTTACAATCGGGTTCGTTCAATGATGTCCGTATGGTGGTAACTGAATTCTTTAAAAAATCTGTAAAACTAGGAGTTATTACAGGTGTTGGAAAAGGTAATATTGTTTTTATGCTAAGAATAAAGCTGATAACTACAACTGATCCAAATATGTCATTTACAATATCAAGATTGCAATTGCCAATGAGACTCGCATTTGCTATCACTATAAACAAAAAAATTAGGAGCTACCTAAACCAGTATTTACTCACGGGAAACTATAAGTGGCTTTTAGTCGTGTGAGGGCTCCTACTGATTTAGTGAACTAAATTTACCGTAGATTCGGCTCCGTATAGGGGTCACAGGCCACTAGTATAAATATAATATGAATTAATAGTAACACAGATGACTCAGAAGTAGATTTATGTGACCTTTCAATGTTTTATGTTTAATCATAATCACTTAATAAAAAATTGTACAACAATCCAGTTTAAAACTAAAAAAAAAAAAAAATCATAATTTCAATGTATCCCACAAACTATATTTTCTGTGCTCTTTTATTTTAGAAATTTAAGGTAGAATTTTTAATAACCCCGTTTGCATAAATTCTTTAAATTGTTGTCTTTTAAGCTTGGGACATAACATTGGCAAAAAAGACCATAGTAATGCAATACATCGATACTTTTCCTTAAAGTTACAATTTTTTCAACTAAAGTATCAAATAACCAGGCGGGGCTATATCATTTAAAGTGATTTGGTTGGTAGAGAATACTATGGTATTTTTTGCCAATGTTATGTCCCAAGCTTAAGAAAGCATTTCTTTAATTTTTTGAATTTTATCAAATCCTGTAAATTTTTCTCGTTGAATTTTTAAAACTTTTAAATTCTTGAGATCATTCTCTTTAACATAAAAAAATTATAGAAATTTAAATAGAATATATTAAAGAATTTAGAGCATTTAAACAATCGTTTAATTTTGAAAATTCTTCAATTCTTCTAATTTACAGAATTTAAATATTTTTTAATTTTCTAAATTATCCGCTTTAAACTCTTTAATTTTTCAAAATTCTTTAAAATCTTTAATATCTTAAAGCTCTCATTTTTGTAAACCCCAAATTTTATTTATCTCTTTAAATTATTTATAATTTTTAAAAAAATTTAATTTTTTTAATTATTTAAATTTATAAATTTTTTAAATTCTTTTATTTTTGAAATCCTTAGAATTCTTTAAACTCTATAAATTATATTTAAATATTTTACATTTTTGAAATTTCTAAGATACTTTAAATTTTTGCGTTTTTATAATTTCTATAAATCTTTAAATTCTTTGAATTTTTAAAATCATCAAAATTAATTTTTCTTTCCATAACTAAATTTGTTAAAATCTTTAAATTTTAAAACTCCTCTCTAAATTATCTAAATTTTTTAAATATGTGCTTATTTTAAAATTCTGTAAAATTTAACAACTTAAACAATCAGTTGTTAAATTTTAAAGAATTTTAAAATAAGCACATATTTATAAAATTTAGATAATTTAGAGAGGAGTTTTAAAATTTAAAGATTTTAACAAATTTAGTTATGGAAAGAAAAATTAATTTTGATGATTTTAAAAATTCAAAGAATTTAAAGATTTATAGAAATTATAAAAACGCAAAAATTTAAAGTATCTTAAAAATTTCAAAAATGTAAAATATTTAAACATAATTTAAAATTTAACAACTGATTGTTTAAATTCTCTAAATTTTCTAAATTCTTTGAAATTTACATTTTTTTGAAGCTTTTAAATTCTTAAAATTTAAACATTCTTTAATTCCTTTGAAATGGTTGAGTCCCTTATGCTCTTTAAATTCAATAAATTAGTCATTTATTTAAAGTTTTTAATTCTTAACCCATTTGACCCCACTGTACCTGTATGGGTACAGAAAAATCACTAACTTTACGACGCCACTACTGCGGTATTTAATGTCAAATTTTAATTTGTATTTTACCGTTATATATGATTTTTAGTTTATTTATCATATTTAAAAAAAAATCCATTTCGAGAACGGATTTTGAGTGTTAAAAAATATTTAAAGTACAAAATATTTTACACAATTTATTATTGGTGTGGGAACAAATGGGTTAATCTGAAAATTCTAAAGTTCCATTAAATTCCTCAAATTTTACACAATCTTATATTTTTTAAAATTCTTTGTAGAAAGAAAAATTTAGGAAAAAAAAAAATTTAACGATCAGAATTTAATGAATTAACAGAATTTAAAAATTTAAAGAAACTTTAAAAGTTTTAAGAATTTAAAGTGAAGAATTTATCTATTTAAATTGTTTAAAACCTTTAAATTTTTTAAAGTTTTTAAAATTTTTAACTATTTTAAGATTCTTTAAATGCTTTAAATTTTTTAGATTGTTTTCTTTAAATTCTTTAAAATTTGTACAATTTTAAAACTGATTATATGTATTGCATAAATGTTTTTTATTTTTTAAATTCTTTAATATTTTTAATTTTTTTCATTTCATTAAATCTTTCCGATTTCTTTAATGTCAAATTGCTTAAATCAATTTAATTTATTTAAATTTTTTTAATTTTGTAGAATTTTTAATTTTCCTTAATTGTTTAATTTATTCAAT
The DNA here is from genome assembly GCA_963556165.1 of Tipula helvola. Lineage (NCBI taxonomy): Eukaryota > Metazoa > Arthropoda > Insecta > Diptera > Tipulidae > Tipula > Tipula helvola. The sequence goes on from OY744482.1 coordinate 109,334,338, forward strand.
TTTTTTATGTTCTGTAAATTCTTTGATTTTGAAGTATTTAAAGAATTCGAAAAATTCATCAATCAATTGTTTCATTTCCCAAATTTTTTTAATCCTTTAATTCGTGAAATTCTTTTAATTATTTAAATTATGTGAATTCTTATATTCGGAAAATTTTTAAGAATACATTTTTCAAATTCTTTAAATGTTATACAAAATTTCTTTAATTTAATACAGTAGACTCACGATAACGTGAACAAAATAAAACCAGGCAAATTCATGTTAAAGAGATTGTTCATGTTTGCGGGAGTTAATTTTTTTTTCATATGAAATTTGGATGCTCCTAAGTTTACATCCAAACTCTTATTACAACTTGGTCCATTGGCTGAATGACAGGTGTGACGTTTGGTCCATCGTTTGATTTAATTTCCTTTCTATGTGGATGAGATGGAGCATTATCCAACAATAATAGTGCTTTACTGGCAGACCTTGACTTTTAGAAAATGTTCGTACCTAATTTGACAAAATGTTAATTTACTGGTCAAAAAGAATTTGTTACTTAAATTATTTTAGACTAATAAATTAATATTTACCTGTGGTACAAACGATTAATGGAACCTACCTTTGAACAGATGTTTAAAGACTACAGGGCAGTTACAATTTTTAAATGATCGGGAATGTCTCGCTTTTAAAATTACTAACGTTGTAATTTATGAAGTCCATTTGCATTAGTGTAATATGCTAAAGTATAAACCAGTATAAGCCTGTTTCAGCTGCATTATAAATTTGGTTTACAGGCAGATCAACTTCAATTATTTTAGGTTGCAATTGTCCTTTAAATGGCTTCACAAGCTCAAGTTTAGAGGACAACTTCTCCAGTAATTTTATGGAATCGCACGCCAAAACAAATTTTAAAGCATAGTAGCCACCAATTACTTGTTTGGAAAGTGATCTTGTTTGCTTTTATTTTACTAATGTCCGGTTTCACAAAAAACAGCCAATATGCAGTTAAATAATATTTCATCTCTTTCTTCTTATTGCGATTTATTTCATAACACAAATTCAACGCATGCTATTTTTTTTCTTTTTTACATGAAAATTTTAACTAGAGAGCTAAATATTTAGCTGTCCAATATCGCCCAGCTAAATAATTAGCTGGAGGCTAAATATTTGTATGTAAAAAAAAATATAATCAAGGTGCGTTGAATTTTTATTGTGAACATAATGCAATTTCATAAAAGAGGAAAGGGAGGAAATATTATTTAACTAGAGATTGGCTATTTTTTGTGAAACCGGGCATGAGTAAAAGTTTTGCGTTTTCTTAAAGCGCGGTATTCCACTTACAGGAAAACTCTTATCAAGCTGCCGAAGAAACCAACGATATAAGGTCTTCTCCATTTTATGGTATTCTGACAGTTAAAGGGTTCTTCCCTTAACAGGCCCCATAAAAGTGTTATTAGCCGCATTTAAAATTCCCTCACTTTTTTTGTTAATTGCAGAAACAGTGGACGTAGCGACATTGTAGTTTTTCGATAAATTTGTAACCTTGCGCCTTTACGAAAAGATTGTATCTTTAATATTAAATCTGTTGCTTTTTACCCCTTTTCTATTAATCACACAGCACATACAACTAATTATAAGCTTCACTAGCTTAGCGCACAAAGTAGGTTACTGATGGATTTTCAACTTTACTCGATTCAAATTATGACAAGGGAACAAATTTGGAATCTCTGGATCGTAAGAAAACATAGTACGTATGTATTAAGAATTATATGTGCAATTATGGACATGCGAGAGTGTATAAAATCTAGTTCACGTTATCGAACTTTCTAATTATTCACGTTACCGAGTAGTACATGTAATTAAAAAATCGTTCACTTTATCCGGAGTTCACGTAATACGGCGTTCATGTTATCGCGAGTCTACTATAATTGTTTAAATTATCTAAATCAATAAATTTATTAAATTCTCAAGTCTTATTTCTATGCAATTTGTTTTAATTTTTAAGTTTTTTAAATTTTTTAATTTAATCTTTAAATTCTTTAAATTTTTTACATTCTTGAAATTTTTAAAATTTTCGAAATTATTGAAGTTCTTTAAATCGTTTTAATTAAACTCGTTTTAATTTAAAAATTCTTAAATATTTTAAATTGTTTAAAATTCTTTATATTATTAAAATTAGAGCAAATCTTATAGTGAGGTTTATAAATACAAAAACTGTTACTATAACAAGAGTTATTGTTGTAGTAACGACTATAAATACACATTTAACAATATTTGGATTAAATATATTTACTCTACATATTGAGCAGTGATACACGGTTGTTCACAGTATTTATCTAATCATAAAATAAAAAGTTGTTGATCACAATGTTTTTCACAGCTTTAAGTTAAATAAATTAAAATATAAACAGAATTCATTGTCTTGTCTCCAAAATTGTTTCTAATACCAGAGACAGACTATGGATTAGCTAAACTGCATCTATGTATTTTGTTTAATTATTTTTGAATATAGCCTTAAGATATTGTACATCTTCCATTGGCAGACAAGGGAAAAGATCAGAAATATCTTTCATTTTCTCTTTGGCAATCGGGTGTGCTGGCAACCAATTTCAGTATTAAAAAGATTTTTTGGAGTGGGAATCACCTTTCTAGTTCCTGTTTTTTGTAGTGAGCAAGTTTTGTATGTTATTTCTTGAAATGAAAATTTCAATTTTAATGTGTTGATTTTAAAAAATGGAACTTTACTAAAATCTAGCTTACCAGCCGGATTTGAATATACTTTAAGGTCTGTTAGCTTCATTTGCGTTATGACCAGTGAAACATTTTTTTAAGTAATCGAACAAAATAAAGAGGACTGTTTTTTCCAGATTTTTCAAATATCGAGCAATAGTCGAGTGTACACAATCAACTTCCTGTATATTCGAGTGGCCTGGTTCTGAAAATTTTTGAATTATTGTAAGACAAATTTTTATTAGAGTTCAAAAATATTTTTTGTGCTGTAGTGGTGATTTTGTTGCGATTTTGCGGTACACAGGAATCGCTCCACAATGTAATACGTTTAATAAACGGGAAATTAGTAATCAACTGGTTTAGTATTCGAATTAATGCACTACTAATATCGTTACCAGATCGCCCACTATGTGCATCAGTCCATATGGCACAGTACGTAATCTTTTTTTTATTCGGGATTATGGCTGTACCTGTCAAGTTATATACATTTAGTTTTCGTTTATAATAGAATGATGAAGCATTTCCCTTCAGAAAGCCGATCACTCTCTCCAAATCGTAGCACAAAATACATGTATTAGGATCAATATTACTCCTATCAATATCTCGATCACCTCTGCACCAGTGTTGATATTTGGAAATTTAAAATTGTACTAAATACTTAAAGTAAATAGTACTGAATTGTACTGAATTTTTTGTTTTAGAAAAATATCAGTTTGTTTTGAAATACAATTTTTTTTTATTCATTTAAATTAGCTATGCTATAAAATTATAATAAAACTAATTCTGTTTTCTGTATTAGAAAAATATAAATAAAAAATCACAATCCATACCATTGGAAATAAAACCTAAACTATAATCATTAATCTAATAATTCATCCTCATTTTGTTGTTCATTAGTGAGGCTGACTTTAATAAAATGTTTTGGAATTTTAAAACTATGACAACACTCATTCTTAATCAAATCTTTTGATTGTATTAGAGATGAACACGTACCAACGTGAAGTCGATTTCGGCATTTGGTTTTTATTAAGTTTTGTATGGAAAAGATTCGTTCCACATTTGCTGAAGAATGAGGAATAGATAAAATGCCTTGTACAATCCGGTAAATATTTCCAAACATTGGCTCATTCAACTGATTTTTGATCGCGCTAACATTTGCCCAAAATTGGTCTATGGGCAAATTTTTGTTGTTTTTAATTTCATTATAATCAGCCAACGCTCGATATTCATTATTTATCTGCTCTGCATTTTTTAATTCGCTTTCATTAAATAATTTTAAAATTATTGGCAATATGTTATTGACTTTTCCCGAAATTACATTTTCTGGGGAAAATAGAGGCAACCAATTCAAAATTTCATCGTTAAAATTAATCCGCTTCCGTAAATCTTCACAAAAGGTGATATAAAATTTTTGAACGCTTGTTTTATATTCAATTATATCCTGTTCTGGCAAATTTTCTCGATTAAAATAGAGTTCAAATTGAGCACCACAATAAATATCTTGTACCGGAATTTGATTTTGATTTAAATTTAAGTTTGAAATAGATATGTCATCTAATGAATCTTTTGCAATAAAATTTCTAGCAAATTGGCTGAACAAATATTTCAGTCTTGGAATAAAAATATGCATTCTCGCCTCTTCTGACTGCATTTCTCTATTAACATTATTAATAATGTCTAATGCGTATGAAATAAATAAAAAATAACATTTAGTTATCTTATTTTTTAAATTAAATGAGATAAATTCAATATTTTCGTTGCCGTAAGTTGATTCGAAATTCCCTAGTTCAAAGTAGTAGAGCAGTGGTTCCCATTGCTCGAGAATTCTATCAATGGCAGCCTAGAAGTTTAGACAAAAATTAATAAATAAATACATGTACTTATTGGAATTATTTACCTGGCGAGACAACCAGCGTGTCGCAGCAAACTTTAATATTTGGTGAATATCTGTGCCGAAGTACTCTTGAAATTTTGAAAAATTTTGTTTTCTACTGGAACTGTTACAGAAATGGTGGTTTATTTCTCGTAATAATTTTTCAATTGTATTTGGTAACCTACTTGCTGCAGTCATGGAAATCAGGTTAATGTTGTGACAGATACAACCATTAACTACTAACTTGGGAACCAAATCTTTCATTTTGGCTTGAACACCATTCTGCTTTCCCATCATTACGTTACAGTTGTCGGCTGTAAGTCCTATAAGGTTTTTTAATGGAATTTGATTGGTTTCTAACACTTTAATTAAAGTATTAAAAATTCCTGTAGCCGTCGAATCTAAAATAGGTGTTAGTTTCAAAAACAAATCCCTACATTGCTTGTCGTAAATCCTTATTATAATCGCCAAATTTTTCGATAAGGAATTATCTGTGCTCTCATCTATAATTAGTGAAAAATACTGACGGTTGGCTATTTGAACAATTTTTTTTTGTATTTTCTGGTCCAACTATATCTGTAATAATTTGTTGACCTTTTATTCTGTTTGTGTTCATTTTTTTTACAATTTTAGAATCGGTTATTGAATTTTTGATTAATAAATTCAAATAATTTAAAATTGAAAATGGCAGATTATGTTCAGCTACGAACAAACTTAATGATATTTCGAATTTTTTTGCGTTTTCTTTGACCGATTGGAATTTTTTATCAAATACTTGATCTATTTTAATATTTTTTTTCGCGTTATCAACTGATCTTTTATGTATATCACTTTGTGCATGACGTTCTATGTGTGTCTTGCCGCCCACAATTGGCGTATTGCACAATATGCATTTTTTTCCTTGTTTAAAGCTTGGACTTGGATCTTCAATTAACCAATCAAAGAAATTTTTCCATTGTTCATTGAAAACGGCGTCATATCTTTTTTTTTTTTACAGGTTCTTCATTATTAGAGAGACTACTTGAAACACTAGAGGTGCATGCTCTGTAAAAATTAAGAAAAACACACAATTTAAAAGACACAATCTACCAAGATATTAACTAAAATGTAAAAATTTCATACTCATTCGATTCATCATCACAGTTTAAATTTTCCAATTCCAACGGTAAATTTACCGTTACATCACTTTTCGCAGTTAAATTTTCTCCAACAGCTTTTTTTATTAACCATCTAAAAAAAGAATTTAATATAAATTATTTAACATATTTTATATTTAATGCAATAAAAATTTCAGAAATACCTATCCATTTTATAACTTTTACAAACAAACTTTTATCGTCACAATAAAAATTAAAAATTAAACACAAATAATTTTATTCACAACTCTACAACTCATTGAACCACCACATTAATTTCAGATTTCGTTCCGGTATGGTTAAATAAAATCCACATCCCACCTGTCAAAAAGGAATATGATTTTTTTACCCATAAACCATATTATCATTAAATTTGAATGGAATCCAAATTTTCATTTTAACCCAATAAGCTTATTTTGTGGGAAATGTATTAAAAATTGAGTTCTAAATTATAAGATGAGCATTTTTGTTTTAATATTCGATATTTTTTAGTGTTTTGTAATAAAACTGAATTTCGCTTAAATTGTACTGAATTTGGGTTAAGTGTACTAATGTACTTTTTGAAAATTGATTGTACTGAAAAAATCATCACTGCTCTGCACGCTAACTTCTCTTGTTTATGTTGCTCGTATAATACAGTTTCATCATCGGATGGTTTTTCATTTTGTTGATATAATAAACATTTGTCTCATACATGAAATATTGAACTCGGTATTGAAAATATTTCGGTAAATGGATATTTTAACTGGATCGTTATATTTTCTACGTAAAGCTGGTAAATTCTTGCTGAAAAAAAATTTGCTTCTCTTTATGTACTTTTGCGTTTTAACATTCTGTGAGATAATGTTCTGTGAGATAAACAAATGTTATTCAATTTTTTGCTTTTTCCGTTTGTTCCCTATCCACTGCACCATATACTCGTGGAACAAACTAATTTTTACAATATTATTGAAAAAATGTTTCAGTGGGTGTTTGGCTCAAACTAATCGCAAACATTTTTTTTTCTCCTATGTATATTAGTGTTTTGTTCCATACGTCAAAAAACGGGATATAGACCAAATGATAATTATACTTAAATGATTAAAAATGTGGATATAGAACAAACTAGTAGCCAATATCTCAACAACTGTTACGAATTTAAAAAATCGGACTGCAGATTCTGAAAGAGCGGAAAATTTTACCTTATTCTGCATTATTAGTTCAAAAAATACAAATTTGGCGTATGGACCAAACTAATAATCAGCTGACGATATACTATTCAACTATTTTAACCAGCGCTTTACAAAGGAAACGAGATAATCGCGTAATAAAAAATATTCAAACCTTTAAAAAAATCTTAGAACATGCGATGCCACCCGTTTTTTTGAATTAATACATACACATACATACTACATTTTGATTCCTAATTCCCTTCCTTCTTAAAATGGTCCCATATAGGAATGATTAATTAATGGCAATGATTAATGGCATCCATCGGGCTGTAATCTTAAATTTTCGTTAATGCCTTAATTATTTTCAGCTTTACTTATGAATTCATGATTACAAGCCAATTAATTTTTATTTTACTAAGCATTATTAAAAAATCACTTGAAAATCCTTCATATACGTGCAGAATTTAGGTAGGTATTCATATATTTAAAATATTTGTCATCAACTACTCGTGATTTCCCAATTTAATAATAAAATAAACTAAAAATCTAAATGATAACCAAAAAACCAAAACCTCTCCGTCAAAAACAAAAGTTATCGAAATTTTGACAGAACACATACAAATTCACATTTATCACTCGACACAAACTAATGTCGCTTTCGATTGATTTTTCCCCCCTTTATGAAAATCTATCGCATTTTCTGCGTCCATCGAAGAAGAAAATCTCATTGATCTTTTATGTTTATGGGTTATCTGTCAAAATATTACAAACTTGAAAATTTTCCAAATGAAATCTAAAACATTCGTTTGCAAAGCAATGTTGAGATTAAATTAGAACAAACACAATAACCACAATAAAGTGAGATTTGTAAAAAGTGCTCTGGAGCAAAAATATTTTGCCCTCAGTACAACGTTTTTCTTCAATCGAATAATTTAAAAGCAAACAAAGCAACTTTTTCTCCTTTAGAGTGCACAATTTTAAAACTTATCCCAGAGCAAAACAAAATACACACTTCCAATATTTAGTTTGAATCAAGTTAACCCGGATTGTTGATCAAGTTACCCGGGTAATCGAGTACTCGATAAAAGGCCACAATATTCGAATACCCGGGTACTCGGTGCTCGGTATTGGATACCCTAGAATGGAATCCTAATTTCATTAAGGTGGGTTAAAAAATAGTTCAGTTATATTCTAGTTATAGCCAAATTCCAGAATTTTATCAGCAAGTTGAATTTCATCAAAATCGATAAACAATTAGTTGATCCACCTATCAACTAATTGGGCCAATTCCAGAACTTCATCTAAATATCATTTTAAGATGTCGTTTCCGTCCTAATTATTACCTTATTCCAGAACTTCATTTCAGATGTCTATCGTTTTGCTATACAACGAAAGAAAATCGAATATTATAATTTTACGCTGTTATCCTCTCGCCGATAATACCCTAGACCTGCGTTCTTTAGGGTTCCGCGAGATGTATATACATTATATGGAATAATAAACAATTATTTATGTTTTTTTTTTTTGTATAAAGTTTTAACATAGAAGGGTTCCGCCGCAAATTTGTTTGTGTTTGAATTGAATAGCGTTCTTCTACGAAAATTTGTAATTTAACGTCATCCCGACGTTGAATTGGCACATAAGAACATAAGGTATAATTATCTGAACTAAACCCAAATACCGATGACATCTCCGGACGCGAATTAGATGGAAGCATTTTATTAGGTAAAAAAGGCTTATCCTTTTGTACAGTACCAAAAATTAAAAGGCCCCATGACATCAAGAGACGAGCGAAGGGCAATGTAGTAAAAAAATTATCAGTCACTACATTCCTTCCAGATCCTTTGAATTGGTCACACAAGTCTTTAACGACTCTTTCTCTCTGGTTTACTTTTCTACCCGAAGAAGATTTGCCGGTATAAATTTTCCCTGTGAGAGTATAAGAACTCCACGTGAATCACAAACCCACCAAACTATTATCCCATATTTTGCTAGTTTTGCAGGGATATATAGGTTTTGCACTCCAAATGCAACCTTTTACAAAACACAATCATCCCTTTCCAAATCAAATTCATCTTTATCCAAAACACTCTAAAATATACCCTTTAATTCAACCTACCCAAGAAACCACCCTAAAATTCACTGGAAAACCCTCTCTCAAACTAACCCTGAACTTCACTCTAAAATTCACCCTAAGTGTCAGGAATTTAGAAAGCGAAAACCTTTAGAAGCTTAAAAAAAAAAAAAATTTAAGAATTCTGAAGTTTGGAAATTTTAATAGTGGAAAAATTAATTTAGGACTTTACAAATTTTATAAAATCGTTAAATTCAAATCAAAATTGGAATTATTGATTTAAAAATTAATGAATTTTCTAGCGTAGTTTGAAAAGAAAAAAAAAATAGAAAATTTAGGAAAATGGGAGTTTAAAGATCTAAAGCTTTAAAGTTCGTATAAAATTCGTCAAATTTAAGAATCCTGATATTTAGAGAGTTTTTACAACATTTTTGAAATTTAAAATTTGTATTAGGAATTAGTTAATTGAGCCATTTATTTTGAATGTGGAATAAGTCACTTTTTCAAAAAATCAAGTTAATGATAACAATAGATAAATGACAGTATAATCTTTCTAACGGTAAATAATTTATTGTCAAAATAAAAAAAAATTAATCCCTAATAAATGTGCAAATGCAATAAATAGGAAAATTGAAAATCCCGTACATTTTTGCATTTATTGTTTTCCTAATCTTTCAATATCTCGTTTCAACAAAATACGGACTTATTCCACTTTCAAAATAAACGGCTCAATTCATACATTTAATACTAAATACAATATTTTAAATTTAAGATTTTCGAAATTTAGAAAATTAACAAATTCCATAGATATTTACAAATTTTAGGAATATGGAAATTTAAATAATTTAAAAACACAAAAATATAGAGTATTATTTAGAATTTTTGATTTTAGTAACATGTATTATGGTTCTTTTGTATAAATGGAAACATTTATTAAACCAACAGCTACTCATTTCACGAGAAACTGCTATGGACTCTTCCATTCAGTCGCGGGAGTAGGAAAAACGGAGTACCAGGCAAGTTTAGTTCCTCCACCGTCTACCGGTACAAACAATTAAGTTTTTCCTGATTCATCATTGAATCGAGAAAAACAAATTTATGCCGCAAACCAATATCAAAAACTTCTAATGGTTTAAAAATTTTCAATAATTTCGAAATAATCTCAAAAATATTTGTCACAAAGAATCTCAAAAATTCTAAATACTAATTATCAGTGAGTCAAAGGACTTCAATCCGATCTTTTTAATTGTTCATAAATGATGAATTCGAATTTGGTAGTTTGAATTTGATTTGGAAAAGGATGAATATGTTTTGCAAAAGGTTGAATTTGGAGTGCAAAACCTATATTGGGTAAAACTCGTTCTTCGCAGCTGCTTTGTCCTTTTCTAAACGATCGTGTCTACTATTTACATTATAAAACCGCACAAACGTATTTAGTTGTCAAAACCGGTTCAGTGACATTGCTCATAATAATCAATGATACAGATGGAGATAATTGTATTTTTGGAAAACCAATGTAGGTCGAATAGGAATTTCAATGCACCAAAAGAAATCTTTATTTTTTTCCACAAACATAAAATGCAAAAGCAAAACGAATTTCAAAATCAAATTGGAAAAAATTGTTACATTTCTAAGTGATATTCGAGTAAATCTGATAAGGTTACCCGGGTAACCCTTAATTGATTAACATCAAAAAAAGAGGCATATATACAAGGAATATACACACTGTATATTGTACCGTGTGGTGTGTTCATCTGAAAAGTTTCCACCCGAATTATCTCAAAAACCTAGCTTTTCTCAAAAATATGTTCCATACAAAAGTTGTACGCTTTTGATGGGAAGGAGGATAATATTGTTAAATGTTATTTCAAGGTGAAATATTTTTTTTTTGAATAGGAACCTGTATTATATTTATTTAAATTAAAACTGCGAGCATTTCGAAAATTTATTCTAAATAACAGATGTTAAAACAAAATCTGATCTGTTCTGTGTGAATTGTAAATAAAATGGCGGGAACGTTCTCGTATCTCATCTTTTGTTTTCCAAGATTACATTGACCAATATTGGTGAATATTGGTTAATATTTTTTAATATTACCCTGGAAAACAAAAGATGGAATACGGAAGTCGCTCGTCAACCAGTATTTTACTATAAAGTGCAAACTTTCTAGTTCAATATAACTTTGATAAATATCTTGAAAATAAACATCGAACAAAAAAATATTTCAAATAAAAGATGTTCAGTTGCTTACCTACAATGTATTGTTGTTTAATAAAATATAGGCTCCTACAAAAAAAAGTAATAATTTGACCTTGAAATAATCTTTAAGATGGCCCCGAAATACAAAATATATATCAGGAGTACAAATTGAAAATGCGGGTTTTTTTCTATTTTTGAACGTTTATTCTGAAAAAATGGTAACAAATGAATTATTCAAAGTATTGTCCATCGCTAGCCACAACTTTTTCCCATCTTTCTGGCAATTTACGGATACCGTCGCGAAAAAATTCGGCCGGCTTGGCTGCTATCCAGTCATCGACCCATTTTTGGGCTTCTTCGTAAGAATGGAAGCGCTGGTCAGCTAGGCCATGTGTCATCGATCGGAAAAGGTGGTAATCGGAAGGAGCAATGTCTGGGCTATACGGCGGGTGGGGTAAGACTTCCCATTTCAGCGTTTGTAGGTATGTTTTGACCGGCGCTGCAACATGTGGCCGAGCGTTGTCATGTTGCAAAATTACTTTGTCGTGTCTTTGCTCGTATTGTGGCCGTTTTTCTTTGAGTGCGCGGCTCAAACGCATCAATTGAGTTCGGTATAGTGCTCCTGTGATGGTTTCGTTCGATTTCAATAGCTCATAATACACCACACCCAGCTGGTCCCACCAAATACAGAGCATGAGCTTGGCGCCGTGAATATTTGGTTTGGCCGTCGATGATGATGCATGGCCGGGGTAACCATATGATTTTTTGCGCTTCGGGTTATCGTAACGGATCCACTTTTCATCACCAGTGACAATGCGATGCAAAAAACCCTTCCGTTTTTGCCGTTCGAGCAGCAGTTCGCATGCAAAAAAACGGCGCTCGACGTCTCTCGGCTTCAGCTCATACGGCACCCAATGTCCTTGCTTTTGGATCATTCCGAGGGCTTTTATACGATGGGAAATGGCTTGTTGTGTCACTCCCAATGAATCTGCGAGCTCTTGTTGAGTTTGACACGAGTCTTCATTGAGTATTGCCTCCAATTCAGCATTCTCAAAGTTTTTCACTTGGCCCGGCCGCTCTTTGTCCTCAACGTCAAAATCACCACTTCTAAACCGCACAAACCATCTCTCGCACGTTGAAACCGATGGAACATGACTCGGATAAGTCTCGGAGACCAATCGATGTGCTTCAGCAGCACTTTTCTTCAAATTAAAGAAGTAAATTAAAACTTCCCGCAAATGCTGTTTTGTTGGCACGAAACTCGACATATTGAGAGCTCAAAAAAACTATGAATTTGACACTGCGACAAATTGACACATACTGAAAATTAAAGCTATAAGACGTAGCTTTGACATGAACATAGTCACAGTACTGCCTGATGCGTATAGCGTTAGTAACGCCATCTGTTATCAATCCCGCATTTTCAATTTGTACCCCTGATAATATTGTCCTCCGCCCCGGTTGCACAGTGGTTAGCATGCTTGCTTAAGCTCCGGAGGTCCCGCGTTCGATTCCCGGCGGGAGATGAAAAAATCACGGCTGGTTAAGGGTAGGATCAATAAATGAATCATTCATTATCCGTTAAAAAAAAATGATTACGAAACTTCAGCATGAAGCGGCCAAATCCCTCTATGGGATGTAGCGCCAGCGAAAAAAAAAAATATTGTCCTCCATCCTCCACAAAACCATCCAACTTTTGTATAGGGAACACATTTTTCAGAAACGCTTGGTTTTCGAGATAATCCGGGTGGCACCTTTTCATACGAACTATATTGGATGACCCGGGAGGTGATCGAAGACTTGTAAGGATCAAAAGGTAGACAAATATTTTACCTTACATAATTACCGGTATATGTAGTGTCTGGCATTTAATGGATTATGCTAATGCATATGTTTATCTACTTGTTCAACCAACTGCAATCACAACTAACGATTATTGTAGTGCACATCGAAAGCTCTATTCGATGATATAATATACCTTTTACAGACATCGACACGATTTATTAATAATAATTAACAATTTCCTAAATGGAAACATATTAAATGTGTCAGTGTAAGCGTACAGTCTAGAAAATCAACTTCCTATATTTAGTATAAGCACTTCCACAGAATTCTTGGTTAATTGAGCGATCATAAATTGCTATAGAATATATGGCATCAATCAAGTATTAAACTCTACATTCTAAAAAAAAAATCATTAGCGGGAATTGTAATATTTTTATTAATTACGCTATTTATACGCGCAATTGTGTTAATATATGTAGGTATATATACGGTAAAGAATTTTGTATAAACAATAACAATGTACTTTTTATCTATAAAACATAAATAATTTATAATTAGGTATTATCTTATATTCTACTTTACCTGTTTCTTTAAGAACAAAAAAAAATGTATATAGAACACTTGAATTTGTATGTCTTGTAATATTTTACCTGTTAATCTTTTATTATGACTATATACATACATTTGCCTCTAAAGATATTCGCGAAACTGGTTCAATAACTTGGTAATTGTTTATGAAAATGTATAATTATATTATGTACATATTCTGTATTTGCAGAAAAACCTTACAGTTAAAACAAAAATAAGAAAATCATAATACAATTTATATGTATATGTAACTGTTGTAAAATCTATACAATTTGATATTGAGTTAAAGATTGGTTTAATTTATTTGCAAAATTTAGGTTAAATGTCAACCATTCCTTAATGATACATGTACTATAAATCACGATTTGGATTGTAATTTTAATAGTAAGTTGTATAGAAAATGTGGTACATTTTAAATTGCAATAATTTGTAAATATACAGGAAAAACACTTCAATGGGTCACACCAGATTATGTGAAAAGCATGAAATTCTGAATCATAATTCTATATTTTCAGTCTTCCAATATTTTATTGGGCAATGGATATAACAGAACTAAGCTTGTAACATTTTTACAAATTAACGAGACAAGAAGATGGAAAGTTTGAGGTGAATTTTACTGGAAAACGATTTACGATAGTATAAAAATAGTTTATTAAACAATGCCCATGAGGGAACCCATTTACTATTCTTTAAAATGCCAAAAATTGTTTAGTCCATCTGATGATGTATTAAATTTAAGGCGATAGTACTAATGGTTTAAAAATAAAAATTGTAGAATAAACTACAGTTAAATCCCGCTAAAACAAACCACGTTTATAACAAACGTCCGGTTATAACAAACTTTTTGAAAATACTTCGGATATTATGAAATTTCGGTTTTAACACTGAATCGTTACAACAGTCCCTTGAGTATTTGTTATACCGGAATTTCAGTGTAATTTCACCAAATATGTAAAAATTGTCGATCTACATCGAACCAATCTAGCATCGTTGATGACGATTGTTGAAGACATGCAGGAAGCAACACTTATCATCAGGCACTGTATTATGGCATCTCAATCGTAAAATAAAACAAATTAATTCCATATCACAATATTTATTAACCTAAGCAAAATAATAACATTAAAGACACTACACCAGCGGCACGATTCAACCGAAAACAAAGTTTAATTCTTACGTTGGATGTGGCTTAGTAGTAACGTATTGGACTAGAGCGGCTATACCGTCTGGGGTTCGATTGTGCTCAATCTTACACCGCATATTCAGAAAATTAATTCGAAATTTTGCCTTTGGTTGTGGGCAAATTACTCATCAACTGTTAGCATTACCTTTAATTTAAATGTATGATTTCTTAGGTTGGTGGAGCAAGAGAATGGCTCATCCTATCCGAGCAATTCTGAAGTTTGCATAAAGAAACAGTGATGGTTAATTTATTTTAAATTAAGATAATTAATCTCCACATTAATTTTAATTTTAATTAAATCTACAAAATAGCGATTTATAGGGCTTGACTGTACTATAGCGAGAGAAAGCCTCATCTGATCGGAGTAATTCTGGTACTAATTTGTGCATAAAAATCTCTGCCAGATAATTTATTTTAAATTAAAATAATTAATATCTTCATAAATGTTAATTAAAATTACAAACTACAAAATAGCGATTTACAATGATTGAGAGCACTGTAGCGAGAGAACGCCTCACCTGATCGGAACAATTCTAATCTCAATTTGTGAGTAAAAAAAACTGTGGCTGATAATTTATTTTAAATTAAAATAATTAATCTCAATATTTCAAGCAAAACACCTACGGTCGTGTAGACGACACAGCGCCACCGATTTTTTTTTTTTTAACAAAAGCACAGCTCCCGCTATTTGTCACAACACATGTAAAATCATCCTTGAAAGCCCTTAATCTTTGGTTTAGGGTCTGTTTAAGGTACAATAGCATTTCTACTCTGCTAAAAAATATCAAATAGTCCGCTGGACATCACCATTATACATAAATTGTATCCGTTCTAGGACGGGCTGTACAGTAACAGTATTAGATGAGTATATTGGTTAGCTCAAGAGTGATGAGCATTTATTTTAATTCAAACTATGAAGGTTTTCCCTACCGGAGCATTATGGTGCACTGGTAGAAAACAATAATTATTGTAACCTTAAATCGGTTAGTTCGTTAAGTTAGTGACCACATAATACAGTACAAATTTTAAAATGTTATAATACGTATGGAAAACAAGAATATACCAGTGGCCCTGTTCTGGCTATTTCCTGCGAGTTGGGAATTGGGGAAAATAT
Source organism: Tipula helvola (assembly GCA_963556165.1). Taxonomy (NCBI): domain Eukaryota; kingdom Metazoa; phylum Arthropoda; class Insecta; order Diptera; family Tipulidae; genus Tipula; species Tipula helvola. Next base: position 109,350,153 of record OY744482.1, read on the forward strand.
TGCTATATTTCCAAACATCAATAATTTCCAGTTTTTATTCCCCAAGTCCCAAAGTGTATCCTGGTGTAATTGGGAATAATTTCCAATAGGAAAACACTATTTCAAGTTTTGCAGCCGCCATTATTTAAAAAAAATTTATTTTATACATAGAAAATAAAAACCTTACCGATACTTCGTTATAAATAAAATAATGAAAATACACAAAACAGTCTTTGTTCCAATTCCCAAAAAAAAATTTGGGGCAAAAAACGTCAAAACTTACATAAAATGGAATCATTTTCCCCTAAATTCAAAATTCCCAATCGCCAGAATACACTTTTGGAAAAAATAATTTCCAACTAGTGGAATACTGTCAAACTAGTTTAATTCCCAATTCCCAGGGAATAGCCGAAATAAGACCACAGAAGGGACAGGAATGATATTTTTAATGTTGTAGACCTTTCGACGAAGATGTCTTCAAAATCAAAAACCTTGTTTAAAATGAATTTGTGGCGGTAAAAATTTCGTTATGCAGTGAATCCTGAATGTGGGGAAAACATATTTTCGGAAGTTGGTTAAATTAATACACCTAACCTAAACAATGATTATTCTTCTGAATCTGAAAACAACGTGCTTCTTTTTTCTAATCCAGCCTATACTAATGGAAAAAACCTACAGCGTTGGCAGAATTGAAAAAAAGCTTTTGTAACGTCCTTCATATCGGAAATGCGGCCATTCAATGCAAAGTTCACAAAATTGAGTATCATTTCTTAAGGCACACTACCAAATTTACAATTTTGGACGCTTAAAACGGTTACCCAAAATTAGTAGAAAATGCCTGCAGGATTTTCATCAGTGTATAAAAATTTTAAAAATTCAAGCTGATGATTTACCAAGAGTACAAGAAACATTCACCAATTTGTTGTGTTTTTGATATTGTTCTTGATTTCTTTTGATGTTTTGGTGCATAATTTTTCTTAGTTTTTAAAATTGGTTTTAAAACCTTACAAATGTTATTTATGTTTTCTAATGGCCAATGTACACTACTATAATAATTGCCACTTTGGTATTCTAATGGTCAAATTTACGATTTTTTACCATGTCATCCGACACTACCATGTTGTGCTGAAGCTGATCTTTGATCCCATTCAGAATGCAAAAGCTTTTCACTTTTTACTTTTGCTTTAAAAAATGCATGCACAATGAATGAGGAAAAGATAAACTAAAGCCTTTAATAAATTAAAATTAAAACAAATTCAATAATTAAATAATAATAATAACGAACAGTTTACAAACAAATTTACTATGTGCACATTAAGCATCTTAAGGCGAGTTTTAAGTTGCATTCGTTCGTTCGTTCTGGATTTTTTTTTGATCAATCGAATTCCTTGAAAATGACATTATTTTTCGTTCATGTTCCTTTAATTAGATGAAAAAAAAATTTCAGAACGAATCAATCAACGAACGAACGCAACTGAAAATCCGTCTTTACAATTACAATATAGTGGTAGTTTGTTCTGCGCATATTGGTTATTTACAAGCACAACATGTTTTCTGTGCAGTGGGCCGTTTTTTTGTTTCCAAAAACTCGTAGAATTCTATCGCGAATCTCGTAGGACGATGATGATGGGACGATCTTGAGCTGATATTGTAAGTGTCTTGCTGAGAACGCATTCAATACCTGAACGCGAGTCAAAATTACTTTATATACATACATTATTATTGTGGGCTGATACTTGAACATTTAAGTGGGGGTAAAGCTAAGTTTAATGCCAGAAATTTCGCAGGTTGTGAGTTTTACTAGCCGAGTACGAGTTTTTTCTGTAAACATCTTGTATGTCGCAACGCACCCAACGTAAATAACGCTAAAGAAGGAAGCCAACGGCAACCATTTTTGATTATTTTTTTAATTGTTTACACTAAGCAACAATAAAATTAAAGGAAATATACAAAAAATGCAATCATTTCCATTAAAAATAAGAAAATGTCTCTAATGTGTTTCTCGACGGGGAAATGAATTTTTGTTTTATAATTCTTTACACATTTCTTTATGCGTAATTTATTATTTTATAGTAACTGGATTAATTTTTAAAATCTTATTGTAAATTATCTGGGGAAGAGGGAATAGTATTATTATGACATTTTCGAAGGGATACCATCATATTCCAGAACGGAAAAATCCCCAAAAAAAAAACCGAAAAATACAAAGTAAACTGCCCCATCGAAAGGGCAGACTCCAATAAATTTTTGATAACTAAAATATGAAAACAAAGAATTTACATAATTTCATGTCATCCTTGCGCGGAAAGGTCCAATGCTAAGCGGCTTTGAGGAGTTTTTTATTTTAGTATGTGAAACACAAAGGTAAATATTTTTACAAATGTTAATTTTTTTTTGAAATTTTTCTGATGTTTCCCTGAAAGCCTTGCGCAAAAGATCCAATGCTAAGCGGCTTTGGGGAGTTCTCTATTTTAGTATGTGTATTATTATTAAAAAAATACAAATTTTTCAAAAATGGCTCAATCACTATGAATATTAGAATTTCAAAAAATCTTTATGGCGGGGTTTGGGGGCGGAAGCCCCCATCCTCCAAGGTATAAAACGAATTAAACTAATATTTCAAAAATTTGTTATTTTTAAAAACTTGGTCTTTAGGGATTTTTGTTTTTTGGGGATTTTTTTATTTTGCATAACGATACCAACCCATTTTCGAATTGTTACGATACCATCATATTCCAGAAAATAAAAATCCCCAAAATAAAATCCCAAAAAAATACAAAATAATATGCCCCGACGGCCACATTAAATTTTTGTTAAATACAATAAGAAAACAAACGGAAGCTACATTATTTCTTGTGCTGCTTGCGCAGAAATGTTCAATAATAAGTGGCTTTGGGGAGTTTTTATTTTAGTATGTGAATAATTATTAAAAAACGAAAATTTTTCAAAAATGCTCCTTTTTAAATGTTAAATTTTTCAAAAACTCATTGAATATTAAAATTTCATCAAATCGTCAAAGCGAGGGTTTTTAAGCGGCAGCCCCCCCCCCCCCATCCTCTAAGCTAAGATATAAAACGAATTAAAATAATATTTCAAAAATTTGTTACACATTTAAGGGGTTTTACCCAGTTGCAAGGCCAACAAAAGTCGTTTTTTTACGATTTTTTTCTGAAACGGGATTTGATTTAACAAATTACAAGAAGTATCAATAAATGCAGCGGAACCTTTTAACTTTATTTATGCATTTTTTATTTTTAAAAATATTAATTTACACTGCTCCTGTAGACGGTCTCCTGGAGGTCCTCCAAAAAAAGTTATTTGACGGAGAGCAAAATATCTCCGGTTTGGATTATTTGAAATAAAAAAACCAGAAGATTCTATTAGTGGATAGATAAATCTAGGTATTGATCGATGGAATAGACGGAATTTTGATTTTTGAGAAAATGGCAACTCCGAAAAAAAAAAAAATTCCGATTTTCGACCAAAATTTGTTCGTTAAATTGTTTAAAAAAATAGAAATAATTATCGGAAATTTTATTCCTTCGATCAATGCCTGAAAAATATATCAGAGAAGGTTGTGTTAAAATTTCAGACCGATCGGTTGAGCCGTTTTTGAGAAATCGTGCTCACCGACTTTGAAAACACCGTTTTGAGAAAAACGCATTCAAAGTTTCAAAAGACATTTATATTTACATCGTACAATTTTTCTTTTCATGCGTGTATGTCCAAGAATATTTGCCGGATCGATTTGAAATTTTCAGAGAATATACCTACTCAAATATATAGAAATACATTCCGAAAATGCAATAAACAAAAAATCAATTTCTAGAAATTTCTAACTGGGTATGGGTATAACCCTTAAAAAACTTGATTTTTTGGGATTTTCGTTTTTGAAGTGAAAGTGACGTATCTGTTTGAAATTTTTGAAATGAAAAATGAAACAGTGAAAATATTTAGTACATTTACTCCTTGATTAAACAATTTGAATACAGAAAACAAGTAAAATATTATAATGTACAATAGAATAAAATACACACAAACTGCGTCTTGAATTTGTATCGTAATTCGCCTGCTTTATGCCAGAAACAGATATGCGGAATTTTTGCCTGTAGCAACGCGAGCATTTCCGCACCCAAAACACGTGCCGTTTATAACTGCGTATTTTTTGACGTTTATTTTACACGTATTTAATTTTAATATACAATTTTTCTAAATAAATTTTATCGTGTTTTATCACAAACAAATTATTTTGTATCCTCCATTTTGGCAATTGTTAGCAAACGTTTTTTTTTCAGCCAACAAAATTGAAAAATTGCACTGAACAAATGAAAATGTAGAAAAATCGAACTACATTTTTTTCTTTTAAGTAGTGTAGCCTACCGAATCGCAGCTAAATTAGAAATAAAGACAATTTGCGTAATAATCGCACGTGATGTGCGAAATATTTGTGTTTCATTCCTTATAAAGTAGTGTATTCTAATTTCAACTCCGCACGTCTCACAGTGGGGCCGATTGCCGAAAAGCTGGCCAAAACTGTGAAATTCTCTACTCGGGGGCTTTTGGAGTCGCAAAAATAAATTTAAAAAATGTGGGAGGATAAGTTTGCCCGCTTTTCAAAATCCTGCCTTCAAAAAAATAAAACAGAAACTGAAAATCCCGAAAAAAATCCAGAAACAAAAAAAATTCAGAAAAACAAAAATTCAGAAAACTAAAATCCAGAAACGCAATGATCAAAGTGCGGACCAAACTAAAATTAAAATTTATAAAATGTCTATCGAATTTGACTTTCTCCGTAAAGTTCTTAATATTTACGGTAATGGAAATTGCTTCGTCAACCTTGCAGACACAGATCAAAGGAATCATATCGCTCATATCGCTTTTACTGACAGTTCTACCATAAATGTTTCAAGTTATTTTTTAGTTAGCTTAATTCGTTGGGTTAGTATGGCATCGACGAATGAATTGGAGCGAATTGCGAATTTAATGCTTCTCTTGTCAACCTTTTAGACACAAATCTAAGGAATTGTATTGCTCGTATCGCTTCTACTGATAGATGTACCACAAAAGTCTCAAGTGACGACAAAGGTCTAAAAATGTCTATAAAATTTAATTTTTTGGGATACCATCATATTCCCGAACGGAAAAATCCCCAAAAAGTACCAAAAAATACAAAGTAAACTGCCCCATCGAAAGGGAAGCCCCCATTTAATTTTTGATAACTAAAATATGAAAACAAAAGGAATCTACATAATTTCATGTCATCCTTGTGCGAGAAGGATCAATGCTAAGCGGCTTAGGGGAGTTTTTTATATTAGTATATGAAATACAAACGTATATATTATTACCAATGTTAATATTTTTGAAATTTTTCTGACGTTTTCCTGTCATCCTTGCGCAAAGGGTCCAATGCTAAGCGGCTTTGGGGAGTTCTCTATTATAGTATGTGATTTATTATTAAAAAATACAAATTTTTCAAAAATTGTTCAATAACTATGAATATTAGAATTTCAAAAAATCGTCAGGGCGGGGGTTTGGGGGCAGCAGCCCCCATCCTCCAAGGTATAAAATAAAACGCATTAAAATAATATTTCAAAAATTTGTTATTTTTAAAAAACTTGGTTTTTTGGGGATTTTTGTCTTTTATGGGATTTTTTTATTTTGGATAACAATACTAACCCAATTTTTTTCGGGTTGGTATCGTTATCCAAAATAAAAAAATCCAAAAAAAAACAAAAATCCCAAAAAAATCAAGTTTTTTAGATATAACAAATTTTTGAAATATTATTTTAATTTGTTTTATACCTTAGGGGATGAGGGCTGCCGCCCCCAAACCCCCGCTTTGACGATTTTTTTAAATTTTAACATTCAAGGATATTAGAGCATCTTTTAAAAATTTGTGTTTTTTAATAATTATTCACATACTAAAATAGAGAACTCCCCAAAGCCGCTTAGCATTGGACCCTTTGCGCAAGAATGACAGGAAAACGTCAGAAACATTTAAAAAATATTTACATTTGTAACAATATTTACTTTTGTATTTCACATACTAAAATAAAAAACACCTTAAAGCCGCTTAGCATTGATCCTTCTCGCGCAAGGATGACGTGAAATTATGTAGATTCCTTTAGTTTTCATATTTTAGTTATCAAAAATTGAATGGGGTCTTCCCTTTCGAGGGGGCAGTTCACTTTGTATTTTTCGGTATTTTTTTTGGGGATTTTCCCATTCCGGAATATGATGGTATCCCATTTTTTTCACTCATATAATTTATCAAAATATTTTTTCTGGATTTATTTCTGGATTGCTTATCTCGTAATTTCTATATTTTATTTCGGGATTTGTTTTCTGGATTTTAACTTTTTAATTATTTTGCATTTTAAAATTTCTGAATTTTTTTTCAGGCAAATCTAGTAGATTTTCAAATGTGCTTAGACTTTCGGGAATTTGTACCCTATGGATTTTGAATCCTCCGGATTTAGTCTCCTCGGGATTTTGTAGCCTCGGGATTATATATCCTCGGGATTTTGTACCCTCGGGATTTTGTACCCTCAGGATTTTGGTTCTCGAGATTTTGTCTCTATCCAATGTTGAACTATCCAGATTAAAGATGCAATTATTAGACTTATCAGTTTTTTCTTTTGGCTGATGCTACTCATTTCGACGATGACGTGATTCTCACAAAAATATTACTTAGATTCACGATGCAAATTTTCGACGATGAATTATAAGAAGCCCACATCTTACTTAAATCGGATTTGCAAATATTTGTCACAGTTCACACTCCAAAAGTCTAAAAATTATCTAGGAAGCAAACAAAAGTTTAAATTCTTATTGAAAGCTTACTTATTTAAAGATGGTTAGAAACATAATTGAAAATATCTGCGGTTAGCTTTCTATCTGGAATTTATTTGTTCTATATGTTTTGATTACATATTTTATAAAAAAACTTAGATAGCTTTAGGTAACATAGTTAGATAAATCTTATATGATTTATATCATTTTATTTTTATTACTATTTAACTTTCTTTTCCTAAAAATGTAGCTATAACATTGAAAATTTTGTAATTTATGCAATTTAATAGTAAATTGTGTGTCCCAGTCTTTTATACACTTTAGTACACTTGAGATAATTAAATACAAAAAAAAATTCTTTTACATTTTTGAATGGATTCCTAAAACTTCCAACAATAATTTCTTTCAGTCCTTCGCGCTTCTTGTCATTTAAGACTGATTTATAATGCCACAGTAAATAAAATATTTTGTTTAAATTGTGTTTAATTGAAGAGTTGAACAAACAACTTTTCTTTATTAATTTTATATTAAACCTTTCTAGAAGTACATAGAAGAGTTTTTCTCTAAATTATAAATTTCGTTTATAAATTAAGAATTTTTCTTTTGTTTGTAAATCAAACCATATAATTTGAATACAACTTAGAGATGATTATTAAGATATAATACATAAACGTGTAAAATTCAAGATCGATTAAAAAAATCTGCAAAAAAAAAATAAAAATTGTAGACCGCACCGCACATATTTCCCATTCTTTAAAATTGTTCAACCACAAAAATTTATCTATTCAAACAAACTCATTGTTCTGTAATTCGCTTAAAATTAATACACATATTTATTGTATAGAAATTTAGGAATGCATCTAACAAATAATTAAACATGCCTTAGTGCTGTATTTTTTTATATGTTACAGAGGTTTCTCTGCTACTATGCAATGTGAAAGTGCTGACCGATATATAAACAAAGAAAATCCAACATTTAATTTCCCATTTCCTATATTGTATCTATGCCATGGTTTGCTCATTAATGCTTAGCTATAAATTCAGAAATATATTTCGTTGCCTTCTTTCAAACCAATTAACAATAAAACATTCTGTAAATGTTACGAGTATATATAATTTACAATCTAAAAACTATGCTAAATTCTATAATAGTTGTGGATTCTTTAAAACATCTATTTGAGTAAATTATAAAGTTTAAGTGGTTTTCTGTAGTATAGTAATTTGTGTGCAAAAATAATGTATGTACCATGGTAATTCTTGCCATACGCATCAATTAATTTCCATGCCATCAATTTTACGTGTTTAACATCTCTAAAATTATGTCATATTTAATTTGGGTATAAATTATCCGCATAAGAAATCACGCATGTTTAAAATTTATACATATTTTATATGCATGTATAATTTTTATATGTATGAATTTACCGAAAGTGGAAATAATGCGAAGTGATGTATCTCAGAGTTAAAATTTTGATGAATTTTGGAAAGAATTTTTTAGTTGACAATTTTTTTGCTAAAAAAGTTTTAACGACTAATTTGTGATACATTAAAATGGAATTCAGGTACCATAATAATAGTTTTGTAAAATTTTTGTGTAGTTTACACATCACACTTTTTTTATGAAAATAAAAGATTTTTGCAACATTGAGCGTAATCAGTTCCGCCAACTGCTGTCAACATGTTAAATAAAATCGACGTGTTGAGCTCTGAATGCACATAGATCATTAATAATTGCATAATAAAGTGATAGATCGAATATTCCTTTTTTGCCTTCAGGTGCTTGGGAGACCTGAAAGCAATCGTTGTATTCGCAATCTATTCTGCCGTACTAAACAATAAACATGTTTAGATTTTTTTTTTTTTTTAATTTTACTTTACAATCTATCCTATTATGCCACATTCAGTAAATTTTTTCTCTTTTTACAAGTCATGACCGAAGTAGTTTTATCCATTGATAAAACCTCACATACATTATACGATTAGTATAAATTGACATAGCCCATAAATTTAACTATTGTTGATTCGAATTAATGTCTAAAGGTATATCTAAAACCTATTTGGCAAATCAAAAATTTTGTGGCATTTTAATCTTCTCTCGTTGTGATAGTGAGAAACTTGCTCACCAGACCGTTTTGATAAATTGTCAATCTTGAGTGATACCTGCACTGGGATCCCTAATTTCTTCCCATATTTTTGGGACCTATAGGTCTCTGTGAATTGAATCGGTTGATACTAACCATGGAGCACCTATTAATGATTCTTAGAAATTAAGACTGGAACCGTTGAAGATGTGCAAGTTCGAGTTGTTGGTTGTTCCTCAGAGCTTTATACCATACGTCCAAATAGGGTTTTTATCGTTTTATAGAGCAGTTGTTTATTTTCAATCGATAAACTTGATTTTCTTCCTATCAGCCAATACATTATTGTCAGTTTCATTCCTAGTTGTCTTATTTTTATCATGTTAGTCGTTTGTCGAGGTGAATACCTAAAGGTTTTACTTCATCAGTTTGTCATATATCCTTGTTATTCATGTGTATTATTAGTGGACATGTACCTCTTCGCATTGTTAAGGTTACATGATTAGATTTATCATCTTAACTTTAATTTGCCATTTTTTTCATCCATGCTTGAATAAACTTCTGTAGCTTTTAAGCGTCTTCATGTGATGAGAGAACAGCTCTGTCGTCTGTAAATGTTGCGATAGCTACTTGATTGCTTGTAGGTACATCTTCGGTATATAGCCGATATAATATCTGTGGCAATTCAACAAAACCACTTATCTCATTCTCACTCACTTTTCAGTTTACTGTTAATTTATTGTCTCCTGAAAAGTGAGTGAGAATGAGATAAGTGGTTTTGTTGAATTGCCACAGAATTATCGCACCAAGCACGTTGCCCTGTGGTACTCTATTTCATAGGGCGGACATTTCTAAGCGCATCCTGATTTTTTATTACTGTCAAATCATGTGGCAAACACACCTTGTCCAAAACTTGTGCTATGCCCATGAATAAAGCAGAACAATATCTTTTTTCCTCCAGGGCTTTTTCAATTACTTGAACTATTACTATACGTGTTCTATTGCTATGTGCTCTGGCCTAAATCCAAACAGATGATCCGGAATCAGCTTTTACTCCAACAATTTGTAGGCTCTAAACGCCTAAGTATTAATTTTCCAAATAATTTAGACATAATTGGTAGCAAGCTTATTGGTCTGTATCTGTACGACGTAACTTCTTGTATTGTTAAATATCCTGCTCCAAGTATTACATTGAATAAGTTAAGTCGAACACCCTTCATGCGCACCATTCTGTGCATATCTTGTCCCAGTAACTAGCTAATAAGATAATTTCTCCAGTATTTTTTCTCTAATAGGGGAAAATTTGCAAGTTTTAACTTCTTTGTAAACACTGCAACCTCTATAGCCGGCTGGATGGCCACTATTACAGAGCACGCATTTCACCTCAGTACCCCACGTTTTCTTTTCACGTTGTATAGTTTTCAACATGTACAACTGAGTGCATCAGTCTACTTATCCAATGTACTTCTTTATTAGAATTGCTCATTCGAAGATCAACTTTAAAGAGTGGGAGTGGCTTTTTCTTACCACTTTACCTCATGTTGCAAATATTAACAACATCATGGCCCAGGCTAATTAATTCACTTTTAAATCTTCAATGTTAATTCATGGATGCAATATTCGCATGACCACGTATTAGGTTTAGTTCACTTTCTGTTGGAACGAGTGGAATTCGGTATTTCGCTCCGCCAGGGCTCTAATGGGTACATCTTTGCATCTTTTATCTGAATTTTAACCGATTCGTTCCAATAACTTTTAAATCGAAATTGTCTTCCGCCAGTACCCTTAAAAAGATAGTATGATTCTTTCTACGACTCAGGAATGATTGTTTCTATACCAGACTGTTGCATACTGGTCCCTGTCGCAATTTTGAACTAAAATTTAACTACACCTAAGTAGTTGATACATAGTTAGTAAATTTATTAGTAATACATATAGTAAATAAGTTAGCACAAGACAACATACTTTCTAATTACATGTTCGTTTACTATGCTTAAGTTTTCGTATGACGTTATAACATTCATTTAACAAAGTTATTTTGAATTATTTTTGCTGTACCGTCACGTCAGACTATAAAAAAAATTTTAATTTTTTTATTATGAAGTTAATAGTATTTTTCTGAAAAATTGTAAGAGAATTTAATCCAGTTTCGAACTGATGAGCTTATGGTTATGAAAAAATTAATCGTCTCATCAGGCCATGGCTACTGGACTGATTGTACCACAATTTTACATTATATAGAATCTATTGTGCACATGTAGTATTAGCGAATTATACTAATACAGTTAAATTCCCTTACAATTCTTCTTTTCACATTTACAACAGCTCTATTTCTGTGTTAGCAAATTATGTATTTTAATTCCCAATTTATTTGGTTATCACTACCTGTGCGTGCACAATCCGTTCTATATATAGAATGTAAAATTGTGGTACAATCAGTCCAATAGCCATGGCCTCATAAGAGGATTGATTTTTCCATAATCATAGGCTCATCAGTTCGAAACTGGATTAAAATTCTCTTACAATTTTTCAGAAAAATATTAACTTCATAATTAAATAACAACGGGCGAGTTCACGCTCAACTCGCAAAAGAATTATGTGAAAACCTTTAACTATTGAATCATTTCAAGTCTCTTCGATAGGCCTGAGAAACCAATGCAGATAGACGGCTGCTGTTCGCTCAGTATTTAAATTACGGTACAATTTTGGTTAAAAAGTCAATAAGTTATTCTATTTTGGATTTGGAGGACGAACCTTACCGACATTAATTGTTTAATTGAAAATTGAAATTTATAACCGACTATACAGTTCTGTTAAGTTAATAATCAAAACCTGCTCTGAAAGCTTCAGAAGAATTTTCTGAAAATTCACCATTACTCAAACACGACAATTGTTGAAGATTCCATATTTATACTTTTGGGAATGGTCATGGCAAACCAGTTTTGTTCACATCAAAATGGCATCGCTGATGTGATTGATTTGAATTAAACGAAATAGGGTGATTCTATTAGACAAATAAAAAGTGAAGTAAAATCATAGCAACTTGAGAGACGGTAACATGTCTCCATGAGCTTCTTCCTTGCGCATATCTTTAGAAAATGGCATTCGAATCTGTTTACCACTATTTTCCTACATGCCCCGCATAACCAAACTCAGCAACAGCATGAGCAATACTAAAAACATTGCATAACGATTAAACAATTTCAAAATTATTATTTTATAATATTTAAAGTATGGGTGCATTTGTCTTTGTTTAACGTACTTCCATTTCAGATTTTTTGAACCACTTACACTACACATGCATACTTTTTGTGCCTTTTCATTTTAATCTAGCGGAAATTGTAATTCGAATTATATAGGATGCAAGTTCGGTGCATTTTGTGTTCGTTTTTCTCGTATATAACTTGCAATTTTAATCGTACCGGATTTTCCGTTCCTTTTTTTACATGAAATTTTTGACTTACCTGTCCGTACCTGTCCATCTATATGGAGTGTTAAATAATTGTTCTTAATACTACCACAGATAAGAATAGACAGATGTACATCTTGTATGGGCCAAATTTACATTAGAAATTTCAATACAATAATTCCAATCCAATCCTTTTAGAGCAGGACGTACATTTCTGTCTCTTTTTATCTTTTTTTACGTATGGCTATTTTGATTATATCAAAGCAAACATAAACCAACTTCAAACAAAATTGTATTTTACAATATCTACGTCCTGCTCTAAAAGGATTAGATTAGAATTTGGTATTGAAATTTCTAATGTAAATTTGGCACATACAAGATGTACATCTGTCTATTCTTATCTGTGATACTACTAAACTTATACGTGTTATTTGTAGCAAAATGGTCTATGAACCGATTCAAAACCAACACAAATGTCTTATACAAGCCATATTATTTCCGTGACGCACGCATATTATTAAATCCAAAACCTACTATTTTTTGTAAGTGTTAGTGATATTTTATACTGGTTTTGATACAAACTACAATTTAAAATCAAAGTATGTAAAGATTATACTGTATTATGACTCTAATACTTACAGAAATAGTAGGTTTTATTTTGTGTTTGTATGGCAATAATATGGCTTGTATAAGACATTTGTGTTGGTTTTGACCGATTGCATATTTAGTATTACACAAAAACATGGCTTTCTTTTGATGTTTTAAACGCTGAATTATTCTGAACCGAGTACGTTGTTTTTAGATATGACCGCGTGTTTCTCGTGGTGGTGGCGTCCTGGTGGCGATAAAATCGTGTTTTAATAGTAGAATGATTAACATCAATTATGCTGGTGAGTGTAAAGTCATTTGGGTTAAATTTAAGGTATTCCTACAAAATTTTGCGGTTGGCGTTCATACAGTACTCCTGGGTCAAATTTAGACCGATACAAAGAGCATTGTAATATAATCACGAATACTATTGTAAGTTTGGATGACAACACAATTGTATTAGTTTTTGGAGATTTTAATTTACCCCACCTGTCTTGGACGCAACATTCTTATGATATGCTACCCAGTAACTCTTTTTCTGCTATTGAATCACGATTTATTGATACTATGTCGTCATTAGATTTAATACAAATCAATAATGTATTAATTTCTCGGGCGCATTTACTTGATTTAATTTTTGTTTCATGTAATCTTTTTTTACCTACAGTATCTACTTGAGGAAAACGACTATTTAGTGAAAAATGATGAACATCACAAATCTATTTTGTTAACTTTGGAGATTGCTAAAACGGAGTTTGTAAATACTGTTAACCACTCATTTTATGATTATTCTAACGGTAACTTTCTAGGTTTAAATTCGTTTTTCAATTCTATTAATTGGACTGAGATGTTCGACTATTATGATTTAAACGGCGTCGTAAGTAGATTCTGCGAACCGGTTTTGGTTGGAATTGAAAAATTCATTCCGGTTAGAATTAGTCGTCAGTTAAATAAAGCTCGTTGGTTTGATAAGGAGCTGCGTTCTAGCAAAAATAAAATGGATTGGTTACGTAAAAAATTCAAGCACCATACTGATGCTCTTGGTTATCTATCATTTAAAAAGGCACGAAGTGAATTCCGCAAATTGCATCGATGTGAATTTCGTCGCTATATCAATGGGGTTGAAGATAAAATCAAAAGCAATGCTAAATCTTTTTGGTCGTTTATCAATTCTAAAAGAGGAACGGTTGGTTACCCTTGGCACTTTAAAATTAGAAGCTAAGGAGTCTGAATCTATATACTGCTGAGATTAGTGAAATGTTTTCGATGTTTTTTCATCAAATTTCTTATTATCGACTGACCCTCTCATTGTTGAGCAACCCATTGTCAGCTGCTTAGGAGTTAGTAATTTGGGTTCTATTTCTTTAGATACTGAATTACTTTTAAAATATATCTCTAATTTAAAGCTAAATCATAATCCAGGTCCAGATTTAGTTCTTGTAATTGTATTGCGCAAGTATGCCCATTCATTAGTATTCCCTCTGGAACTATTATACAATATATTACTCTCTGTAGGTTACTTTCCTGATTCTTGGAAAACTTCATATGTCATTCCGCGGTTTTTAAAAGTGGTAATCGTTCTTTAGGGAGAGTTTGGTAAAATTATTTCGAGTTTGGTAAAATTATTATACCACAACAACATGGTTTTTTCCCAGGTCGGTCAACTGCTACTAACCTCGTTGAATTTGTACACTTTGTAATAAATTCAATTGAGACTAGCTCGCAAGTTGATGTAGTTTTCACAGACTTTAAAAATGTATTTGATAGAATCTCTCACGAGATTATTTTATCTAAATTGCACAAAGTTGGTATTCACTCATACATGTTGTTGTGGTTGAAACCTTACCTCTGTGACCGTAGACTGTTTATCAAATTTAATGATTGTCTTTCAAGCGAGTCTAAACCAATGTCTGGAGTTCCTCAAAGCTCAAGGGAGACATTCTGTTAAATGCGGAGATCTTGTATTTCTGTAAAATCTGTCTACAGCAAGATTTGGATATATTTTTCGTCTGGTGCGAACTCAATAGATTGGAACTAAATATTGGAAAATGTCGAATTATGAACTTCCATATAGAAAGAAAAATCCAAATGTGTTTAACTACACCTTTAACAATATTGTCATTGATCGTGTTACTGAGTTTATGGACCTTGGCATTATTCTCGATGATGGCCTGACGTTTATCCAACACACCGAGAACATAATAAATAAAACCGACGCAATGAGGGATTTATGTTTAGAACGTGTAAGGATTTTAAAGATTTGTCTACGTTTAAAACAATTTATACAACTTTAGTGAGATCACAAGTTGAATATTTGCCAATTATCTGGGACCCTCAATATGATATTAGAATAAGTTGTCTAGAAAAAATTCATCAACGTTTCACGAGTCGCGTGTGTCGTCTCCTTCTAAGAAGTCAAGTTCATATTTCTTATAACGATCAATGTAATTTATTTCAGTTGCTTCCACTAAATCGTAGACGGGTATTGATTTTGCGCTTGCTTCATTTTCGATTTGTTGAATGTCAGTATTCCCTCTGCTCAGTTGTTGTTTAACCTTGATTTTCAGGCAAGGAACCTAAATATTAGAAATCGTTCGTTATTCCTACCTTCAGTTCATAGGACTAATTACGGAGCTAATAATCCTTTGGATATGGCTATTAATAACTTTAATGATTATTATACTGCACAGTTTAATTTTAATTATGTTGAAAATTAAAGTAAAAATTAAAGTAAATAATTTGGGAATTAATATAAAATAAAATTTCATTACCGTTTATACAAAAAATGTTAATAAACAATTATAATAAAAATGTTTTTTATTCAAATAGTCCATCGCATACATACAAACAAATTATTTAATAAAACCTAATTAAACCTCATGCTCAACTCCACCCTCCTATCATTTTAATCATAATCACTCTAACCAAATTGCTTTTAATTTTGTTTAATTTAAAATTTCTAAATTTTCAAATTAAAACGTAATTTTTTTTTTTTTTAACTAAAGCAAGCACACATTGAACGATCGACCTAACAAGCGCACGAATTACACGTATTTTCATTAAAAGCCATTACATTAATTAAGATAACATCATATGGAGCTAAGTGTTATATTAAAAGAAACACGTAAGATAAATTATATTTTTCTTGCAACCTTCTGTACATAAATAAAAACGTAGACAATACAAAATAATTAAATGGTTTTGTAACAATATTCAAAAAATTAAAATACAAACAATATAAAACCCATTAGTATGTATTTATGGGTCGATACGAAAGTGATTAGCATATGATTAATTTTATATAATGATTAAACCGTTTTACTTTCATACCAAACTTAATTTCTATTACGCTTAATCAATGAAAATTGTAAACCTAAAATTACAGCAGGTAATTTAAAATTTTTAAGATGAAATAAAAGCGCTATTTTGTAGAAAATTTTATAAATTAATTTGTATAAAAATTAAAAATTGTGTAGATTTTTGAATGTGGTTTTTAAAACGTTCTATGTACAAATTAAAGTAGTTATCCGTCATTTTAAGACAGCTGCGGAAATAGAGTAACATTACTGGATTTTTGTAACGGAAAACAGAATGTGATATAATGTTACTTTTGCTGATGGTACGACCGTGAAAAATGTTAAAAAACAAAATAGTATATTACACACCAAGGTGAGGGCAAAATTTATAACCCGGGGCGTGCAGGAGAAAATATTGTTTATATAAATTTTTCATTATTCATTTGTCTCCAATAACGAAATAGTACCTTACTAAGCGAGCCTGTAATGATATTTGTTATTCATGCGGATAAAGTTTGCGATACGTTCAATAGCGATTGTCATATTTATCCGAATGAGTAATAACCATTTTTTTTCCGCTGGCGCTACATCCCATAGAGGGACTTGGCCGCTTCATAGTGAAGTTTCGTAATCATTTTTACAACGGATAATGAGTGATTAGTTCATTGATCCTTACATTAACCAGCCGTGATTTTTTCATCACCCGCCGGGAATCGAACCCGGGACCTCCGGAGCTTGAAGCAAGCATGCTAACAACTGTGCCACCGGGGCGGCAAAGTAATAACCATTACTTACTATTAATTTCGAGTTAAATACGATAGTTACAATTTCTACTCCTAGAAGTATTTTTATTTTTTGTATTTAAAATAACAGTGCGCTTGCGATATTCCTTTGATACATTTCAAGAGTCAAAATTAATAAAACCAAAGCCTACAAAAATAATATTTCAAATAATATGGTTTTGCTAGGAAAATTAGTTTTAAAAGGGTTTATTGTGTTGCCGTGGGTATCAACGAGTGAGTAATGAAAATTCAATATGGTGTCTAATAAATCAACCCGAGTTTGTTTTATTTTTTCCCCGAATAAATTTATTACTAAGCAGTAACACTATTCTGGTTTTCCCGGAGATTTTGGAGCTGGGAATGTGTTGTGATTTTTTTTAGTATAGTTTGATACTATTTTTTCCAAAGTTTATTGTGGCGATTGTTATTTTTTCAAATACACGGCAAAAATAAGTTGACTTAATTTTGAATAATTTTCGTCAACCATTTCGGCTGCACCCTAATATTGGTCCTTCGAGCCGAATCGCTCGAAACCGCATCATCGTTAATACCAGCATAAAAATTTCGCCAGCGAAAAAAATCATCTTACGACTAAATCACATATTGTGCAGCATTTGAGAGATTGCATACAGGAAATTTCACCATAATTTCTTAGTTAATCACAAGAACCTTCAAAAAATTAACAAGTGGAAAATTAATTTTACTCATGTGCGTGCGTGAACTTATTATCTCGAAATAAATAGTCTTTAGTGATTTAAAATTCGTAAAGTGCTAATTTATCGCGTGTACATTTTGTGTTAATAAAAGCATTAATTATATAAATTATCATCACATCAACAATTTAACAATTTAAAATGGCTGAACCCCTTGCTGGGCTCATAAGATAACGTAGTACGAATATAGTTAAATTGACAATGTTAATGGGGGAATTTACTGAGCTCGAGCTACGTATCTTTACTACCAATCCTGAAGAAAAGAGTGATTTGACTTACGAGGAAAATTATTATACTGCCATTTCCTCCCTAAATAGTTTGATATCAAAAAATGTTGATCAAGGTGTGATAAATCTCGACATTTCTCAAAATGCAACTCAAGCTGGTAGACACCCTCAAGTGTAATTACCAAAGATTCACTCCACGACATGTATACCACTATCAGTGCACCAATCTCAATGCAGTTCAAAAATTCCAGTATTTAAAAGAACTTCTTCGGGGAGAAGCTGCTGTATTACTCTGACACATAACTATCACTGAGGGGCAATTACAGTGGCGCCCTTATTAAGCTGAAGGAAAGATATGACCGAAAGAATCGATCAACAATTCCAATGCAAACAATATCAAACGTTTACTGGACACCTCTGATGAAGTAATTCACGGGCTTCGTTTACTTGGTGAGGTAGCTGAAACCAGAATAAACCTTTTCTATAGTAACTGTTTCTTGCAGATGACTTACTTGATCCTGCTACACATAATTATTAGATGATACTACATTGCATTCAGCCGCTGCGCAGTGTAAGCAGCACAAAAAGTTTAAAAGCAGGCAGAATGCAACGAATCTCGATTGCATTTTTATACGACCGGCAGCCTGACTGCAAGTTGATAAGACATTTGTCATTTAACAACTTTTATTCCCGAGATTAGGAATAACAGAGAAATCATGTTTTTTTATTTCATTTCACCAACAATAATGTATAAAATTGAATTTTTTTTTTAAAAATGACATTTACAGTTTATGCATCCGCTTTAATGTGTAACTGCGTAAACTTCACAGCTTAACTTTATTGGCACCTGCATTTTAATTCAACGGAATGCGCAGCTTGGGCTGCAAATCTTAATTTTTGACCAACTTGAAGATGAATATCCTGATTTCGCTTTAAACAATTTATGCCTTTCCATATCTTCTTCGGATCCTTCAAATGTCAAATGAAGTGTAAGTTTTTGATGGATATTTTTTTTGTTTTGTTTTACGCACCACAGTAAATTTATTTCTCCAATGCTTGTATTCTCTGTCAATTATTTGTAACTGTGTTATCGCTGTACAGAAAGAATGTATTTTGATGCAATATATTTGTATAATATGCGTTTTAGTGAATTAGTTTGTTCCATTTGCTATGACAATATTGAAGTCTCCAACGAGTATGGTATATTCTGCTTATTTGAATATTTATTCAGCTTTGGTAGGAAAAGATCCATAAATTAGCTAAAATCTGTGTCCGTTTTTGTTCGTGGATTCTAAAAAATATGTACAAATAATTCAGATGTTTTCAATTTAATTTTTATACCTATGTAACTAAATACGTCATTACTAAATTGTTTGATAACATCTAGTGTTTTCGGTGATTATTAATATAGAAACAAACTCCTCCTCCAGATTTACTTGGGTGACTGCCTGCAATTGTGGAGTAATCAATTATATTAGCTCTACTGACATCTAATGAATTCAGCCTGGGTTCAGTTAATGCTATCAGATCGGTATAACATTTATTATTGTTTATATAATATTTAACGGCGGGTGCATCCCGACTTCTGGAGGATCCCGAAAACTCCAACTTTCCAGTTTTTCTAATTTGCCTGTTTTTTTCTTAGTAGAAAAGAAAAAATGGGTTAATAATTAAATATAAATGTATAAAGATGACAGCGGTTCTAGTAATGTTCTAGTCGTTCGCCGAACATCTAAACAATTTTTGCTTTTTATTGTATTTCTAAAAACTGTATTATTATGTATATATGCATATAAAAGTTTTTGTTTCATTAATATTATTAAAAAGGTATTTTGTATTGTAAATTTAATTATTTGTGGTGATCAAAATCCGAAGCAGAACACGCAGGACACGCAAGGCGCACAACCAGGGGAAGCCACCATTCAAGTAATTTTGAAGATAAGTTGGAAGTTGGAACAGGCCTAGGAGTGAATATTCTTTTAATACGGTTTTTAAAAATTCGGCGATTATAAGCATTAAGGCAGATCGATTTCACGCGAAATTTTCATACGATTTTACTAAAGTGAAATCAGAAACGAAAAATTTCGTTCCTGTTTCGTTAGAGTAGTACTCAGTTTCTCAGCGAAAAAACAAGGTTATTTCAATGCATCAGAGATGGCGCGCTTAAAGTCTCCAAATATTTTCAAGCGAAACTAATGCAGCAATCCATTATTTTCACGCGTGAATTTTGACATTTGTGTTTTTATATCAAGAGTTTATTTTATAAAGCTGTCATCAAGTGTTTTTGTGTTCTCGAGTTTTTTTATTCACATTAAAAAACTCGAGAACACAAAAAACACTTGATGAACATTTGAACAGCTTCACAAAATAAACTAAAGTTATGTCAAATAAAAATCTCCAAAAAAAATTTAATTTATATTTCGAACGAAAATAAATACATTTTTGGAGACCGCGTTAAAATTTCGTTTCGTTTTGATCTGAGTACTAGCCTTAAAGCTCAGTATGCAGCTCGAGATAAGATAAATTTTACCGCGGTCTCCACAAGTCTCCATTTAATTATAGGTAAATCGTCAAGCTAAAAATTTCTGTAGAGATAAATTTTGTTGATTTTGTTTGACTTTTATTCGTTTGTTTTTGAATGAAGTTTCTGTCCAAATAATCCTCTAAATACTCGACTTCGTAATGTTGGTCGGCCATTTTGACTTCTGTCTTCTTTTTATAAAAATAAATTAATTTTACTTCGTGGCTACTTTGATTATAAAATGAATCAAAATTCAAAACCGTCAAAATTTATCTTCAAATTATTGCCCTTGTGAGATAAATTGCGGCTAAAATGTTTGGAGAATTTATAGTGGCGTAATCTAGATTTGAATGAAACAACTGATATTTTTTCAAATTTTTCACGCAAAGGTGCATACATCAGCGAAATTATCAGCTGAAAAAAAATTATTTTATTTAGCTAGCTAAATTTTACGTCAAATTTGTATGGAAAATTTATCTTAGCTAGAGCTGCATAGAGCTATAATGATAATATTCATAGCTAGCTAGTAGAGAACGGAAACAAGCGTAAAATTTCGATCAGAAACAAACAATAGTTATTTATGGTACTAGTGAGCAAAACGAGATATTATCCATGAGGGATAAGTTTGTCCCGATATTAACCCGAGTGGATAATATCTCTTTGCTCACGAGTGACATACAACGTTTTATCCAATTTTGTTGAAATAAATATAAATAATCGTAAATTAATAAGAAATAGTTCCATTTGTTTTTTCACACTGTAGCATTGAATTTTGAAATACATTTTATCAAAGTAACCGTTCTTTAAATTTATGTGACGTGTTTCTTTGACGTAAATTACGAAATCTATGAATAATTTTCCAATGACTACTCAATATTTTGTTATACAAAATATAACTCACGTTGCCCCTAGCAGCGTGGGTTACACAATAACAATGGGTTATTTTACATTTTCTTTATTTGAAATCAGTCTAGTTATCGGACTATTATACATCAAAATTGGATAAAAATTGATTATTGCCACAAGCAATATCAAAACAAAAAAATACGAAAAAATATTTTAGGAGTAATTTTGCTCGTTTCGTTTTGTGGCAACAAGCAAAATCAAAATATCAAATTTCAAGTAAATCTAGTGGTTCAACTCGAATTTTTTTTTTTTTGGTTTACTTGCTAGCAATCTTTGATTTTTCTTGAAATTTCGGAATTGTTCGGAAGTTGTTTCGTTTTGAATTTTTGTTAGTTTGTATTTATTGAAATAACTGAATAATATTTAAACTAAAAACAAACCTCTTAATAAAATGTATATAAATGTTATCAAAATGTAATTAAAAATGTTACCCCAGAATGCTGGTGATAAAGATAATCGAGTTTTAGATGTAAATTTAATGTTCTGATTTTCAGAGATAATTCAAAGATTGCCATTGAACATTAACAAAATAAGCGATATTTGATCAGAAATTTATTGGCTTACGTCAAGTTTTGAAGGCATTTCCACACGCAAAACATTTCGTGTTTTTGAAAAATGTTCGAGTTCATAAAAACCGATATCGAAATTCGGCCGACAAATGTTAAAAATGTATTTTATTTAAAGCACATTATGTAATTTTAACAAACTTTTTGTAGTTATGCGGCTTCGAAATTCAATTTTTTTTTATATATTTTTCGTTTTAGAAATAACAAATTTATCAAAAATTGGAAGTGTTGTTTAAAAATTCGGTCGGAGGCTTTGTTTTTGGCAGTGCCTTAAGCCAAGAAAATAATAATATTTTTTAACTTATCAAACCCCGAATTAATCGATGTTACTTACAAAAGACGTGTGTTGGCCTCACATTTTTATTTTTTTAGAAAAAAAAACAGTAAATGTTTAGGATTTTGTAGTGCTATAATTAGCATTTAGAAATTAATTAGTTTATTTATAATTATCAATTATTCGAACTAAGATAATTTAAACTCGATTGTTGTTAATTTTCTGGATTAGAAAAGTTAGGTATGGATGTCTCCCCTACAATTAACAAAAAAGGCTCATTCGAAAATTCAGTTAGTTAGTTAGTTAGTGCGAAGTCCTTAAAATGGCTCCTTCAGAAATAAGCAACAGATAAACTTTAAAATTGAGGCCAAAACAAAAGGCAGAAGTAAAGCATGTGAGTTATTTGGAGAGAAAATCACCGAAATAAATAAATTCATATCAAAATTCGTAGCGTCTCATTCATGCTTTGCTGTAATAAAATACTAAGCAAACACCACGCCACGATCAACCTCTGCGTAAAGCAAAATTCTTCGTCGGCCAACGAAGCCTTCGATCAGGGGTGCGATTATGTAAGCATTACGAGTTTCGAGTTTCTCGAAATTGCGACAAAACGCGATTATGTAAAACTTTATGAGTTCTCGTAACTGCGACTTGTTGCTGTTGTTTTACTCGAACAGATTTTTATGTACGACAGACAACTCGTAATGATTGAAAAAAAATCAAAATATGCATAACAACCACAGTACTGTGCGTAACAACAACAAAATTGTATGCCGAAAATGACGCTATCGGGCAACATTTATGTTTAAAAAAAAAGTGTTTCTCGTAATTGCTTACATAATTGCGTTATGTCGCAATTACGGCATACAGAGTTTCGACTTCTCGAAACTAGTAACTCGTAATACAAAAGATACATAATCGCACCCCAGGCTTTGGTAATCGCTTAAGTTAAATTTGACCAAACTTGAACGAGTACACCTTGCCGGCTACGGCTGCACATTTTTGATTTAAGTTAATGAGAAATAATATAAAATAACTCAAATTATTAATTAATTAATAAAATTAATTAATTAAAACAATAATTTAAGAAATTTAATTGGAAAATATCATTTAAGTCAAAATGCGTTGCTGGGAACGGCAGAAATGAAAAATGCTGATTTTAAATATGCTGCTTTCCATGTTCATAAATGGAAAATCTGTTTCTATTAAAACGTCTCGGGACCCCATTTTCAATACGTGTTTGAAAGAAATTGCTATTACCTTCATTTTAGAGTATCATACCCTACCGATAACATAAATGCATATTGTAATGATCTTTGTCATCAGTTTCTCTCAAAGCCGTTTGTAATTATTATGTATAAAATACATTTTTGGTTGATAATAGTAATAATAAGCGGCTTTTGCAAGGTCAAGGTTCAATTCTTACACCCACACATGACAACAGTCCTGATCAACACTCTATGTAACAACAGCTTGTCGAATTTGCAAGAAATTTGAATCTTGTCACTCCCTTAAATATGTAGTTATAACTGCTAAAGTAAATTGCGTCATTGCCTCTGAAACCAGAGATCACATTAAAGAGTATCGGTGACAGAGCATCTCCTTGTTGAATACTGGAGCTAATTGCAAAAATTCTCGATAGCTTGTTCTCAACTTTATAAATATTTTGCTTAAATCGTTTGGTTTTTTATAACAAAGGAAACCCACTATCTTTAAAATGTTTGTTCTAATTTTAGTTTTATCCAAATAATTTATCATTTGGCAATAAATAAAATCATTAAATGCGATATTGTCAAAGTATGGTACAGTAGACATAACCTAGTAGCCTTTTTTTAACAGCTGCATTCGCTTATAGCGAGAACTTCGTGCTGTTGGTTAGAACCGATTTATCATTCAACATCAGACAAACGAGTAAAAAACCTACATAGCTCCAACAAAAATTTAGTGAGAATATTTGTGCTGGTGTCATTGTGAATTAATTTGATCATTCAGGTTTCCTGAGAATTTACTGTACTTCTTGAAGATATTCCAAAAGCACCGATGGAGAATATTGTGTATAAGTAAAACGATGGTTCAGCTCAAACAATTATTATAATCGACACTATTTTGAATTTCTTTGAATGGGATAGAACGAACAAAATTAAAAAAATAATCTCGCAAGAGTCTTCAATGTGCCAGTATGATATCAATAAAATAAAGATAATAGTAAATCCTACAACTTAAACTAAAGACGATTGATTTACCTTAAATAGTTTAAAAGCTAGTATTAAGTAAAATATGAATCGAGGTATCACCTCGAACAACTTTTCTTTGACACACTGTATCTCACTAGATATTGAAAATGGGTCAATAGTTTGCTCAAAATTAATCAAGGAAACATCCCTTAAAATATTTACTGTGAATTACTTAACAACCTGCTTTATGAATTTTGTGGCCTGTTATTGCTTACCGACGATGGGTTATTAAACCATGCCAAATTTAAAAAAAAAAAAAATAGAATTTCGGATTCCTTCTACGTGTAGAGTAACCAAATGACTTCGTGACAGCTGAGCAGAGCACTCTCTTAGGAATTCGTTAATTTTGCGGAGTGGTGTACGTTGCAATTTAGTTTAGTTTGGTAATAGGGTTATTCTCTAATAACTTTGTAAATGATCTGGAACTGCCCGTTAGTCCGAGATCTAATTGGTTTAGTAAATGTAAACAAATCCCATATTAATTTATTAAAAAAGGTTTCTTATAAGCTATTGAATTAGATTCTGGAATGAGACCATTGCATTTGTCTAAAACAAGAATGCATTTCTTTTCTGCTTGATTTGATAAAATATTTTTCGGTCGCTTATTTATAATAAAGTTATGTAATACTACGGTCGCTTTAATAATGCAGTCAACGGTTTTCGGCGATGCTTTAATCCTCTAAAATAAAATGTGAAGCGGGAAACCAACACTATACAAAAGCCCGTTCTATACAGTTTCTGACTCTGGCTAATCGGTAATTGAATACCTTTTCGGATATTGAAATACCCGTGCCACCGTAGGGATTTAGCATATTCTTGTGCAACTGAAATGCAGTATCCCCAATAAAAAAAAACGAGAATTTTTTGTCATCATTACTTTTTGGAAATGGTTGATCCGCAGGGAAATTTAATTCATTTTTAAAAAAACGTTTACCAAAAGCTGACTGTCTAAATACGCCACCATCATGATTCGACCCATAAGCTCCAACGTCAATATATATATAAATTTGAGGTTTGCGTCGCACGCAGCTATTAAAACAACACTAAACGTTTTTTTTATAATTGTAGAATAGCGTTCCTGATTTATTTGGGCATTGTATGATAACATGCTGGCCGTCGATACACCCCAAACAATTTGGAAAGTTCCACATATTATAAAAATCTCGAGCAATAGAATGCCACTCAATCTCAGTTGGCGATTTTAGTTGGCTTTTCTTTAGTGCAACCCAAATAGCTTCGCAAACCTCCAAAATAACTTTGGGCACTGTCGTTGTTCCCACCCGATATTCATAAGACATGCTAATCATGAAGTTCCCAGCAGCGAGATATCTGAAATAGAGATGAATTTCAAATAAGCTAGAAACTATTAAAAAAAATTATTTATTATTTTACCTCAAAGTCAGTATTAACCTGAGACAGGAGATATACTTTTCCTTGCGCTGATTTTTTTAGCATTGGCGAAACAATTTCCAATAGCTCAGTCGACAATAATTTTTTTAATTTTTCGGAATATTTAAACAAATTCTTTACTAATGTTTTAAAACAGACAAATTGAGTTCTCTGCTGCCAAAGTGGATGAACCCAACCCAATAACGTCGTTTGGGTTTGCGAGCTTTATGTAAGCCAAGAACACAAACTTAGAAAACAACACAGAAAGAACGTTTGTTATCTATTTCCAATATATAAAAAAAACAAAAAACGAATGACAATCGACAACTAATATAAAAATAATTCGATAATTCACTTTTTAACAGAACAGAACCACAAACTACACGTTTTTTACGTTAAAAATACTATTTTATTTTAAATGAAACTTAACTTTAAATGAAATTTTTATTTTGCTACAAAAAAACTGAAAATTTGACATACAAGATTTTCCAAAGTAAACAAAAGCCGATTTTTATAATGAAGTTTGTTTCAGTTTGAATTTTGCTTATCCATTGGGTATGCTATTTTTTAAGTTAAAGTATAAGGCAAAAGTTAAAAATAAAAAGTTTTTTTATTGGGGATGCTCTGTAAATTCAAAAACGAACAAAATGAAACAAAATGTTTTTCAATTTTTTCAAAAATTAAACAAAAACAAAAAATTTTCGATTTTCGATTTTTTTCGATTAGACTCGATTTCGCTTGTCTGTTCTCTGCGTAGCTAGTGAGGAAATATTCATTTCAATACCAGTTTGTGCCTAGCCTACTTGATTTCCAAAAAATTTTAAAATTAATTTGGAATTTAACGATCCAAATACTTTCTTTGCTCACAATTCAATAATTTATTGTGAAATATCATTTTTTCTAACTTTGTATTATTTGCGCAACTCTCTTCACTCGTTTCGCAAATATCCCACACCCACTCGTTACATAAAATGAGGAATTTCCTAATTGTGCCCTGGGTGCTGATTCTCTAAAAAATAAAATAATGTTTAAACACGAAGGGCCATATTTATAGACCAAACTACAACTATAACAGTAGTCACTGTTTTCGAAAAACAACTGTTTTTGAATTGATTTGTTTTGGTATTTAGGCTCGTATTTTTAAACAAGGATAAATCGACGGATTAATCCACAGTTTTCGAAAATCCACTGATTTAACCGAGGTTACTTTTGGTAATTTTAAACGTGGATAGATCCGTGGATTTTTCATGTCGTAATTTTGAACAAAGTTAAAACCATCGATTTTCGAAATCAATTTTCGAATTAATAACGGCTTGCTGGGGCATTTGTCAATTTTTTTTTGTTTGTTTTCCTCAAAATATTTTTTATTTTATATCGTTGACAGAGAAAAACATTACCGCAATAATCTCAAATCTTTCTGCCTTAATTTCATATTCATCTAATTTCAAACTCTACTATTTAAATCTTGTTATGACTGAAAAAAGAACTAGTATATAATAATCTCAAATTTGCGACTAGCTAGTTTGAGTTTATCTTGGGTATTAGTCTTTATAGTCAATATCGTTATTTATGGCATTCCTGTACAAGAAATAAATAAAAGGGAAAGTGAGTGCTGCACGTAATATGCGATATTATAAGCGACAATATGCGTCTAAAGGTTCCAGATCTTCTTGGAGCGTGTTGGTCAAATAATGAATCCCTTCTTTAGAAAACTGGAATCGGCACCGAAACTCTTCATTATTGTAAAACTCCAATTCTATTGTTCAATTCACGTCTATTTTATTGTGAAATACTTTAGGACGTAAAGATCGTATCGACAATATTGTCCCGTAATCTGATTAACCAGACTCTAATGGCGAAAACGAAGATTCATTAAATATATTTCATCTTTAACTTAAATTTTCAAAAATTAATTTAAATTTAAATTCCCAATTCAATATCCACATATACAATAGATATATAGTTTTGTATTTGTAATTTTGTAAATGACGTTTAATATTTCCGAATTTTTGAAAATAGCCGTATCCACAGGTTTGCTTCAGTGGATTTATCTTCGTTTAAAAATACGAAAGAGGGGATAAATTCGCCGATTTATCACTATCCTTGTTTAAAATTACGGGCCTTATAGTCGTCACTAAATTCACTGTTTTAACCTGGATTTTATTTTGGTATTTATAGACGTTGTTAAAACAACTATTTTCGAACTAGTGCTACCAACATTAAAATAACAAAAACAGCGGCAATTTAATTTGTTAATTTATGAAAATTGTAACTTACAGTTATGATATTTATTTGTTATTGCTTTATAATGTAAATAAATAGTTCTAGTGGAAATGAACCGACAGGATTCACCATAGGATTACCCTTATTCGTATCATAAAAAAATATAAAATAGTTTTAGAAAATAAAAGGATTGATTCGGTGACAAATACAGAAAAAAAAGGTTTGGAGAGTGCCGCTTTAGAATATAATAGCCAAATAATCGCTCTGCCCAAAACTACCAAACATAAAGGCAGTTTACGCAAACTGGAAAGGCAAATTGCTAAAGGAGTTGGCTAACAAAAAAAAGATGTTCTACGTACTGGTGGTGGTCCTTCTACAGTAAAACTCTCTCAGGCTGATGGTGAGTTACATGAATTAATTCTGCCAAAATGCATATGCAATGAAGCAAAGGAGAAATGTTACTTCGCACAAGAAAAGACATACGAGACACAGCGGATTTGTTATGAAAGGAAGAGGATTTGAAAACAACCAGTCGCGTAATAACGCCGAGCAATCATGATTTTTTGCTTTACCGTCAAAGGTAAACCTCTATTATCAATATGCTTCAGATTATTTTCCACTAACGTTTCCAAATACCTTAAGGCTATTTTCGAAAATCGGAATCTTTTTTAAATTCCTCATCTGTATAAAAATCTTCTGTGATTCATTCTTTGTAGCATTTTTCTTTTCGGATATAGTTATTTTTTAATAAATAATCAGAACCATCTGACGCGGATGATGATATTGAAGAAAATGAAGAATCCATTTAACAGTAAAATATTTTATTTATTTGTTGTATATAAACAATAAAATAAATATATTTACACTGATTTTATGACAATTATATTTATAAAGATTTGTTTTTGACATTAATTTCGAAATTCGAACACAATTTACAAAAAAAAAAATGTATTTTCGAAAATTTGTAACAACTGTTTTAGTCGCCGATATCCACGACTATAGTTGTAGCATAGACATTCATACTAGATTTCTCATTTCATAGTAACTAAAGGAAAAAAACAAAAACTTCTGATAATTCCAATGTATCGTTGTGTTGTGTATTTTATAAGGCAATGATTTTAGAATGCGTTGCAAATATAATACGTATATGCAATACATCGATAACATTTGAATGGAAAATTTTTGTTTTTATTTTCTGTTTCTAGTCAAATGAGAGATCTATTATGATTGTCTATGGTTGTAGCATAGACATTCAGACTAGATTTCTCATTTCATAGTAACTAAAGGAAAAAAACAAAAACTTCTGATAATTCCAATGTATCATTGTGTTGTGTATTTTATAAGGCAATGATTTTAGAATGCGTTGCAAATATAATACGTATATGCAATACACCGATAATATTTTAATGGAAAATTTTTGTTTTTATTTTCTGTTTTTAGTCAAATGAGAGATCTATTATGATTGTCTATGGTTGTAGCAACTGTTTGAAACAGTTGGTATAGTGAGGTTTATAAATACCAAAAGAGTTGCTTTAGTAACAACAGTGGTTGTAGTGCGGACTATAAATATGGCCCGAAAACTTATACTTAAAAAGCAAAGCTTACTTTTATGAGTTTGCAATTTTTCTTTATTATTTGAGTAGCAGTCAAATCGAAAAATTGCGAACTCAATAAAGTAACCTTAGCTTTTTAAAAGTTTTCACGTTTATCCATAAGTGTGCATTCACAGTATTGTTTTCGAGCTGCGTTTCGATGTTGTTTTCAGATTTTAGTTTTTGTTGTTGTTTTTCTTCACGATATTAGCAAAGAAAAGCTCCATTTCAAGTTTTCTACCAAAAATCTAGTGTCTTTAGCGGTGAATGCAGCTTCGATCCAAGTAAAATATGTCAACCATAGCAATTTTTGGTTGTTTTCGTTAAAAAAATTCAAATTTATCGACACATCGATATTTACAATTTTAACTTTTTATTTTTATTTGTTTTTTTTAGTAAAATTATTCTCAAACTGATTGTGGAATATATTAATGCATGTTTTAATTTTTATTTTATTATATTTACACAAAATCTTATGTGTTAACCAAAAGTACAAAGGAAAAAAACGATCAGTTTTCAAAAATAAAAAAAATAGTGTTTGTTGTTGTATCACGATAAGCCCAAATCAACATCGAAACGCAGGGCGAAAACAATACTGTGAATGCACACTTAGGCCTGATTCTGCCTTCCAAAATTTCATGTTATGCTAGGTTATTTTTGTTTTTTCAATACAAATTCAAATAGGAAGCGGGGAAACAAAATAACATAATATGGCAACACCCAGCAGGTTGCTTAAATAGCTATTGGGCCCGATTCTGCAACTATAAAATCCATGTTATGTTATTTTATTTCCCCGCTTCCTATTTGAATTTGTATTGAAAAAACAAAAATAACTTAACATAACATAAAATTTTGGAAGGCAGAATCGGGCCTATTATTTATTTAAAAATATCGTTAACATGTATTTTTATTTACCTGTCTCTCTCTATTTTTTAAAGAAAACTTTGTTTACAATTTCCCTTACAATTTAAGTATTTTTCTTTTTTAAATCAATTTTTGCGGAGCACATTCCACACTGGTTGCCGCGTTATTGGTCTCTATTCGCTCTAGTCTCTATCCACATTAGTGGTATGATAACTGACAGATATTGTAAATTCAAGATAACAATAAAAATGTGAGGTTGATTTGTAAGCTTTTTTTTGTTGAAAATAAAATATGCTATATGGCTCCGGTTTGCGGTTTGTCCGTCCACACCAGCTTAATTTCGAAAATGTGAAAGTAATTGCAGTGGATCCTGTATAAACTCAGACCTTCTTTCAAATTTACCAAAATCCATTTATACATAGTTAAAAATATTATTTTTCTAAAAGTGATTGATTAACAATAAGCTTTTTGTCAACATTTTAAAATGAATAAGTGAATAATTGAATAACTAAAGCTTTTTGCAATTTGCATCTACATAATATAGGTCAAGGCTAAGCACGTTATCTCAATCCGTTGAAATATATTACCTATATTATTTATAGCCTTTTATGAGAAAAATATTAATGAGTGAAAATATATTAAGCCTCATATACACTGACAACATAAAATGTATAAACCAGATTGTAAACACAAAACGAATGAAACTGTTGTTATTATTACCTCATAAAATATACTCGCAACAATCCACTTGGTTACGTAAAATATGTAAACAAGAAAATTGATAATGCTAATGACCAACAAACTGAAGTGTTTTTAGTAATTGACCCAATAACAGATTGCGCACAAAAATCTCAAGTCACTCACCTTTAATTAAAATTAATATTATCATCTTATATTATTACAGTATGTATACACAAATACATAGAAATGTAGTAAATGATTTAATTTACTTACCCACAGAACCTTAATAAACAAAAAACGATCTTGCCCATATTTTACAGATAAATTAAATCCCACAATTACTTAACCAAATTATCAAAGTTTTGTTTTACTTTACTGCACACACATACTCATTATAATTTGATTAATTCAACATTAATTTCATCACAAGTAAAATTTATAATTTCTGAAAAGTACTTTATACGAGTATGTACATAAATAACAACACAATTATCGTCTTGCATTTAGTAGTTAAATTATAATTTCTTTGTTGCGCGATTTTATTTTTGGATTGGCGAATTTTTATTATTTAATTTGACATAATGTAAAAATTCTATTGTTATCCATCCGCATGTCCAATTTTTGCCTCATACATGTCAATCACGTACTATAACAACTAACGTTTAAATTTTTTTTTTTTATTTGCAGATTATTTTACCAATCTCATGTAATGGACAGGACTATGATGGTAAGAAAATCAAAGTCACTTATCTTAAAGATATAACTTGATTTGGTTATTTATTTTGTTACAGTTAATGAGATACAATGTTCATTTGCATCACAAGGATCTACGGTTGGTGATGCGATTACAGCCAAATTAAAGAAACCAGTTGGTTTTAAAGGTGCACCACTATTTGCCGATGATCGTAGTATTACGCCAGAAAATGATTTTAGTTGTAGCATAAAATCGGATCTGAGTGATCCGACCGAATTAAGTTATGATTTGAGTATTTTAGATTTTTCACGGTGTGGTGTGCTGAAACGAAATGTAAGTAATTTTATGACAACAACAAAAAAAAAACAAAAATAATTACAAAAGACATTTACTGTAATTATTTTATGACACTATTATATTTTTAGGGTTTTGTACACGTAAGAATTTGGTTCCCACAATTTCCTGGTGTCGTTATGCAATCGGACCAAGAATTAATTATCATGTGTAAACCACCAGAATCAACCGTTATACAAAATAAAGCAGCCGGTTTTGCTGGAAGTTTGTAAGTTAAAAATATTTTTTTTTTATTTTGCGAGAATTTGCATTTATTAAATATTTTATTACCATAAATTTGTAATTTTTTTTATAGTCCACATGGGGCACGCGTATCAGGTGTAGTTGAAGAAACTCCAGGTCGTCTAGAATATGAGGTAGCATTATATAAGGAGGCACCGCCGATAGCCCGGGTTAACGGACAAAATCATAAAAACGTAAGCACAAATATGCATAATAGTGAAGTGCCTGTTGACCAAGCGGTTGCAATTGGAACAAAACTACAATTACGTGCCCGAATTAGTACCCAAAGTGTTTGGAAATATGTTAAATTGATGGAGGTGACCGTTAGTCCAGATCCAGATGATCCACATGCCATTGGATCAGTTTTATTGGTAAAAGAAGGTTGCCGAAATCGTGACTTCGCCTCAATAATACCCCATCAACCAGCTAGATATCGTGACAAACCAAATGAAGTATTTTTAGATTTTGAAGCATTCCTGTTAAGTTCGATGAAAGAACGTAGCACATTATGGATCCATTCTCAAGTAAAAACAAACGACAAAAAAATAATTTATCAAACC
Source organism: Tipula helvola (assembly GCA_963556165.1). Classification (NCBI taxonomy): domain Eukaryota; kingdom Metazoa; phylum Arthropoda; class Insecta; order Diptera; family Tipulidae; genus Tipula; species Tipula helvola. The sequence continues at coordinate 109,383,097 of OY744482.1, forward strand.
ATTTTAAAATCGAATATTTTTTTGTTTTTCAGATAAAAGCGTGTATGGACGCGATTGATTGTCAACCAGATTTTTGTTTAGATTTGTACGAGCCCCAAGGTATTAAGAAAAATACAAATGCACCAACGCACGGTAATTTAGATTTTGTAGTATTGCTTGCACACAGGCAACTAAATAATAAAAAATTTTATTTTTGAATTAAATTAAAAAACAAAAAAAAAATACAAATTAAGGTTTAGGTCGAAGACGAAGACGAGACTCATCAGGCACCAACACAAACAGTACGATCGAGTTCACAAAATTCAAAGAAAATATCGAATATACAGTTATAATGCCGGGCGAATTTGAGACTGAAGCAAAAATGTTACCGGGATCAGTGGATCCATGTCGAAGTTTTATACTCATTTCGGGACTATTATCAGCATTGTTAGCGCTGTCTACTGTAATTGTAAGTTATCTATAGTTTATTAAATATATTGTGAGCATTATCGTTTAATTTTATAAATTATACTTACAGACCTGCTCGCTGGTAATTAAACTTCAGAACTTAAATCGGAAACGAATATTGGACGATATAGTAAATAGTCAAGGATATGCTGGTCGAGCTGTAGTTCAATAAACTTCAAAACAAATTAAATTATTTGCTATCAAAAAACCCAATTAAATTTTTTATTTGATTTTAATTTTAATTAAACAATTTATTTATTTGTAATTACTATTTATTTGCTTAAGGTTTGTCAGAGATTTATAGTATAATTTCTATATAGGGAATGATAAATGTTGATTAATTAAAATTAAAATTGAACATATATCTTTTGATTTTAAATAATTTAATTTATTTTATATTTTAATATTTATTTATTTAATTAAATTAAACAAAAAGATTCCTTTAGGTGCTTCAAATTCGTATCTCTCGTATGCATGGAGATAAGGATAAAATTTTGCAATTTTATTTTATTTTACTAAGACATCACGTTTTTTACCAAATAGAATTTACGAATTAATTTAGTTTTTAATTTAAGATTTTTAGAGTTAATAAGAATAATGATTTTAAGCGATAAAATATAGCAACAAAAAAGACTTGAATAAAATTTAGTAGCGAAAATATAAAATGGATCTTAAATTGTTTTATTAAAAAATTAAAATTTATTTGCTTCCATAAACATTAAATTTTGTCTGAATACAATTTTAAAATAATATTCCAATAAAATACAAATAAATCATGCAATTAATATACATAATTCAAAGCAAGTCAATGAGAAGTTTGGAAACTGTCGTATGAGCTTACCTGTAATAAAAGAGACGTCGTTTTCAACAAACGGGAGAATCAAAAGTTTGTGTCCCTACCACAAATCATTGTTCAAGTGAAAACGACAGTAGGGAACAAAACAAACGTTCAGTTCGAGTTGAAAGGAAGCAACTTTTCGTTCAGTATAGTTTCTATTAACTCGGTTCGTGGTTGATTGATAGACTTAGCTCCAATAAGCCTTTTTTGCTAGTTTAAGATTTTGGGTACTACAAAGTTACCTAATTTTCATCAAGAAAAAAAACTCGATTTTATTTTTAAACAAATTTTGGCCCAATTCAATGCAAATCTTGTATCAGAATTTGTCTCTATCATGCCAAAAAAATTATACCTTCAACCATAATGCTGTCTACCGAAACTCTTGATTATAACTTCCCATTAAATGTGCCGGTGTTGTTTCTGATGAAATATTTGACGTTATCGCAAATATTTCAAATTTTTCATAGTCATGCAATGTGTATATTAATCGTTTGGACGATAATAAACCTAAAATTGCATCAATTGTTGCTGATCTAGAAAAATTAAAAAAGTTGGCGCAGAAGTCATCTCATCATGATTCTAACTAGTATAACTGTCACAAGTATACCAAATTACCCACCCCATTACAAGTTCAACATTCAGTATTATCGTCGTCGTCATCATCATCATCATCATTACCTTTAACTTCATCGCCATCCAACCGGAATGCGATTCATGGAAACAAAAAAACCAAGGATAGATGTTTAACTAAAGAAAAATTACCTGTTGTCGCAAATGGAACTGGGCCATCCGCAAATACTCGGTCCAAAGACATAGTTACTAATCATACCGTTACCGTTGATGCAAATAATATTTCGCCTAAGTTTGTAGCTGATATTTTCACGCAGTCAAAACACAACAAATAATAATAATAATATTGTTCGAAGGAATGTTATTATCGGTTCATTAGTTGGAACTGATAATGTTATTTGTGCAGCTGATGCAAGAAAATGGGTTTTCATTTCTTGCCTTCAGAATTCAACGACGGAAGCGGAACTTTTGGAATTTATATTAAGGGTAAATTTGTTTTCACGATTTTCGCTGCATCAAACTAAAGCATCGCTTTGGAATGAAATATGCTTCATTTAAGATTGGTGGATGTACTGATTAAAGGGTTTGTGAATCCGGATCTTTATCGGCAATTTTTTCAACGGAGTCGTCGCATACAGTCACCAGTTTAGTCAATTACGTTCAAATTATTAATTATAATGTCAGTAATACTAAAAATAATAATAACAAAGATAATATTTATAATGTTGATGATAAAAGTGGTGTCGAAGAAGAGGGAAATTACACGACTAAAGACAAATATTGGTTTAATATATATTACCACAACACGGGCGGAATGCACACAAAAGTGGATACATTTTTTACATCGGGTATGGAAGAAGATTATGACATGATAGTCATAATGATCATGGCTGTTTCCTGCTATAAAGAATGAGGAATTCTTTCCTTCATACTACATAGTTTTCCGCAGAGATCGGCACGAAACTGGTGAGTGTCTGGATGTTGGTGGTGGTCTATTAATAGCTGTAATCAATCAGTACAAATGTCAACAAATTTATATGTTCCCGGGAAATCTACTTGTGAATTCGTTCATGAATTTATTGAAATATTTGAAAATAAGATTCAGCCCAAAATGGAAGAAAATGATAGCTTGCATCGTGGGAGATTTAACTTCCCAAACTTAAATTGGAAACGAATTGGCGGAATAGTCACACCGTTTGGTAACACTGCCAATAGGTCCTTGTTGATTGATTCATTTTTTGATTTGGGTCTAAGGCAACATAATGAAGTAAACAATCATAATGGCTCACTTCTGGATCTGGTTTTTACTAACGAAAATTTACATCCATCTGTGCAACCTTGTGAAGACCTGGCTCGCTCATCAAGCATTCATCATACACCGTTGATAATTAAATTAAGTTTTCAACGTTTTGACGATTATATTCTAAGTGATAATATTTTAATCTTTGATTTTAGTAATGGTGATTATGACTCTCTAAATGGATATCTTGAAAATATTTCCTAGGATTTCATTTATAGTGAGAAGGATATCGAAATTATCACTAACCGGTTTTACGAAATTTTGTATGCGGGGATAGATCTATTTATTGGAAAAATTGTCAACAAACGTAATTCGTATCGTGAAAAGAGATTCGACAAAAAACACAAACGGTATAAAAGACGAACGCGTCTGCTGAATATGCGTTATATTCTCACCTTCGGTATGAGTATATGGTTTTGAATCAATTTATAATGTATGGTAATTACTTGTTAGAAATTGAATCTGGTATCAAGTCAAATTCATCGTACTTTTGGCATTCAGAAGGGAGGTGATTCTTGCAGTATTTGCTCCGGACGTAATTTGTGCTAAGATTGATTGCCCGGTATTGCTTGACTTATATTCATTTTATACGTTCCTACGAGAAGTCTTCGTCCACGACAGTTAATGTTGAGTTATTGATTTTCATCGTACGAATTATGGAATTGATGAACCGGTCGCGTGTACCAAAAAATATTTTAACCAATATTCAGAATTTTTTGATTTTAACATTTCAAGAGATCTTTTTAAGAATCGTATTCCATATAATGATAATTTGTAACACTCTTTTTTTATATACAAAATTATATTAGTATTGTAACTGTGCTGGTAATAAATAAACAAAATAATATCGAAAAGTTGTTCGTGTCGGTTAGTTACAGCGTGTACCAGTGTATACGGTGAGAAAGTCATAGGAGCATTTATCTAGTTGCTGACTGACGAAAAAATAATATTGGCTTTGGTAGGCAGCGTTAGTAACGCTGGTCTCAGCTCACTTAAATACAGCTTTAAGTCTTTGACCAATTCAGTTTGCAGCTTTAAATTATCTTTTGGCTTCAATAATTGTTCCCATGGATATGCATGGTAATGCGCTACCAAAAACCAGTTCAACCAGTTAAAATTGTAAGCAAATTCGATAATACGAGAATTCTATTCCATTAGATTACGGGTTGCAGCGCCTTCGTTAAAACCCCCCAAAAAGTTGGGATTCAAGCTGTGCCCCTCACACACCGAAATGCACAACCCACATGCCTTACTACACTGCAAAATCTACTGTGCTGCGGTTATGTCTGGTACCAACCAGACTGTTTGAGCCCGATTACGTGCAAATAGACAGGTGGCCTACTTAGTATTATAACGATATGAGCCCCTTTGACAAGCGATACATGATTGGGCTGATTTACGATCCTTTTATGACTGCGTTATCGGTCAATAATTTAACAGTCGCTTTAATATCGTGATGTGCTAAATTTGTAGTCTGCGACTACATTATTAATGCCAGACACAAACATCGATAGTTTTTGGCCTTTATAAATAAAATGAAATGCCGAACCTATAAGGACAATCAAAAATGCTTGGTATCTAGATAGGCTGACAAGATGAGGTGACGCATTTGTCGAAGTTAATAAAGCACAAACGAAAGGCATGACCCGGATAGATAGTCGCAATCAACATGTCGTTCAAATACACCAAGAAGGACAGCAATCCAAATAATACATCAATACCATCTGATCAAATTTGACCCGGACTGGTAAAAAGAACAACATTTTTATGTATTTTAATACAAATCTTTATTATCGCCTTCAGAATAGGCTTCAATACAAGTATGCCAACGGTTAATCCATTTTTCCATACACATCTTCGCTCTACACAGGGAGCCAAATTTGGCGTGTACGGTGGCTGAGCGATGACTTTTGGTTCGTGTTTGGCTAAAAATGCAATTACAATCAGCCTGGAATGTGACGGCCTATTATCGTGGTGAAAAATCCATTAATTGTTTGCCCACAAACCCGGCCGTTTTCGACGAATTGCTTCAAGTAGACGGTTAAAACGGCCAAGTAGTATGCTTTATTGACCGTTTGACCCTCAGCAATGAATTCATTGTGAACCACACCGCGGTAATCGAAGAAAACGATGAACATTACCTTGATTTTCGACCGACTTTGACGTGGTTTTTCGGTTTTGTTGATACTAGATTGTTGGGCAGTTTCAACGTCATATTCATAAACCCACGTCTCGTCATCAGTAATAATTCGTTTGATGAATGTAGGGTCGTCAGCTACGTTGGCAAGCATCTCTTTTGCGACCTCTACTCGATGATCTTTTTGCGAAAAATTTAGGTCTTTCGGCACTAGTCGAGCGGCAACGCGTTTCATACCTAAAACATCAACCAAAATGCGTTGAGTTAATTCATAAGAGATGTTGAGAGCCTTTGATATCTCTCTAATGCCAACACTATGATTTTCGAGCACAATTTTTTTCACTTTTTCGATGTTATCGTCGTTAAGAGGTATAGATGGACGACTCGCATGAGGCAAGTTTTCTACGACCTCACGACCCTCACTGAATGCTTTATGCCACTCAAATCGATCGTTCTCGATAGAGTAGACTCCCCAAAACACTTCTGCAACATTTTCAATGATTCCATATTGGAAGCACAAAATTTCAAACTTGTTGTTCAATTTTTGTTTTCCTTAGTAAAAATCGCCAAACAAACTTTTCGCGACGTAAACAAATGGCTGCCAAACTCACACTAATGGACGTATTCTGCTTAAATGTCACACGAATATCAAAGAATGTTGTACCAACCCAAAAAAAATTTTTTTACCGATTCCGGTAGTTTACGTGCAAGGTTTAAATGGACCAATCCGCGTCAAATTTGATCAAATGCTACATCAATCACTAGAATAATCTTGTGCCGTATTCCGAAGATCAAGTCATCCTGTAAAATTCAAACAAGCCGAAAGACATCAAAATGGCCATTTTGGGAATATTTTTGGCAATATTGTAAATACGCTGCACCCAGCGAGTTGACATAAGATGTCGCACGGGGTAAGAATCTGCCACGGTAACATTATTCAATGCCCGCAGTAGTCATCATCGGTCTTTACTAAATGTAATAGGTCACCGGCCACGAACTTTTGTTTCACATACATACATACACATTTCCTGTGCTATCATGCGTTCATATTGATACAATGTGGTTTAAAAATAACCAAAGGTTCACGTGTCTCCAAACAATGGGTCGCGTTAAGTTTAATAGACGTTGTACATTAAGGATTCCGAATAAATTCTTGCAACGCAATCATAGGCGCAATCATCAAATTAACCGCCAACACAATCCTCAACTAAATCACCAAATCAACCCCAAATCGACTTTCAAATCAGCCCTTAACCTAACACCAAATCAACCCCCAAATAATTCCCGAACTGAAACCCTCATTTAAAACCAACGAAGTTAACCAAACCTTAACTCAACTTCAACTGATCTTAGCTCGAACCAAATCCTAACCTTCTACTCAACTCCAAACTTAACGGCCAATCCAATCCCAAAACCAACTAGATATGAAAGCTACATGCGTGTACGTTTTTAACAAAAATCAACTCAATCCAACCTCCCACTAAACTCTAAACTTGACCCAAAATTATCGACCTCAACTCAACCAACGTTAAATTTAACTATAACTCAAACTCAACTCATCCTACAACCCAACCCCAATTTAATCCTCAACTCAACCCAAACTGGGTTGAGACCCAAAGACCATGACCCCTAACTCAACATGGTTCGAAAACTACATACGTACATGAACTCAATATTCTAATCTTCACCGCAAAACTCTGACTCAACCCACAAATAAACCAAACCTGAACCCCTTGCTTAACTGCAACTCAATACTATGTATACTCGATCACTCAACCATTAACTTAACGCCCAACTCAAACCTCAAATCAACATGGTTCGAAAAATTATATGCTTACTTGAGCTCAACTCACACTGAAAAAAATATACTGCGTTTTATTTACGAATGGCGTTCGTTAACCACAATTCGTACTATTAATGTACAAATTGCTATATTTACGTAAAAAAACGAAATTTAGAAAAAAATCATAAGAATGTTTGCGTTAATAGTAAGAATCATAGTTCGTAAACTAAAAAATTGTTTAGTTTGTTGTACTATACGTAAAATACAATCACATGTTGTTTGCGTATTAGTGCAACTTGCATAATTTTATTAAAAAATCACATTTATGAACAATTCATAATATTAATGAATAACACTATTTACGAAAATACTTAATGTTCGTAGTATTCACGAATCTCGTACTATATTATATGAATATTACAATAACATGACAACTATTTATGAAAAAAAAAATTTCTTTTATCATCTGACTTCTCCTATTAGGATTTTTTAGCAAAGTAAACCAAATATTAAAGTTAGGCAGAAGTATATAGTGAAACGTGCCTTAATACGTCCATTTTTTTACAATCAAGATAAAAAATTTTTAAATAAAATAAATGTTAATAAGATAATAATTTTTGGTGTTCAAAATCAGGTAAATATGGTATTTTATATTAGTTTTGGACATCAAGTGTTTTCGTTTTGAACGTGTTCTTGTTAAAATAAAATCATCGCCTCCATGAGTTTTGATCAATTGGCATACCGCAAATTAAAATGAGAAGATTTTTATGCGAGAAATACTTATATAAATAATGTGTAAATTTAGAAGTTATGTGATAACAAAATGGGACAAAAAATTTATTGTGTTAGTAACATTTTTGTTTTATTATAGTAGTTGCTTCTAAGAAAACGATGTCAAATATCGATTCAAAGATGAGCAAGGAGGACTACATGAGCCAAGATCCACCTTTCACCATATCTACCATTTGCAATTTTGCCGACCCTGTAAATTAAAATATTTTAGCAGCCATGAAGAAGACCATGAATTAAAATCGCTTTTGGATTAATGGGAACATATCAGGTAACAAAAATAAGCAAATTTGCAAAAGTAAATGTGATTGTAATTTAATTTGTTGAATACAGAATTATATTATTACACAACATTTTATCAATGTAATTATTCTAGGTATTAATAAACTAAATAAATAAAGCAATATTTTTAAAGGAAATTTTAAGTTTTTTTATTTTTTTACACTGTGCTCTGTGCTGTATTCATTTTACGAATTTATTCATAAAACGACCCAAAAATGTACATTCCTATTATGAACCATACACAAATATTATGTAATTTTTTTTATCAATTATGAACCCATTCGTAAATATCTCCCATTCGTGCAATATATTAATGAAAATAATCATCATATTTGTGTATTATTCGTAACCACTGAGTATCTCATTCTTCCTACAAATGAATAATTTCGTAAATTGAAACAATGAATTTTTTTACTTATATGTATGAATTTATTCGTTAATATGATGTAACATTTCATTACTCTTACGAAACATTTCATGTTATCTTTAAATTCTTACATTAACAATAGGAAAATGTTCATCAACAAATTCTTTTAACTGCATTAATATTATAACATTTTTCGTATTTTATATGAATCTATTCATAAATACTACAACGTAAGTAGTGAAAGTTAAAATACAAATTTTTATGACTTTCACTATATTAATGCATGATTTTCGTACTATTAACGAAGGGTCGTATTGGCTCTGTTTTAATGAATATTTCATACTATTAATGCAGTTTTTGTCTACATTGATGTAGGATTTTTTTCAGTGCAGAACAAGTCAAGCCAAATTGAGGCTCTAATCTCAATTTAACCTCCAAATAAAGCTTAACAAATCTCACTCAACATCAAACTCAGCGCCCTACTCAATCTCAAGCTAATTTCCAACTCAACTCGAAAATCCCTCGCACCATCATACCATTAAACAATCATTCCATCGTACCATTGTTCCATCATACTACCATGCCACTACACCACTAAACCACCATATCATCGTACCGCAGTACCGTCGATCCATCATACTGTAGCGGACCATCGCTACCAACGTGTTAATTCTCCATAGTATTCCAATCTCCATCTCACAGTCGGGCAATTTACTATACAAACTATAACAAATGGAACCGATTATCTAATAAAATCCAATCTAGTACCATCGTTGACGCCAATTAAATTCCCTCTCATTACATTTTCTTTGTGCATTCCAAAGTCACTACGCATTCCAAACATAAGCCAAAACAAATTGCTTTTTATTTAGTTTCTTAGTACTCTTTTAGGTCGCAGTGCGGGGTGGCTTGAGCCCCCACATGGCCCTCAAGTAATAATAATAATAATAATAATTTAGTTTCTTAATACTAACTAATAAATATTTTTGAATTAAGTAAACATTACAAAATAAAACATGTGTGAAGCTTAAATACACATTGTTTAAATAAATATATAATTTGTTTCTTTAATAAATTTGACAATCAAAATTGAGTGAAGTGTGAAACTTGTATAAAATAAAATAATTAATTTTGTGGCGTTTTATTTATTAACAAACCCCAACGCCATAATACCATCATTCCATTATATAATCATACCATTATACCATCATAACATCATACCATCATATATACCATCATACCATTACACCATTATTCCATCATACAATCACCAGCCCATCGCATCAGCATCAACATCAGCATCACCTCACCATCACCATTACCATTACTATCACCATCACATCACTATCGCGTATGGATTTGTTTAAATATCAAACATACATGCTGTGACGACACCTTCTTGCATCGTCCCGGCGTATGATGGATCACCGGTGCACAGCCCGTTTGACGTGAAACTGAACGAAGAGAGAGAGGCGAAGTGTAATTTTGATTATTGATTTTTTTTTTATTGATTTTGGTAATCGATAAGCAATCGGTGATATTTTTTTTTTTTTGGTAGGCGGTTCGCATTTTAATCTCGAGGGAGACAGTCAAGTTTTTTTAATCTCGACAAAAACAGCCGAGTTTTCTTTTGTATCTCGAGTGACACGCCAAGTGTTTTTTTTGTTATTATCTCGAGTGACACGGTGAAGTTTAAGATCTTGACTCGAGTCGTGAAGTTAAGTTTTTTGGTTGGTCGTTCATCAAGTCGATGCGATGCGATCTTAGTTAAAGCGTGAATAGAATAATATTTTATTGAGTTGTGGTTAAGTTTTTATTTTTCGTTTGATTTTTTTTTTTGGTGGTATGTACCCAACAGTACCGATAGAAAATATAGATATACATAAGTATTTATACCTAATAAATAATTTTATGAATTAAAAAAAAAAACTAAACAGACCAGTGTTGTTTATTTATCCCTAGTGCCATTGTGTTTATATGGTATGACTTTGCTGTATGGTTTACGGAGTTTCGAGCCGAATACATAACGGATTAGCCAGTAATGTTATTCTGGTTTTATTGACCATTACACGTGGCTGCGTTTACCTGCTTATTTGGCGGATTAACAAATTATTCATTGTGGCCTTACGAATTTTTTTGTTTGCTGTTGTGCATTGGTGTAGCGAAATTAAGAGTAAAAACAAAAACAAAACAACTTTGAGGGTCAAATGTGTAAGCAGCCGGGAGCCACATAACGAAACGGTCAGTTTGGTATTTTATTTGTGTTTGTCTTTTTATTTTTGTAATTTTTGTTTGCTAGAACTTTCCTTTTTGTTTTATTTAGAATTTATTAGACTTTTCATTTTTTTTTACCAATTTATTTAAATTAATTTAAATAGCCCATATGGCACATAGCAAAGTTCATTATTCAAAACTAGTTTCAGTATCTCGAATTATTTATTTTCTTATTCGAGTTATCACTATAGATCATGTTTAAATGTCAAATTTTCTACAACCGCAAGTGCTACCATCCGGAGAAAACTCCTCCGAAAACACAAGCAACTTTCACATAATGCCACTAGGTGTCACTAAATATTTGCTGTCAAAAATTGTACGACATTTTTATGTATGCATTTTGTAAATACATATAGCACCATCCAAATAATAAAACTATAAGTGCTAGTTATACGTTTATTGATTGATTTTACTTTTAAAATCTGTGCAAGGTGCTCTGTCGTCCTACCTAACCAGTTTTTTCCTCCAGGTATTCCTGCACATTTTATTCGTGTTATAAGAGTGATTATTATTAATACGTGATAATTAAATTGATTTTGGCTGTCCCTTTTTGAAAAACGTCAGTAATATTTTTTTGATTGTGTAGTGTCATCTAGTGGCAAACGCTCTGTACTTTTCTTTGATCGTGCTGCCTCTTTCGGAAAACATGATCTATTCCCGGTCATCATATCGCCTTTTAACGAGGAGTGGCTGACATCTGGCAGATTATTCGAGAACTAGAGCCAAAGGGGGCTAAACGTCAAAAAAAATAATTCACATATAGCTCAGTGATTTTGTTTCTTTATTTGTGTTTTTAAAATAAGATTTTATTAGTAAAAATGAAATTTATCGAGTATGAGCAACCCCAAAAGTAAAAAAAATGTGTAGTGTACCAAAGTTCAGTACTTATTGTGACAAACTACGCACACATTATAAACGCACCTTTTCTTTTGAACAAATTTAATTGACCTGAAATAAGCAAAATTATATTATTATAATATACATTTGAACGTAAATAAAATAGGTTTTACGTATTAAATTATTGTAAAATAAAAATAGTTTATCAATAATACTTACATTACACCATTTACCTCAAATTAAAGCATTATTATTATTTAAAGCATTTTGACATAAGACCCCCTTTGGCTCAGAGCTATTGTAGCGCCTTTTGCGGCGCTTTAAAGGCGAATACATACATATTATATTATTTATGCAAGCTCTTTTTTAAATTATTAAAATGTTGAGATATTTTTATTTTTGATTTTATTTTTCATTAACTACTTAAATTTGTTTTTGTGTTTCTTAACCTGATGTATTGAGAATGATGAATTAATACTCCTGGCGTGAGGTTTGGTACTGCCCAAATTCTAATCCAATGCGCTAGTTTTTTTTCTTCCATTCTGTTCCTACGCGGTTAAACAAGCTCTAGTCATGATTGGGCAAATTTCCCGCCCTAACCCTGAAGCCTAGCCAAATAGAATACCGCGTCCCAAGCCTCTGCCGAGAGATTTCTGTTAACGACATTCTGATGTGACTTATGTCGTTTTCGATTCGTCTTTCACCCCTCTCTGAAAAAGCACTCTTTATTTCTCTACGAATCGAACAATACAATCGAATTGCCCATTTTCATTTATTTGTGCGTGTGTTTGACATCTGTAAAAAATATTGTTGACGTTTTTGAAAAAGGAATTTTCCTCAAAATGACACAATTGGTTGTTGGTATTAGTAAAAGAGGGGTAATTCTGCCAAAAAGTCGAGATTTGTAATCGAGCAAAAATGTTGCTCGATCGATTACTTTTTGTTGACAAATCGAAGGACTTGACAGTACAAAATTGACTCTTTTTAACGGATTGCTTTTTTTGGGTGAATCGAAAACGACATAAGAGTTTAAATGGTAGGGGCCATTTCAGAACAAGTTTCGTGGCACAGCCAAACCCAAGCATACTAGGGTGTCACTACAATACATATACAAACACTCACTTTTATGAACCCGTATATAGAGTGTTCAACACCTAATTCAATCCTCAAACCAACATATTTAAAAAAATTTAGTGAACTGCTCACTACATCCTAATCCAACCCCAACTCAATTTCAACTCAACCCCAAATTCAGTACCCAACAAAATATTCAAACCAGCATGTAAACAATTGGTAAATACAGCAAACGTTTTTTCTCCATAACCGTTTATTATTGCTAGCGTTTTGATGTATGCCAGTTCCGAAATGAAATTTTTGATAGACAATGGAATTCAGCACATTCTATACACCATACTGTTGAACGCTGCATATTTTATGTTATTTCAAGTATATGAGTCGTTTGTTATGATATATATCTTGTGGTGATCGTTGATTTTCGAAAGATGTTTATGTCTTTCCCATTGTTAACTCGTGTTAGTAATAAGCCCGACGGTGAATTTGATTGATTCGTATTGAGAGTTCAGAATATTTAATGTTTTCACAACTTGGGCGTTTGATCACTGCAAATACGTCGTCGACATATCTAAACCAAATTTCTGAGAGATTGCCATTTTGTTTTAAGTTTATTTCCAGATGACCCAATAAATGCGTTTGAAATGAAACAAGATAGTGGATTTCCCATACTAGTGCCGTGTGTTAATTTGTAAAACTCCTCGTTGTATTGCAGTTGGTTTTGGTCCATACACATTTCTGATGTTAGTTTTGAGTATAGAATTCTTTGCTCTCCCGATCTAGAGCTTCAGGAATCGGTACATTAGGGTATAAAGAAACAATATCGAAATAGACTAAAGTTTCTTTATCTTTCAGTTGGATGTTTCTGATTTTTTCTGCAAACTCGAAACTATTTCTTATGCTTAGGTTGTCAGGTGGTGTAAATTTGTTGTATTCAGCAACTAGCCATTTTGAAATGCTTTATGTCGGTACGTTGATGTTATCAACAATTGGGCGCATTTTGTTACCTTCTTTGTAGAATTTTGGAAGCCCGTATACAATCTAGGAACAGTTGGATTTGCTACTGATAATTTATATTTTGGTTGTTGCGGTTTTGAGCATTTTTGGTAGTGGATTGCGCTTCAGTTTTTGGAATTTGCGATCATTTATGGTTTTCTCCATCCGTCTGTGGTACTCGTTCTTATCCAAGACAACTAAAGCATTTCCTTTATCAGCTTTCATATAGTGAATGTTATTTTGTTTCAGAGCTTTCACTATATTAAGTTGGCGCATTCTATAACTCTTATTCCTAGTTGTTTTGTCTTTATTGTTCTTGATGACTGATTTCATTCCACTACCAATAGTCCTAAAAACCAATGCAAATCACCTGTACAGGACAAACACCATCCTCAACCGATAAGTTGTCGGTCTTTTCTATACAGAACTGGAAGAGTCGCTTTGTCTATAGAAATGTGACAGAATGAGACTAGAACGTTCTTCACGGTATCCTCAGCTTTCATTCGATTGCAGCGGGTTGCATTTCCTGAGTGTTTTTAAACCGTTTTAAAAGACTAAAGGAGGTCAAAAGGTACAAAATGTGATTACATCTACAATTTAGGATATTTAAAAAAAAAATTGAATAATAATGTGTGGTATCCAGTTTTCTAAATTTCCAAAGGTGGCATCTAGTTTCGGAATGAGTACAGCATGTGGAAACAATTCGTCATACACGAAAATGCCATTGTTTGCATAACTTTAGATACTCAAAATTGACATAAAAATATTTTGTAATTTTTATATCAAATCTCAGAGAATTCCTAAAATAAAAACTGGAGTGACGTTTCGTCTCGTTTATTTTAAAGAGAGAGTAACCTGGTAAAGAGCCCTATACACTGTGATCAAAAGGGTCTACTGTGCATCCATGGGCAGCTTGTCACTTCAAGTGAAGATTTAGATCCTACATAAACCATTTTAGGTGATTTATTGATTGATATCTTTTAGGTCAGGGTGTGAGGTGGCTTGAACGTCCACAAGGCCCTTCAAGCTTCAATAAACCAATTGTTGGCGTCGGTATTGATATGTAGGCAATTGTGTGCCTCATACTTGGTCCTCCACTATGGGTTTTGCACTTAAGTAGTCACTACAATCATAATATATTGTTATTTCACCCTCAGATGTAGGTCCTACTTTTTCCTTGCCTTCTCAGCTGAAGGTTTAGATTCTTAATAAACGTATTTTCGGTCTGGATACATTGCCGAAGCATGTTGGCAATTGTTATTGAGTAGTTGTTCTCGTAATTTGTTGACTTCTGAGATTGGAGCGTTTAGAAGGTCACCACTCTCATTGTTATTATCTCTACATGCTACAAACTTGATTTGAGGAAAAAAAAATCCACCGCAGCAGAAGATCTTGTGGTGTCAAGGCTAATTATACCGGAGGTCGCCTAGTAACCGGAGTTCCGTGCTAACCCCAAAATTACCTTGGCGCAACAGACTCATCTTGCATTGGGGATTATTTTATCGAGGTTGCCCCCTGTAGCTCCGTTTTATTCTGCTAGCAGGGGTCACCGCTGGAAGTGTGTGCTTTTTCACAACGTATAACGGTCTTGAAACGGGGGGAGGCCTTTGCTTTAATTTTGTGTCTCCTTGTCCAATTAAACATAAACGAATTATCAAAAATAAATTCAAAACACTACGAAATTTAACACAATTTCGGACTGGAATACAAAATTTTGATTAGTTCAACGTATAGGCCCAGCCGGCACAAATTGTAACTTACCTGTTGATTCAGGTATTTAAAGGATCTTTCAATAAGGACGCTTAGAATTTGTTATATTGTTAAAGCAACATCTGTCTAATTTGTTGTGAATTGTTCAGTTCAGTAGTGAATGGCAAATCACCATGAAAGGTTATATGTAGCATAGAATAATAAATAACCAGAACCGACATTACGTGGACCAAGAAATTTTTGCTCTTACCTTATATTTTACATGTTAATTTTGAATTTTCAGCCACTGAACGATAATTTAATACCGAAAATCTTACCTTCTATAAACCAAGGTCAAAAAATGAGTCTACTTTTTTCCATATAAAAACCGCGTTATGTCGCTTCTGGGTATTCTGTGGTTATAGCGTTGAACACCGTGTACAAATCATCAAATTTTATTTTAAACCTGTTCTCCGTACGAGAAACTTCCCGCGCATTACGTGATTTTTATCGTGCCCGACGAGTCGATTATTCGAGATTTGTGACGAAATTCGAGTCAACTGGTTCGGTAAATCCCGAGAATATCACTGTTTGGTGCGGATTTTGGTCTGGTGGAATTATCGGTTGGCCTGGTGGAATTATCGTGCCGTAACCGTCAACGGCGAGCGCTACAGATCGATGATAAGCAACTCCTTGTGGCCTAAAACTGGATGATATGGATACCGAAGACATTTGATTCAAACAGTATGGGGCTATGTGCCACACTAGTGCATGCAACGATGAGCCATTTGAGGGCATGGTTATCCCGCACGGCGGCGACGTGAATTGGCCACCGAAATCGTGTGATTTAACGACTTTAGACTTCCTCCTTTGGAGATTTTCTTAAAACCACAAACAATGCCCTCAAAGTCAACACAACTAATTCCATCCATCAAACTCAGCAAGATTTATGAGACAAAGTCATCGATAATTAGTCTTCCCGAATACGTGCCACCAAGCAAAGCCGCGGCGGTCATTTTAACGACGTTTTATTCAGTATTTAATGCCATAAAATATTCTGTCAAATAAAAAAGAATTGAGCGGATATCGCTCACACAACTTGTTTTATATAAACACATTTAATTAGTTTTATTTTTGTTAATTTATTGAAATTTTACTTCGAATGCTGGAATCTACTTGAATTGAAATGCTTTTTGAATTTTTAAATCAACCTACTGAAATTTTTGTACTAAAACCATAGACACAAACCAAACTCATACATATCGATATCGATATTTCTACAAAAATTGTACTAAATATTTTATTGCGACAACACCATTTTAGATAAACTCGAACTAACTTCAATCCTGTGAAAAAATTTTGATGTTTTTATTGTTGTTGTTGTATCAACGAAGGGTGTTACTGAAGAAAGCAAAAAGTGAATTTTGTTGTTTATATATATGAAGTGAAAAAAAAAACATTTTTTTAAAGCAAATAATTGTGGCTCTCGGTCAAGTTTTTCAAAGTAATTATGTTAACACATTGGCGAAATTGGTGTCGCCTATGTGCTCGTGATTTTGAAACAGGAATTGACTTATTTTTTAAACTCGAATCGGACACAGATTTATCACAAACGGTGCAAAAATTCTTTAATGTTACGGTGAGTGTCAAAAAAATGTACGGAGCAGGGAAAAAATGGTGGATATTTGATTTTGTGCGGTTATATTGAATATTATATTGTATTTCTTCATATTTGATTGATTGTGTAATATGTTTTAATATCAATTTGCCGTATATATTTTGAAAATAATACTTGGAAATGCAAAATTTACACATGCAAACCAAATTGCCATGACCTGTGTGTGTCGCAAGTGATTTTCGGATTGTCAACTTTGTGAAGTATGTTACTTGAAAATTGGATTTTTTGATTTTCTTAGCGATACATTTATATTTTGATTATTGAATATCTAATTATCTTGTGTTTATCATTTAGCAAATTTGGATTTTCTGTTAAAAATCTGGATAAAATAGGAATGAAAACAAATTTTTGACAGATATAAATTTTGTCACAGGGTAGTTGTGTAGTGCCCGAGGTTGTTTTGAGACTGCTACAAAAATTCAGTTTGGTTAACATTCATGAAATTTTGCAATGGCTAATAAATAATACGAATTTAACACGTTTATCACCTCATTTGAGTCTTATCAGAAAAGTTGGTAATTCAATAGAGCTGCAATTATGTTATAGCAGAAATGTTTAAACTACTGCTCTGTTTCCAGAAAAGTACTTCCTTTGTTTCAGATGTTAGACTGTTTCCAGAAGTTATCAATAAAGTTATTCACCAAAATCTAGAAACTTGACTTGTAATCTGTTCTTGACTTGCACATCAGTAACGAAAAGGGAAATAGTTTCACCTATTTTTCACTGAAAGACAAATGCAGGGAATCAATTTTGTTTAGCAATCATGCCAAGAGTAGTTGTTTCACGTTTAATTTAGATGAGTATGCTATATTTTATTGAGTAGCATGTGTAAGGGGTAACCTGATGATTACAATTCGCAAGTGTACATGCTGCCTCCTCGTGCCAACCACTGGTAACTGAGACTGTTAGGTAGAATGTGGCCTTTTGGCACAGGCGCTAAAGGAGAAAACCTTGACAAAAAACCCTAATCTAAGGTGGAACAGCATATGCCGAAGGATGAATGGCTGATAGGTTAATCAGTACAAAGTGTGCGGACTCTGAATACCAGGCACTCTCCAGTTTTATTTAGCCTTCTCGAAGCCCTTGGGAACCAATTCTACCGTCTCTCTAGAGTAGAAGTACTTGCTATAGTAAACATCTGGAAAAGAGAGCAATGATCCCAGGTAGTATGTATCGTGTACCGGCCGGCAGTATTAACAGGTTCATTAAGAGCCTGAATATTGACTGGACGGATAATTAAGCAGGGTACAAGCACAAAAGTTCTTTGAGGTGGCTAAACGCCTACATGGCCCTTCATCAGTAATAATAATAAACTCATACAAATTTCAGATCACTCCCTATGATGATGGCCCCCGAACAATATGTGAACATTGCTTTCATTTCTTGATACGCCTGCGACGTTTTGCCGATCGATGTATTAAAGCGGACTTAATGTTTTCCGATTTTTTATACGTTCGAATAAATGCTGAAACGACAGAGGAACAAGATTTAATATCAGCTCGCATGAAATTTGGGCTGGACGAAGAGGAAAAATATCATGAATATGTTACAACAACAACAATTGCCGATCCTATTTCAACACAAATGGTTCCAAAATTGGATCAAGGCACGGACACAAAAGATTTGGTATTAGTGGAAACGACATTCGAAGATGGTCAAAAAAGTTCGGTTGTTCAGAAATGGACCGATCAACGGAAAATGATTGAAACATCGTCAAGAGAATCAATTGATTTGAAAGAAGGTAATAAAAATAACTAGATAAATATGAGAGATAATGTATAAACTAAAAAAAATTATTATTTACACGTTTAGAAATGACCGACTCGGACCCAGATTACTTTGCGGAGCAAGTGGCAGAACACTCTTCAGACGAGAGCCCTTTCGAAGATGATTGCGAAATTCCGGATGAAGAATTACGGGATGTAAATGAACATGATTCCCTTGAAATTGATCAATATATTGTGACAAATGTCGACCTAGATAACGATGAACCAGGTTCAACGAAGAAACGAAGTCCCGGTGGACGAAAATATGGCGTCTCAAAGTGAGCTACTTTAATTTTTTTATTTCTTTTAGTAAATAAAATAATTTGCAGATGTGAAATTTGTAATAAAATATTTACTAGACGCTCAACATGTCGGAATCATATAAAACTGAAACACGAGAATATGGAGTTGAACTATTCCTGTACAAAGTGTTCGAAGAAATTCGCAACTGAGAAGAGACTCAAACAACATGAGCGTGTACATTTGCCTGAATCTGAAAAAATGGTGCATCCATGTCCATACTGTGATAAAAAGTTTAGTAAAGATGTTAATGTGCAAGCTCATGTGCGATCGGTGCATCGCGGTGAGCGACCATTTGTTTGCGAAGAATGTGGTAAATCATTTGGCACAAAGGGTACACTAAAGGAACACCAAATTACACATAGCGACGAAAGACCATATCAGTGTTCGTATTGTCCAAAGAAATTTAAAAATATGCCTAGACTGAAGGTAAACATCGAATGAATTTAACATTTTAAAGTTTTTTAAATATTTGTTTTGTTTGCAGACCCATGAGGACATTCATAATGACACAATGTACGTATGTATTCATTGTGGTCTCCAGTTAAATACTAAGAGAACCCTTAAAATGCACATGGTTGTTCATTCAGACATGAAGAAATATAAATGCCACTACTGTGGCAATGAATACAAACGGTCGAAGGCATTAAAAAACCATTTAATTTTACATACAGGACTGCGTCCGTATGCCTGCCCATTTTGTGATAAAACATTTGCAAATGGTTCAAATTGCCGAAGTCATAAGAAAAAAGCACATCCAGCAGAGTTGGCTGCAGCTGAGGCGGCGGGTGAAACATCACGTGTAACAAATATGCCAAAATTAGAACATTTGCAACCCAAGCTGAAGAATCCATTTACTGAGTATTATCAATTCAAAGTATTCTCGTTTTCAATATTATTAATAGTATATATTTTTAGGTCTCCACCGCTGCAAGAACTCCAGCAACAATCAATGGCGGTCGGAATTGATCCCGGTCTCGTACCAATTGGCGCGACTATCGATGATAATTTAGAATTATCTTCTGAAATTCATTCGGCCCAGCTTCAATCACAACCTCAAACGCAGATAATTCAACATCATCCTATGCAGCTATCGAATAGTGTGCAGATGTCACCAGGCGTCGATTTATCGAATTCTCCACATCCTGTCCCACTCTTATCCTCCGCATCAACTATATAAATTTTGTATAAGCAAATTTTTTCTTTTTTATGATTCGTTACAAAATTTATAAATTTTTTTTATATTAAAAAAACATCCCAGACAGAAAACTATTTTGACAATTTACCCATTTGATTGATTATGTTACATATTAGGTAGTTTTAGTTTTTAGTTATAATAAATGAATAAAATTAAACAATTATATATATATTGCCTTAGTTAAAACTAATAATACAAATTAATTTTTGTTTTGTATTTGTAATACATGAAATCCTTATTATAATATAATTATACAGAAAGAATATTATTTTTAATTTTATGATTAAATGAAAATGATGAAATTTTTAAGAATTTCCCAACAAAACCAATTTAGATACTTCTTAAAGAAAATTTAAAACTATTATATTTAATGACTATTGAATCCTATTAAATGTAAATAAAATGTTTAAAGGAATTTATAACAAAATAATATTGAACATAAAATTAATTGTTTTAGATTTATAATTTAATGAAACCAGAAAAAGCATAAAGTTATAAATAAAACCAATAAATTGATTGTAATAATAATTATTGTGGAGTTTTTAATTCGTTTGTTAGGGCAAATTGCAAATTTATTGTTTTTAATTTTCATTTTTACAAAAATCTTAAAATCTACTCAATTTTCAAAAATCACTCAAATAAAATTGAGTAAATTTATATGAATTTGAGTGGTTTTTGTAATAGGGTGACCATAAATTTTATAAAATTTAATAGATAAATAATTTATAGTTCATTCAAACGTATAAATTTTGAATTTGTGTTAATTATTGTATATTTAAATCATTTGGTTCCTAACAGTCAAACTGAAATTTGTATATATGTATTTACATAGTTATATCGAATATTTACCGGGAAAATTTTCCAAGCAGTTTTGAACCGCCGTAAATTCCAAAATAATAGATCATGTTTTCCGAAAGAGGCAGCACGATCAAAGAAATCGTGTAGAGAGTTTTCCGAAAGAGGCAGCACGGTCAAAAAGAAGCACAGAGCGTTTGCTACTAGATGTCACTACACCATCAAACAATATTTCTGACGTTTTTTAAATGGAGATAGTCAAAATCAATTTAATTATCACGTCTTAATAATAATCACTTTTATTACACGAAAATATTTTTGTTTATATTTACAAAATGCACACATAAAAATGTCATACAATTTAGTAAATATTTAGTGACACCTAGTGGCATTATGTAAAAGCTGCTTGTGTTTTCGGAGTTTTCCGAAAGATGGTAGCTCTTGCGGTTGTTGAAAGTTTGACGTTTAAACATGATCTATTGTCAGAAGGTTTAATGTATGAAGTGAAATATGTTCTTTTATATTTATTATAAGGGCTCTGTAAGCAAAATATGCGTATAGAAATAGCCAAAGATTTCGTTAAAGTCTTTAATAATGAAAATAGGTTTTCAAAAAGCAATTGACGATTGGAAAACTGCAAAATGCGATACCTATCGGAAATAATATAAACCCTAGGCTCTGCATGAAATGACATATCTCTCCATATAAAACATATGGAGAGTGAAACTATCGGAATTAAATTAAACCCTATGCTCTGCATGCCAAATCATAAAAGTCCAATCCTGCATGCTGCATCCTGTAATTGTAAATATACAAATGGTTATTTGGATCAATCGAATATTTCTACACGTTTCGTGGAAAATTCAATTTTTTTGAAAATCAACTGAACTATAGCCCACAAATTCAGAGCCACAAAATCGAAAATCTGCAAATGTGTTCCATTTGACATTTGGACATTTGGATCGGTCGAATATTTCTACACGTTTCGTGGAAAATTAAATTTTTTTGAAAATCAACTGAACTATAGCCCACAAATTCAGAGCCACCAAAATCGAAAATCTGCAAATGTGCTAAGATTTCGATGATTGATACCTCTATCAATAGGCGTTAAGACCTGTAATTGTCATACAAACGGCCATTTGGATCGGTCGAATATTTCTACACGTTTCGTGGAAAATTCAATTTTTTTGAAAATCAACTGAACTATAGCCCACAAATTCAGAGCCACAGAAATCGGAAACCTGCAAATGTGCTCCGAATTCGATGATTGATACCTCTATCAATAGGCGTTAAGACCTGTAATTGTCATACAAACGGCCATTTGGATCGGTCGAATATTTCTACACGTTTCGTGGAAAATTAAATTTTTTTGAAAATCAACTGAACTATAGCCCACAAATTCAGAGCCACAAAAATCGAAAATCTGCAAATGTGCTCCGATTTCGATGATTGATACCTCTATCAATAGGCGTTAAGACCTGTAATTGTCATACAAACGGCCATTTGGATCGGTCGAATATTTCTACACGTTTCGTGGAAAATTCAATTTTTTTGAAAATCAACTGAACTATAGCCCACAAATTCAGAGCCACAGAAATCGGAAACCTGCAAATGTGCTCCGAATTCGATGATTGATACCTATATCAATAGGCGTTAAGACCTGTAATTGTCATACAAACGGCCATTTGGATCGGTCGAATATTTCTACACGTTTCGTGGAAAATTAAATTTTTTTGAAAATCAACTGAACTATAGCCCACAAATTCAGAGCCACAAAAATCGGAAATCTGCAAATGTGCTCCGAATTCGATGATTGATACCTCTATCAATAGGCGTTAAGACCTGTAATTGTCATACAAACGGCCATTTGGATCGGTCGAATATTTCTGCACGTTTCGTGGAAAATTAAATTTTTTTGAAAATCAACTGAACATAGCCCACAAATTCAGAGCCACAAAAATCGAAAATCTGCAAATGTGCTAAGATTTCGATGATTGATACCTCTATCAATAGGTGTTGAGACCTGTAATTGTCATACAAACGGCCATTTGGATCGGTCGAGTATTTCTACACGTTTCGTGGAAAATTAAATTTTTTTGAAAATCAACTGAACTATAGCCCACAAATTCAGAGCCACAAAAATCGGAAATCTGCAAATGTGCTGCGATTTCGAAGATTGATACCTCTATCAATAGGCGTTAAGACCTGTAGTTGTCATACAAACGGCCATTTGGATCGGCCGAATATTTCTACACGTTTCGTGGAAAATTCAATTTTTTTGAAAATCAAATGAACTAAGCCTCGTTGGTCTAATTTTTGCCTTCATGTGAAGAATTCCTTTTATACCATAAATGTTTTGAATATCCCCTTTGTTATCAAAAACCAGCATAAAAAGAGGGAGTCCCCTTTTACTGAAAGTTTGGTTTCCTTCCTGGTTTTCTGTTCTCTTTTTTTAACAATATTCACAGCGTCTAGTATTTTAAGGCCGTTGTTTTGTAGGTCTTCCATTATTTCTTTGCTTGAGCAAGTGTGATGCGAACCTCCTGTCATAACTTTTATATGTCAATCCTGTTTGTCCTCATAGGTCAACCACTGATACTTCTCAGCATTCA
This sequence comes from Tipula helvola, assembly GCA_963556165.1. Lineage (NCBI taxonomy): Eukaryota > Metazoa > Arthropoda > Insecta > Diptera > Tipulidae > Tipula > Tipula helvola. The sequence continues at coordinate 109,406,826 of OY744482.1, forward strand.
GCTTCCTAGATAATGTTCTGTATAGTAATCAGAGTCCAGAGTATTACCTTTCCAAACGTCATTGTTTATCCCTGTTACCTTAAACTCTTTGTCAGTAACCGATTTCACCAGAGACTGAATTTTTGGGTAACTGGTTACGCCCACAATATTTATTGATGAGGGTGGTTTTTCTTTCGGTTGCATCAGTTTTGGTGCAATGTTCTTGGTAGATTTAGTAACCTTTTGGTTGATTGACTTCGGGTTGGACAACTTTCGGTTCGGTACTTTTAGTTCCAGTACTGTTTAGTTGTTTAACCTCAGGTGATATTCAGCTTTTCTTTTCTTACCCTTTCTGGGCTGGAAATTTCTCTGGTTCAATACTCTTTAATTCGCTATGTTCTTTAGCATCCCGATTCATATTTAGAAGTTCATTTTCTCGCTTTAGATACTCAATTTCTTCGTTTAGCTTAGCAAATGATTGCTCCATTTTCTGTAGCCTCCCCAAGATATCCATATTTTCCCTTCCTAGGTCAATATTCTTGCAATGGTTATATTTGTAAAGAAGTTAAATCGGTTAATTATATGACTGAGTGAACAGCGGATTGTTGTGCGGCCTATGTAACGCATTTTTTCTTGGACCTTTATTTGTTACCTTGGATCGTTATTCAAAATTTATAGTTCTCAAGCCTTTTCAGAGAGGCGACTAATCTTCCTGAAGAAACAGCAAATCATTTGAGTATTTGTCAGGAAAAGACACCTCAAACAAGCATGTGAAAAATGTTTCCATAATTATAAGTAACAATCTGGCAACACTGATTTGGAAACAATTACGTTAAAGAAAACTCCTCCACAAAATCGTCATTAAGTTGCCAAATACATCGAAATTGGACATCTGATGGGCTTAATGTGGTATGTATTGTAATAATGTAATAAACGTGAAAATCTCCCTTTGTGAAAATCATATTGGTCAGTATCTTACCGCTAAGTTCAGTCTATAATTGTGGAAATGAGAAGGTTCAGATATTTGAGATCCACTTAATAATCGAACAATCACGTTTTTTATCCTCTATTTGGTATTTAATTGGGGTATTTGCGAAGTTGGGATATATCCAATATGTTTACTCGGTCAAAAAGTTAAGAAGTGGAATGATCTTGATGTCAGAGGAATAAAACAAAAACAAGTTAATTCTATTTAATAACTTAATTTTATTTATAAATTTTTAATAAAAATTAATACAAATTTGTCGACATTGTTTAGTAAACTAACAGATTACCGGGGGGAATTTAAATAAAATACATACGGTATTTAAACTCGATATGGTAATTAGAGTTTAGTGAACAATATAACTTGACAATAAGACACAATAGGCTTATAAATATTTTTCTTTAAAATCTTCTATTGAGTTCATAACAAAATTGGTCAATTTTTCCACTTTCCTGACGGTCTCCTTATGCGACATATTATCATCTATGCTACGTTTTTGATAGTGATTTGGCCATTCAACCTTGTGTCGGCCGATCGATCGAATAATTAGTGCCGCTACATAGAATGAAAAGTATACTGTGAAATATAATGGAATGTACCATAATTTTCGGCCCAAATAGTAGTAACTGTATTTTTTAACTCTTGATTCCATGTGCTCCTCAGGTGGTGGTGGTGGTGGTTCTGTCGTTGTGACGACAACGTCATGATGGTGATCATGTGGATCATGATCGTAAACAAGTTCTGGAAATGCATCGACACCATATTGACCATGAAAATCGTGATCATCATGATGAAAATCATGATCAGGATAGTGGAAATGACTGTGGTCGGGTGATGAAAATGTTATATCATTTCCGGTTGAAGGTGACGGTGGTGATGGTGGTGATGGTGGTGGAGCAGGCGATTTATTATTATTTTTTAAAGCTTCCACAACCATGGCCATCATTTGGGTTAATGGATTTTCGGTTGTTGGTGTGTTAGGTGAAGGTGGAGGCGGGGTATCCGATGGTAAGTTATGGTTGTGGTCATGGTCGTGATGATGATCATGATAATCAATGCCCTCGTCACTTGGAGGTCCAGATGGTGGGTGATCGTGATCATGATCATGGGAATGATCATGATTGTGATCATGATCGTGATCGTGATCATGATCATGGTTGTGATCATCGCTTGGCGGACTATTCATTTCCATGCTACCACTGTCTGGTGACATCATACTTTGTGGCGTGCCTTGCGAATTTGAGGATGGTAAATATTTTGGATTTACTGGTCCAACGAACGAATTAGGATCAAAATCATCTGAAACACCTGCTGCTGGTGGCAAATAACTTGTTACTGGTCTTTGATTTGTGTTCATATTTGGAGGCAAATAGTTAACGCCAATATTCGGAGGAAAAGCATATAAATCTTTTGGTGGTATGTACACAGGACCCATAGATACAGGTGCAGTTGGTAGTACTGGTTGACTAACAGGAGGTGGTGATGGTTTAGGTGGTTGACTTGCTGTACGTTTAAACTTAAAGTTAAATTGAAAAATAATTTTTATAAAATTTCTACAATTTACCTGGCTTTTCTTTCAATTGACTCTTGGGAGGTGCGTAATTATAACCGTTTTTGTTTTTATTTTTTTGTATTTGTTGAAATCCGTAAGCTTCACCTGGCGAAAATCGATCCATAGCTACAGATTGAATAAAAAAAAATGAAATTAAAATTCTTAATATTAAAATGATTAGCTATGTAAATATTTATTGAAGCTTGTAATTACATAATTTCCTGTTTCCAATTTCATTAAAGCCACTCTGTAAATGTTTAATACTAAAGAAACTTGAAGAAACCTAATATCAAAATATATGTAACCTAAATTTACTTTTATATAAGAATGAAATTTCTGTCAAAAGAGATTTAAAAGCTTCAATTTTGTATAACTTTACTAAATGAACGATTTTAGAATTAGGGATTATCGACTTCAGGTAATTTAATAGTCTATTCGGTCTAATAGTGTGATGATCAACCATTCCATCCCCAAGACAAAATTCTGAAAAAATCCAGAGTACCGGTTATTGGTGGGTCTGATAGAAAAACATCAAGGAATTGGTGCCAACAATATATGACTTGAGAAAATACTCAGTTGAATTGCGAAAATCAATTTAAAATACGACTTAAGTGGCTTTGCGGTCATTATTGATCAGATCATCCCCATGAAAAAATTCTGAAAAAACATCCAGGGTACTGGCTATTGTTAAGTCTAATAGAAATGCATTATAAGGTTGGTGCCAACAATATACGACTTGAGAGAATAATCTGTTGAATTGCGAAGATCAAATAAAATACGACTCATGAGGATTTGCAGGTTTCTTAGACGATGCACCATCTACATGATAAAATTCTGAAAAAAATTCTAGAGTGCTGGCAATTGCTAGGTCTAACAATATGAGTTTGGTGCCAACAATACCGGACTTGAGAAAATACTCAGTTTATGAAAATCAAATAAAATATGATACACGAGGCTTTACGGCCATACAAATTCTGAGAAAACATTCAGCGTACTGGCTATTGCTTGGTCTAACAGAAAACCATCGTTAAATTGATGCCAACAAAATGACTTGAAAAAATACAAAGTTGAATTGCGAAAATCAATTTAAATATGACTCACGAGGTTTTGCGGCTATATTTGACCAAGTCATCCCCATGTCAAAATTCTGAAAAAAAAATCCAGAGCTCTGGCTATTGATTGGTACCAACAATATACGACGTCAGAAAATACTCAGTTGAATTTCGAAGAAACGTCCCGCGAGGCTTTGTGGCCATCATTTATCAGACCATCCTCATGACAAAATTCTGAGAAAACATCCAGAGTACAGGCTATTGTTAAGTTTAAACGAAAATCATCATGAGATTGGTACCAACAGAAAAGGATTTAAACAAATACTCAACAAATATTTTTAAGACCTTATATAGACAGCACGATAATCCGTATTCCATTTTAGCCATTACCAATACATGATGCGTTATTTTCATCGTAGGGACAGAACATACATGTTTTAAATGAGTGACTTGAGCTTTCCAATTTAGATTAGTGTTCAAATGCACTCCAAGATACTTAAATTAGCTGACTAATTCAATATTCAAACAATCAGTACGAAAATTATTGGGAGTACATTTAGAAGCGCTATGATATGTAACATGATTGATAGTAGGTGCAGTTATGATTCTAGAAATTTTAAACAACATAAACTTGGGGTTTTCACTCAGAAGGCAATGCTTTTCAAACTACTTATGCAGAACCTCCAGATCGGTATAAATCAAGAAAATAATATCAGTCGAAGATCCAGCAGTATAAGCTAAATCTAAATCATCAGTTCATCGATTCTACACTCTCAACAGGAGGTTACAGTTGTGGTCATCGTCATCACCGATCGTAATCAGATGATGAAGAATTCATTTTGCATACCGCCCTTATCGGGATTCGATCCCGGTACCTCCCGATCCAAACGCTGCAGCTTTAACCATTGAGCCGTTTGGCGGGTAAAAATCTCTATTGGTACCTAAAGTTCCCTTACTAATTTATTCCCCTGGGTAGAAGGTACTTTTTGAGCTCGATGGACGGTAGATCTAAATCTGAGTCAAAATCGTTGACAAGAGGTTTTCGGTCAAAATAACTGCAGAAATCAATAGGCGGATGAATTCTACGAAAAAAAATGTTCAATGAAGTTTTTTCGATAAACCAATATTTTTCGAGTTATTCGCGACTGAAAAGTTTGATTTTCCATCTAAAAAATGCATGTTTGAGAGCAATCCGAAAATAAAATTTCACCGAAAAACGCGATTGGTTTGTTAACGGCAACTTCATTAATTTTTAAGATATCTAATCGCTACAAAAACCATTTTGCAGTGAATTGCAAGGGCTTCAAGGCCTGTGAAGTTGAACTTCCTTGAATCCTTCGATTTTGAGAGTTTTGAGTTTAAAGGGCTTGGGGAAGGTGGTCCTCGCACTCAAATGCGAACTTTTCAAAAATTATTTCAAAATTCAATCAAATTTTTTTCAAATCTAGGCATTCTAAACCGTTCAAACTTCTAGAACATATTGTTGATACCTAAATAAAGTACATTGTAAATGGATTACGTTTAATTTCAATTATTGCGGTTAATCCATTGGTTTCATTGCTTTCAGAGGCAACCATTTTATTTTTCTCATAATGTCGTAAGTTTTTATGGTAACGACTTTTACTAAAGCTCATTTTAAAGGTTTTTTCTATAGAAAAGGTAAATTTTCCTGAAAAAAATCGTCGTTTTTCCGTTATTTAGCGTTGAAAGGTTTGAAATCAGTTTTCGGCGAATAAACAGTCACCTTCAACGAGCCACAACTCGGTTCGAATTGCATATACAGAAATAAAACAAAACCGAATCGATTTAATATTTTATAAGCTTTGTGACGGCGCATAAATGCGTCATCACAATATTTTTTTTTATTGGTCGGTGTTATTGCGCCTAAATGGTTAAAATCGGCAATCTTGTGTTATTAAAAGCTTTTGGTTAATTTTTATTATAGTACATAATCAAAAATCGAAAGCACAAAACAATAATGTGTACATTTATTTGATAATAGATGCCGCCGGTTGGCTAAATTGGTGTTGTGTGATGTGGACAAATTTTTGCGCGCGTAAAGGGAAAATAATTTTTTTTTGGTGGGGATACGTCTATAAAACGGGCGCGGGATGATTTCGCGGGATAGTTGGATGTACATTTTAAGAGAAATTAATAAATATTGGAAAAGAGTCGAAAATTATTTTAAAAGAATTCTAAATAAATTTTGTAAAACAAATAAATTTTAGAGTGATCATTTTTTTTTTTGAGTCTCTGATTGTCTCGCTAAGGCACCTGTACAAAATCAGAAAATTTTGGAATAAAAGAAACAATACTTTTCGGGATCGATTAGTGCGAAATTTATGTACTAAATTTCAATAGAAAAAAAAATGGAAAAGAATCCAAACTAAACAATACCTAAATGATAAACTATTTAAGTTTGGAAAAATTATATTTTTTTTTTATAAAATAATTTCTGTAAATTAAGTTTTATAACCTAAGTTTTACGAGTAAAATTAAAATTATGAACTCTGTGTAATGCGTATATAATTTTGATTTAATTTTGTGATCGATTAATGAGTGATACTACATAGACATAGACAAGTAGTGATACCAATATGTATGACAAATGTGTAGTGTAATCATATTCGTTTGATTTTGTCAAACCAAGAAAAAAAAAATATTATTGCTAATTTTTTTTTGTATGATCAAAACTCTGTTGTTCAACGAAAATGGTGCGGCAGTGAATATGTTACGTTTATGTGTGTGAACTGTGTAGTACTATAAACTGAGTAACTGCTGAGTGAAGTGAAAAAAAAAATAAAAGTATGAGAATATATATTTAACTCATACTCATTAGTCTAGCGAATTACTTGCCGCAACAGAAATAAATTTGTAAATTTATAAAATACATATCGGTGCTCTAAGCGTAAAAAGGGCACATATTTGCGTGGTTTAAGTTATGAATAATAATTTTTTTTTTGTAATTAAAGATTTGTTGCAACTCGAAAAACAAATAAAATAAACGAACAAGTGAGTTTTTTTTTTCAATACACATGTTAACTAAAAAGTGACTTATACATAATATATACCAGTGTATTAAAGAAGAAAAAAAAAACATAGACATTCTAGAATGTTCAAGAAATATAGAATGCAATTTGTGAGTGTGGTTTTGTTTAATTACTGAACAATAGAATAAAAAAAAAAAAAAAAAAAAAAATAATAATAATAAAACAAAACCTATTGATTAAACGGTTCATCATTGTATCAAGGAGAAAATGTTTAATATTTCATCAATCAACACAACTACATTCAACATCTGCAGCTTCCCGCAACAAAATAGCAAGTTTTTTTATTTAATTATATATGTAATTTAAATTTATTGTTATTCTAAGTTTTTTTCAATTCTGATTTACTTTTGGTGTAGGTTAATTAAGTTTATTTTAGTTTTTAGGGAATTAGGTTTAGCTAGTGACGTTAAGTTTGGATTATATTTTTAATTTTTTTTTTTTGCTCTTACACTTCTTTTTGAATTTATTTAACCATTGTTTGAGTTAAGGTACAATAAATCAGTGATTATTTTGTTTCTCGGAATTTTTTTTTTTCTTTGTTTTTAATCACGCCGCAATGATGAGATAATCAGAGAGTTCCTATACGGTGGGATGAGTCAGGGTGAGTGTTGGTGTCCATGCAGGTATACAGGTAGGTAATTAGAATCATTCCCTAACGCGGTCATTTGATCCACGCATACTCTTAAAACCCCACGCCCATAACCCTGATGCTTAGCCGGCAATACCGCGTAAGAGTCCCTGCGTGGGTCCAATTTCTGATAGCAAGATGCATGATTTGGAGGATAGTTTGGTAGTTTTTTTTCTTTTTTTTGTTTAAATTTTTCCTAATTTTGTTTCCATTTAAAGTAAGTTTATTTTTTTTTTTTTTGTGTGTTAATTCTTCAGTTGGATATCCTCCAGATCAGGCAAAGTGTTACAGTGGCGCCCAAAAATGGGGGCATATTAGAATACCATTTTAGTATCCACGGCTTGTCGTAAGAGGCGACTAAACGGTTGGAGGTTGGACTAACAACCACCTCCGTAAAAATTAGACATGTTTTCCATAGTTTTCTTAAATCTTCTTAATTTTTTTTTCTTTTTGCTGATGTAATTGTTTATTTTGTTAGATCCGTTTCATTTTTTTTTCCCTGTTCTTGAGGTACCGATTCTGGCACTCACTTCTACATCCGCTTTTTGCGTTCGAATTAGGGTGAGAGGTCAGATCGATTCTTTCAAGTTCAGGCAGTAAAGTTCAAATATCTTGTTTTCAAATTTTTTATTTTTTTTTTCTCTGTCTTTGAGAGTGGTGATTCCGGGATCCACTTCTACTTCTGCCTTTGGGGTATTCGACTTTAGAGTGCGATTTCGGATCATCAATCTTGAAAATGGATTTAGAACTTCTTTGTTTTCCTTTCTTCCGTGATGAATCAGTTACACCAGCGCAAAGATTTCGTTTATTCCGAAAACTTTTATTTTTCTAAAATTTTCTTTAAATTCATTCATTTATTTTTATTAATATTGTGCACCCCTGTTCGTTACAGTGGCGCCCAAACTTATATGGCTTCCCTTTTAAAGTAGTTAGTTTCCCTTCCTATCCTTATTCCTATATTTCATTACAATTTTTTTTATCGTTTTCTCACATGCTTTCCGAAGTGGACAGAAATTTCAAATAAATTTTCTTCACTTTGTTGATTAGAGGTTTGAAGGGCGATATTTCAATTTAATCATTTTTTTTTTGTTTTATTAAATCGTCCTATTTTATCCAGTGATTTTTTTTTTATTATAATTACAACGTTTGAAATACCAGTGATCATTCTACTTCCGCTTTAAGCGTTGATTTTTTAGTTTTATACCTGGTTTTCTAAACGATCACTAGTTTAGCGAATGCTTCCTGCCTTCGGATATTAATTCCTTTTTATTAGTTTTGATTTTTATGATCCTGTGGTCAGGGAAGCAATTCATTGAATGTAAATAGTTTAGTTCACACTTCGTTAATTATAAATATCCGGTAGTATATACTGTTTGAATTATTGCATTGACGAGTTGTGAATTTGAATTAAATTTTTATTTTTTTTTATTAGTTTCATTTCCTTATCCCAATATCCCAACTACCCTTTATCCTACGATTCTGGTTACCTGCTCCAGACATGTAAATGATTTCTTGTCTGATGCCCATCTTGATTGTGCCGGTCTTGGCGGACCTATCGCACTCACTCTGGTTCATCCTCATCGTTAAATCATCTATACTCTAGTTTATTTTATACTTAAGTTGCAGTTTATTCAAACTTAAGTCAACACTATTAATCATTTTTTTTGAAAGATTTTTTTTATTAACTATTTACTATTTGCTATTTTTCTCGCTCGCTAAGTTCAGATTTTTTTTTTTTTTTTTTTTGTTTTGTTTTTTTAATTTGAGGCACTTCGGATTCTGTAGTGTACATCCATCGACCAGCTTCGCTCGTCTAGATTTGAAATCAGAAGTACAAACTTATGACACCAGTGAATTCTGGTCTGTGATTTTCGATTTATATTGTTCTGTATTTTTCTACTTTCATTATCTACATTATTATAATTTTTTTTGTGTGATTAATTTTAAATTTTTGGCGATAACAAAATGAATGTATTCGCACTAAAACAAGACGAGTTTGTTATTGAGTGTATTTTACGCGATATTGCGCCCGGTGATGCAAACGCGGCGGAAATTTTGCAGAATCGTGTTTTGGCGGAAGAAACCGGAAAATCAGGTAAACCGGTTAAAATGCACATTAACGCAGCAAAACGTCCCGATCTTGAGATCGATTCATGTCGTGCAACGATGCGGGAGCTGCAGAACCAGATTGATTTACTAGCTGGTTTGGATGCAGATAAACAGTTAGAATCCGCACAAGGAATTGAATCCCGGCTATTACATGTTGCGGATAGACTGAAACGCGCTGCAACCTCACCTACTTATTCTAATGCAGCCACTCAGGTTCTGACAAATTGTGAAATTTTATTAGGTAGTCTCCGATTATATTTAACTGACTTAAATAAATTAAATGAGTCAATAGAGGCTGCTAGAGCTGTGAATATTGGTACTTCAGCCGAGTGTCAGTTAAACAGTTCTCAGTTAAGCTTAGAAGATAATCCAGAAGGCCGTCCAGACAACCAAATGTCTGCTTTGACGTTTATGATGGGGCAAATTCAGCAGTTATCTCAACAGGTTTTGGATCTAACTAAGCAGTGTGGCGAACTAAAATCTAAACCGGAAGTAAAACCACCGCCGCCGATTGTTTCATTACCAAGCCAGCAAAGATTTGAATTGCCTTCGTCATATTCTGCGCCTATACCACCGATTTCCGCACACTTAGCAACGAATAGAAATCATCTATTGTTCCCTGAGTTACCAGCTAATAATATAGAGTACCAATCATCTATGCCGAATCCATTAATTAATCCGGGTGTAAGGTTACAAAATCCACCGGTTATGTCAATAGCTAATCTAATGGGGGGTGCTCCGTACGGGAATTTCACAACAGCTCCTTCTACTTCAGCGAGGCTTAATCCAGTAGCAGATCATCCAGGCATGATACACGGAAGCAGAGGTATCTCCGATAATCATGGTTTGTCCAGAAGTGGGTTATCCTTTGATGGTTCCCCAACCGGTATTCCAATAACCTTGTTTCTATTTCAAATAGAAACTATTGCTTCATCCATGAATTTGTCGTACGATAGGCTACTGACTGAGATTAGTTTTGTCCTAAAAGGTATGGCATCACATTGGTATTGGACTTACCGGCAGCAACATCCACTTGCTAATTGGCATGAGCTTAGGAATTGCATGATGGAGCGATTTAAGCACCGAATACCTGACTCAGACATTGAGAAGAAAATTGAAGCTCGCAAGCAATATCCGAACGAGACTTTTCTCGAGTTTTACCAACAGATTTCGAGCTTGGCCATACAATTAACTGTCCCATATCCCGAAGAGAACATTATTAAGATATTAATGAAGAACATGAGACCAGGCCTTCGTTATCAATTAACTGATCGAAAATTTTCTAACGTGGGTGACCTGATTGCTAGTTGCACAAGCTGGGAGAGTACATGGGCAGAGTTAAAGATCGACCCAGATAGCTTTGTGTCTCTTAAGCGCTCCACCCATGTAAATGAACAAAGCGGATATCCGCATAGACGAGTGATCAATGAGTTGGGTCATAGCACTAATTATCACAATCCAATGCCCAATGACTCATACACAAATATGGTTCCTCACTTTTCAGTTCCTCAAGTTCAGTCCGTACCATCGCCTAATTACAATGCTTATGGGGCTCAAACTACTGGTTACGAACCACCCAGTACTGTTGTTCCACATTATTCAGTTCTCCAGCTTGAAGCCATGCATCCATCTAAGTTGCAATCTAATGGGCAAAATCACTCGGTAAGATTCGCTACACCACTTATTAATAACATTCCTCCATTTGAGGCTAATCAATCCAACGTAATTTGTTACAATTGTGATGATATAGGTCATGTGTTCACCGAGTGTCCGGTGCAAACATCGCGATTGTTTTGTTTTCGCTGCGGTATGAAAGACACAGTTGCCTCAAGATGCATCAGATGTAAGGGAAACGGTCAGAGGGGACTGTGGAGAACTGGGAATCACAGTACCCAAGGATTGGTTCAGCCCAGGCCTACTCTGCAAGATGCTGCCGCCAATACAGAACCAGCGTGGAGAGTTCCGACGAAACCTGGAGCAGCGACCAATCCGAAATAAATTTTTCTGAATCTACGGATTCCTATTCTTCTGATGAACCATCTACACCTAATTCCCAAAATAATTTTCAAAATAATGCTCCGTTAACTAACTATACAAAGCCTAAACGGTATTATAGCCCTAAACATCGTTTTAGAAGTCGTTCCTATTGGAAAGCAAAACGGGATCGTAGATCTGACGTCGTATCCTCAATCATTAATACTGACTCGATAGACAAGCGGCCTTATGCACAGGTAACCATTAATGGTGTCCAGTACAATGGTCTGTTGGATAGTGGTGCTACAATTAGCGTGTTAGGAGCTGGCTCTGATAAATATTTGAGCAATTCATACTCTGGGTTTCATAGTTTTCCGTGCAGCGTAAGTACAGCTAGTGGACAAACCCAGAGAATATTCGGATACATAGACGCTCTAGTTAACTTTAGAGGCCAGGAACAACAAATGAAAATATATCTGGCTCCTTCGCTAGAACAGCCCCTCTACCTGGGAATCGATTTCTGGAGATTATTTGGAATTTCATTAAGTATATCTGCTTTAAACTCTGAATCTTTTAAAAGTTGTGATGGCAACGTGTCGGGATTCCATGTCCTCTCGCCGGTAGATCAGGCTAAATTGGATAATATCATAGCACTCTTTCCTTCTTTTGCTAAATCAGGTCTCGGTAAAACAAACCTGGTCACGCATGCCATTGATGTCGGTGCGGCAAAGCCCGTCAAACAGAGATTCTATTCCGTGTCACCTGTTGTCCAAAAACGGATGTACGAAGAATTGGACCGTATGCTATCGTTGGGGGTCATTGAAGAAAGCCAGAGTTCTTGGTGTTCACCTATCACTTTGGTGACTAAGGCTAATGGTAAGGCTCGTCTGTGTTTGGATGCCCGTGAATTGAATAAAGTTACCGTAAAAGACGCATATCCTTTACCTCTTATTGATGGATTGTTGGGTCGACTGGATCAGACCCGTTATATCTCAAGTATCGACCTTAAGGATGCTTTTTGGCAGATACCCCTCGACCCGCAATCCAGAGATAAGACGGCTTTTACTGTACCCGGACGGCCTTTATATCAATTCACGGTCATGCCTTTCGGACTGTGCAATGCACCACAGACGATGTGCCGCCTGATGCACCGAGTGGTTCCGCACGAACTGCATGACCGAATATTTGTGTATTTAGACGACCTCTTGATCACATCTGCTACCCTAGCGGAACACTTCACTCTACTTACCGAAGTAGCTAGTTTACTGAAACGAGCAGGTTTGACGATCAATGTCGAAAAAAGCAAATTCGTGCTGAAAGAGGTGAGATATCTGGGTTACCTGGTTGGTGATGGCTGTCTTCGTACCGATCCCGAGAAAGTTAAGGCAATTGATGAATACCCGGTGCCGAAAACCACAAAGCAGATTCGTAGATTCTTGGGGATGTGTGGATGGTATAGAAGGTTCATACAGAATTTTGCAACTGTCGCTGCTCCTTTGACAGACCTAACAAAAAAATCAGTCAAACTAAAATGGTCCGATGCAGCTGATAGATCCTTCAATAGCTTGAAACAAGCGCTTATGACAGCTCCCGTCCTGGCAAATCCGGATTTCGAGAAGCCCTTTTACATACAGTGTGACGCCAGTGCCGCTGGAGTAGGTAGTGTGCTGTTTCAGTTGAACTACGACGGAGATGAACGCCCAATAGCGTTCATGTCTCAAAAACTGAACGCCGCTCAAAGAAACTACTCTGTTACGGAGCTGGAGTGCTACGCAGCGGTACTGAGCGTCAAAAAGTTCCGAGCGTATATAGAAGGGTACAACTTCACAATTTACACAGATCATGCAAGCTTACGTTGGCTCATGACACAGAAAGATTTGTCAGGGCGGTTAGCCAGATGGAGTTTGAAGCTTCAAGCTTTTAATTTTCAAATCGGGTACCGAAAGGGGTCTGTTAATGTCGTGCCAGATACATTATCGCGAGCTTTCTGCGACGAACCTGTTGTTGTTTCTGCCCTTAACGGTCAGGTTGGAAGTGGTTCCGAGCTCACGGTAAATCCTGAACACGTGGAACCGCTTCACATAAATTTAGATTCGCCTGAATTTGATGAAGCGGAATACCAAGACCAGATTAAAAAGGTTCAGGAACTGGGACAGGGTTGCTCGAATTTTTGTGTCAAAGAGGGTAAACTTTTATATACACCTTCTTTTGGTACATCTTATGAGGAGATGGATTTATCTGCTTGGCGGCTGGTTGTTCCCTTCAGGTTAACCGCTTCGTTGGTGGAGCAAGCACATATACCACCATCATCGGCTCATATGGGAATAGCTAAAACACTAGAGAGGCTTCAAAGGCAATTTTATTGGAATCGAATGGCTCTCGACGTTAAGGAGTTTATCTCAAAATGCACCACATGCAAAATGAATAAGGCTGTTAACTATTGTACAAAACCTGAAATGGGTCATCCATTTTCATCAGATCGCCCATTCCAGAGAATATACATAGATCTTTTAGGCCCCTATCCACGGTCAAAACGAGGAAATGCTTATATTTTCATTGCTTTAGATCATTACTCAAAGTTTGTCCTCTTAAAACCTTTACGAGAAGCGTCATCCTCTTTAATTTGTAATTTTCTGGAGAATGACTTGTTTCTTCTTTTTTCCGTCCCAGAATTCGTGATAAGCGATAATGGCAAGCAGTTTGTTTCTAAAATATTTCAAGAACTGTTGAATAAATATGGCGTAGTACACATTCGTACCCCTATTTATTCGCCTCAAAGCAACGCATCGGAACGCGTAAATAGAACTGTTCTCTCTGCCATTCGCTCTTATCTTTCGGATTCAACGCATAATGAATGGGATGTACACCTCCAAGAAGTAGCTGCCGCTCTCCGTAATGTGGTTCATAATAGTACCAAATTTTCACCTCATTACCTTACCTTTGGACAACATATGACATTACATGGGTCTGAACATAAATTGCGGAGACTACTTTCTGATTCCGCTAACAATGATATAGGTGTAATCTCTAAATCGGATAGGCTTAACTTAGTGCGAGACAAAATTAAACACCACCTCACTGTTGCACACAATAAATCGGCTCAACGCTACAATTTACGCAGCCGCAATCGTGAGCTTGTTACGGGACAATCAGTGTTTGTCCGTTCTTTTGCTCAGAGTGATGCCGTGAATAAATTTGCAAGCAAATTATCAGCCAAGTTCATACCCGCGATTATTGAAGAAAAAGTGGGAAACGTAGCATATAAAGTTCGTAATCTAGCTGGAAAAATATTGGGAACCTATCACCTGAAAGATATTCGCACTTGACGATTAATCGGATTATGATTGATTCGTAATGCCCGGCATGAGACACTCAGGGTGTGAGGCGTCCCCACGATTTGTGACGGCGCATAAATGCGTCATCACAATATTTTTTTTTATTGGTCGGTGTTATTGCGCCTAAATGGTTAAAATCGGCAATCTTGTGTTATTAAAAGCTTTTGGTTAATTTTTATTATAGTACATAATCAAAAATCGAAAGCACAAAACAATAATGTGTACATTTATTTGATAATAGATGCCGCCGGTTGGCTAAATTGGTGTTGTGTGATGTGGACAAATTTTTGCGCGCGTAAAGGGAAAATAATTTTTTTTTGGTGGGGATACGTCTATAAAACGGGCGCGGGATGATTTCGCGGGATAGTTGGATGTACATTTTAAGAGAAATTAATAAATATTGGAAAAGAGTCGAAAATTATTTTAAAAGAATTCTAAATAAATTTTGTAAAACAAATAAATTTTAGAGTGATCATTTTTTTTTTTGAGTCTCTGATTGTCTCGCTAAGGCACCTGTACAAAATCAGAAAATTTTGGAATAAAAGAAACAATACTTTTCGGGATCGATTAGTGCGAAATTTATGTACTAAATTTCAATAGAAAAAAAAATGGAAAAGAATCCAAACTAAACAATACCTAAATGATAAACTATTTAAGTTTGGAAAAATTATATTTTTTTTTTATAAAATAATTTCTGTAAATTAAGTTTTATAACCTAAGTTTTACGAGTAAAATTAAAATTATGAACTCTGTGTAATGCGTATATAATTTTGATTTAATTTTGTGATCGATTAATGAGTGATACTACATAGACATAGACAAGTAGTGATACCAATATGTATGACAAATGTGTAGTGTAATCATATTCGTTTGATTTTGTCAAACCAAGAAAAAAAAAATATTATTGCTAATTTTTTTTTGTATGATCAAAACTCTGTTGTTCAACGAAAATGGTGCGGCAGTGAATATGTTACGTTTATGTGTGTGAACTGTGTAGTACTATAAACTGAGTAACTGCTGAGTGAAGTGAAAAAAAAAATAAAAGTATGAGAATATATATTTAACTCATACTCATTAGTCTAGCGAATTACTTGCCGCAACAGAAATAAATTTGTAAATTTATAAAATACATATCGGTGCTCTAAGCGTAAAAAGGGCACATATTTGCGTGGTTTAAGTTATGAATAATAATTTTTTTTTTGTAATTAAAGATTTGTTGCAACTCGAAAAACAAATAAAATAAACGAACAAGTGAGTTTTTTTTTTCAATACACATGTTAACTAAAAAGTGACTTATACATAATATATACCAGTGTATTAAAGAAGAAAAAAAAAACATAGACATTCTAGAATGTTCAAGAAATATAGAATGCAATTTGTGAGTGTGGTTTTGTTTAATTACTGAACAATAGAATAAAAAAAAAAAAAAAAAAAAAAATAATAATAATAAAACAAAACCTATTGATTAAACGGTTCATCATTGTATCAAGGAGAAAATGTTTAATATTTCATCAATCAACACAACTACATTCAACATCTGCAGCTTCCCGCAACAAAATAGCAAGTTTTTTTATTTAATTATATATGTAATTTAAATTTATTGTTATTCTAAGTTTTTTTCAATTCTGATTTACTTTTGGTGTAGGTTAATTAAGTTTATTTTAGTTTTTAGGGAATTAGGTTTAGCTAGTGACGTTAAGTTTGGATTATATTTTTAATTTTTTTTTTTTGCTCTTACACTTCTTTTTGAATTTATTTAACCATTGTTTGAGTTAAGGTACAATAAATCAGTGATTATTTTGTTTCTCGGAATTTTTTTTTTTCTTTGTTTTTAATCACGCCGCAATGATGAGATAATCAGAGAGTTCCTATACGGTGGGATGAGTCAGGGTGAGTGTTGGTGTCCATGCAGGTATACAGGTAGGTAATTAGAATCATTCCCTAACGCGGTCATTTGATCCACGCATACTCTTAAAACCCCACGCCCATAACCCTGATGCTTAGCCGGCAATACCGCGTAAGAGTCCCTGCGTGGGTCCAATTTCTGATAGCAAGATGCATGATTTGGAGGATAGTTTGGTAGTTTTTTTTCTTTTTTTTGTTTAAATTTTTCCTAATTTTGTTTCCATTTAAAGTAAGTTTATTTTTTTTTTTTTTGTGTGTTAATTCTTCAGTTGGATATCCTCCAGATCAGGCAAAGTGTTACAGCTTGATTTTTGATTGGTTTAATTTTTTGATAAAACGTAAGGTTTTCGAGTTACAGGGGAACTAAGGTATATACGACCACTCTGGTACACGGCAAACTCGATATACGAAATTTATGGCTGAGGAAATTTTGCTCGGTATACAAAAAGTGTTTTAGTGCGAAATAAAAGTTATAAGTGAACAGTAGAATTGTGTACAAAATTATAATAAGTGATTTTGTAAATTTTTGTTAATAAATTGGGTTGTGTTAATTTTTGATGTTAAATAAATAAATCCGTTGGTGATAAACTGAATTGTTTTGTTTTATTCACGTAACAATTGGTGACAGCGGTGGGATTGTGAATAATACAACAAAGAAAATGATTCTCTCCGAATTAAGAGTTCCAGAATTAAAGAAGGAACTTGAGAAACAAGGTTTGCTCACTGATGGTACTAAATCAGCTTTACAAGTTTCAGTTAATGACTGCTGTGAACCAAATGATGGGACAAATGGGTACAATAAATCAATAAAACCAAGAAATGAAACAACAAGGAGAAGAAATTAAAGACCAAATTGTAGATGGTCAAAAGAGAATGGACGAGAAGTTTGTCGAATTATCTAAAAACTTACACGGCGAAATAGAGAAACTGCAAACGGAATTTAAGACGGAGATTCAACAAGCTGAACTAAAATTAGAAACGAAAGTTCAACAGGTTGAAGAGAAATTCCAACGTCTCGGGAAAGAACTAACTGAAGTCAAGGAAAGTGGGACAACGACGTAAGTATGGTTCAGACCATTCACTCAATCAAATTAAAGCCACCAACATTCAACTGAACAACATCTTTCGGAATTTTCAAATTTCAATTTGAAACGGCTGTGAATCATAATATTGAACATCTTGTTGCAGTTCTAACAGTGGCTCTTAAAGAGGAAGCAGCGGAGGCCTTGCAAACCATTCCGGAGAAAGATCACAACAGATATCTCGAAATTATGAAGGCGTTTACTCAGAAGTATGGCGATTGGCGGTGACCACAAACGGGAAATCTATCGCATGGAACTGGAAAGCTGCTACCAAAAGGGAGGAGAATTGCTTCAGGAATTTTCATCTGCAATCGAGCTGGTTCAGACCGTTTTTAACACATATAAGTGCGCCGGCCGATTATATAGAATGGCTTAAAATTGACGTATTCATTGACGACATTCGAGATTCAGAGACACGCAATGCAATGATGTTGTTACTTAAAGCAACCTTCGCGGAAACCATCGCTTGTGCTTTAACGAACGAGACTGCACAAGCCGTAACCAACTTTTCTTTTTTCTTTCGCTGGCGCTACATCCCATAGAGGGATTTGGCCGCTTCATATTGAAGTTTCGTAATCATTTGTACAACGGATAATGATTGATTAATTCATTGATCCATACATTAACCAGCCGTGATTTTTTCATCACCCGCGGGGAATCGAACCCGGAACCTCCGGAGCTTAAAGCCAGAATACTAACCACTGTGCCACCGGGACCGTAACCAACCCATCAATGAAAATACGCAGAGTGGAAATCGACACCAGCATAAATAACGAGCGGTCAGCACAATGATATTGAGAAGGAAGCGGGAAAATCAGATGTTGTGAATGTGATAAAATCGATCGCATCTCTCGGGACTGCTGGGAAATAAGAAGGACATATGGAAGATCACCAACTCCTATGCAGCGACGACCAAGTGGAGAGCAGGTAGTAGGCAAGAAAGAGGGTGGCCGAATGACGATATAGTCGTTAAACTACAAAGTTTAAAGGGGCAGAAGCTGACGCCCACGACCAATTGCACTATAACCTCCATCAGCGTTTAAAAAGTAGCAAGAGGCGGTGACTGCTTAATAATCAAAGGCAACGTTGATGGCATGAACTGCATCATCACCCTGGATACAACTTATGTAGAAATGTACCAAAGATCTTACCGTAATACAGAAAAAATCTACACATCAACTACTCAGACGGTACATGTCCATATTCTGCAGTACATTGGATAATAACGGTAGGACCTTAATGGTAAAGTAATGAATTGATACAGGAACAGAGATGCCGATTCGTCAATAACCTAGGAGATTACCATTAGCAAAACAAGAAGAAGTCAACCGGATGGTAACAGATATGGAGGCGGTAGGTGTCATCGAACCATCTAACAGCCCATGGAGCTCAGTAGCTCACTATTTATTATTTGGTATTTTTTTTTTTTTACTTATACTTATTTATTTATTTACAAATTAATTTGGATTGCTTTTCGCACACTCTATTTTGAGCAATAGCTCATAATAAAGAGTACTAAAAGAGTTTAATAACAAAAAGTAACATAACAATGTGAATTCTTGCTTTACGATTGCTGCGAAGCGAAAGTCTTCCTTTCTCCATCAATAACTATTCCGTCAACTGGTAGGCTAACGTGAAGGTTATGGCAATATCATGTTTTGTACGTTTTACCATATTGCAGCCAAGATCACAACACAGTCCCTCTGGTACCCACTATTCTAACACCTGGATACATTTCCAATTATGTTATTATTAGGACTCGTTAAGTTAGTAAAGTTTAGTTAACATTTAATAAAAATATAGTTTTACCACAGATAAGAATAGACAGATGTACATCTTGTATGGGCTAAATTTACATTAGAAATTTCAATACAGTAATTCCAATCCAATCCTTTTAGAGCAGGACGTACATTTCTGTCTCTTTTTATCTTTTTTTACGTATGGCTATTTTGATTATATCAAAGCAAACATGGCATGGCTATTTTGATTATATCAAAGCAAACATAAACCAACTTCAAACAAAATTGTATTTTACAATATATACGTCCTGCTCTAAAAGGATTAGATTAGAATTTGGTATTGAAATTTCTAATGTAAATTTGGCCCATACAAGATGTACATCTGTCTATTCTTATCTATGGTTTTACTAAAAAAAAATTATGTTTAGGAAAAATAAGAAAAACAAACACGACCAACTGATTCAAAAATCAAAGCTATATTGGTCGAGAAGAAGGACGGTAGCATGAGATTCAGCGTTGATTACCGAAAACTCAATGCTGTGACGAAAAAATATAGCTACCCACTCCCTAGGATCGATAATACGTTAGATACGTTATCGGGTGCTCGAATATTTTCGACATTAGATCTACAAAGCGGCTGTTGGCAGGTGGAAGTCTATGGGAAGATCGCGAGAAAATGGCGATCAGTGTAGTTAACGGGCTTTGGCAATTAAATGTTATTTTTGTAATTCCCTGCGACTTTTGAACGATTAATGGAGCGCGTTCTAAAGGATTACATTGGATGTCATCTCGGTGAAGGATCTCGACGAGCATCTAAAGAACTTGGCAGATATTTTGGATCGGATACAAGCCGTCGGATTAAAGTTAAGCCGGAAAGTAAAAGGAAGTAAAATATTTGGGTCATCTGGTAACGACTAATGGAATCCACATCGACGAAGAAAAGATCGCAGCGGTAAATGATTGGCCAAGACCTAAAAATTTACATGAATTACGGAGCTTCCTAGGGTTGTGCACTTATTACAGATGATTCCTGCCGGGATTCGCCAACGTCGCAAAGAGTTTGCTTAAGTTGACCAATAATGATCAGGAAAAAGTAGTTGTGGAACTAAGGAGACGATTATGCGTCGAGCCAGTCCTCGCATACTCTATACCTAACGTGAAATTTATTTTGGACACCGATGCAAGTAATGATGGTATAGGAGGAGTGTTGTCACAGAAAACGAATGGCCAAGGATGAGTTATTGCGTACTACTCCAAAACATTATCAAAACCGGAGCGTAATTATTGCGTGACTCGGAAAGAATTGTTGGCTGTAGTAGAATGCGTTAAGCATTTTTATAAAAACCTTTATGGGCAGAAATTCCATTTATGGCCCCAATATTTATATCGTATAATTAGAAGTAAGATTACCAATCAGTTTATTAAACTACATCGTTTCATAGTCGTAACAAATACTAGATGTTGTGATCTCAAATTAAATTAGTTTTATGTATCGCATTAATAACAATTTATTTGAACAAAAATTATGTGGATCAATGCCATTTATTGTTTTTTTAAATCGAAACTTAATAAAATTATATTATATGGATTCATAACAGTTGTTACAATTCATTTTTGGCATTTCCTAATAAACGAATAGTTACTAAGCCGAAATAATTTTTACTGGAATTTAAATAAGAAACCGCACATCCTAATAATGAATGCACTCTGAATGCTATAGGCTATTGACTATGTCGAAAAAAAACAGGGGTAAAAGGAACTAATTCTTTAAAGGTATTTTATTGTTTCATATGTTGGATTGTACCCGAACAATATATAGGCTTGGAATTTTGAGAACGGAGTAAATTTGAGTAAATTTGTACGCTTTAGAGTTTTTTAACTATAACTCTAAAACTATGCGTATATGCACGTGATACGATTTGTTGTAGAGAATCAAATTTCCTATCGAAATGGCACTTTGAAAAGTCCAAAAACTAATTTTTTAAACAAATTAAGTCAAAAAACCGAAAAATTTTAATTTTTTTTTTTTATTTTAAAGTTTTTGTGTATAACTTTTTCCTGGAAAACGGATTTTTTATCTAAGACAATTTGCCTAACAGCAATTTATTATAACAGTTTATCTAAAAATATTTCGTCTAACAACAATTTGTCTAAAGCAATTTAACTAAAAACAATTAATCGAAGTCCAATTTATTTAAAAACAGTTCGTCTAAAACAATTTAACTAAAATTAATTTACATAAAAATAATTTGCCTAAAAACAATTCTTTACATGAATTCGTCTAAAACAATTCGTCTCAATTTATCTAAAATTATTTAATTAAAAATAATTACCGACGTAAACTTGGCCATTCCAAAAAAAGTTTTTAAAAATGTATCCTCATTAAATTTTATCAGTAGCTGTTTCCCAGTCGACTAACCGCTAATTCCCGCTAGTAGTAAGGTTTTTGCCTTTGCTATGTACATACAACTGGAACACACAAAATAGAAAACATAATCTAAAATTATTTTTTTAATATTATCAGTCAAAAATAGTAGATTGTTCAACAAGTAAAGAAAAGTGATAGCTTTCCAGCGAGTGTAATTGTTTTAATTTTCCCAAAAAAGAATAAATTAATTCAATATTTTTCCAAATCAAATTAAAATAATCAAAGTTATGTATCTCAACCGAAAGGATGCTTTCAGGAATGTGTAAATTAGCAGATTTTTTACTAGATGTGGCCGATAATTCACTCGCCGCCATTTTACAAGGTTAGAGAGACAAGAGAAACCAAAATATTGCTTAAAGTAATGGTATCGCTGCTTGCTGTGGCCTTGGCTTATTTGCAGAAATTTGATGTATACTCCTTCTTGTACAATGCCACCTTATTATAAATGAGCTCCTGCTCAAAATGGGGTGTCTCAAAATTTAAGTTAATAAGAAATAAATAAAGAAATAAATAAATATTAATTGTTTAAAAAAAAAAAAAAAAAAATTACGAGCACTTATTACTAGCGCTAGCGAGCGAGTGGATTAACAATTTTACGAGCATGGTGAATCACTTTTCTTACGCGTGGCACTTAGGACGACGTGCTATTTTTAGACGACGACGACGAACCGTTCTAAGATGAATTGTTTTTACAAAAATTGGTTTTAATTAAGGGGTCCGATTATGTGTAAGCATTATTTTCGAGTTTTTCGAAATTGCGACAAAACTCGAATATGTGTAAACATTACGAGATCTCATAATTGCGATTTGTTGTTGTTGTTTCACTCCTACAACTTTTGAATTACGACAGGCAAATGGTAAATAATGACTAAAAAAATTCTTTTTAAAGAAAATTCGTCAACATTATTTCGAGTTCTCGAAACTCGTCCCAAAGTGTTTTTAGACGAATTGTGTTTAGTTAAATTGTTTTAGGTAAATTATATTAAATAAATTGTGTTTACACGAATTGTTGTTAGGTTAATTGCTTTAGGCGAATCGTTTTTAGATGAATTGTTTTTAGATAATTTTTTTTTTTTTTTTGGTAAATTGCTTTAGTCAAATTGGTTTAGATAAATTGTTTTAGACCAAAAATCCGCGAATCCTTTTTTCTGAGTGGATTTAGGTATAGGCATTGGTTCACAAAAAAGTAAGCTGATGTAATTCCCGACAAAATGGGGACTGTTAAAAGTATTTTTGATAAACATTGGCTGAGATACAGTTTCCCTACTACCACCTATACCATGTTATTTTATGCATGTGAAGTTTATCCTAAAAATTTCTTAAAACAAGAAAAACAATAATTTAGGAATATTTTAAGAAAAAATTCACATGCTTATATACAGATGTAAAGTGTATACTATAATTTTCCTGAAACAACAAGAACGTTATATTTTTTGAAGGTATTTGTGTAATGTAAACATTCAGGCGGTTTAAACAAAATATCAAAATGATTGATATAAAATACAATATTTTTTATTTATCAAAATAAATAATCAAAACAATTTTTTTTGCAGAATTTTATCATGGATTTGCTTCGGTCTAAAAAGATCAAAGTATTGAAATCCTGTCAAAAATGACGATAAATTTGGTTGGTCCAAAATCACTTATCTCGACGTTTTGAAAGTCTCTGAATCTCAAAAAGCAAAAAAAAAAATGTTCGTCCATCTGTCTGGACATCTGGATGTCTGTACCCATGGTATCTTGAGAACGGCTTGTCCAATTTTGGCGGCAATTTGAAAAGCTTTTGGAGACATTCTTCAAGAGGGTGGGGTATCTGCCATACGAAAATATTTACCATTTTTTTATATATGCTGGTTTGATTATTGAATTGGGCATTGAATTTGGAGTTGATTTGAAGGTTAAGTTAGAGGCCAATTTGCGGGTTGAGTTGAAGTTGAGTTGGGTTGGATTAGGATGTAGTGAGCAGTTAACCAGTTTTTTATATATCCTGGTTTGAGGATTTTGTTTGGCGTAGAGTTTGCGGTTGAGTTGAGGGTTGAGATCCGTTCCGTTTGCGGGTTGAATTAGAGCTGAGTTGGGGTTGGATTAGGGTGACTTTTTTATAAAAATTGTATTGGGATTTTATATCTTATCCGATTTTGATGAAATTCAGTATTTCCAATGGAAATGGGATTCTCAAATTATTTTTAGATGAAGTTCTGAAATATGGCCAAGTATGATGTAATGGGTCTCTAATATGATTTTTGGATGAAGTTCTGAAATATTAGCTAATTGAGGTGGAAGTTGGCTACTTCTTAACCGGTATTAGTGAAATATGACGTCCGCGATGAAAATGGGATTCTAAATTAATTTTCGGATAAAGTTCTGGAATATGGCCAAGTATGATGGAACTTGGCTATTCCTAACCGATTATTATAAAATTTGCTATATGCCTTGGAAATGGGATTTTAAAATGATTTTTAGATACTTAGATACAATTCTGGAATATGGCTAAGTATGATGGAACTTCCCTGTTCCTTAAACGATTTGGAGGAAATTCGACAAATGGGTTGGAAACTACATTCTTAAATGATTTTAAGATTAAATCCTGGAATATGGGCAATTAGGAAATTGCTTAGCTGATTTAACCGATTATGTTGAAATTTGACGTTTCCAACTATTAGAAGGAAATGTGACACAAAAACTATTGTTGGATGAGGTTGTAAGGGATATGTCAATATGGCTTTTAAATTGTTGTCTGATGAGGTTTCGGTAAATCATGTAGCTATTGAAGTTTCTTTGAGGCAGCATAAACGTCTATTTTAATTGCCTAACTATCGAGATTATCTTCGAAATAATATATAAGTTCGCCTAGAAACTTTCATTTTTTATTTTTTATTTGTTATTTTACTGACATTTTGAATTTGGATTATACCGTTAGTGTTATGGTCGGTAATTATAAATATTAATTACAAGTTATTTAAAACCTTTAAGTAAAACAAATTTTACAAAATATTGTTTGTGTATATTTTGTTTTCGACATTTATCTGAAGTGAAGAGTGTCAATCGAACAGTTTCTCCTCTTCAGTAGCTTAATTAAGTGGAGAATAACACAATTATCTGAAGTGAAGAGTTACACTCTTCAGCTAAAACGAACACGCCTTAAATAATCAAATGTGAATACCTATTGAACCGCAATAGCTGGAACTATGAAACAAAAATGAAATCCTAGGTTATTCAAAACAATCTTAGAAAATGTTATCAAAGCATACTTTGTATAATCATGTGGCTGAGTTTTTTCTACTTATCCAACAATATGGCATATAGGGCTACCATATTAGGGAAACCGATGAGAACGACCTAAGTATAACCCTGTTTAGTATTACGTGAAGTTCGACACCCCTACCACATAAGAAGTTTTTACGCAAAAATGCTTATTTCTATATGCAAAATCCATGATAAAATTCCACAAATTGCTGATAAGTTGGCTTATGTATGCATCTTACTACCCTGTAAGGGAAACCGATGAGAACGACCTATAACCCTGTTTAGTATTACGTAATGTTCGACACACCCTACCACATAAGAGGTTTTTGCGCAAAAATGCTTATTTCTATATGCAAAATCCATGATAAAATTCTACAAATTGCTGATAAGTTGGCTTATATATGCATCTTACTACCCTGTAAGGGAAACCGATGAGAACGACCTATAACCCTGTTTAGTATTACGTCATGTTCGACACCCCCTACCACATAAGAGGTTTTTGCGCAAAAATGCTTATTTCTATATGCAAAATCCATGATAAAATTCTACAAATCGCTGATAAGTTGGCTTATGTATGCATCTTACTACCCTGTAAGGGAAACCGATGAGAACGACCTATAACCCTGTTTAGTATTACGTCATGATCGACACCCCCTACCACATAAGAGGTTTTTGCGCAAAAATGCTTATTTCTATATGCAAAATCCATGATAAAATTCTACAAATTGCTGATAAGTTGGCTTATGTATGCATCTTACTACCCTGTAAGGGAAACCGATGAGAACGACCTATAACCCTGTTTAGTATTACGTGATGTTCGACACCCCCTACCACATAAGAGGTTTTTGCGCAAAAATGCTTATTTCTATATGCAAAATCCATGATAAAATTCTACAAATCGCTGATAAGTTGGCTTATGTATGCATCTTACTACCCTGTAAGGGAAACCGATGAGAACGACCTATAACCCTGTTTAGTATTACGTCATGTTCGACACCCCCTACCACATAAGAGGTTTTTGCGCAAAAATGCTTATTTCTATATGCAAAATCCATGATAAAATTCTACAAATCGCTGATAAGTTGGCTTATGTATGCATCTTACTACCCTGTAAGGGAAACCGATGAGAACGACATATAACCCTGTTTAGTATTACGTCATATTCGACACCCCCTACCACATAAGAGGTTTTTGAGCAAAAATGCTTATTTCTATATGCAAAATCCATGATAAAATTCTACAAATTGCTGATAAGTTGGCTTATGTATGCATCTTACTACCCTGTAAGGGAAACCGATGAGAACGACCTATAACCCTGTTTAGTATTACGTGATGTTCGACACCCCCTACCACATAAGAGGTTTTTGCGCAAAAATGCTTATTTCTATATGCAAAATCCATGATAAAATTCTACAAATCGCTGATAAGTTGGCTTATGTATGCATCTTACTACCCTGTAAGGGAAACCGATGAGAACGACCTATAACCCTGTTTAGTATTACGTCATGTTCGACACCCCCTACCACATAAGAGGTTTTTGCGCAAAAATGCTTATTTCTATATGCAAAATCCATGATAAAATTCTACAAATTGCTGATAAGTTGGCTTATGTATGCATCTTACTACCCTGTAAGGGAAACCGATGAGAACGACCTATAACCCTGTTTAGTATTACGTGATGTTCGACACCCCCTACCACATAAGAGGTTTTTGCGCAAAAATGCTTATTTCTATATGCAAAATCCATGATAAAATTCTACAAATCGCTGATAAGTTGGCTTATGTATGCATCTTACTACCCTGTAAGGGAAACCGATGAGAACGACATATAACCCTGTTTAGTATTACGTCATATTCGACACCCCCTACCACATAAGAGGTTTTTGAGCAAAAATGCTTATTTCTATATGCAAAATCCATGATAAAATTCTACAAATTGCTGATAAGTTGGCTTATGTATGCATCTTACTACCCTGTAAGGGAAACCGATGAGAACGACCTATAACCCTGTTTAGTATTACGTGATGTTCGACACCCCCTACCACATAAGAGGTTTTTGCGCAAAAATGCTTATTTCTATATGCAAAATCCATGATAAAATTCTACAAATTGCTGATAAGTTGGCTTATGTATGCATCTTACTACCCTGTAAGGGAAACCGATGAGAACGACCTATAACCCTGTTTAGTATTACGTCATGTTCGACACCCCCTACCACATAAGAGGTTTTTGCGCAAAAATGCTTATTTCTATATGCAAAATCCATGATAAGATTCTACAAATTGCTGATAAGTTGGCTTATGTATGCATCTTACTACCCTGTAAGGGAAACCGATGAGAACGACCTATAACCCTGTTTAGTATTACGTGATGTTCGACACCCCCTACCACATAAGAGGTTTTTGCGCAAAAATGCTTATTTCTATATGCAAAATCCATGATAAAATTCTACAAATCGCTGATAAGTTGGCTTATGTATGCATCTTACTACCCTGTAAGGGAAACCGATGAGAACGACCTATAACCCTGTTTAGTATTACGTCATGTTCGACACCCCCTACAACATAAGAGGTTTTTGCGCAAAAATGCTTATTTCTATATGCAAAATCCATGATAAAATTCTACAAATCGCTGATAAGTTGGCTTATGTATGCATCTTACTACCCTGTAAGGGAAACCGATGAGAACGACATATAACCCTGTTTAGTATTACGTCATATTCGACACCCCCTACCACATAAGAGGTTTTTGAGCAAAAATGCTTATTTCTATATGCAAAATCCATGATAAAATTCTACAAATTGCTGATAAGTTGGCTTATGTATGCATCTTACTACCCTGTAAGGGAAACCGATGAGAACGACCTATAACCCTGTTTAGTATTACGTGATGTTCGACACCCCCTACCACATAAGAGGTTTTTGCGCAAAAATGCTTATTTCTATATGCAAAATCCATGATAAAATTCTACAAATCGCTGATAAGTTGGCTTATGTATGCATCTTACTACCCTGTAAGGGAAACCGATGAGAACGACCTATAACCCTGTTTAGTATTACGTCATGTTCGACACCCCTACCAAATATGGTGTTACACATAAAATCCTATTTGGAAATTTAAGTTATACTTTGGTTAATAATTTTTTATTGAAATTTTTATATCAATTACATATTTATTC
Organism: Tipula helvola; assembly: GCA_963556165.1. Taxonomy (NCBI): domain Eukaryota; kingdom Metazoa; phylum Arthropoda; class Insecta; order Diptera; family Tipulidae; genus Tipula; species Tipula helvola. Next base: position 109,435,068 of record OY744482.1, read on the forward strand.
CTTAATTATAAAGTATTTAATAATTTACTTTTATTAGTGCAAATGCAAACATAATTCAAAATTATTTATAATTTAAATACTTTGTGCAATCGCCTAAATGTATGCATTTTACTAACACTATCAATATTTTAGTTGGTGTTGTTGTTTTAGGAAAACATTAGGATAAACTTCACATCGGTGTTATTTTTAATTTTTACATGCAAACATTTTTTTTATTCAATACGAAAATTATTTTCGGTTTATCATTTTCGGTTACCTTTATCATTATCATCAAGGTAAATTTAATTTATTTTAAAGCTAAGGGGTTTTCTAATGAAATGCATTTATCCTAAATTTTGGTAGAGCCAGAAACACTGATCTATATATATTGATATTAACACTTTTGCGGAGATTTTGGAAAAGCGAATCAGCAGAGGCGCGGCCAAGCAAAATATTCGCACAGCAAAAGTAAATCATAGGTTTATTAACTGTTGGATGCATAGCCACGCATATTTGAGACTTTTAACATAAAAAAGAGTGTTATTAGTTTAATGAGTTTTCCTTTGTTGAATAGTGTATACAGTTAGGAATACCGTTTATGGTTTCCAATAAATAATTTCCTACGGAAAATTTAAATTCTTTGAAAAAAAAAAATTAAAAATAAAATCAATTATGTAAAGTAAATTAGTTTAAGGTTTAGAAACTAGGACTGTGTATGATCGTGGTAAATGGATTTAGTTATATAAGTACTGTGTACAAGTGAAAATTTAAATCGGGGTTTATTAGAAGATAAAAGATAATTTAATTAGTTTATAATTAATTTCCAAAACTATCTCTTAATAATTTATTTAGTATGAATAAAATATGTTTACTTAATAAAAAAAAAAAAATGCAAAACTAAATCGTTTTATTCAGCATGGTGATGATTATCTATAATTGTTCTTGTTAATCTAAGTGATATATATTTTATATTTCTGTACCAGAAAAGTGAAACTGTTTATGTATGTGATTTTAAGTGATTCTTCCTTTTGTGTCTTTTTTTATTTATTTAGTTTTTCTTCCTTTCTAGATACAATTTTCACAAAAATCGAACAGAAATTGACCAACACCAATTTGGCCAAGATAATCGGTTATCTACATTAAAATTGATATACCAAATTCATCGCCGATAATGCAAAGTAGTATACAAATAATTTAAGCTTATGTTTATGTGAATAGTATGCATTTTTTGTCTAAATCAGAAACAGCTTAACATCAATGTTTTCGTGTTAAAGGGATTTTAAGCAATTTTTTCAATTATTGTGTTTATAGAAAATTAAGTTGCGGTCCCTACCTATAAGTGAGTGACTTAAGTGATATTTTTAATTTTTCAAGTCAAATAAAAAGATTTGTAAGTAATTTTAAGTTGCATTTTCAAGTGAATTAAATTAAAACCCGTGCATATAAGTCATTTGTGCCAATATAATTATACATTTCTAATAAGGTGATTGTGTAGTGTTCATTTGTAGCGTATATTAATAAAATATTAGTTTGTTATTTAGATAATTCATTGTTTAATAGAAATATTAACGTTTGTTGAAATATTATTAATATAACGGTTATTTAACGTTTGTAATTTTTGTGAGATTAATGACGTCCCGAGCTAAAGGATGTTGCAATTGGCGAGAAAGAACGCTGAAGAAAATTCTAAAAGATTAGAAATGGATGATTCCACTTTACAAGGTAATTTCACCTAAGTTTTCAACACGAATACACTAAATTTTATTTTGTGATTGTTTTATTTTACTAGATCGCAATCGTCATTTGAAACGTATTAAACCAAATGATTTCGAAAAAGCAACTACTCATGATGAAGAACCTATATTTAGAGCAACTGTGCAAACCTATTTGATAACGGCGAAGCGATGACATCAAAGAAGTCCCAGACTAAAATGAGTGAATTTAATCTTCAAGATAATGGCCAAACCAGCTGGGATCAATTTGATGATAGTGTCAACGATCCTCATTTTATTCCTACTACTTTCAATGATTCCTCTTCGGGTCTGATTGAATCAAACATAACTAACAACGCTTATTCGCCTCTCTCTTGTATTTCTACAACAACAGTTGGTCCTGGAGATCAGGACGCCATTTCTACTTCGTCAGTTACAGCCGGTCAAGGTCAGTATGGCTTTCCGAGTTTAATCACCAAAACAATTATTAAGCCAAAATGAAAACGCGGAAAAGCCAAGAAAAAAGTATGTATGCCTTTAAAGGTTGTAAAAAGAAAATGTCGACAGTTCATAGTTTTTAATAAATATTGGGAACTTTCGTCGTACGACCTACGAATCACATATCTTTCTGGGCTAATTGAAGTTACAGATAGAAAACATAATGGTTCTACAAAAACCGACCACGCCATCACGTAATAGAACACATTCGTGTGTGTACACTTTATTAGTGGGTGGCTTGAGAGTGGTAGTCTGCCAGAAATGTTTTAAGCGGACTTTCGATGTGACAGACAGCATTTTAAAAACAGTTGCTCAGAAACAGGTGTTTCAGTTGAAAATTCGCTTGCGGACCAGCCCGGAAAGAGAACTCCAACCAATAAACTTCCGGAAGGAAATAGTCAAGAAATATTGACTCACTTGAATATTTCGTTAATGTTAAAATTTTACAGTTCTACATACACCAACCCAGTATCAATAATCAAATATGCTGAAGTTTTTAGAGGTTTGATTAAATTATTTAATTCATTTTTAATTATATTATTGTTTATAATTATTTATTTTAGAAATCGGATTAAAATTCAAATAGCCTAAATCGGATACCTGTTCCAAGTGCGATAATTTAAAAATGCAAATAAGCCTGGCTAAATCCGATGATGTTAAGGAAAATCTAATTGAAATGCAATCACTTCATCATGAAGCGGCCGACTTTGCTTACACTACAAAGGAGGATGACAAAAAATTATCAAAATTAAATTTAAATGTGAAAGTTTACTCTTTCGACTTACAACTGAAAACAAAGAGTATTTGAAGATTATTTAGAAGAACCGTTCATGTATTTCTATTAAACAATTTTAATTTATTTCAAACTATCAATTTTTGACTCAACTAATAAGAATTTCGCTGAAATTTTTGTCATAAATAATTATTTATCATAAATAACTCAAAAGGTCATTATTAACGAGAAACGTTTAATTATTTTATTTACATACGTTTGGGTGAAACATATATTGTTTCTTACTTACATAAGTATTGTATCTAAATATGAAAATTATTTCTTTCAAAAATATTACATTCTTTGGGAGAAACAACAAAAATAAAGAGTGTTTGTGATAAACAATTTGTGTTTGTGGAAAAGAATTAATACTTGTGCAACCAAACATCCGTTAGAATACATTTCTAACGCATATCATTTATATTAAAGTGTCATTCAATTTGAGTTGTATAGTGAAATAAAAATTCAAATAAAATCACTTTTGCTAAATAAAGTTTAAGTTTAAAGTGTTAAAAGTGTTTTACGTAAAATATAGTTTTGGTAAGTTATGAATTTTAAAACGGTTATGTTTGTATTATGATATAGTTTCATATACGAAATATAGAGTTTGAGGTTATAACAATATATTGTTTATATACGTGCGTAACATTTGATTTTTCTAATTAATCTTCCAGTGAATAAAATTTTAAGTGAAATTTGTATTTTTAGAATACAATTTGTTACATTTGTTTTGCCTACTTGCAAAATGAATAAATATTTTAAAGCCTTACCTGTTAAATATAAGAATTTAACCGAAATTGTCCCAGTGATGGGTAAGGGAATTTTCACATATGAAATATTTCACCAAGCCGGTACATATATTTACATATATTGCTAATTTGTTAAATTTCATTAAATTTTTACAATCTTTTCTTAAATATTTTTCTTTAGTGGCATCACATTTTTCCTTAAAAAATAACTTTAAGTTTATTCATGAGCAAAGTGGAGCTGAAATTAAAAAGGATATTTTTTACCGTATGTTGAAACATACGGCCACAATTTGATTTTAGTTGTCAAACAGTTGTTCGAAACGCTCAGTTTTATAAATATTGTTTCTGAAACATTTAACCAAGAGGCCGACTTTAATGAGTCTGTCAAATCAATAACACCAACGCATATTGAAAGTTTGATCTACACTAATGAAGTTGGGAATGAGAATATCATGTCATGTAGATGTAATACCGACAATGCCGATGACCAATATATTCCAATTTGAAATAATTAGTCACCAAAATCAAACAGTTGGAAATAACAACAATCTGGGTAATCAAACAGCTGAAAATAATAGTGGTTTAGAAGACGATCAATCTCACCCTAGTGCCTGTAAACTACGTCGAACAATATCGTGCATCGGTGAAGAAGAATTTCAACATTTTGAACAACGAAACGAAAACCATCACTACATTTTTGAAATCAATATTAATGTACGAGTATTCAACTATTTTTTTATTTTTTGAAATAATACCACAGTTTATCAATGGTCGTAGAGTTGGATTTTGTGTTGATGACCTTTCAGATTACTATAATAGTGAAAATCTTGTAATATTTATTATAATTATTTAATTTTTTATCTTATTATTTATAGAACATTCGAAAACTTCTTAATAAGTTCACAAAAGAAATTCTATTAAAATAACAAACAAATCCGGCGTCTTTATCAAATACAGATCGAGTCAATATTTCTAAAACCATAATTAATGGAATCTTGGATAAAAATCCTGAATTGGTGTAAGTATTTGGTTATATTAAAAACAAAAGTAAGTTTATTAATGCTTCTTTTGTATTTTGTTATTCCAGATTGAAAAGAGCAGATTTCATAAAATTATCTGACATAATCATAACCATTTTCAATAAAGATACCGAATCTGCCAGTGTCTACTACTCCCCAGCAGAGTTTGGCCACCCAGCGAAAGGCAAACTTTTTAACGCCTACTTTAATAAAAAAAATAGTTTGTCACAGGCTGATGTTATCACACGGCGAAAATTGTCGAACAAAATTACAAAAATTGACTTACCGGACACTAATAAGCAATTGTCGAATGAACCTGATTTATATATTCAGTCATATAAAGATTTTTTAACCAAAAATATAGTGCCTTGGGAAAAAGTCGTCGAAAGCTGGGAAAAAACGTTTCATGAGCGAAAGAAGATATTGGATACAAATATCAGCACGAAAGAATATTTGGAAAAATTTGCTTGCTTAACTGAGCCTAACAGTTTTGAACTTGTAAGTATACTTATTATATAAAATTTCATATAAATAATGAATCTCTTATCTAAATAAAATACATGTTTGAAATCAGGTCGCCATAGACGCAAAATATCGGTATCCATCCATACAAAATATATTGCAAGCGGAACTAGTCACGGTGTGCAATACACTTATCCAGAGAGCCAAACAATTTAAAAGCTCAACAGCACTTAAATTTCTTAAGATTGCCTCAGACAATGGTTAGATTTATCAAAATCACAAATTTGTAACAACGTGTAAATATAAAATACCTTTTTTATATAATTTAGATGTATGCCAGGAAACCAAAAATATCATAGGTTTATTGTTGTTGTCCCATATTCTGCCAACCACTTTTATTGCCGGAAAAGTTAAGCCAAGTAAACTTGAAGTCCAGGAAAGCTTTTTGGATCATTTTCAGGTAGATATAAAATTAATTACTTGTTTCTATAGATCAGTTTCTCATCGCGTTTTCATTTTTCAGACTGAAGCAGAAGCTGATATAACACTTCCAAATTTTAAACAGCCCAGAGTTATATTAATTGGAGATATATGCCATTCAAAAGTTTTTATTACGCTGATTGTCGCTGATCCAAAAGTTTATTTTGACAATCCCATTAAAGCCTTAGAATGTTCCTTTTATTATTTTTGTGGGCTGAATATTAAGTATCCGGAAAAATGCAAACACGTATGGGTTTTTATCGAAAAAGTTTTTTTTAAATTGAATATCACGCAAAACAAATTTCCTTCAGTAGATTTATTGATTAAGTCTTTAGCATAATTTTATGTTAAATAAATTTGGATTGAATTTTGACATATAAATTGTTAAATCATGATTTCGTGCCAGATTTGCCAAGAAGAATTTCGGTACACTTCACTTTACATACATCATTTGAATAAACATAATTTAGATAGTTTCTCTTGTAGTATGTTAGATTGTGCAAGAAAGTTTAGTTACCTGGAATCTTACAAAAGTCATTTGCTTAGACATCACTCGGACATGTCGGATGTTTCAAGTTCACAAACCTTAGAACAAACAATTGGTACAAACAATTTTTCTGTCACGAATTTATCGATACCAAAATATAGTTCTACTAATATTGAACACTTAGTAAAAAATACCTATGATTTTGAAAAAAATGTTAAAAAGGACATTCTTAAACTTATAGTTAACGTGTATAATGAAAATTCTATTTCAAGGAAAAAGATTTTAGAAATATTAAATTTAAATTTCTCTATTTTCAAATCTCATTTAAACCACATTTTTCATAAAACAATTCTAGCGATGAAATTTCACAATATTTACAAATATTGCATGACTGTTGTACAATTGGTTCAGAATATCTTCTATTCAAAGAATTAAATGCCGCTGGTTATCTAACGTATCCCGTAACTCATTTAATAAAATCTAATATTCAAGTGTCGAACAAAAATTTTGAAATAATCACCATACATAATAAAATCACCATAGGACTAATAGATCTATTCGATTTATTCAGCAAGCTTTTTAATACTACAAATATGCTGAATGATATTATTAATAACATCGAAGAACTCCAAAATACGAAAGATACATTTATTACTAATTAGTAATTACATGCAAAGTAATAGTTGGAAACTGAAATTAAAATAAATTAAACCTGATGACAAAAATTTAGTTTTACCACTTTTTCTCTATTTTGACGAATTTGAATCCAACAATCAATAATAAAAAAAAAAAATTGGTGCTTTGACCCAAATTGCAACTGCAGAATTTTTACACCGTTAATAAAACAACTAAATAGATTACAAGACGTTGGAATATTATTAAATCATCCACAGTATAATAAAGTTTTAATAGTAACTGCTTTGATTCTTGGTGATAACTTAGGCCTCAATCAAATGTTAGGATTTGCAGAAAGTTTTAATGCTAATATATACTGTAGATTTTGTAGATGTAATAAAAATACTACACTTGATATCCGTGTACAAAAAGATAAATTTATGCGAAATAAAATAAATTATAATCAAGATGTTAATCTTTGCAATGTAAAACAGACAGGAATTAAAGAAGCTTGCATTTTCAATAATATACAAAATTTTCATGTTACCGATAATTTAAGTGTAGATATTATGCATGACATTTTGGAAGGAGTGGCCCATTATGACCTTATGAGAATTTTAAAACAATTTTTATAAATTTTTTGATATACATTTTTTGAACAGCAGAATTAATTCTTTGGACCTTACGACTTTGTCCAACAAACCACCCCCAATTAAAGAAGAAACATTGCTTTCAGGAACAAAATTAAGATATTCGGCTTCTGAAATGAGCATTTTGGTATTTCATCTCAATTGTTTGGTTGGAGATATGGTACCACGAGAAAATGAACACTGCAATTTATATTTGACACTAAGAGAAATTCTGTTAATCCTGGTTACAAGAAAAGCAGATGAAAGTACAAGTAAACTTTTAGGAAATATGATTTCAGATCACCATGATCAATTTATGAAGCTGTTTGCCGAAGATTTAAGACCCAAGTTCCATTTCTTAATACATTATCCATACAATATGAATGAAATTGGTCCTTTGCAAAATATCAGTTCAATGCGGTTTGAAGTCAAACACCAGCAATTCAAAGAAATCAGTAGAGCGACAAAATCTAGAAAAAAATTGCTATACACACTCTGCATCAAAAACCAACTCAAATTTAGTTATTTACTTTTCAATTACAATGAAATGAATGATAAATACAGTAAACCAATAGCAAAACCAGCAAAGTTTGCACATACTGATTGCAATTTTACAGATAAATATAAACTGCCAGAGAACTACTTTACAATAATTAGTAGTATAGAATTTAAAGGTGTCACAAATGTGGAGTGGTTATAACTAACTAATCAGTATTATGAAGATGAGATTCCCTTTTTTCTGCTTATTGAAAATATTGTACAAACTGAAAATGAGTTTATTTTCTGTTGTCAAGCCCTTGATTCAGTTACGTATGATCCACATTTAGAATTATTTTTGATGAGGAAAAGCAATGAATTTGAATCTTTATTTTTCAAAGAACTTGCAAATAAAAAAATTTATAATTTAATTAATTTTAATAATAATTTATGTATAAATAATATTTAAAATAAAAATTGAGCTATGAAAATGTTGTTTTTAGGCCGTGAGTGAATATGTTAAAAATATTTGGTTAAAAATTTGGTGAAAATCAAATTATCGTGGTGAAATATTTTTATCTACCAAATTTAATATTGCTGTGTGAATTAGTTAAAAATTAAAATTGTGACAATTGAACAACAACATGAAGCGCATTTATAACAATCATTTTCCTAGTTTGTTATCTATTTTATTACTTTGTAAAAAGCGTAATTTATCAAATGAAGCTGTTTTAAGAAGAAACAGAAAGAAACACGTCATGCTTATGTATCAACTGAACCAATATTAAAAAAACGAGGTTATGTTTTTTAACTCGCTTGCCAAATTTTATATACGGTGCCTACCATGATGCATTTTTTATTTATTTATTGTGGTGAGTAAATTTTTTAATTTTAACTTTTATGTCAAAATTTTAATTTTTAACTGGTTTTTAACTAATTCACTCACGGCCTTATTCGAAAATTATTCAAAGCCGTTGTGATTTTATTTTGATTTTGTTTATTGTTAAATACCATTAATATCGCGCCTAACCAGAAAACGATGTTTATATTAGTAATAAGGATTAATAGGGAAGCTAGTAGAAAAATGAACAATCCTTACAATCAGAAAACAAATACTTTTTCTGACTGTAAAAGTATTAATTTTTCGGCTGATTTTCAAATTAATTCCACAAATAAATATTATTTTCCGAAAGACACAACTATTTGGAAGAAACATATGACTTGTTTGTAAATAACACATCAGTTATTTGTAGTAAACAATTGAACAATTTGAATTAAACGATCCTGGTTTGGTTATATCATTATTATTATTTGGTTTAAATGTAAAGTGTTTGTTGAAAATAGTTTTCGTGATTCGATCAAATAATTTCTTGTTTGTCAGAAACCCATGCAATTTGGTGCAAACATAAGTATTTGTTGTCCCAGTAAATAAATTGTTTTTCCCAAATATATTTTAGAGTTTCTCCCAAACCCGGTGTGGAAGATTTAAGTGTTAGCTGTAAAAATTGTTTGAGGTAACCAATATATTTTTTTGAGTGCAGCAATGCCTCCCAACACCACTAGCTCGATCAAATATAAGTTTTTACAAACAAAAATTGTAGTCTTACAATTTAACCGTTCATAATTGTTTAATAAATGAAGCCTTTTGCTATATGTGGTATGAAGGGATTGCAAAAAAGAGGAGAAAACGAAATTGCTTTTTGCCTCTTTCGACATCTAATGGGTGAGTCACCATATACACAGTTGAAAAAATAACTTTAATTTTTAATACAAGCCTTGCATTACGACTTATGTAAAGCAAGTTGTATTAAATTTTAAAGTAATGATTGCATTAAAATGAATTTTAACGCAATTACGAAGATTTCTAAAGCAGCATTTGCATTAAAAGTTTCTTATTAAACATTTTAAAGTAACCTGCTCAAATTAAAAAATTATACCAACATAAAATTCGCTAAAACAAGCGGACTTCAATGTACATATGAATTATAAATTCAAGCACGTATTTTGCGTTATTAATATAAAATTCACTAACTCAAGCCGACTTTAATTAGGTTACAGGTAAACTTTTCATTTCTTAAAATATAATTTATTACCTTGGGCGATCATAAATTGATCTAGCCCGCCAAACTGCAAAACAGTTGGAGTCTCTGAGGTCTCGACCCTCAAGGCGCCAAAAACTAAGACCAGCATCAGAAAAACCACGCTGCCAAGATTTTATTAACAAAACAAAAAATGGTGGCTAAAGTTACACAACTTTTAATGCAACTTGTTTTAAAATTTAATACTTCTAAAATATTTTATTAATGCAGTCTTTGATAAATTCTAATGCAGTTGCTTGACGGTTCTTTTACAATTTGCTTTATATTCTAATGGAAAGTTGCATTAAAATTTAATGTAATTGCTGATATACAAATTAATGCACTGTGCATTAAAACCTATTTTGATGCAAGGTTAGCATTATTTTGTGATGGAAGCTAGCACTGGACCTACATGTAATGCAATTTGCATTACATAACCTATTTTTTTTTAACTGTGTAGAATACATCATATTGTGTTGTAAAATTCCTACGACGCAACATTATTCACAACATTTCTGCAATATAGCGGCTATATACAAATTATAGATCACACATTTCTTGTGCCAGGGGCACCGCATATGGAATGTTGGTAACTTGTACTTGTTGGTACTCTCAAGGAAGATGGACCATCCAAAGTATTGAATATTCGTCGACTGGTATACCAACTGTTATGAAATGTTATGACGGCCCATTAGTAATAAACCCGGCTAAAAAGAAATATTTCATTGACCAGTTTCCATTAATTAATGAGATTTACCATAACTTTTATTTACAAAATAAACGCCTAAGTAACTTAAGATTTTTATTTGAATAATATTTAATTTGAAAGAATTGCTTAATTGCTAAATTTATTAATTTCATACACACATTTACAGATTTTATTCTTTGAATCATCAAATTGCAGTAAATTTAATAACTTTCTATCAGAAAAGTGAGCTTAAAATAACTTAAAAAGTTTAAATTCAATTATCTCAAAACTATGAAAATGCACTTAAGCGATTTCACCTTTTTGGTACAGATTGTTTATTAGTTACACGTATTTGTTTGTTCGGATTCTAATTATTAGAGAAAAATAACCTCCATATCCGCTGATTTGCTAACTCTAAGAACACAAGCGGTACACACAGTATTACTGTGGAAAATGTGTGGAAAAATCCATAATTTGAATAGATTTCTGCTTTCTATAGAGATAACACATTTATAATGATTAAACCAACAAATTTAATATCATTAAAACGATTGATTCAATAACACGATTATACCGTTTGACCCAAATTTATCGTATTTAGCATGAGCACCAACGATTTAAAAAAAAAACGAATTCCGTGGAATCTCGATTTTGAATCACTGTACAAGGAGTATATCGACAAAAATAACATAAAACCAAATTCATATTTCCCAGTAAAATGTTATAGCGCTTTGGGAGAGATTTTAACTAATCTTTGACAAATTAGTTTGTATATCCAATTTCCTAGAAGGCATTCAATTGAACCATTTATATGGTAAATTCAAATTTAAATCAAATTATGTATGACGACTTGTTTCTACCGCACATGAAATAGCCGTTAGCAACATTTTAAGTAATATCAACACTATTACTATATAGAAACTAGTATCTACTCAAACTTTAATACTAACTGAAACTAAATAGAAATATTTTTTTTTACCTGTCGCTGGTGGTGGTGGCAGGTTACTTGAATATTTATACGTTTCGTCGATATTTTTAGATCCGTATGATGGATAAACAAAAATTGGTGAGTTTGATGTTGATGATTTTTCATTTGGATTATAATTTGATTTTGCCATTGCTGGTCGTCGATATGAAATTGGTTGAGTATTAAAGTTGATTGGAAATTGAAATCCGCCCATTGCTGGTGATGATCGTCCAGTAAATACTTCAGTTGATTTATTTTCATTTGTACTGTGGAAAACAGTATAATTTTGAAATATATATGGTATGTGAAACTATTGATTTGTTTAAAATTTACGTTAATTCAGCGTCATTAGATTCCGACATTGTTTTATTATTATTATCATCGTTATCACTAGTTGAAAATACACCTTCGCGTCCTGGATTATGTTTTATTATTATCTCACTATTTGTACTAATATTATTGCTATTATTCGTACTACTAACAATAGAACCCACTCTTGACACTTGTGAATACGACTCGATTAATATTTTATTATTCAATAATAAGCTTATCAAAATAAATAAACTTAATAATTTATTTATAGCACAAACTTCCATTGTTCATTAATATTAATATTATTTTTTACTTAAAAGCTCAACTTATACAAAAAAAAAAAAAAATTAAAATAAATTTATGCTTTTTATCATAATTTTTGTTCTTATCACTTCAATATTTTAAATAAAATTGATGTACTTGAAAAAAAATAATTTTTTATGAAAAGTACAGAGTAATAACAATTAGATCGCAGAAGATTAAGATGACACGTTTTGTTCTACATTATTTTTGATGTGTGAATTGCTGGTATAAACACTATTATAACAGTAGAAGGTAGAGTAGGGCAAAACATCATGTGTTTATAGTTTAACAAACGTTGGTGAGAGATGATAAATTTTATATGAAGAAGTATATCGATTCAAAGGTGTTAATTGACATTTGTGTAATAGAATTTGAGTACAGCAACAGTTCTGGAACATATTTGTTTGGTTTTATTTTAATACCTTTTTGCGTAACTTTTTATCAGGAGTAAAACAAAACATTTTTTTTTAAATTTATATTATTAACTTAAACTTTTATAATTATATCTAATCAAATAAAATAAAATTCATCAACATTGTTTAGTAAACTAACTAATTACAGCTGAAATTTAAATAAATATTCGGTTTTTAATTATTTAAACTCCATTTATGGTAATTCGAGTTTAGTGAACAATATTATTTGATATACATATGGTAAAATGTTCGGCTTATTCCGAACGCGCACTTATAAATATTTTGCTTTAAAATCTTCCATCGAGTTCATAACAAAATTGGTCAATTTTTCTATTTTTCGTACGGTTTCCTTGTGTGACACATCGTCTATGCTGCGTTTTTGATAGTGATTTGGCCATTCTACCTTATGGCGACCAATCGATCGAATAATTAGTGAAGCGACATAGAATGTAAAATATACGGTGAAATATAATGGAATGTACCACAATTTGCGGCCCAAATAATAGTAACTGTATTTTGTAACTCTTGGCTCTTCTGGCGGTGGTGGTGGTGGTTCTGGTGTTGTTGGTATGATCTCATGATGATGATCATGTGGATCATGGTCGTAAATTAATTCGGGAGATGCATCGATACCGTATTGACCGTGAAAATCATGATCATGAAAATGATCGTGATCGGAGAATGTAAAATCATTGCCGGTTGGGAATGAAGGATCGAATTGGTTGGCGTAATTGTGACCATGGTGATGGTAATGATCGTGATCGAGTGAAGGGAATGATGGATCGCTCCCGGTTGGTTGTGAAGGTGGCGATTCTATTGGAGGCGGTGAATTGTTATTATTGTTATTATTTTTTAAGGCTTCCACGACCATTGCCATCATTTGATTTAATGGGCTTTCGGTTGCTGGTGCGGGTGCTGAAGGCGGAGTGTCATGATCATGTTCATGATGGTGATGGTCGTGATCATGATCATGATCGTGAGAATGGTCATGATCATGATCGTGATTATCATTATCATTTGGTGTACTGTCCGCGTCCATAGAACCACTGTCTTGCGGTACAATATCTTGTGGCATATCCTGTGAATTTGATGAAGGTAAATATTTTGGATTCACTGGCCCAACAAATGAATTAGAATTAAAATCATCTGGAATACCAGCTGCTGGTGGCAAATAACTTGTTACAGGTATTTGGTTTCCATTCATGGTTGGCGGTAAATAGTTGGCGCCAATGTTTGGAGGAAAAGAATATAAATCTTTTGGTGGTAGGTACACTGGTCGCGGTGGTGATGGTGGTGGCGCTAGATTTGCAGGAGGTGATGGAGGTGAAGGTGGTGCTGCTGCAGGTGCACTTGCTATAATTGTTATCATTTAAATTTATTTTCTTAAACATTTCTAAAATTTGTATTTTACCTGTCTTATCTGGCAACCGACTTTTGGGAGCCGTATAATCGTATCCATTATTCTTTTGCTTCTTTAGATGTTGCTGAAATCCATAAGCTTCACCTGGTGAAAATCGATCCATTGCTGCAATTGAAAAAACAAAAAAAACAAAAAAAAAAATTAAATTTTATTATTTTGTAAATTGTATAGTATTAAGTGCACTAGTGCTGACTATTTCATTTAGTTTTACAGAATACACTTAGTGGTAAATTAATGTTAATTACTTTTTCTCTGTATGTTCATGAAACAGTAATAAACATCGATTAAAATTCTATTGAATTTATTAAATATAATTTTAGATTCTAATCAATTTATTCATTAGAAATTTCAAATTAAACATAACCTACATTCACTAAATGAGTTTAGTTCAATTTTAAAACGTTTAATCGGAAACATTTTATGAAATTTGAAAAATAATAAATAGGCTGTCTTTGTTGATCTGATACATGATCTAATATTTGTTATGACCCGAAGATGTTGTATTTTTGAAGATGCAATTACTGAAATTTAGATTGTAAGCAAATTTTGAAATGTATCCACGTTTTATTCTCACATTAAGATTCATCGATATATCCGTAAATTTATTTTGGTGGTTTAAATCTTAATTAAATTAAAGAATAAAGCTAGCATTTTTAATAATTATTTAAATTTGAATACGAAAATTGAAAGTTTTCAAAAAGCTTCAAAAACTTTAATTGAAACTAAGAATGAAAACTGGTTCCCAATTTCGTTTGTGTGGTAAATTAAATTCCAGAAATGTCGAATTATCAGCCAAATTATGTCTCTAAATCGGTAAATTTTAATTGGAAGGATACCTTTTGGTAGGCGCAGAGAGCAAAATAGAATAGAAAAAGTAGTGAGAGGTACTTTTTCTATTCTATTTTGCTCTCTGCGCCTACCAAAAGGTATCCTTCCAATTAAAATTTACCGATTTAGAGACATAATTTGGCTGATAATTCGACATTTTTGAAATTTAATTTACCACACAAACGAAATTGGGAACCAGTTTTCATTCATACCCAAAGTTAGCTTCAGTCAATACACTAATAAATTAGGAGGACCTTTGAGTATTTCCGTTTTATTTGATGGAAACAAATCTTACTTAAAACAGAACTAAAACGGTCGAAAATATTGACGGATAAAAATCTGCGACACGTATGAATAATTTCAAATTTTCATAATACATTTTTGGGGAAAGGAACAAAAAACAATTACGATATTTTTTCATCTGGCCATTAAAATTGTTTGAATGCAGACTCAAATATAAATATAGTTGAACATGAAATATTGAACGGTGAGTGAGCTCTGGTGGCTCCAAATTTTTTTAGTATTCTTCTATAGACGAAGAAAAGATGATTGCAACTAAATTTTGGAGTGATCTAGTGCTTGCTTATAAATATTTTCTCTACACCCTCTAAAATGTTTCTTTAGATGGCGAAAAGTCGATACGTTTTGTTTCATTAGCACAAAACATGGTGAGTGCTCTAAATTGGCAACTTCTTATTTATAAAACATAAGACGCCCAGAAAGATGATTCCAGCAATGAGCGATATTCTGCGATAGAAATAATTGGCATCAAAGACCATGTGCTTATGTTGATAATGTAAATTTTGAAGAATGATGCAGTACACTTGATTCAGCAAGGAAATGTTCTAACTATAATTAGATTTACCAAAACAGTTTATTTAATTAACCAAACGCAACTTTGTCAGATTTTTTTAAGGTATGCAAAATTAGAATTTGCAGAGTCATTGATGTACTATGCGGTAGCAAAGTATTCTACGAGATACCAACATTTCAAAGAAGTTTGGATGTGACGATACTAAATCAAATGTAGACATAAAAAATATCTAGTTTGTGGTATTTTGATCGATGTACCAGACAGGAACAGGAATACTATCCCGTCAAATATTTTCTGAAGTTCAAATCAGAACAATTCTTTTAATGGCATTTGTCGTCTTCAAGTTTTTCAGGTACTGTTCATCACACAACCTATCTGGTTGACTTTTTAAATTTTTTTTTAATGAGACTCGTCTTCCACCACATACATTGGAATGAAAGTTTTGCTATCTGATACTATTGTTCCGAAACTTGGAGTCTCCAAAACTGTTCAATGAGCTAGAAGGAATATATGATATTTATAGACTCAATTGATCCATTAACAGGATTAAAAATTGTTTCCCTGGATTCTTAGATATTTAACCCGTTAGCTAATCGAACAAAACCTGACGAGAAATATATTGGAACAACGGATCCGAAATATTTCAATACGGAATATGACACTAAGAGATAAGGTATACACTGTGGCAAGTTTCATTACGGCATATTTTAGTATATCATATGGTAAACTACGGCATATTTCCATAAAGGCATACAAAAATATCGGAAAAAACATTAAAACAAATTGCGGTGTGGTGACACAACTTTTTTTTTACGAACGTGAAATTTTGAGACTACTTTTCGGGCTTAGGCCTCATGAGGACTCCAAAACGTAATCAGTAAAGATAAATGTTATTAAACAAAACGACGTTTGTCTCTGGGTCATTACTGAAATTTGGTTCTCAAATAGAAAATCCTATACACTTCAAGATTATGTGCCGCTAGGATTTTTATGTCGCTAGTAAGCGGGATTGCCTATACCTCTGCGCCAATATTGAAACCGGTTTCGGCTTTGAAAGTTTCGCTAAATAAAAAGAAATCTCAAGTTGGTACTCATTTTATTCTAACGGTTATATTTTTTGCTAAACAAATAATTATTTCGTTTGTTCATCTTTAAACGAAAAAAAAACCTTCTGCCCAAAATTACGTTTGTTATGTGGATACAGTAAACCTATAGGCCTTCAGAATTGACTAAGAGCGATATTCAAAAGAACCCTTATACCGAAAAGTTTTTTATCTTCTTATATAAAAGCACTGAAAGAATATTCATTAAATTAGGTAGCTGAAACTCTAAATGATTAACTTGTTTCATAATTAGCCTGGAGAACCATCATTGCGGATCATCTAGCCAGACAGAGTTTTTTCACTGAAAGTCGTAATTCGTAACATTAAATAAAGATCCGAAAAATTCTACAGGCAAGTCAGTTTAAGAATTTGCCCAGAGATAGCGATTGGAATTCCCCCTTCATATATCTATTTGATAAATATACCTGGTTGCCGAAATCTTGGCCAGAAGAATTTTTACCTGGCCAGAACGATTTCTCTAACACGGGAAGGCTTTATTGGAGTATTAGCCCAGGGGTTTCTAATAAGAATAAGACGCTCTAGTTCACTGGCTCCCATCTAATTTAGGACAGCACATCTTTTAAATTAAAAAGCTTAATTAGAAGATCACATTTTATCCAAAGTTTTAGTTCTGGTGGACACATATGAGTCAACACAAAAATCAATTAGCGTAATAAACAAAATAAAGCGTGACCTAGATCCAAGTATGGTAAATACCGTTAGCAAATCCAGTTACCTTACTCGAGGTTGTTCAAGAAGCCGAAATCGTGGACAAGGAATAAACCGGTCAAGCTCTAAAAAGAGTAGATCATGTCCTGGATATTTCTACTCAGCTTCAACGAAGTGATTGTCCGGTTTCTCTTGGTAAAGTGTCACAATTGTGGAAAGATCGGTTACATAACCTTCGTGGGTAGATCGAAAGGATGGAGCGATCGACAATGGCATAGAGTAACTCCACACTACAGTTCTAAAGAAGAGGTTAATAATGTCGATATTCGTTCGAATTTAATAGCATCAAAACTTTGGAATTATCAGAGTCATCCGATGATGTAGTAACCAATGAAGTTTCGAGTGCTAATGAAGTTTTGGATGTTCCGGATTCTATTTTACAGAAAGTGGGGAAACTTTTAAGGTTTGCGTAAACGGCAAACATTTGGCTTTTCAAGTGGATACCGGTGCAACGTGTTCAATGTTTGGTCTAAGTGGGTACGAGCAGTTATCGGAACGGCCGGTGCATCAATTAATGCAGAGTCTAGGAGCATACCGCTTCTAGTTAGCAGTAGTCAGGATGAATCAAACATTCTAAGAATGGATTGGTTTGACGCGTTTAATTTTGACCTCAGATAAAAGTCGACCACAGTTTCACCCAAATTTTAATAAAAGATATGTGTTTTTCAGAACACGCTGGGTTGCTGTTTAGGTTTCCAACCAAATTTACAATTACGTGAGCATGCTTCGCCTATAAGTATTTTAAACCATGCCCCGTACCATTTGCACAACTGTCCAACGTAAAGAACGAGTTGGACAAACTTCAATCGCAGGGAGTAATCAAGCCAGTGCAATTTAGCCAGTGGGCGACATCGATAGTAGTTACTACAAAATCTAACGATTCAATACGCATCTGTGAGAATTTTAAGGCAACGGTAAATCCTCAAATAGAAGTAGAGCGATTTCCAATTCCAAGAGCGGAAGAGTTGTTCGATAAATTACAGAATGGGAAACATTATTCGAAGATCGACCTGGCCGATGCATATTTCCAAATCCAGCTGGATGAAGAATCAAAGCGCTTAATGATGATAAACACTCCGCTCGGACTGTTTGAGTACCAGCGTCTTCCATTCGGCGTGTTCAGCGCACCGGCCATATTCCAGCGCTTGATAGAACAAGTGATTGCGGGATTAACATATTGCGCTACTTACCTGGATGACACCATTGTTACGAGCACAAATGAAGAGCATCATCTGGAATCTCTTTTTAAATGTCTACATAAATATCTAAGGTGCAATTTAAAAAAGAGTAAATTTTTCCAATCATAAGTCGAATAACTTAGACACATAATTGATGCCGCAGGGATCCGTCCAGCCGATTTCTGAATCGAAAGCTAATTCAAGAAGATTTACCACATCCATGCGATCTCAAGCAATTGGAAGCATTTATGGGTTAATGGAACTACTATAACAAATTTGTTATGAACTTTTCACAGATTTCTGCACCGTTAAATAAATTGAAATGGAAAGATGTTCCTTTCGAGTGGGGTCGAGCTCAACAAGAAGCTTTTCAAACATTAAAGGGTCAAATAATAGATGCGGTTAAATTGGTTCATTTTTGAGATGACTAACCTTTTTTGCAGACAACAGATGCCTCCACTTATGAGATTGGTGCCGAGATTTTTCACCTATGGATCAGAGCATCCAATAGCGTTTGAAGGCGTCAGCAGATTACCAAGAAGCATACAGCCAAATTGAAAAGGAAGCAGGCATTTCGAGTTTTTCACTGGTCACTAATCATTAGACAGTGCGAATTTTTGATCCTCAGAAACAAATCCGAATGTTGCAGCACACAGATTGCAACGGTGGGTAATCAAATTAATGGCTTATTATTTCACGATTAAGTACAAACCAACATCTAAGCATGGCAATGCCGACGCACTATTCCGACTTCCATGTGGCCCGGATGAAGTCTTTGACCGAGGAGAAGAGGGATGTTTCCAGCTTGATGATCAGATAGATTGACAATTAAACGTTTTCCCATTCAAGATGTTATGCCATATTTTCGCAGAAGGTGTAGTCTCACAGTCCGTACAAGTACGTTATGAGTCCGTAAGGGTTCGTAAGGGTCGAACGGAAGACTATACAAGCAGCGAGCATATATATTATGAGCGGATATCTTACAACATAAACGTTCATCTACAGCATATAATGTACAACACAAATAACATTGTATAAAATAACCGATAATTCTTATTTTGTTATTATATTGTTACCGTATTAAATGAATGTTCCTCTTTTTGCTATTTTTTCAAGTCAGTTTAGTTTGGACCGGCATAATTAAAACATTAAATAAAATCTATAAAACCTAATTGTCATTCAATAATTAATATTTGTTTACAAACTTTACAAAATGATTCAGCTTTTTAAAGTAAGTGGAAAACCAAACAAAGGGCTGTTAGCACATGTTTCATTTAGAAAATTTATATTAAAAAGCTTCTTCCAAATATAAGCTTTCTGCAAACATTTAATAAGGCTTTTATTTTGCAATCAAATGTTTTATTATGTTTAAATATTGATAAAAGCTTTCAAATTTTATTTTGGGACTCTAATTTTTAGCGTATTTCATTTACATGTTTGAATAACATTTATTCGAATTTTTCAAATTATAATTTTTCCATAATAGATAAATTGGTTTGAGATTTAAGAAAAGCTAAGCAAATTATTTAAAAAGGTTAAGGAAGCTTTAAGCATTTTTTTAATTGTGTAGTAAAATGTTTCTAGTTAATTATTTTTAAGTTAGAATACTCTGAAATTATCGAATCAGGAAGCAGTTTAAAACTTCAAAAAGCTTCTACATTACATTTAAAATGTGGTTTTTTAATTTAAAAGTTATTCAGGTTGGTCCTAATATTTTCCGCAAAAAACAATAAACCAGAAACTCATTAAATATTCCAAATATTTGCAAACTTGGTTAAATCTTTTAATTTTTAATTAATCTGATTACAGTTATTAACTTTTAATTTATATTGTAAAAATCGATGTTATTCAACTTTGTTCTAACTGATTTAACTACAATTAATCATTACATCCACAGCTTGTATCAAAGCATTATACTGATAAAATTAATTGGTAATGGAAATAATTCAAATGTGAATAATAATTCGAGTTTCCGAGTGAGCGTTGAACGAAGTGTACGTTTTTCTTGTTTTTCTGATCGAAAATTATTTTCTAATTAAAATAAATAAATAAAAATAATACAATAAATTAATATCAAACTTTATAACTATAACATAAATAATTATGCATAATATGTAATGTTTAGTGTTTTGTTCAGTTTTGTTAATTGTGTTAAAGTGTTCTCTAGATTGTAGTTGAACGTATTATTTTAGATATTTATCTAATTGTACATTTGTATTGTACATAAATACATTTTATTAATTAAATTGTTAATCATATTATTCAAAAATGGTTTCCAATAACTGCATGGTATGTGATTTATCAGTGAATGAACAAGTCTTAATTTGTAGTGGTCTGTGTCGAAACGTTGCGCACTACAAATGTGTCAATATAAAAAAAACTGTGTTTGATGCAATCAAAAGTTCTGATAATTTACACTGGTTTTGTGATAAGTGTAAAGACATTTATAAAGTGCATGTAAATAAAATTTCTGAACTGGGCGAAATTCTAAAAAATATTGAATCATATGTGACGCAAGATAAAAATATAGCACAAATGATTACCGGTGAACTTGAACTGGATACTGGTCATGTGAATAATACTATCATGCCTGTTAAGGAATCAGTTCAACCAGAAATTGTGAGTGATAGTGTACCTAAAGGTGAAATAGTTATTGAATCAAATGGTTTGCCAATTTGTTATGCTCGACCTGACAGTAGTTCTTTGCCGCCAATTCAGCCTGTAACGATGAACGCACGCAAGAAAATTATTAGTGCTCCCACGAGCAAGAATACTCCGGCTCAGCAGTCTACATCTTCATTATCAAAATCTGTTGGGAACAACTATATTATTGGCACTGGTAGTGGTGGTATTTTACGTGCTGTGGAACCTCGAAAGCTGATTTTTGTCTCCAGACTTCACCCGGATGTTACTGAAGCAAATATCAGCCAATATTTGCTGGACAATTTCAATTTGTCTGAAGTATTGGTTCATCGGTTTATTCCAAAATTAAGTGGTAATTTCAAGCAGGATTACTCATCATTTAAAATAAAAATTTCCGTTACTATGTTTGATAAATTGATGGATCCAACTTCTTGGCCAGCTGGTGTTCTAGTGAAGGAATTCCAAAATAAAACGAAGAGTCATCCTTTTTTAGGGCTACGCCAACCCAATCCACAAGGCTTTTAGATTGTTCTTTAAACTGTGGTAAGGCTGTTCCAGGTGATAGTCTGCAGGTAAGTGCTAGTTCTTGTTTATGGTTTGGTCATTTAAATGTTCGCAGTTTAGTTAAACATTTTAATGACATTACTATACTTTTGGGTGTTTACAAATTTGATTTCCTTGCGTTGACGGAAACTCTACTTAACGATAAAATTTCAAACAAGTCACTCCATATTAATAATTATAAATTAATACGTTTCGATCGTATAAATAATACACGATGGGGTGGGGTTGGTATTTATTTCAGGGATACTTTAAAAGTTTGTAAACTATTTTCTGGCACATTTGGAAAAGTTGAAATTTTGGCTGCTGAACTTATTGGACGGTTTGGAAAAATTCTTATTTTGATTGTTTATAACCCGCCTCCGGTTTGTACGGAGGATATTAATAATTTACAAATAATTTTTTCTCAATATGTGTTACAGTATGAAAAAGTTATTTGCTGCGGTGATTTTAATTTTAACATGTTGGCTAACAATAAACTTAGTGATTGCTTGAGTTTGTACAATTTATATTATATACCTTTTAAACCGACTAGATTGGATAACAGCCTGTTGGATTTGATAATTTTGTATGAGCCTGATAGGCATAATATTGTTTCTTTTGGGCAACATGCGGTTCCTGCTATTTCTGATCACGACTTGGTTTTTGCGTGCTATAAATTCTGTCGTGTCAGGGATAAAATTTCCTATACTGTTGTTCCGGATTTTAAAGAGATTGATCGTGAGAGTTTTGTGAGTTGTTTCTTTTCGTTGGACTGGTTGAATTTTTGGTTTTATCCGGATGTGAATGATATAGTTGAGGAATTCAACTTAAACATTTTACATTTAGATAATATTTGTGTGCCTCGTAAGAGGGTTATAAATAGGTGTCCTACTGCTCCGTGGTTAAATACTTATATTTTGGATTTGATGGAGCGTAGAGATTTGGTTTATAAAAAATATAAAAAATATGGACTGGAGCATGATTTGGTTTCCTTTAAGTTCTATAGAAATAAAACCAACAAATGCATTAATGAAGCTAAGCATTCATTTTATTTTGGGAATGTATACAATTCTAAAAGAACATGGGTCAATTTAAGAAAACTTGGAGTTTTAGGTACATCAAATGAGGCAGTCATTATGTTTTCTGCCGAGGAAATTTTGAATGGAATTTGTAAGTTTAGTGATTCTTTTGGTGTTTTACCTTTACCTGATTCGTATTTTATTAGTTCGGTAAGCTACGCGTTTGCATTTGATTGTGTTGATGAGCTTACGGTGCTGAATGCGATTCGTGCTGTTAAATCGGATTTGATGGCATATGATAATGTAAACTTTAAAGTACTGAAATTGTTTATTGAATTATTTCTGCCTCATATCACATTTATTATTAACCAATGTTTAACGAAATCGGTGTTTCCTGATTTGTGGAAGGTTGCTTCTATCATTCCTCTACCTAAAAAGGATATGGTTTCTGGTATTGGTGATATTCGTCAGATAAGTATTTTGCCGGCCCTATCAAAGGTACTAGAGAAAATCATTCAACTCCAAATTACCGAGCACCTTATCCGGTTTGATTTTTTTTAAGCAAATTCCAGTCAGGATATAAGTCTGGTCATAGCACTACCACTGCACTGGTGCATATAGTTGATGATCTATCAGCTATTCTAGACAAGGGCAATTCATTCGGTATTTTAGTCCTTTTAGACTTTTCTAAAGCTTTTGATTGTGTTAACCATATCCACTTGCTTCAGAAGTTACATTTGTATTAGTTACATTTGTAAATTTTCGAGTTCTGCTATTATGTTGCTTCATTCTTATTTGAGTGACCGCAAACATTTCGTAAAGCATGGAGAAGCTCAATCTAGTATTCGAGGAGTATTTACTGGGGTGCCTCAGGGTTCTATATTGGGGCCTTTACTTTTCTCCATTTATATTAATGATATGCTTTGGCATATTCGGAATTGTCGATATCACCTTTATGCTGATGATTTGCAATTGTATATTGGTGGCGACTTTTCAGAGTTGGATGCGATTGTCATGCGACTTAATGCTGATCTTAAAAATGTTTCCTTATGGGCCAAGAATAATTCACTTGCTATTACTCCCACTAAAAGTAAAGCATTATTGCTTTCTAGAAATAATTCTCATAATATAGCACCTCTGATTTATTTAGACAATGATATTATCTCATTTGTGTCGACAGTTAATAACTTAGGACTAATATTAAACCCAAAACTCACTTGGATTGATCATATAAAATCCCTATGCCAGCGTATAATTATAGTTTATACTCGCTAAGGTTAATAAAAAAGTTGTGTCCAGTGAATTTACGCATATATCTTGTTAAAAGTCTGATTATACCAATTTTCACCTATTGTGATGTAATATTTAATAACTGTGATAGTACTTCAAGGCGTTTACTTGAGGTTACATTTAATAACTGCATCCGGTATGTTTATGACCTTAGGAAGTTTGACCATGTCTCTGAATTTAAGGTTTCTATTATTGGATGTGACTTGTTTAAATTTTATTGTTACAGAACTGCGGTTTTTATTTTCCGTATTATTAAATCGGGTATACCATTGTATTTGCATGAGAAATTAGATTTTTCTACATCGTTGCGAACAAGAAATGTCAACTTGCCTATCAATAGGACAAAGGTTTACAATACCTCCTGTTTGGTGAACATGATTGTCATCTGGAACAGCCTACCACTGGTACTAAAAAATATTGATTCTTTGAATATTTTCAAAGGATTAATGTTAAAATTGGTAAAAGGAAACCAAAATTTTTGATTGATTGGGTTGTAAATAGTATGTATATAATGTATATATGTTTATGTGTATATTTTGTATATCTATTATGTTTGAGTGTTATTTCTTGTTATATTCTAAATGTTAATTGTAAATTTTATTATTCTTTTATTATTTTTGTAACTCTCTACTTTTGTGTAACTCTACTTTGATAATTGTATATATTCTTGTTGTACAAAAACATTATGGTTTAAACAGCATTGGCTTATGAATAAATAAATAAAATAAATAAAATAAAATAAATAATTAAGATTAGCAGTCTAAAAATTATTATTAACCAAATCAAAAACTAAACAAATCAATAAAGGCTTGTGGTAATTGGATGTAGATGTTCAAAGTTAAACGTATTTTTTGAATTAGATAGCTGAAAACTTTCTTGAATTTCTAATTTTCCATCGGTGGGCCGGAACTAGCTTCCTTAAACCTAAAGATTTGATACCTGCAATTTAACTTTTTATCACAAAATTGCGTGAAAAGTATGGAGATGTGAAAACCCGACTTTAAGTTAAAAGCTCTTTAAATTTATATGAAAGGAAAGTTTATTAAATCTAGTTATTGATAGAAATTAAGAACTATGGCAAATTTCATGTTTTTTACAATTTTTTTTCGCTGGTGTTACATCCCATAGAGGGATTTGGCCGTGCTTCTTGAAGAAGTTTCGTATTAATTGTTTCAACGGGTAATGAGTGATTAATTCATTGATCCTACATTAACCAGGCGTGATTTTTTTATTAACCGCCGGGAATCGAACCCGGGACCTCCAGTGCTTAAAGCAAGTATGTTAACAACTGTGCCACCGAGGCGGCAGTACAAATTTCGGTGCGAGTAAAAACAGAAAGTTGATTTTCTCTCATTGTACAAGTGAACAAACACATTTTCTATCTTAACAATTTTAAACTTATTTACTTATGAATATTTTAAATATTGGCTGTTGAACTAAAAATGATTTTAATTTACCGCATTAAAAACGGATTGATTTTATCAGTAAACTGCTCCCACAACATATTTGCTAAAGTTCCAATAGAAAATTAAAATATTATTTTTAAATCTATCTAATTGGACCATTAAATTTGAATATGGGAGTATCTTGTAATTAAAGTTTCTTGGAAACTTCAACTTAAAATGAGAGATACTAAGTAGTTCCATTACTTCAACTAGCACAAAAATCTCAGTTTTATTAATGTAGAACTTCCTATAAATGTTCTCCAAATTGCTGCGATCGATACATTCATATGCTTGGACTACTTAGTTTTTAAAGCCAAGAATTGGCCCTTTTAACTTTTAAGATCCTTTCCAATAGATTTTTCTACCATTACATGTTAATTGAAGATGGAGCTTTTATAATTTATTCATAAAAGTGTAATTCTCGAAAAATTAACTACCTAGAAATTTTGGATAGTTGTAGTTAAATATTTCCACCTGGTAAATTTTCTTTGCTCCTTAATAGTAACTTTTCAGTTAGCACATATTCTGAAATTATCTAAACTAAAAGTTTATAAAGCTTCAAACTTCTATTAAATGTTTAGCAACAATTAACTGTTGGTTTTGAAACCTTTTCGCTAGAAAATACTGCATAGTTTGAACTGGGATTATGGAAAAGTTATTTAAAAGCACCTTTTTTGCTTTCACTAAAAATAATAATGTTTTAATATTGCATACTTTAATCATAAAATGATGGTTTTTAAATTTTAATTAGTTTGATTAAGAAACAACCAAAGCTAAAAATCGCAACTTATTTGCCTCATAACTTAAAAGCTTTTAACGAACATTTGGTAAATTCTGTCAAATTTTTTGGGTTTGAATATTCCCAATTTTTCGAGATGATAAGCAACTAAAATGTTCATAAAGCTTCAAATTTCACACTTCCTTGGTAATTTCTAAAATTTTCTGGTCGGTAGCTGTTTTCCGTAAATTGAAGTTGAATGTTTAAAATGCTTGTACAATTTTGGAAACGTCTTATTTAAAATTAAATTTTTAATTTATTGAAAAAAAATCAAAGTTAAACATTTCCTGAAGTTTTGTCACGTTAAATATGATGTTCTTAAAATTATATTTAAAATCAAAAACAATTTGTTAGAAATCAATATTTTGATCAATATTTTAAATTTAATAAATTAACAACTTAAGTTTTGTTTTAAATAATTTTAACTAATGTGTAAATCTATCTGGTTGGGGTAAATCGTTTTGAAGTACCTGACAGTTTGGTTTGTATTAAAATAACATTATTAAAACTCTATTGTTTTTTTGTTCAATTACAAGCTCCGAAAGTTACTTGAATGTAATATTGGCATTTATCTTTAAATAAGGGATAGCCACTAACTGATTCCAACTTTTAAAATTAAGTAGATAATCAAAGGGGAGGTGGGGTGGCTGTTAATTGTATCTTCTAATTAGAAAGAATACAAAATCTTTTCTAAATATTCATTATCTACGAATATTTCATGAAGCTCTCATTTTCCAAGCAATTTGTTTATTAGTTTTTTTAATTTGAAATATTTACAACAGTACCATTGTACATCTGGTATTTATAAAAAAGGAAACATGAAATCAATACAAATTATATAATTCAAATTAGCGTAATAAACATTTTTTAACAACACTTTTAAATTCGTTTCTAGACAAATTAAAATCGAACACAGCAGAAACATTGTTAAATATACGACTTGAATTAAAGATTGGATCCGACATACCAAAATTCGACCGATGAAAGCGGAGACTAATCTCATGGCATCGGTGCCTGAGTGATCGCACGGAAGTGCGTAATGAATACAATGACAGTAGTGAAGACAGACAGAAAAGTGCGCATAGAACTTGCCTACGGATGGACAATATTCAGTAATAGGCAACGGCCTAAATATGGCGGTAGCACATACCTAAGAGCGTTTGCCTCCCGAGGGAGTCGCCTTAAGGCAAACATGAGAAACCGCTTCTGAATTGATTTTACACGGCTAGAGGAATTTTTATAGTACGGATTCCAGACCATTGAGGCATATTCCAAGTGCGAACGAACCAATGACACAAAGAGGACTTTTAGAGTATACGGATCATGAAAATCATTTGAGAAACGGAATAAAAACCCTAACATTGAATTAGCCTTGCTGACACATCTATCAATATGGTCTATAAACGATAAATTTCGAGAAAATAAGACACCTAAATCTATAAAAGAATGGAGCCGATCAATCATAACTCCATTTAAAAATAAGCTATTATCACAGCCATTTCGTCTTCTTGAAAAGTTCATAACTTTACATTTTAAAACGTTTAGGCAAAGCTTGTTTAAGTTACACCATTCACAGAAAATATTTAATTCCCGTTGTAGATTTAACAGGTCGCCCTCATTTTTAATCTTGCAAAATACTTTTACATCATCAGCATAAATCAAAAACTCACAATGTTTGAAGCACCGTTTCACATCGTCTATGAATGTAATAAATAAAAGAGGCCCTAGATGGCTACCTTGTGGGACACCAGATGAAACATTTATATCTCTAGATAAAATATTATTAAAATAACTTTTTGAGTACGGTTCGTTAAATATGATAAAATCCATTTTAAATGAAGAACATTGCACTTTACTAAAATTACTAAACACTACTTCAACGCAGTCACCACCTTCTAAAGTCAAAAAATTTGTGAACAAAACAAGATTAGTCACAGTTGATCATCCCGGGTAAAACCCATGCTGGCTTTCAGAAATGGGATTTTTAATTAAGAAAGAGATTCGGTATTTGACCATCGATTCAAATAATTTAGTAATAGCCGATAAGATTGAAATACGTAGGTAATTTTCCTCGGTAATGGTCCACTCTTGAAAATTGGCTTAATGAAACTGAATTTCCAAATTGAAGGAAATACTCCATTCGCCAAACTCAAATTGAAGAGGTACGTTAGCGGTTCTTAAAGCGGTATTTAAAATTAGGTATGAAAGCTCACAAAGCTACATTGATCGATTTATTATTGGATGGATTTATTAATGGATCTTGAAGCTTTAAATTATTATTTTGACACTTCTATTTGGACTATTCAGGTTGCATAATTGGATATTACCTCATTTGAATCTTTCAGTTTTTAATCTACCTTTAAGCTGAAAACTTCTTAATTTTTGGTAAATGCTAAATTCTTCAAAAATTAAAACTTAGAAAGCTAAGAAAAGCTTATGTCAAATACTTAATGAGAGACGTATTTTCTTGTTTAAGAATAAAAAGTTCACGGCAGTAATAAAATATAAACATTTTTAATTAGCAACTGCATAATAAGCTTTTGCTTAACTATTTTTAAGTTGGTTTAGCTAAGACCAGCTTAAAACTTTATTAGGCTTCTTATTTTTATAGCAAATTTCAGTATACAATTTGTAAGTTTGTAAATTTTATTTATTACAAACTTTTATTGGCTTAAAAGTTTCATTTTTAATTTGAATTTATTTGAAAGGTACAATGTCGCTAGTAGCTCTGTGACAAGAAAACCAGAAAATTGAATTTCTCCATTACCGACATATACCATATGACATAGCCAAAATTGTAAAAAATATTTTTTAATATTAATTTAAATTTAGCTTAACTTAAACTTAGAGCTTAATGCTCATAAAAGTTCGTTCTACGTTAAAACAAATTATCAATTAACAATTTTTTTTTTAATTTAATTCATGTAATTTCTAATATGCAACCGATCCTAAGACCATTTTAATGTGTTTTACAAATAACACGTAGAAGTATATTAGTATTTACGAACAAGTATTTATCACCCCAAAGATAGACAGGTTTCAATATTTAATGATTTTTAATTTATTTGAATTTACTATTTCTGAAAAATTGTAAGCGAACCTACTTAATCCAGTTTCGAACTAATGAGCTTATGATTATGAAAAAATCAATCCTTCTCATCAGGCCGCGGCGACTGGACTGATTATACCACAATTTACATTCTATATATACAGAATGTACTGTGCAAAGTTGTATTAGCGAATTATACTAATACAGGTAAACTCTCTTACAAATTTTTCTTCGTCACATTCACACAACTCTATAACTGTGTAAGCAAATTTTATCAATTAACAATTTTTTTTTTTTTTTTTTTTTTTTTTTTTTTTTTTTTTTTTTTTTTTTAATTTAATTCATGTAATTTCTAATATGCAACCGATCCTAAGACCATTTTAATGTGTTTTACAAATAACACGTAGAAGTATATTAGTATTTACGAACAAGTATTTATCACCCCAAAGATAGACAGGTTTCAATATTTAATGATTTTTAATTTATTTGAATTTACTATTTCTGAAAAATTGTAAGCGAACCTACTTAATCCAGTTTCGAACTAATGAGCTTATGATTATGAAAAAATCAATCCTTCTCATCAGGCCGCGGCGACTGGACTGATTATACCACAATTTACATTCTATATATACAGAATGTACTGTGCAAGTTGTATTAGCGAATTATACTAATACAGGTAAACTCTCTTACAAATTTTTCTTCGTCACATTCACACAACTCTATAACTGTGTAAGCAAATTTTATCAATTAACAATTTATTAAATTGTTAATTGATAAAATTTGCTTACACAGTTATAGAGTTGTGTGAATGTGACGAAGAAAAATTTGTAAGAGAGTTTACCTGTATTAGTATAATTCGCTAATACAACTTGCACAGTACATTCTGTATATATAGAATGTAAATTGTGGTATAATCAGTCCAGTCGCCGCGGCCTGATGAGAAGGATTGATTTTTTCATAATCATAAGCTCATTAGTTCGAAACTGGATTAAGTAGGTTCGCTTACAATTTTTCAGAAATAGTAAATTAAAATAAATTAAAAATCATTAAATATTGAAACCTGTCTATCTTTGGGGTGATAAATACTTGTTCGTAAGTACTAATATACTTCTACGTGTTATTTGTAAAACACATTAAAATGGTCTTAGGATCGGTTGCATATTAGAAATTACATGAATTAAATTAAAAAAAAAATTGTTAATTGATAAAATTTGCTTACACAGTTATAGAGTTGTGTGAATGTGACGAAGAAAAATTTGTAAGAGAGTTTACCTGTATTAGTATAATTTGCTAATACAACTTGCACAGTACATTCTGTATATATAGAATGTAAATTGTGGTATAATCAGTCCAGTCGCCGCGGCCTGATGAGAAGGATTGATTTTTTCATAATCATAAGCTCATTAGTTCGAAACTGGATTAAGTAGGTTCGCTTACAATTTTTCAGAAATAGTAAATTCAAATAAATTAAAAATCATTAAATATTGAAACCTGTCTATCTTTGGGGTGATAAATACTTGTTCGTAAATACTAATATACTTCTACGTGTTATTTGTAAAACACATTAAAATGGTCTTAGGATCGGTTGCATATTAGAAATTACATGAATTAAATTAAAAAAAATTGTTAATTGATAAAATTTGCTTACACAGTTATAGAGTTGTGTGAATGTGACGAAGAAAAATTTGTAAGAGAGTTTACCTGTATTAGTATAATTCGCTAATACAACTTGCACAGTACATTCTGTATATATAGAATGTAAATTGTGGTATAATCAGTCCAGTCGCCGCGGCCTGATGAGAAGGATTGATTTTTTCATAATCATAAGCTCATTAGTTCGAAACTGGATTAAGTAGGTTCGCTTACAATTTTTCAGAAATAGTAAATTCAAATAAATTAAAACAAATTATTTTGAGGAATCGAAACTGATTTACTGACTACCGTGGACCTTATTTAATGAAATAAAATAAAAAAAGCTTCGTTCGTGTGTAAATTCTGGAAAAGGGAAACCTTAATTTGGGAACAGAACGATTAAAAATACTAAAGAAACGACGTTTGCAAGATTCTATACTGTCTTGCATAAAAGTCAGTTGTTGGCAAATACCGAAGATTAACAAAAATTATTCATTTTCTGTTTTTGAATGATTTGGCTTTGGGCGATTTTGAATTTTTTATTTGGGAAATTGATCATTAATTTTTTGAGTATGTAATTACATATTTATAGCATGAACAATCGCATACACCTAAAATGAAAAATCGTCCAACAATTTTTTAATGCGATTCTTCCTTTTTGAAGGTGAAGTAGTTTGATTTCATTTCTAAACGAAATCTTAAGAGGTTATGCTTTTAAAACTAACTTCAAATTACTTTCGATCGCAAAATTTTCAGGGAAGCATGTTTTTTAAACTGGAGTTATGAGCTCTAAGATAAGTAACAATCGATTTTTAATTCTTAATTGAAACAATGTTTTTAGAAGGATCCTGTGAGTTTTAATCGAAAATAAATAATTTTGGATTAGCAATTTGTTTAGAGTGATTAATAAAAAATTAGCTTCTTAGAAACCCAGGTAACCATTTTGAGTGCAAATTTCGTTAAAAGTTGAGTACAAAGGTATAAGGTTTGAAATTGGACCACATACTAAAACAGAAAATTTAGAAATTGGTTTAGAAAGCAAATATTTATTAAATTTGTGGTAGATTGCTTAGAGCTTCTAAGCTTGTTAAGGCTGGTGAAATTCAACATGCTAAGAGAAACTATTAACGTTTCTTTTTCAAAATTTTTAGTTTGATGCATAAACGAAAGCTTGATAAAATTTGCTTTTGAAACTCCATGCTACATTTAATAAATATTTAAAGAATATTTTTTCAGATGAACGCCTTAATTAAATTTCATTTAAATATATTTAAACTTTTTGAATAATTTCTGCCTCTTTTGGCCCCCTTTTATTAAGGAGATCTAATTCAAATTAAATTTAATACTTTAAGAAGCTTTGAATAAGCCTGTAAACATTTTTTATAAACTAGAGTTTGACCGCGTAACTTAAATGTAATTCGTGTAACTATACAATTTATACGATAAGCTTTTTAAAGAAATTTTGAAAACCATATAAGTAGCGACAGCGGAAAGGAGGAAGGAAGAAAATCACGATTAATCGTCATTGAGACAAAAAGTAACACAAATTAATCAAGACAAAATACATTCAACACTACTAGAATACACTATAAAATGCTGAAATTCATTAAAAATAACAAGTAATCAATTATTTTACCTGAAGGTGGTACTTGTGAATTTTTATTCGTTTGATCGATACTTTTTGAGCCATACGATGGATAGACAAATATAGGTGACGACGATGCCGGTGGCGAGTTTCCATTCGATTTTGCTGGTTGTCTATATGAAATAGGTTTTGTATTAAAGTTGAATGGTATTTGAAAGCCACTCGTTGATGGTGATGATCGTCCAGTAAACACTTCAGTTGGTTTATTTTCGATTGTACTGTGGAAAACAGTATAATTTAGAAATATGTATAAAACAATTGATTTGTTTAAAATTTACGTTAATTCATCGCCATTAGATTCCGGCAAAGTTTTATTACGTTCATCGTTATCACTAAATACACCTTCTCTTCCTGGTTGATGTTTTATTATTTCACTATTATTTGAATTATTATTGTAACTACTATTATTCGTACTACTAATAATAGCACCCACTCTTGATACTTGTGAATATGATTCAATTAAAATTTTATTATTTAATAATAAGCTTATTAAAATTAATAAATTTAATTTTTTAATACTAGAACACACTTCCATTGTTGTAAATTTTTTTTTTCACTATAAATCTTAAGTTTAAATTTACAAAATTATATTTTGAACATATTTGTTCCATCCACCTCAAAATTTAAAATAAAATTGATTTACTAAACCAAAAATTTCTCTATGAAAAGTTTAGAATTTTAACTTAATAATAATTAAATAATTATAATTGACTAACTTAATTAGGAGTACACGTTCTGTTCCATATTGGATGTGTGAATTATTTGGTAACAGTATATGTCGTGTCGTATGAACTTTGGTGGGAGATAAATTGATTTATGTTTTGTGTATTGTTGTTACATTTTGATTTTAGGGTAGATGTGCTTGATCCAATTTTTTTAACTCTAATTATGTGGTTTTTTGTTATACATCGGTTTTGGCCTAAAATCTAGTTTCATTGTTAATTTAGGTTAGTAAAACATTGCAGCTAAAAATAGGGTAATAGAGATATCTTTTGTTTTTAAACAATTTGTTTGTTACATGTTTTAATGAACCAGCAGTGGATCATTTGAAAATATGTAATTTATATATTAACTGATTTACATAATCAAAAGATCAATTGTTATAACAAAAATTAGTGATGTGAGTATACCGCAAAGAAACAGCTAAAACGATTATTTTATATAAAGAATTTTTAATTTCTAATAAATGTGCCAAATTTAACATAAGGTCGACAGAAATTTGGTACATCGATCGATCTTAATTCGTTTGAAAATTAGAGTAAATGATGCCGGTAATATTTATTATTATACAGCAACCACAATTTTTGCAGGTGAGTCATTAAGTGTGTGCTTCTAGCTTTAGTTTTAAGGATTTCAATTTTGAAACAATTTGCGATTTATAAAAGCCTTATTTAGACAGAGACCATTTTAAAACCTACTTTTTCGGACTCAGTGTATAACGTTGATGAATTGGGCTTAACGCACCAGTGGTCGCACACTGGATTGGGAAAACAATCAACCGGAAAGTAGGGCGGGTTAATTAAATTCACAGATGGGTAAGCCATCGTTACTTTATTTAAAGGATTACGTGTGCTAGATCAGTGCTTCTCAAACTTTTGCGGCCTCCAAAATCGAAAAAATAAAATCCAGGGTTCCCACAAATTTGATTCAATATTAATGAATTGACAGTTAAGGGTTTTGGGCATTTTTGTTCAAGGATCTCAGATGTCTTATATCCGTGTACCGCCAATTTAAAAAAATAAAAAATGACCAAAAGAGAATTCCAGCAAATTGTTATAAGCTTGGTTTTAAAAAACATAAGAGGATTTTACATAAGGATGTAGCTGTGAAAACTCCGGAACTAAATATTTTAGCTGGACATATGAGTGGAGCAGAGCAGTTTCCGAAATGACTAAACTAAGGTTAAACCTAAATATTTTTGAGCTTACAACTATTTCAAATTTATCAAAATTTTTACAAGTTTTTCTAATTTAACCGCAACCCGACCCGAATTTGGCTCGATTTTAATTTTTGGGTCAAATTATTTTTACTTAGGTATTTAAAACCAAATTTTGATTTAATATATTCTTCTGAATTATCGAACTTTGAAAATTCAAATTGTTGACAATTGTTTTATGATATCAATTGCAGTAACATTGAATCGGTAGTGCAATGATGTGCTATTTATTTTTTGTTCATCGCTGCTAATTGAAAACCAGTATAAATAACTATGTTAAGTGTTATACATCTACATATTCTGGGTATAAAATTATTTTGTTACGTAAAGATATTATTTCAAAGTTACAAACCGAAAGAAAACAAATATTTACAATGGGCACTTTTAGTTCCTACACCTGTTGGCATTGAAAATTTACTGATGGAAAAATTGTCATTCGACCTATCACGCGGCCGTGAAATTTTCAATAAATCGGTTGCATTCAGAAAATAACATGACTGTCTTACTCAACATGTTGCCAACAGTTGGCAGACCTGAAATCGTTGATCGTAAAGAAAAACAGTTCGCTTGTGCTGTGATTTTTCGTTTCGCGGTATTTTGAAAAAAAAAATAACATTTTTATTCATTTTTTCTATTTGAGATAGTTAGCATAGACAGAATAGTATAAGATAAATAACTTTGGCACTAAACTACTAACCTGTTATACATAAATTAAAGTATTATAATTTTGAACGAAATGCTTATATATTTTAACTCTTTTCGTCATAAACTTTTCTTTACGAAAAGAAATATATGTACATGCTGTGGTTCTTATTTTTCTTTATTAAAATAACACAGTCTATCTCGATTTTCATTATGTAACAAACCCATTTCAAATGTGAGATCCAGAGCCATCAATAAAGCAAAACCAGAATACCACATTTAATTTAAACAATGGTACATGTCAAACTGAATCACGAATGATCCAGAACCAAAACACAAATTGTTTTATGTCACGGCACCCCCCTTGTCAATAAAAAAATATTTTTATGTCAAGGCACCCACTCCCCCTTGTCAATAAAAAATACTTTTAAGTCAAGGCCTCCTATGTCAATAAAAAATTATGTTTATGTCAAGGCACTCCCTTGTCAATAAACAATTATTTTTATGTCATGCCCCCCTCCCCTCCCTGTCAATAAAGAAATATTTTTATCAGGGACCCCCCCTTGTCAATAAAAAAATATTTTTATGTCAAGGCCCCCTCCCCCCTTGTCAATAAAAAAATATTTTTATGTCAAAGCACTCCCCTTGTCAATAACAAAATATTTTTATGTCAAGGCACCCCTCTTGTCAATAACAAAATATTTTTATGTCAAGGCACCCCCCTTATCAATAAATTTTTTTTATGTCAAGACCCTCCCCCCTCCCTTGTCAATAAAAAAATATTTTTATGTTAAGACACGCCCCCCCCCCCCCTTGTCAATCAACAATAATTTTTATGTGACGGCCCTCCTCATTGTCAATAAACAAATATTTTTATGTCTAAGCCTCCCCCCCCCCCTTGTCAATAACAAAATATTTTTATATCAAGGCACCCCCCCCCCTCCCGTCAATAAAAAAATATTTTTGTCAAGGCCCCCGTGTCAATAAAAAAATATTTTTTGTCAAGGTACCCCACTTGGCAATACAAAATTATTTTTGCCACGGCTCCCCTCCTTGTCAATACAAAAATATATTTTTCAAGATCCCCTTGTGACTAAAAAATATTTTTATGTCAAGGCATCCCCTTGTCAATAACAAAATAGTTTTATGTCAAGGCACCCCTCTTGTGAATAAAAAAATATTTTTATGTCAATGCTTCCGCCCCCCCTGTCAATAAACGATTATTTTTTAGTCAAGGCCTCCTTCGTCAATAAAAAATTATGCTTTAAACAATTATTTTTATGTCATGCCCCTACCTGGTCAATAAAAAAATATTTTTATCAGGGCCTGCCAATAACAAAATATTTTTATGTCAAGGCACCCCCCTTGTCAATAAAATATTATGTTTATGTCAAGGCACCCCCCTTGTCAATAAACAATTATTTTTATGTCATGGCCTCCTTTGTCAATAAAAAATTATGTTTATGTCAAGGCACCCCCCTTGTCAATAAACAATTATTTTTATGTCATGCCCTCCCTCCTTGTCAATAAAAAAATATTTTTATCAGGGCCTCCCCTTGTCAATAAAAAAAGAATTTTATGTCAAGGCACCCCCTTGTCTGTCAATAAACAAATATTTTTATGTCAAGGCCCCCCCCCCCCTTGTCAATAAACAAATATTTTTATGTCAAGGCACCCCTCCTTGTCAATCAACAATTATTTTTATATCACGGCCCTCCTCCTTGTCAATAAAAAAATGTTTTTATGTCTAGGCCTCCCCCCCCCCCTGTCAATAAAATAATATTTTATGTCAAGGCACTCCCTGGTCAATAAAAAACTATTTTTATGTCAAGGCCCCCCCCCCACTTGTCAATAACAAAATACTTTTATGTCAAGGCACCCCTCTTGTCAATAAAAAAATATTTTTATGACAAGCCTTCCCCCCCCCCCCCCCCCAATTATAGTTTTAATTATTTAAACAATTTATTTTTTTAAACTCTGGATTTTATCCAGAGCGATATTTAAATTTATTTTATTTTTTATTTAAATGAAAACTACAATGATATCTGGATGAGTACAAAAATAATAATGAATCTAAAATATAATTTTAATATAGGCAAATTTTACTCGTGCCTAATTTAGCAAACTAGGCAGAATGTATGGGGTCATATTATATGTGGTAACTTTCCGGTGTAATAATTGGTAGACACAACGTGATATGTTATTTTGTTACATCCATCCGGTTGTGTGTTGTGTCAGCTACAATTCCGAAGTCATTGATTTGGTGTATATGAAACGTGACATCAAATTGTTTGGTATTTTATGTTTTAGCTTCATTAGCTAGAATACGGAAGTGGATGTCGGTTCATTGCAGGTATGTATTGGTGTTGGTTCGTTGGATGTATGTAACTCCTCCCCCCTAAGAATAACGGCAGGCTGCAATAGTGGTCCTGTAGTGGTTGAGTAACATTTCCTAATAGAAAGTATGATTATAAGGGACATAATAATTATTATAACTATCAATGAGGCATGTCCAGATGACGTGTGTAGTTTAACATGTTTATGTAGTAGATTCGTACGTTCCATGTTTGCTATGGTTCTGTTATGTAAGATTTGGAGATTATTTTCAGGTGATGTATGATTGATGAATACATCATTATACGGTAATTCAATTTCTAGCTGGTGAATGAATTCGTTTTCCAATGTTGAGAATTCTTGATTCCTGATTATTATTGTGCAATTTGAGAATTCAATTAAGGTTGGTTCAGTAATTTTATTTGTTATCTGTTTACAATTGGAGTTATATGCTATACTCGTTGATTTGGGATGAACGTATAATTATCTATTATGCTTGTGTATTGACTCTTTGCTGATTCGTTGGTTGTTTGAGAAATTTGATTTTCAATCTCATCGATTAGTTTTTCATATGGCTGAAGTTGTATTATGTGAATCATTTTCCAGTAATTTTTATAAACTCTTGCATCTCCTATTTTTAAAGGTATGATTCCCTTGTTATCCCTGAGTGTTGTTAGTTTGATATCCTGTGTGTACATCATGGGGTACCTGGAAGAGTTTTTTAATTTTATTTTTATGCACTTTTCCTTCATTTGTATCTATAGTTATCCCATTATCTTTGATAATTTCCAGTCTTTTATAATTTGCTCGTAATTTTCCGCGTT
Organism: Tipula helvola; assembly: GCA_963556165.1. Classification (NCBI taxonomy): domain Eukaryota; kingdom Metazoa; phylum Arthropoda; class Insecta; order Diptera; family Tipulidae; genus Tipula; species Tipula helvola. The sequence continues at coordinate 109,473,560 of OY744482.1, forward strand.
TTTTCTTTTGGCGTAGATAAATAGTTTGGGTAATATAGGTACGGGAGGTTTTAGCTTTTTATTCGCGCTTGTATTGTGTTTTGTTTAATTCTTAATGATTTCTCGTGTACTTCATTACATAGATGTTCGAATAACTCCTTTCTTTGGGCTGCATAATCTGCTTCATAATTGAAGTCAATCACTCTTTTTGAATAATGTCCCTTTAAGAGATTAAATGGAGTCATCTGTGTTGTTGAATGTATAGTGTCGTTGTACGCGAGTATTGCTGACATCATAATTACCTCTAGAGGATCATCTGGTCGTTGCAATTTTATAATGCTACATAACTTTTTGAGTGTAGAGTGTAACCTCTCGACTGGAGAATTTTCTGTGTAATTATATGGTGTGGTAACGTGTAACTGGATGTTATGTTTTTCCAGTAGGTTTTTTACGTCTTTTCCAGTTCCTATTTCCGATTCAGCTACTAGTTTTTCCGGTAATCCATGTTGACTGAAAAAGTGTATGATGTGTTCCGATACTGCTTTATTAGTTTTTCCTGTTGATTGATATGCTGCCGTCAATTTACTAAATTTGTCGATTATGGTGGGAAATACTTTCCCATCCAATAGCAATAGGTCCGGTCCGTATGGATAATTTCCATTGGGTTTTTTGGTGTTTCACTCAAGGTTAATTGTAGATGTGGTGGTTGCCTGTCATATTTTGTTCGCTGGCAAATATCACATTTATTTATGAACTCTGTAATCATTTCCTTAGAGTGTGGAAAATAATATTTTTGCTTTAGTTTTCATAATTTTCAATTATTCCTCTGTGTTCATTTTCTAAATGTATATGTTTTATTAATTCCATTTGTTTTTCTTTTTCCTGTACGTCTATTAAAAACGTTTTTGATAGCACTAAGTTTACCTTTGGGTTTGTGCTTCGTAGTTTCGTAGAGATCATTGCTTTGTATGCTTCCATTACATATACTGGAAGCATTCTTCCGTAGTATGTATGCAGGTGAGATTTCGGGTTCTCCCAAACTGAAATGTTTTCGCAGCTCTTCGCTAATGGCTGTTTTAATCCCACGTTTTCTAGGTAATTATAGTGTTACTCTTTTCTTTGTCCCAAAATATATTTCACTTTTAACCAAGGGACTGTTTAGTGTATCCGACAGGTGGATTATAAGTTGTTTGTCGAACGTGTTAACTGAATTTTTTGTAATTGGTATTAAATCATCGGGAGTAGAGAGTATGCTAGTTGTATCTTCTACTGAGGAGGAATCCTCTGTGTTATTGACCTCAATATTATTAATTTGAATCCTTGAAAGGGCATCAGCATTAGCATTTTGTATCCCCTTTTTATATATAATATCATAGTCAAACTCCTCTAATTTTAGTCTCCATCTAACTAATTTGGAGTTAGGTTCCTTTAGAGAAAATAACCATGTCAACGGCTTATGATCTGTAATAATAACGAACTTATTCCCGAAAAGGTACGGTCTGAACTATTTTGTTGCCCACACTATGGCTAATAATTTCTTTTCGATCGTGGAATAGTTTTCTTCCGTTTTTGTCAATGTTCTAGAAGCGTAGCAAATGGGTAGATCTTGTCCGATTTGTCCTTGCGATAGTATTGCTCCTATAGCCATATTGCTGGCGTCCGTGGTGACGAGGAAAGGTTTGAAAATAGTCATGAAATTTGAATAAAATAAATTGTAATGGCTCCGTTGTTTCGAATTCTTTTAGGCTCTTTAATACTACCATTTGGTCGACAGTGGTACTGTTGAACAAAGTAGCGATGGTCAAAGGTTTGATTTTTTCAATATATTTTTTACTAATTATGTCGGGGCTAATGAAGGATTTAGTAGATCCAGTGTCTATTAAAAATTTGTAATTTATTTGGTTGAACGTTAAGTTTATGTAAGGTAATTGATACCCTGTTTGATGTTGGTTAGTTAGTAGGCTCAAGTAGTCGTATCCTCGAATGGGGTTTGGTGAAAATCCTAATCTTCTATTTCAATTATTGGGGATGGTTCTATAACGCCTGTAGTGGGGCGTCAGATGGGAATAACAACGAAGGGGCTCTATCGTAGAATAAATGCAGAATAAATTCACGCCACGATTTCTGTTTATGGCGGCACACAATAGAGCCTATGTGCCGTATTTATTAGCGCACGTAAAAACAGGTTAACAATCCACTTAAATTAAATTAAGTTCCAACACCACAGATTAAATAAATTTAATTAACTTCACGTAATTTAATGATGTCAAATTAATTTCGCGTCGCACTGTTTGTATTCATTAGAATATTAATATTTATTAATTAATTATGATTGATTTTTTGTTCTCGCATGAAGAAGATGTGTAGCGTACCAAATGTAGACTCTGAGTGTATTTTTCTGTATAGAAAAATGGCGTGTGTCAAAAACTCAAAAATGAATGTGAAAAGGTTAAAAACTTAGCATGATATTTCTGTTTCAGCAAAAATCGTATTTTGCTGAATGAATGATTTGCGAATGTCGACAATAGATGGTGTGAGTAATTTCGGTTGCTGTATTAAATTGTCCATGATATTTATTTAATACCAAATAGTGAACTGTACTCAAATATAGGGAAATATATTATTTTCGTTGAGTACAGATGCAAACCATACAACTTATGTAGGTGTCACTATAAACCGAAAAGACTGTTCAAATACAATTATATTTGAAATTTGAAATGCATTACATTTCAAATAAAATATGATAATAATTGTGGCGAATAAACGAATGAAAATGCGCGATTTGAATGAGAGAATCGCTACAGTTCTTCCGGTGTATTTCCTGCTTGTTGATCATACGTTTCTTCATAATCTTCAATTTGTATATTCTCATCATATGATTCGTAAAAATGATCGCTTTCGTGATCATAAGGGTTGGTGGAAATACTGTACAATTCCTTTGATTGGAATCTGGGCGGTCCATTCGTGTTGAAATTATATTGACGTGGATTATTAAGGTTAGTAGATTTCTGTTGCGCGAATGTAGGTTGCTTATACTTGTTGCTATTTGAACTTGTATCCATGAGTTCGAATTTCTTTTGATCAGGTTTTGGTGGTAATCCCCGAGTGTTAGCGAATTGATTATGGTTGGTAAATGGTCGATGGTTAAAATATTGATGATTATTACGCGGCGTCTGTAAATTGTTATTAGGATTAAAGAACTGATTGTTGTTTATGTGTCCAGGAAAATTTGTATTGTAACTAGGTTTATACATCTGTACACGTGGTGGTACCGTTGGTTTTGTGAGCTGTATTTGCTCTGTACCGAATACTTTATTCCTCATGTAAACGGTATTTTGTTCCTTTAAACAATAAATTCTGGCTGTTGGTAGACCGGCGGGTTTCATGGCTCTAACCATTGATCCTAGTGGATCTCTCAGATTTGAGACGAATACTGCTAAGCCCATTTCGTCATACCACTTTGATTTAAATTTTGTTTCGTTCTGATCGCTTGTGATGCCCAATTTTTGAGAGCATTAATAATTTCTAATACTCGCGAAAAATATACTTCTACAGGGTCATTTCTTTGATGTATATTGTGCAAATCTCTGATGAGACTTGTTTCATTCCTTTTGTCTGCGAAATGTGAGACAAGATTGCGCCTAATTTCTACCCAATCATTTCTTGTATTATACATTTCCAATGCTTTATCGGCATTTCCTATAATTTTGTTTCGTATTGCACGGCGCAATATGTTTCCGTGAACTTGTTTGTCGAATGCAGGTTTTAGTATTGCCGCAATGTCGCCAACGTGGGTAATGAATTTGTTTAAGTCTGTTCGGTTTGCCGTCGAATGGCGGTATGTCTTTTATTGCGTCTGGTATGCGCAATAACTGGAGAGTTTTCACCATTTTAGTAATTTGTTCTTCTTCTGTCATGTTTGAAAAATCTCTGTTCGGGTTGTCGATACAAACTTGTCAAACTCTTGTCAATACAAACTTATTTTTATGTCAAGGCCCCCCCCCTCTTTTGTCAATAAAAAAATATTTTTATGTCAAGGCACCCCCTTGTCAATAAAAAAATATTTTTATGATATGCCCCCCCCCCCCCTGTCAATAAAAAAATATTTTTATGTCAAGGCACCCCCTGGTCAATAGAAAAATATTTTTAAACCAAGGTCCCCCCTCCCTCCTTCTAGTCAATACAAAAATATTTTTATGTCAAGGCACTCCCCTGTTCAATAAAAAATTATTTTTATGTCAAGCCCAGTCAATAAAAAATTGCCAATGAAAAATTTATTTTATGTCAAAGCCTTCCTCTCCCGTTGTCAATAAAAAAATATTTTTAAGTCAAGGCCTCTCTTCTCAATAAAAAATTATGTTAATGTCAAGGTACCCCCCTGGTCAATAAAAAAATTTTTTTATATCAAGGCCCCCCTCTTGTCAATACAAAATTATTTTTATGTCAAAGCAACCCCCTTGTCAGTAAAAAATTATTTTTATGTCAAGGCACTCCCTGTCAATAAAAAATTATCTTTATGTCGCGGCACCCCCCTTGTTAATAATTTTTTTTTATGTCATGGCCCCCTCCCCCCCCTCCCCTCTTTTGTCAATAAAAAAATATTTTTATGTCAAGGCCCCCCGCTTCCCAATAACAAAATATTTTTATGTCAAGGCAACCCTTTGTTAATAAAAAATTAGTTTTGTCACGGTAACCCTTCTTATCAATACAAAAATATATTTTTCAAGGACCCCTTGTCAATAAAAAGTATTTTTATGTTAAGGCACCCCCCTTGTCAATAACAAAATATTTTTATGTCAAAGCACCCGTCAATAAAAAATTATTTGTATGTCAATGCCCCCCCTCCCCTTGTCAATAAAATAATATTTTTAAGTCAGGGCCTCCCTTGTCTATAAAAAATTATGTTTATGTCAATGCACCCCTTGGTCAATAAAAAACTATTTTTAAATCAAGGTCCCCTCCCCCTCTTGTCAATACAAAAATATTTTTATGTCAAGGCACCTCCCTGGTCGATAAAAAATTATTTTTATGTCAAGGTACCCCCCCCCCCCCCCCTGCCCCCCGTCAATAAACAATTATTGTTGTCACGGTCCCCTCCTTGTCAATACAAAAATATTTTGTCAAGGTCCCTCCCTTGTCAACAAAAAATTATTTTTATGTCAAGGCACCCTCCTGTCAACAATTAATTTTATGTCAAGGCTCTTCCCCCCTTGTTAATACAAATTTTTATGTGAAGGCCCCTCCCTTGTCAACAAAAAATTATTTTTATGTCAAGTAAACGTTTTTTGGGAATATTTAATTTTAAACAAGTGTTCAAATGTTTATTTATTTAATTATTTAAAAAAAATTTGAGATACTCATTTTGAGCATAAGCTCATTTATAATGTAGTATCAGTGTAGAGCAAGAGGTTGCCAACATACTAATAAAACTCCTGCATTGGCTACAACTTTCTTCGGCATTGCAACTCTATTTAGATTTTTGCACTCTTCTTAAGGGCGATCAATCGATTATTGCTGTCTGCTGGCCGTTTTTCTTTAAATCAGAAGGTTCAAGATGATATCACAAGACCCAAAGGTCTGGGGCATAATTTGCAAATTTTTAAGCTGAAAACTCGAACTCGAATTTCTTATTCGAGGCAGTTTAAAGAGGACATAACTAGTTCCCGACGTTGCAGCAATGGATATAATTAGCAAATTTTTAATTTAAAATTAAATATACATTTTTTAATTATTTTTGAGGAAAACTAATAAAACAGCGTCCAATTAGATTCTTATACATATATACACAACGATTATCGCCACACCAAATAGCGTAATCGAATAAAATGACACAAATAAACCCCATTTAAGCAAAAACGCTAAGAAATAAATTAAAAACAATAATAATGATTTTTTAAAATAAGTAACAACAATATAGCAAATCTAACGAAGAAATTATTTCTAATTTATTACACATGAGTAGAGTATATTTTGGAACTCTCGTATAAAGAACTAATTTTATACGCTCAAATAAAATTTGAAAAGGGTTGACATGATTGAGATTGACGGTACCAAATTTAATGAAATATATAATTTTACTAAATTTTATATATGTGCGCTTCGTGAGTGTTTGTTTATATAAAAAAAAAAATATTTACGAAATAGATTGACTTGTGGCAAATTTTGTTAATATATTTAAAGCTCTATCTCTTTTCTCAAACATTAAAGTGATTACGGATAAAAATTAATCAACTGAATAAATATACACAAATCTGGCCAAGAATATTAATAATTTTGTTATTTGGGTAGCTGTTCATGCCTCAAGTGAATTACATACATAATTTATAAGGATTTATATGAACTAAAGAATTTTATTTTTGTGTAGGCTTATAAATAATTTATCAAAACACAATCAAATTCCATTACAAAATTTCATCCATAATTATACTTTAGATACTACAGCTCACTCACTATACATACAGTTTATTATAAACGAGTACAAAGATAAACTATTTTACATTAAAAATGAATATCGTGCCAGTAAATCAATATAATAATACATCCTTTCAAATACAAAGTCTTTACAAACGAAAAAAAAATCAATTACTTTCCTTAAAACAATAAAAAATAGGAATAATTAAAACCGATGTCTACTCTGTGTACCTAAATAAACTACCGAGGCTATATAACACATACCGATATCCTTTACAATTTAATTAACTTTATTTTTTTTCGACTTTGCTGAATAATAAAAAACTAAAAAAAAAATGATAAATCCGACGATATTTTTTCAAACCCTCCCACGAAAATTTTCTCTGCTTAAGCTTAGATTAAAATTAATTGAGACGTTTCACGTCACCTGTTCGAATTTTCTACTGGTATTAAATAATGTACCAGCGCTATATGTATACGATTACGAACAAATCGTAAATGGAGGAAAAAAATTTAAATATTCAAAAGAAATAATAATTATACGAGTACCGTACTACATACATACATAATATTATAGTAAACGGTGTTTTTAGGTACAATGATTTAAAAGCTAAAAAAATATGTACCGTGTGTAATATAATTTCCGTGTACATAGGAAAATAAAAATTGTTCGAAGGAAAAAAATCGTTTTAACATTCCGTGAGGAACAAAAAAAAAAAAAATTGGAAATTTTAAATTGGAAAACATTTTGAGCTTTGGATATTTACAAATAAGATGCATTATTTGTTTTGTTAATTGTTTTAAAGTTGGCACTGCAAGGAATGTCCATATAGGTAAAGGTCAGGTACCTTGTATATTCGAATATTTAGCCAAATTGAACATTTTCCGTTTTGATCATTAGAAATTGATTGTGACAGCTTACTAATCGATGCACTGTCAGTATGAATTTGTTATCTGAATGAGATGGATTCAAAGGACCAACAAAATCCAAAAATAATTTTTCAAAAGGACGAGATGACGTAGTCGTGATTTTCAAGCGCATTTTGTTTGAGATACCACCAGATTTATTCGTTTGTTATCTAATAAATACAATAATAGTTTGACATAATTTTTGTGCTCTAGTTAAAACATGAAGATTGGTATTTTCATCGGTTGTTTCTATTGAAATTCGTCAACGTTTGAGTTTTTAGGATGGATTGGGTATACTGCATAACCAGACCGAGAACTCCGAGGGGCTTCAGATTTCAACTTCGGGGGGCGTAGCAGCCGGGATCAGGAAACATGTCACACTGCGTGCCGCACGTAGGAGCGCTTATTTCGGAAAATGCAAATGCTTTCATTTTATGAATATCCAGTGAGTATAAATAAGCGCTTGGAAAATGCTCATTTCATTTTGTGCATTTGTTGCTTTTGTTATATAGAGTTTGAAATTGAGCGGTTTTGAGATAAATGGAATTCTAAGGTTCACTGTATCGCAGTTTGGCCAAATCACAGAGTTTTTCCCGGATTGTGGTGTATATCATTAGTTAGCCATATAGTATAGTGCTTTTTGAATTAAAAATAGTCCGATAATAAAACTACGGATTATAGGCTTTTGTTATTGAGTTCGAAATTGAACAATTTTTGAGATAAGCAGAATTTCGAACTCTTATTTGAAATATGTAGAATTTTGATCATCTGTGCTGGCTCTACAATTTGGGATTACCAAAAATTGATAGGCTCAAAGAGAATGTCGATAATGATATTGATCGCTATTAAGAAGTTGATGGTGATACTAATAGCTTGAGATTGGTATTTTGGAAAATTTTAATTTATTTTGCAATAAAATAAAATGACCGGGTTAACATAAAGTTGGTCAATCGTTACCGAGGGAAAATCTTTTAAATCATCGAAAATCTCGAAATCATTGTTAGATTTTTAAACAATTGCAGTGTAATGTTTAAGCGAATTATTCTAATTCACTAAAGCTTTTAACAAGAAATCTTCCGTGTTTGGTATAATGGTTTCTTCAATTTCGCAAATTTTAATATTGTAGTTTTCGTTATTAAGAGACTGAACATCTGCAATGACTATGCAGGCCCAAATTACAAACAATTTTCTCGACCTTAAAATTTGCTTCACAACTTGAGCAAGTTAGAGTCCAAAACGTCAATGCATTTTGAATATTGCGCAATCTTCATTACCGGCGAAAATAACAAAAGGTAGGTAGCAGCTATGAGAGTTTCGAACGTGAATTCTATTTTCTTCGCTACAAAAAAAAATAGAGAATTTGGCATTCTGCGTCTAGTTCGTTAAGTTTTCGAATTTTTTGATGCAGTTTATATCCTTATAAACATCAAATAATATATTTGTGCCTAATTCACAAGTTTTTTCAGATATTTTGTTATTAAGTAATATTGATGAAATAAACTTAAAAAATTCATTATCTATTAAGGGAATCGAATCCACATTGAACACATGTGATGATATCCACCACTTTTATGATATTCCCTCTACATAATTTGGTAAATCCGTTCTTCAAAATAGGAATCTGTTTAACCTTGAAATCTGACACTTAACTTCAGGGACCAACTTCAAAAGCTGATTTATTTAAATATGGGTTATCACTTTTTTCCCCAAAGGTTTTGGACATTTTGTTATTGGCCTGATATTTTTAGCCCACTGATCTTCGTTGAGAATATTATCCGGAAGATATTTCCGTTTCATGCTTCTCGGTGTGGACATTAATGGCGCCGGCATTTTTATTGATTTTAATTTTTGCTCACATTTAAACTTAAGAATTTTTACCACTCGTCCAATTTTCAATCGCTTTTTTTTTAAGTACTGATTTTTTACAGCGTGAAACCAGTTTTCAATAACTGATTTCCCTTAACATCAAACTTGTTTGAGAAAAAATTGACCCATACAACTAAATAAGAAAAATATATTTTGAGCCGCGTTCTCTTTCTATTTCGATTTTGTTCTCCAAATGAATACGTTTGTATTTTAACAAAAACGGGTTTGCGTTATGATCTGCAGGGCCAATTATTTATATTGCCATTTATAGTTTCTTCAGATTTAGTGTTCTCGAAGTCGGCATAGTTGTCACTGTATGTTTTGCCCAATGCTGCTACAAATATTTTAAAGGCAGATTTGCTACTTTTTGTAATTTTTGGCGAGAAAATTATTAAATCACGATGTTCAGCGCCTATATTTGGTAGTTTTTTTTAGTTGAACTGTGATAATGTTAACAAGACAGAAAGCTTATTTTCCAAAATATTATATCCTGTTTCAATATACTGTGAAATCTTCTTGAATTGAAGGTATAGATAATGGCATTTATTAGGGCCCACGACCAATCAACCACAAGATAGTGACCTTTCATTTGTTTTCTATTATTTGTAATTTCTTTTTAGACATCCAATAAAAATTTAGTTTTAGTCCATGCGTCATGTTGGCATGTTTTAAACTCAGCAATGGGAATTAATGACGCACGCATAATATAAAATTCTTTTATATTTGTGTTGGGTATGGCATGGCAGGTAGGAATTTTTACAATACCTCCGGTAGCGTCAAAGTGAATCGCCTTGATTTCTTTCTTCTTGCTGCAAAAGCGCAATTTGCTGAGTTTTTTTTTAACACGTTACACGATTCTGTTACAGAATATATATAGCGATTGTTTTCGGACTGAAGACAACATTGAAAAAATTTCCACCAAATCACAATCCCGAATAAGATCATCCTTTTTAAGAAACTCTGACCTAATTTTTTTTTAAATATCTGGGGTGGTCATATCTTGAGAGTTGCCGTTTTTGTATAATTCTAACTTAGTTGATGTCACTAAGTGTAGGAAAGCGTTATGACCACTCTTTTTTCGGAAATATAACAACAACAACAATTTACATTTTAAATGCCGATTTAGATTAAGAAAAATGTTTGCCTTGCAAAATTTTTACGTGATACTTAGAGCAGCACGCAATACAAAAATATCCACTGGTTAAACCGAGAAGGATTATGAAAACAAAAATGGCGATGCTATAATTTTTTGGCGGCTTTTAATTGGATGGCATATATTTTGACATTTGTCGGTAGTGAAAGATTTAGTGATAGTGAAACCTGAACGATTTAGTGATAGTGAAAGCGACGAAGATGAATTGTTATTAAAAACTATTTTAGAAAGTGAGCATGAAGATGAAGCACCAAAAACGAAAGAAAATGTTGGGTTCGGCCCTACTTTCTTGAAAGGGACGAATCTGGAGCATTTATAAATGTGTTCATGCCTTTAAAATTAGCAGACCCAGAGCTATTTTATAATTAAATGAGAATGTCGTCTTCTCAGTTCGATGAACTATTGCATCAAATTGGGCCGGAAATCACCAAATAAAATTTAATCAGAAAAAGTATCGAACCGAGTGCAAGATTGGCGATTACGCTTAGGTGAGAAAACACGTATTATTTGTACATATCATAGAATTAATTAAATATTTTTTTAGGTATCTGGCAACTGGTGAATCACAGAAAAGCCTCTCAACCGCCTACATATGCTCTCCAGCCAGTGTGCATTTTCTTATTAGAGAAACGACTCAAGCCATAATAAATGCCCTTAAAACCAAAGTGTTTAAACTGATAAACGAGGCAAATTTAGAAGAAGACGCAAGTGGATTGGAGGAACGCTGGAATTTTCCGCACTGTATTGGTGCTATAGATGGGAACCACGTTGCTTACGCAGGTATTTATCTAAAGCATATTTTAACATTGAGCTATCAAAATTTGAATGTTTGCTAAATTTGTTAATATAGACCCCATCGTACAATGGTTCAAAATTTTTCAATTATACAAAATGCCACTCAATTGTGTTAATGGCGATATGTTATCATAACTACAATTTAATTATGTGTGATATAGAACAGTAAATTTGGAAAACAGTTTTTCTCGAATTATTTACAGTAAGTATAAATAATTAATTTTTTTACTGATAAGACAAATTATTTACCACATTTCGTTTAGAATACCACGGCTATCTGATTTGTCGATACATGTTAAAAATGTTCCGTATGTCTTCGTTGCGGATGACGCATTTGGGCTACACGAAACTATTATGAAGCCATACTCGAAAGGTCCACTCAGAACCGCCCAGAAATTTTTTAATTATAGACTGGCATGTGCACGACGGATAATTGAAAATTCTTTTGGAATATTGGTATCAAAATGGAGAATATTTAGACAGGCAATAATTGCAAACGTAAGTGCTCTTTGTGCAGTAGCTTATTCCCATAATTTTACTATTACGAATTTTATAGGTTGATACAGCAGAGAAAATAGTCGGCGCTTGCATGTGTCTTCACAACTGGTTGAGACAGCAATCCATTCCAACCCCTTACATTGCACCAGGTTTGGTAGACATGGAAAACGTCGATGGAACCATCAGTGGCGGAACGATTTGGCAGACAACATGAGAAGCATGAACACAAAATGTTTCATTTCAACAAAACATGCTAAAGAAGTCCGGAATAAATTCGGCAATTATTTCAATTCTGATGCAGCTGTACCTTGGCAAATTTGTAGAATTTAGATTTTATTATTAATTAGCTGCAAAGAAGTTAATTATTTGAAATTACAGTGGTTTTTATGCCTAATAGAAGCATGTACTGCATTCGGGTTTTTTCTATTAATTTTCGTTTTCGATGCTTCCAAAGTGCTTTTCCACTAAAACAAATTTGTGAAATAAAACAAATTTCTTTATTTAATCTATTTTTATTAAATTGTTTCAATTTTAGTTCTTGGAATACGAGTAACGAATTCTGGGTCTAGAGATTTCAGCTCCAACACCACAAATTCCCCAAAAGCATCCTGGAAATTTCTTGGCGAAGGAGCTGGCGTCTGACCAGCTAACTGTGGGATGTTCCTGTTACTGAAAACTTCAAACGCCTTTTTATTTAAATTCAACTTTTCCTGCGCGTAATTATTGTACAAAATTATTTATTATAGCGATTTATGGAGTTTGTGAATATTTTCTTTTTGTGCGTTTTTTTTTTGTACGCTCCCTATCTACCGCACAAAAACAGGTTTGACTGTACAATATTTTTCAATTTACAATTTTACACTGTTTTTTTACTTACTGTCTAGGCTGAAACGTGTCATCTAAAAATGATAAGGCTTTGGCATACTTGTACTCTTTAACTTGTACTATGCGCATTCCGCTAGTGGGAATTTTTTTCGACCTGCTGTAGCACAATTTCACCGATTCCCATTTTTTTTTATTTCTGGGACATCGTTTATTGTCAGATCTGTAGAAAAAACAGATAACATATTTTCCCTGTTAATGAATATTTAACTTACTTATGGCAGTTGCAATTTCCTCCCAAGCTCGCTGCTTTACGTTTTTATTTTTATAATTTGCATTTTGGAGATCCCATAAATTTGGATTACCTCTGATAGCTTCAATAAGGTCTTCTAAAATTAAAAAAAAAATTGTATACAATGAATAAAACCAATCACAATATCAAATTAAATAAAACAAATAATATTCATACCTATTGGTATGTTCCGCTCTTTTGGCGATATTTCTTCTTTATTTGGAACGAGCGCACGAGTACTAGACATAATAGCTGAGTTAGAAGGGAAAATATTTGGGATTGATGCGGAAGAGGATTCTAAATTGATGGATGCTGAAAATCCTATTGCAGTATTGCCGCAGGGTTAAATGGTTGGATAATAAAGAATGACCTTTCTGACACGAACAGAACCGTCCATAACGATTCGATATGTGCTGCAAATGCATCTATTGGTTATCCATATTTCTCCGGGGACTATACTGAGTGGCAAAGCTTTTTCGACCTGTTTTCCTCCAGCATACATGAGAAGGATTCAGTCAATGCTTCTCAAAAATGTCAATACCTTATGGGCTTGCTTAAAGGTGAACTTTTTGCATTGGTGAAACACTTCAAAATAACGGAAGCAAATTACATTATGGCTTTGCAAAAACTTCGGAAGCGTTATGATTGCAAGCGCCATACTATTAATTCATTTATACGCACATTTTTAGACCAACCATCGGTGAACTTAGCCTCTGCGTCAAACATTAGGAAACTAAAGTATACCTCCGATGAGGTAGTGCGTGGCTTAAGAACATTAGGTGAAAGGGCCGAGTCCAGAGATCCGTGGCTCATTCACATAATGTTAACAAAATTACATAGTGAAACATGGAATTTATGGGCACAGGCCACATCAGAAAATGAATATCCTACAATTAACGATTTTTTTAAGTTTCTGCTAACTCGTACTGATACACTAGATATATTGAAGGTCCACTCTCATCGAACAGCACGAGGTTCTGAGGTTTCAAAGGCAAGAAAGGGTTTTACTGCCACCACTCTTAATGACAATTGTATATGTTGCGGTAAAGCTCATAGGTTAGTCGACTGTGAGAAATTCAAGGCCTTAACGATCGAAGAACGTAAGGAATTTATCATTAGCCACAAAAGATGCTTTAATTGTCTTCATCTATATAATAGCGTTTACGAATGTAGAGCGAAGAGCAGATGCAGTCCTTCAACAAATACTTCACTTCACTTTCCAACTGCCTTAATCAATATTTTGGATAATCATGGCATGCAACGTCAATGTCAAGCTCTGCTGGATACTGCTTCACAATCATCTTTCATAACAGAAGATTTAACGCAAAGATTGGGCTTAGCCCGCGGCAACGCAAGAGCATTAATATCTGGTATCGGACAGGCTAGTGCCGGCAGATCAAACGGAAGCACATCACTCAGTTTTATGTCCAGATTTAATTCGCACCTAGTCATAACAGTGAAGGCTTTGATTATACCAAATATTACATCATTGTTACCTGCCATTGAAGTTAATGTTACAACTATACAAAACCTCAAAACCATTAAATTAGCTGATCCGAAATTATTTAAACCTGGATCAATCGATGTATTGCTTGGAGCAGATATAATATTTCATCTCCTCGAAGATGACCTTATGAAATTAGATTCTTCCAGACTGGTTGCCCAACCCATAAAACTGGGATGGATTGTAGGTGGAAACTCTGATAACGAGACATATCAATCAAAATCATTTACAACATTGATGGATATCGACGCAAAATTACAAAGATTCTGGGAGGTTGAAAGTTTAAATGAAGTTCCCCTAAAAGACTATACTGAAGAAGAGGAGAAATGTGAAGCAATTTATTACAACATTACCATTCAAGGAGCAAGACAAGAAATTAGGATCAACTTATAACATTGCGCTCTCCAGGCTATTGGCACTGGAACGGCGGTTCAAGCTAGATTCTAATTTTGAATCACTGTATACGAAATTCATGCAAGAATATCAAGAATTGCACCACATTAATAAGATTGAGATTGAGCCAGCACTGCTTCGCAAGAGTTATACCTTACCCCATCATGGAATCATAAAGGACACGAGTACTACCACAAAGTTACGAGTGGTGTTTAAATGCTTCCGCAAAATCTACTACGGGTTCATCATTAAATGGGAATCTACTGGTTGGTCCTAACATCCAATCAAGCTTATTTGAAATTATTATTCGTTTTAGATTACATCATTTCGTGTTGGTTGGGGACATAGAGAAGATGAACCGTCAGGTATGGGTTCACGAAGATAATACCAAACACCAAATAATTCTTTAGCGAGATAATCAACAGAACATTCGTCTATTTGCAACAAGGTGTTTGAAGGAATTATCAGATCTGTGGAGAAATACAACAGCAGAAGCGTCCCGATCAATCCTGTTATCCGTGTGATACGTACGTACATGACCTAATGACTGGTGCACTAACTGAGATTGATTTATTGAAACTAAAAGACGATAAAAGTATTAAGCAGTGAAGGGTTCCACCTGAGGCAAATATCATCTAATAATTCTACCGTTCGAGATAGTATAAACATAAGGGACTCAAGGATAAAGATACTATTCCAAAGTTTATGGCTGCGAAAAATAGAATGGGACGAAGGACTTCCGCCAGAAATAAACAAATCGTGGAATGAAATTCGAGAAGACATCAGCAGAACTCCTGAATTCAAAATTCCTAGATGGATAAGAACATCAACTACAGTAAGAATGCATTGGTTTTGTGGTGCCAGTAAATGGGCCTATGCGGCTAGAAAATTTGTTAGCTTATATTAATCGTTTTATTGTAAATTCTAGATGCCATAAATACCAAAGAAAGAAGCAACTGGGACTTACACCGGATGAGTTAAAGGATGCCAATCGAAAAATTATGGTATACATTCAAAAGGTAGATTTTCCCGAAGAATAGTTACGCCTCACAAATAATGAAAGCATTCCAGTGAAAAGCCAGCTGACGGGACTAAACCCGTTTTTAGATAGTAACAAAATAATTAGGGTGGGAGGCATATTGCAAAAGGCTTTACTATCATACAGTAGAAGGATACAGGATCATTATATCACATACATCTCCAGTGGCTATTGCTATAACACACGATACACATGAATCTCATCAGCATCCAGGAACCAATCTACTACTCAGCCTGGTACGTCAAAACTACTGGATAATTAGAGGAAAGGAGGTGGCCAAGAAGGTGTTCAAAAGGTGTGTACGCTGCTTGAGACAACTCAACTAAAAATAAGAAATTGGTCGATTAACTTTCACATCATCTTGTAGTTTATACACAAAAGAAGACCCTTAATCTTGAAATCAGATGGTTTTATTTTGTATGGAAATATTGTACCAGCTAACATACTAATGTTTGATATTATTTGTTTGTATTGTTTAATTATTTACTAGAAAGTAGAAATCGCATCTTCTCTGGTATCTAGTATGAGTACTAAAGTAACCTTAGTACCTAAACCTAACGGAAAGGTCAGACTTTGTTTATAGGCACGTAAACTGAATGCTGTAACAGAAAAGGACGCGTATCCTCTCTCATTTATAGATGGACTACTAGGTAGACTGACGGATACAAAGTACACAACAGGACTCGACTTGAAAGACCCCTTTTGGCAGATTTCGCTTGCTGAATCATTACGGGACAAAACTGCTTTCACTGTACCAGGGCGGCCACTCTACCAATTCAGAGTGATGCCGTTTGGGCTGTGTAATGCAGCCCAGTCAATGTGTCGGTTGATACACCAGGTCATACCTCACGAACTCCATGACAGAGTTTTCGTCTATTTGGATGACCTGTTGATCGTCACCGCCACATTGAAGGATCACTTTGAGTTGTTAGAGCTGGTCGCAGACTTATCACGGACGGCAAGACTTATAATTAGCATTGACAAAAGCCACTTCGTAATGAGGGAGATACGGTATTTGGAATACCTGGTGGGTGAAATGGAGCTCAGACTTGATCCTCAAAAAATTGTAGCTGTTCTAAATCTGCAAGCTCCAGAAAACGTGAAGCAAACTCGACGACTACTAAAAATGGCGGGATGGTATTGTTGGTTCATAATGAATTTTTTGGCAGTAACCGCTCCCATAATAAACTTCTTTCGTCCAACCCTTCGGACGGAGAAAGCACAACATTCATACATATTGTTAAAACAATTATTAACTTCTGCGCCTGTATTGGTCAATCCTCTTTATGATTAACCCTTTTTTATACGCTGCGATGCTAGCACGGAAGGTGTAGGTGCCGTTCTTTACAAATTTGACAACGAAAATAATGAGCTACCAATTCCGTATATGTCGCAAAAGTTAAATAAAGCTCAGCTCCATTACTCAGTAACGGAGCTGGAGTGTTTGGCGGCAATTCTATCAATACAAAATTTCGGCCGTATATGGAAGGCCATGAATTCACCTTAATAACAGACCACGCGAGCCTCAAATGGCTTATGGGGCAACGAGACCTGAGCGGAGATTTATTGTGACTCCAAAGAAGAACACGTAGCAAGTATGGAAAAATTATCCGCACAAATTAATTTGGAATCAGATGTTTTTGATGAACAAGAGTATTTTGAGTTACGGTCAAAAATCAAGGCGGAGCCTGACAATTTTCCAGCATTTCGAGTTGATCGTGACAGAATTTATAAACGGCTCGAGCCTAAGGCCTATCAAGGATTAAACGACATACCTGTTTGGAGGTTGTAGATACCGGTTAAGGCGCAAGCAAAGCTAATAAAAAAAGGAGCATGATGACCCATTATCATCTCATGGCGGTATAGGAAAAACATCGGAGAAGCTTCGTAGGTTTTATTTTTGGCCATCTATGGTTAAACAAGTTAAGCTGTATATATCGAATTGTGAGACTTGCAAGGTAACAAAAGCACCTAATCATAATATGACGCCACCATTAAGTAGTATGTTTAGGATTGAAAGACCGTAGCAACGAGTATATGTCGATCTGTTAGGACCATATCCACGGTCAACGCAAGGCAATACAACAAATAACAAACATATTAATGAACGAGATATTCTGTGTATTTGGAGTTCCCCAAACTATTCACTTCGATAATGGACCGCAGTTTAAGAGCGAGGAATATAAAAAGTCGGTAGGATGAATCCATATCTGGCGGTACATCTTCTCGATATCCGAGACTTTATTAAAATGTGATACAAGGTGTTTTGTAAGTATCCCGGGTGCCGCCCCGGTGGCACAGTTGTTAGCATACTTGCTTTAAGCTCCGGAGGTCCCGGGTTCGATTCCCGGCGGGTGATGAAAAAATCACGGCTGGTTTAATGTAAGGATCAATGAACTAATCACTCATTATCTGTTGTAAAACTGATTACGAAACTTCAAAATGAAGCGGCCAAATCCCTCCATGGGATGTAGCGCCAGGGAAAAAAAAATATATAAAAAGTTGTTAAATGAATTCGGTATGTAATGAACTCGAAAACCGCAATATACTCACCCCAATCAAATTTGTCGGAGAGAGACAATCGATCAGTGTGAGCAGCTATAAGGTCATATATTCAAGGAAAACATATACGCATTGGGATAAATACCTATATCTGAAATCGCGTCAGCATTGAGGAACGGGGTTCATCAGACCGTGAAAAATAACCACATTTTCTCTTGTTTTGATATCACAAGGTTGATCATGGCACAGACTACAGGATTCTAGAAGAATTTGGCGAAATATCAGAAGGTGAGATTATATTACCAGTTCCAGCAAGGCTTTCCTTGATTCACCAGCAAATAAAGTAGAACATTATCGTTATTCGAAAAGGCGACTCTCTTGGAAGTAATTACATAATCCATTTGGGAAGATTCGATTGCTTCTGGTTGAGAATATTGTTAACTTTGGGCAATACTATATATGCATTTGCAAGAACACGATATACCTATATTGTTACATAGAGAGTGAATATTTGTTAAACTTAAGATATTAAAGAGCGATATGAAAGTTAATTTTGGTGCAAACCTAAAATCCGCTAAATCCCCTAAATAAGCTAATATGCTAAAGAAAATTTTGTGAAAAAATGACTTAAGCATGAAGAAACTCACCTCATTCGAAAAATGCATTATGATAGACTATGATGAACATGAAAATATACAAATCAAAACGAAATCGCATGTTTAAGCACTTATATAGCTTTCATTTACCTACTGTTTAGTGTATATACAACATTCCAACAAATTTAACATTTTTATTAGAAATAACTTTTGTCGCTGCTTTTTATAATTCTTAATGTCACATCGTGTTAAATTGATTGAAACAGGAACATTTTAATAAAACTAAACGTAGAGAGATTTCTGTTTTGTAACTTATACGAACATAGTACTGGGTACATAAAAAAAACTTAATTAAGCTACTTGAAGGGGGGAGAATGTATAATTTTGATGATGGTAACGACAATGTTTGGGATTTATGGTGTTGTTGTAGAATTTTTTTTTTTGTTCCCGTCTCACTGTTATCCTGACATCGGTATCATGTGTACAGGATTTTCATTGCACGAAACATTTATCCTTGTATTCGTATACCGCGTTATGATATAATTATACCTAATTAATAATGAAAAATGTCAAAAAATAAATAAAACTGTATATCCGTATTGCCTTAAAAATAAGTTATTATCGTGATTATATTGTCGAGTGGTGTATAGTGGAAGTAGCGCAATTTTTATTTATATACAAAAAGTGTCCCGTACATAATTTTACACCTATATATAATAATATAGTCGTCTCTGCTTGAGGTGAAGTCACCGCATGAGGTGAATGAATTTGTTGTACAAATATTTTGAGTATATTCTCGCATGACCATAAAATAGAGATTACAAACAAAAAAAATATTTAAGTTTACAAAAAATAAATGTCATTACACTTAAATTGTCAACAACAATTTACACTTTCAATTGAACGATGCCGAAAGTAATTGCTTAATATGGTATAATATTGTGATATTGTCACATATCTTTAGAAATATTTTAATTACACAACACATTTGATAATACATTATATTACCAAAAACTATTTTCCATTTAACTCATTGTTTACAGATCGTCTCTCTTCTATATAATGATAAATCTAGTTCATGTACAAACGGTACTTGATTATCATAATAAATTTTTGTTAGCTAATTAATTAGCATGTTTTAAATAATATTTTTGATCCAGAAAATTTCCTTATTTATAACACCCGATGATGATAAGGTGGCGTATACAGTTTTGTGTTTGTTTGTAAAAAAATATAGAAAATTACTGTGTAGTTAATGGTACCCAGGTGCTAATTGATTTAGAATTTTTATTTTATTTTATTTTATTCAAAAATCATGAAATTGTAACATTTTTTTGTATTTCTTCAATCAGTGAGACACGATGACCTATAAACAATTATTTGGCTCAATTATAATGAAAGTATTGTGAAGTCTATAATAGATGATTGCACGTATTTATATAAATCTTTATTTAAACTTTTTGTTGCGGTTTCAATTGAGAAGGAAAATGGTTGATTACTGTGTATTAAGCGAAAAACAGGAAATTAACACCAATCTCAATGGACGAGTGGCTCAAGATACTCTTGTTGTAAATTATTATTATCCGCAACATCTAAAGTAAAGCTTCTGACAAAAAAAAAAGAAATCAGGGTAGGATATGTCTTCTACACGACCGTATAGGTGTTTTCCGTGATAACGTTTAAGTATAAGCGGTGAGAGAAATGGCACGATGTAGCAAACGATTAAGTACTGGGCGATGATACGAGATATGAAGTGCAGCGTCTCAGCGGTGATGTGCCTGACGAATGTGAGATCCAGACATGTGCCTCCCAAAGTCGTAGAGGCTAGTGTGTTGGATACGCAGTATGGGTCCAAAGTGTCCTTGATGAAGCGCACGAATTCGGGTTTAGCGATGACATAGATGTTGAAATCGCCGCAGAGCACAAGAGGTATATCGGAGTTCACAATTACATATGGCGGTACGTAATGGTTCCGGGAGAATGTCTCATCTGCTCCTATCAGATGAAACATTCTCCCTTTACAGTGCTCTCTAGCATTGTAAATCGTCACTTTGTAGATCTAAATTTTAATTAAAATTTATGTGAAAATTAATTATTTTAACCACAGTTTCTTTATGCACAAATTAACACTAGAATTGCTCCGATCAGATGAGGGGTGCTCTCGCTACAGTGCTCTCAAGCATTGTAAATCGCTGTTTTGTAGTTTGTAATTTTAATTAAAGTTTATGTGGAGATTAATTATTTTAATTAACAAAAAATTATCTGCCACGGTTTCTTTACGTACAAATTGACACCAGAATCACTCCGGTCAGATAAGGGATTCTCATGGTTGATTGTAAATTATTGTTTTGCCCTTTGCAATTTTAATTAAAATTCATGTGGAGATTAATTATTTTAATTTAAAATAAATTATCTGCCACAGTATTATTCAGCACAAATTAATAGTCAAATTACTCCGATCTGATATGGCATTCTCTCGCTATAGTGCCCTCAATCTCTGTAAATCGCTATTTTGTAGTTTGAATTTTTAATTAAAATTTATATGGAGATTAATTAATTTATTTTAACATAAATTAACCACTACCCGTTCTTTACGCAAAAATTGACAACATCGGATCTCCGATCGGATGAGCCATTCTCTCGCTACACTGGTTCAAGCATTAAAATCGGTCGAAATCAGATGTTTGCGGTGCGGGTACCTTTGCCGCCTGATGACGTCATTGCGATAATATTATGCGTGACACATAAAGCCGAAGGACCAATCCAAGCAATCACATCTTTAAATTAAAGGTAATGCTTATAGTTGATGAGTAATTGCCCCCGACCGAAGGGCTAAATTTCGGGTAAGTTTTCTGAACATGCGGTGTAAAACGTTATCACGTCAAAAAACTTCTTCAAAAAAATGCAAAACCTGACAACAGATACATTAAAAAGTACATGCATAAAGTTTGATAGTCATTAACAAGTAATCGTAAAAGTAGCTACGCAGTTCTGACTGTGCCATGGTATTCCGTGGAACTTCATGAATATTTGTGCCAAACGATATTATTGTGAGACCCTCAGAAACTTTTATTTAAACAAACTTCCTTACAGCAAAAAAAGTGTAAGTGGAGATTTAATGGCCATTGACAAGTATTTGTAAAGATAGGTATGCAGATCTGACTATGGTATGGAATTTGTCACAACTGATACTTTTATGCGACCCGCAGTATTTGGGGATTTTTATTTGAACAAATTTCCCTTTACTATACATCAAAAAACTGTAGGTGTACTTTGGTGGCCATTAACAAGTCATCGTAGAGAAACGTACGCAGATCTGACTTTGCCACGGTATTCAAAAGGATTTCATGGATATTTGTGCTAAACGATATTTTTGTGCGACCTTTACGGACGGACCTTTTTATTTGAACAAATTTCCCTACATTAAAATTATTTAGGAGGAGATTGGCCATTGACAATTAATCGTAGAGATACGTATACTGACTAAGACATGGTATTCAGTAAATTTTCATGAATATTTGTGCCAAACAGTATTTAACTAAAATCCTCAAGGGCTTTATTTGAAGAAATTTACCCACACTATAAAATTGTAGGTAGAGTTTAAAGGCCATTGTCAAGTAATCGAAGAGATAGGTAGGCAGATCTAACTATAACGATATATTTGCGCGACCCTCAGGGACAGATTTGTATTTGAACAAATTCCCCTACATCAAAAACGTGTTGGTGGATTTTAATGGTCATTGACAAGTAATGCTCCTGATAAACGTTTTCACTGTGTTTAACATTAGAGCTACTGCTTATGTATTCTACGTCAAAATTAATTGAGTTTTGAAAATGAATCAAAATTCTGGCGTTTATGGTGAAGATGCCTTATTTCAAAATCAGCAGCACGCAAATGGTTTGCCCCTTTCCCCTCTGAAAATTTCAATGTTAAAGACGCGCCGCCCTCGGCACATTTTATCTTATGATAAACATTGACTAAGGTTGGATATAAAAAGAAGCTCGATATTTGGATACCACATAAATTAATATTGAAAAAAATTTAATGGGCCCAATTTCCGCCCCGGTTGCATAGTTGTTAGCATGCTTGCTTTAAGCTCCGGAGGTCCCGGGTTCGTTTCCCGGTGGATAATGAAAAAATCATGGCTGGTTAATGTGTAGGATCAATGAATTAATCACTCATTATCCATTGAAAAAAAAACTATTACGAAACTTCATCTTGAAGCGGGTAAATCCCTCTATGGGATGTAGCGCCAGCGAAAAAAAAAAAAAAAATTTCCATCTGCGAATTGCTGCTGAAACGAAACGGAATCGAGCCATGATGATGAAAAGTGGGTCACATCATCAGACGATTGATTCTACGCTCTACTTTTAACAACTAATGCGAATAAAACGCGTAATTGAGGTAAAGGGGTCAATATTTATCAATATAGAAGAGGCATCATCTTCGATCACGACAATGTCAGACAACAGACATCTTTAATGACTCTTGAAGCATCAACCGCACATTTTTGATGCATCCAACGTATAGCACTTACCTTGCCCCGCCCCATCTTCATTTGTTTCGTAAAGCTAACTACAAAAGAAGCCTGTGAAAATCACTTGGTCTAGCCCGAAAATCCCAGAAGTTTTGCAGTGACGACATTATGGTTTTACCAGAAAATGGCGAAAGGTACATACGTATTTGGAACATTTAAAATAGAAGAAAATTGTATTTGAATTTAGGTGAAAAAATGCCACAAACATTTTCCTTGACCCAATATTAAGATATTGCAAATACAATTAAGCTCAATATTGCTCGACAATTGTGTTATATTAACACATTTTATTAACAAGGTACTACGTTTGATTTTTATTGAAGTCGATAAAATGGAAACATTCCGAATCGATAGGTTTTCTTTTCTTGCTTAAAATCCGTAAATACCAAACAATTAATTTGCGATAATGAATCAAAGCCACAAGTAGAATAAAAAATTCGAGGTGGGCTGTGTCTTGTACACTGCAGTAGGTGTTTTGTGTGATAACGTTTATAAGCAGTGAGAGAAATGGCACGATGTAAGGTTTTGTTAATATAAATTTATTTATTATTAGCATTATGAAATGAGGATACAGCAAAATAATCGGACATATATATACATAAAAATACGGTTAATTTTACAAAAAAAAACGTTCGTTTTCAACCAACGCTTCGCAAAGGCCAAGTTCGAGAACCTCTAGCGGCGCCATTTTGCTTTTTTCACTCATAAAAAAATTTGTTTGTATTCATTTAAACGTCAATATTATTATGCAATTTGTTTCATTGCAATAAATGCTCTTAATTTTTTGTAAAAAATTGTTGAAAAACCAGTTGTCTGGAAAATGTGCGCCCCTTAACAACACTTTACCATTCCCAAATTTCCACAGATACTTCGTAAAGAAATTTCGAGGCTTGTTAAAAGTATTACAAAACTTATAGTAAAAATTACTATGGCCTTTGTGATATTTACAAATCAATGTGCAAAATAAAATAATTTTTTTTACGAAATGGTTTATGGAGTAGAGCAACGTTTCCTAAACTGTGTTCCGTGGACGATAAACTGGTGTTCCGAGAAAAATTCTAAATATACTAAAAAGACTACGATATTCTGTGCTCAAAAGGTAAAACAGCTGAAGTCGATTTAAGCTGCTTTACCTTTTTTAATATTCAACGTTTTCTCTCACTCCTCTAACCTCACTAAATTTGACTTAAGTAGTAATGCCTTGTGGCCCAAAGCTGTGGTCGCAAGCCGTAGCAACTTTAATCGGCATAAGTGGAAAATTAATATATCATATTATTCATCTTTTTCTACCTCTCTAGAAAAATTATGAAATTTTAAATAAGCTGTTTTACCTTTTGACCACAGATCATAAAATTACATGCCGAAGTTAGATGGCTGTGCAGAGGCAGAGCATCGGTGAGATTTTTCGAACTTCGTGGTGAATAATGATTTACGGTGTCTATTAGAATCAAAAGCGATCTATTCCAATTTTAAAATTTTTAGGTTAGTGATTGATATTGTTAACATATGTTCCACTGTATTTACTTTCTTTAACTAAATTTTATATTTTCACTCTATTCCTGAGAAAATTGAGAACGAAATCGTCATTACGGTTCAAAATAGTTCTATTCTATTACATTTGCTGATACAAAACAAGTCTATTACATTGAAATTTACAATCAAAAAACTTCTATTCCAATATAAATTGCGAATATGAGAATCAAAAACGATATATTTCAAATTTGGCGGGAAACTTGTGATAAACGTCAAAAAATGTTCATACAAAAATCAGTTGCTCATATCTGTTGACAGAAAGTGGTTAGTTTTCTAGAATATATTTTAATTTCTAGTAAGTATTTAAAAGTCCTCTGTTTTATTAAATTAAATAAAAACGCAATATTTTGTTGGTTTTTAATTAGAAACGAGTCGTGCGGTATATAGTAATGGATTCAATCGAATCGCTGCAAGTTACAGACCACCCTCGTAAAAGACAAAAAAACATTCCAAATCGAAAAAGAACATTGGAAAAAATTGAGAAGTAAGTAACTAAAATTCAGATACATAATCGATATTTTTAGGTTCATTTAATATTAAATATAATAATTTATCTGCAGGTACAAACGGAAATGTTTACCAGAAATGCAAAAATGTAAACAGAGTGTACATAGTCAGTTTAAATGCAATCTACTGAGACCTTGCGATGCAATAGAGTTCTCTAATAACTTTTATTCGAACAAGGCCAAGCTGGCTCAAGACGCATTTATATTAAATCATTGCAAAATTGCTAAGCCTCACAGAACTAACCGCAATCTAAAACAAGGTACTCATAAAACATTTTCGGTCAACTACTATATTCAGAACCGTTCTAGAAAATTAATAAAAGTTTGTCAAAATACTTATTTAGGTATATTAGGTGTGACAAAATCCCGTGTACGTACTATATGCAAAATATACTTTGATACGGGAAAAATTCCATCAGAACGACGAGGAGGAGGTAGGAAAAGTTTGAAGTACGAGGATAAAAAACTGGCTGTTATTAATTTTATAAAAAAATATAAAACTGTTGCGATGCAATACTGTCGAGCCCAGATTGCGCACCGTCAATATTTATCCGGAGATCTCTCGATTAATAAAATGTGGAAGGCATTTAAAAATGAAAACCCAGAAATTTACGTAAAATCTAATTATTTTAGATTTATATTTAATAATAATTTTAATTTAGGTTTTAAAACGTCTGCGACCGATAAATGTTCGATGTGCCTTAGATTTTTGGAGCAACTAAAAGTTGAAACCGACGCCCATAAAAAGCAGGAGCTGATTACGATGTCATGGATTCATAAGCTCAGAAGCAAAGCTTTCTTAAACTTCTCAATGACGAGGCCGACGGTTTACTGACCATTTCTTTTGATTGTCAAAAGAATATGGTTTTGCCTAAAGTCTCAGATCAAGCTGCATACTATAGTCGTCAGTTTTGTTTATATTTGTTTGGAATGGTGGTTGGTAACGGGCATTCATCATTAACGCCGAATAATGTATTTTTATATTATTAGACCGAGAATTGTTAGGCTAAAGGAGCAAACGAAATAGCGTCTGCGGTGTACCACAGATTGAACCATACGGGTTTAAACAATATTCATACAGTTCGTTTAGTGGCGGATGGATGCGGTGGACAAAATAAAAATTCAATTATGGTTGGAATGTGCGAATATTGGTTACTCAAAAAAGCACCACCAAATGTGTTAAACATTGAGTTGGTCTTTCCAGTGTTAGGTCATTCGTACATTCCTCCAGATAGAGTTTTTGCTCAAATTGAGAAGATTGTACGGAAAAAAGAAACCATTATCAACGTCAACGATTACCTTGACATTTATAAGGAAAATGGAACCCTAATTAACTTGGGAAGTGATGAGTGTCCCGCACTTGATTTCAAAACTGAGATATGCAAAATTCTTAAACCAACATCAAACTGGCATTTCAAATTCAATGAATCCAAACGGTTTATTAGAACTAAAAACAGAAACGGCACAATTGTTGGAGTACGAGGTAAACGAGGGCTAAACGAATGTTAAACGAGGGCAGAATCTTGCGACTATGAGTGTAATAAGACTCAATAATGGTGTAAAAATAAAAGAGGCCAAAATTAATGATGTTGACAAACTTCTAAAAAAACATTTTGGAACGGAATGGCGAGCAATGGATGATTTACGATTTTATAAAGAGATAATAGATCATAATGAACTTTACTTGGAAGGAGATAATGAGGTCATTAACTGCAATAGTCATGATGAATCAAATATAATTAGAGTTTAAATTTTTAGTTTTAGTTTTTTAATTTTAATTTGCAATTTAATTGGACTGATATTTTAAGTATAATGTGATTTTGTGAATAATTAAATTATTCTCTACGTGTGTGATTTTTATAAACTTGAAGATTTATTTCATTTTTATTATTTTAATATTTTTATTTTATTGAACTAATCGCTTTATGTTGATCATTAATTTAATTTAAACCAAAATAAAAGACTGAAATATTTCTAATCTTTAATTTGTTTTTTTTCAGACTGAGTCTATTCCAAATCGAAAATTTCAAAACGTACCTATTCCATTATAGCGAGTTTCAAAATGAATCTATTCCATTGCGTAACATTCAAACCCTATCTATTCCCAAATTATTTTTAAAATACAAACCAAATTAATTAATATTTTAAGAGTTTTTAATTAAAAATCCGATTAGAGGTCTCTAATAAAGGCAATGAATCAATAAAAAAATCAAAATGCAAAGTAATTTAAAAATTAAAAGTTTTTCTCAGTTTTTTCAGAAACGTGAAAAGTGGAATAGATCGCTTTTGATTCTAGTAGACACGTTTCTTTTCGCCGAACAATTAGAGAAAGAATTTTATTGACTTATTAACAAACTATTCATGGTTCTCGATTGTTGCTTATTATAAGTAGAATTTTTACTAAGTGCAATGCAATTAACTTGTCTTTACAAGGATGGAATATTACAATTTTTAATGTAAGAAGCAAAATTGCGACTTTCAATAAAAAATTACAGTTTTGGATTTCTCAGGTCGAATAAAATAATTTTTATTGTTTTCTCACATTAGGAGAGATTTTAATTGAAATAAATTCGAAAGTAGATGATAAAGTCTCCAAAGCAATTTTAGACCATTTGCAAGACTTACAGCAAAGCAACCTTGATTATACAAGCCATAATCTAAAAAACGAAGCTCTTATAAGGGAATTAAAAATGACGAGAAAACCAAAATTTCCATAGTAAAACACACAAAACATATGGGAAATCACTTTTTTTCCTAAGACAAATTTGTAAATGAAAACGTTGCAAATTCTTAATTATGATTTTTGAAATATTTTCATAAATGTTTGAATTTCAACATATACAAATCTCGTTTAAGTAAATCGTTTTCATTTACTTGTAATAATTGATTTATTTAAACCAAAATATAAAAAAAAGTTCATAACAACAGCGTTCTGGTCAAATTAAAAAGAATAGCTTACTACAAGTCGTGTGCATTAAGTCAATGTACATAGATGGCAGTGGGTAGTAAACATTTTGAAAAATCGTAGCAAAAATTGCGACCTGGGGAAATTTGAGTTTAAAAATTGTAGGATAAGCAAAACAAATTCACAAAATATTAAGAACGTGTCATAATTGTGTGATTAAATAATTTTTTTTCATATTTCTCTGCCAACAATTATAGACATCTAACGTACACTAGTAAAACTAAAGATAAATTTAGCAAGTATTATTTTAATTTGTCAGAGCCAACTTTGATGTATTTTTCAAAATGAAAGTTCGAAAAATATATTTTAGCAATAATTTAATTTTAATATTTCTGCAACTAATATTTACTTAATACCAATATACCCTTCTTATATATTGCTGCTAAAGATATGTAGAACACTTTTGTATAAACATTTTGTAACATTTTTGCTGTTTTCATTGAAAAACTTGAAGCTAAAAAACACCGTTTTTACTATGGATTCCTATGGAAATCAGTGAAAAGTTATACCACTAAAAAAGCTTCTAAAAAATACGTCATAATGATTATGGCTCTATACTCTAGAAGGCTCTGTTTACAGTCAAGCATTTTACAATATTTTCCAAAGTATACTGAGGATAACTCTTAGATTAAGAACCCATTTGTAGTAACAGATAAGCCAGTCGGTTTCAGCGCAAGTTATTATGAAAAGCTAATTGATTCAATTGCTGAGTTTGGTTTAAAACAAAAATATAATGAACTTCCATTAAATGAGTTTTGGTTAAATTTAACAGAAGGGTATTCCAACTTGTTAAAACTAGCCGTTCATGTTTTACTTCCTTTCACAACATATTTGAGCGAGACCGTATTTTCAAATCATACTCATCATAGAAACCGTCTGAACACTAGACCAGATATAAGAATTGAGCTTTATAGTATTTAAGCTTTATAGTATTTAAGCTGATATTAAAATAATTTATAACTCAAAGAGCTAAAAACATCGTAGTCATTAAGAACCTAATTAATTTTTTTATTTTCATGCTTTTTTATATTTAGACTGTGTCCGAAACCAGTGATAAATAATTTTTAGTACTAATTTTTGACATTTAAGCCAGGAACGCTGCTGAAGTGAAATAAAATTTCTCATATAAAAATGACATAAGCGAAAATGAAAATGAAAATTTCATCGCTCAATTTCACTTTGCGGTACGCACTTTAGCTAGCGAATTGGTGGTTTTCGTAATAAAATACAGGTGTCTCTATTTTACCTCTACCCATTTTTCACTTCATTTTTATCTTCCCGGACAATTAATGTGAAGCTAAATTTTTACGTTTCATCATTTGAGTTTCTTGTTTTTCAATCGCCTATTGCAGTCAATTGTAATTTTGATTTTAAATTGCAAATTTATGTTAACTGATATAAAATTTTACGAGAATCGTCAAACTAAATTTTCACGTCAGATTTATCTTTCTATTTTTGGAGACCAGTGAAAATTTCATTTCACTTGAACAGCGTACTAGGCTTTATTTGAAAAAACTGCACACACCCAAATTACCATAGTCAATTCCTATGATAATTTGTGACTAGCTTTGATTTACTAGCTGTGATCGACGTAATGTTCTGATTTAACGTAATTGGCATAATTATGCCTTAATAAATATATCATCCATAATATGTTTTGTCCAAACAACTATCCATTTCTCGAAAATTACAGCAATTAAAATGAAGCAACAAAAATGTGTAGCGGGGAAATATACCAAAAAATTATTACTCTATTCGGACACCATAATAAAAAATTGTGAATAGAGGAGAATATTTTTGAAATAAATGTCAAAAATTTGTACTAAAAATTATTTATTGTTTATAACTATTTTATGTATGTAGGTCAAAACCTTCTACAATTCTCTCTTGAGAAAGCCCAACTAAATGTATACTAAGACATCGTATATATATATATATGGTTATGATCTCAACTGGAAATAGTAATGGTAAGAAACGAAAAAATTGAATTTTTTTTATATGGTTTTTCGTAGCGACCAATACACTACCCAGTACATACAATATTTTTAAATATGTGTAAGAGAGCTATACAACGCAGTCAGGCTTTCTCAAGAGAGAATTTTAGCAGGTTTTGATGTAGGTACACATCTCGAAAATACAAGCTTATTTCCTATATAAAAAAACAAAAGTGTTCCTCCGGTATTTGTATTTATGCGAAGTGTTCCTCGGTCCGAAAAGTTTGGGAAACGTTGGAGTAGAGCCATGCGCTTAGTAAACATAACAAATTTTCTTGTAAAATTTTAACAACGATAATAGCAAATAAACAAAACTTATTCGTTAAATTAAGAAATTAATTTATTAAATTTACGAGACGTTTAGTTGATTTAGCAAATTTATTTGGTAAATTTACAATTCTAGTAGGTACGTAAACTTATCGAAATTAAATGTAAAATTTTAGTCTAGCATTTTCTTCCTTACTATGATGTTATTTCTTGACAATTTTTGGGATGACAGATACACTTGAAATTATCTTTGCGAACCATGTTTGGCTGTTTTTCACAGATGATATTCAATATCTAACAGTACCTTTACTATGAAATTTGTTTTTCTCTGAAAGCGGTACCAAACACGATAGCAAATAGAGTATTTGTAAATTGTAAGCAAAGTTGCTTGTTTTGTTTTAATATTACAATGAAATACAACATGAAATAATCTTAATGGTTTTCAAATAAAATAAAAACATATAAAAGTTATTACTATGCTTACCTGAGGTAATTTCATCTTTTTTATTAAGCAGCTCTGTTAAACTTATAATGTTTTCTTTCTGTATGGTCTGACTTTTCAATAAAAAAGGAACATTATTTAAGGAGTCCTAATTTGTATATACACCCTGCGCCATTGAAATGTTCGATTTCGGTTATTTACTATTTCATGCAATTCTCTCCTAGATTTTACCTCATTCGCTATTTTTTTTTTGTTTTTTTATTTTTCAGCATATTTCACGCCTTATTAGGTATTTAAAGTCAAAATAAAGGTGAAATATTCATTCGGTTTCAATTAAGTAGGCAAAGAGGTAATTTTACAAAGCGTCGCTCTAAATTAAATGCTAACGAAAAAGCCAAAATTTTGCAAGCAAAGGCAAAAAGTAAACACATTCACAAATTGCAAGAGTAATTTAGTGTAACCAAACAGCAGTTAGAAAGTTTGTAACGAACTGGTCGTTACTAATGTTCACCTGTGTGTTCGTCATAATTTTTTTGTGTTGTTGGCATGTCTATTTTTGATGAATTGAGTGTCACGACATTTTTATTTCCACTTGCGCTGTACGTTGGGTAAATGATACATGAACGCAGTCTGATAATAGATGGTGTGTGTATTGAGAGATAGATGGCCTACAAGTGTTGCATAATTTCGCCGATGAAGATTAATTGATGAAAAGGGCGCGCGGATAAGCAAGAGGGTTTTTTTTTTGTTTTTGCGAATGTTAATTTGGTGAGGAGGGGATTCAAGATCGAAACGTCAAACAGTTCAGACGTACAATACAAACTACTAAATTAAAACAGAAAATTATAGTTTTTGTTTCTAATAAACAAGTTGAACTAAAATTAACATTAAAAATTTTAAGTACATAGTACATATTAAAACCGAACAATAAAACGGGAAAGAAGATAAAACCCAGTTGTCGTGTTTTGGTGTATGAGACGTGTACGTGTGTATACAATACAAATCCAAATCCACGTCAAAATTTGTTGCTCATCATTGTTATAAATAACATCAGCGTTGCCCCGTTACCAAGGCGTTTGGGGAGGTTATTAGATTGAAGGCATTCCAATCTTTTTTGTTCTTAAGCGGGAAGTCATCCGGCAGGCACATTATACGTCCGGCGGACGTGTTCCTTACAAGTTGGAGGTTTCCGAGTAGCGGTCAACTACAGCAGCCACATCTTCAGCAGAGTGTATTAACAAAATGTCTGTATAACCAATTTTTTTTTTTGGTATTTATAGTTTCAGTTTAATTTTTTTTTGTGCTTTTATTTGTAAATACAGTTATATGATACAATTCAATTGCGGAATTTATTTCCTTCAAATCAATTCGCGCGATTTTTTTTTTGTTTTTGTTTCTTTTCCTTGCAGGTGTCTTCTGGATACGAAGAGCTCATCGAATCCACGGGATGTTACAACTGACGCGACTGTGTTTTTTTTTTTTTTTTTTTTTGAAGTAGATTCTGTGAATTGAGAAATAATATGTAATATTGTATGACGCTTGTTTTATGTAAAATCATTGATCATTTTTTTTGTTCTTTACATTGTCAATAAATATTATAAAAATTTTGGTTGTACAAGTTAAACGATGAAGCGTTAGATTTCTTGTGTTCAGGAGGTGATGATCATGATGTTAGTGTGTGTGACTGGGTGAAATGGGGAATTGACCTTAATGCAGCTCACAAGGCCCTGAATGGACACCACCACCACCCCCACGACAGACTGCGCGATAGCCGGAGCAAACGCTGCAGGTGGTGACGTCGGGGCATTCTGTTAACGGGGACAACCCCAAGTTGTTCACGTTACAAGTTTTTAAGGCACTATTCCGAAAATCAAACGATAATTTAGCTCTGATACAAAGAGGAGAACTTCTGTTTCAACAAATCGAATTTCAGATATTTAGATCTTAAGCAAAGGTTTGCTACGGCTTTGGAGCTGAGAAGTTAGCTTCTAATAGCAACAACCGACACTATTTCAGTTCATACTATTAAAAGGAACTTGGATTATATGCTTGTCGACCTGCGAGAAAATCATTACTGACAGCAAAAATGGCAGCTGCAAGCCTCAAATTCGCAATAGAATGAAGAAACTGAATGCCCAGGGACTGGTGTTGGTTCATATTCTCGGATAAATCCAAATTCAATATCTTTGGACCCGATGTAAGGACAAGGGTTCGGCGACGAAAAGGCAAACGGTATTTAACAGAATGTATTTCGCCGACAATGAAAAATTCACCATATGTTATGGCCTGGAGAGCCATAACAGCCTTTGGAGTTTGATCACTAAGCCTTCTGGATAGTTCAGAAAGCGGAGGAAAATATAAAAAAATTATCGAAACCTGAATCGTGACTATTGAGGACCCGACTCAATACATCGGTATTCCACTCTTCCAGGACGATTACTCTCCACGAGTTATTGATGTTATTTATGAAGTAAGAATGCTTAATTTTAATGTCTATTTTGATTAGGTAGCCGAATTTAAAAATAACTTGGTGATTGAGACGTTATCCTGGACAGGAAATAGTCCTGACCTCAATATTGTTGAAAATATTTGGTCCTTCATGGGAAAGAAGATTACAAATTACAAGCTGAAAAGTGCCAAAGAGCGGGAAAAACTTATAGAAAAAGTATGGTTTGAAGAAATAACAATATATTATTTAATCAAACTTTAGAATTCAATGCTGATCGGGTTTAAGGCCATCATAAAAGCCAAGGGCTGGCGTTATTAATCATTGATTTTAAAAAGTTCAATTTCTCTCAAAATATTTTGGTTGAGATGAATTATTTTATTTCTGTTAATTCTTATTTTGAATAAAAATTACAATTGTCAACAAAAAACTATTTTTCAATTGAAAAAACTTTGTTAAAAACACTGTAAAGACCTACCAAATTGTTACGAGGTAGGGCGGTAATATTCCTTATCCGACGTTATGTAGGTCTAAAATGTTGGATTACCGTTCTTTTTATTTGAATATATTCGGAATACTGTAAAAATTGTTTTGATAATCAGAATCTATCATTTTTGCCATCTACTTTTGAAGCAAACGGTCGTATTTCCAAAATTTACTTTAAAAATTCAAACCGAACATTTCAATGGCGCAGGGTGTATATATATTTAGCACTGGGTACAGTGTTAAAAAATCTATTTCGGCCTTTGGATAAACACAATTAATTAAAAATATATTATTAATAAATTATTATATTTATGTAGCACCAGATCCTGCATAAATGCATGTTGTAATATGCGCGCTTCATTAAATATATTAATGATCGATTGGTCTACACTACTCATGCATTCCGCAATCCTTAACCCTCTCAAACGCCTTGTACAATATATTTTACATCAACTTTCATCCAACTTTCATCGCTTCGACCAACCGTAATTTTTAAGTTTTGTCTCATTTCTCTTGTGCGATCGTTCTCTTATGTATTTATGTTCACACTACAGTTTTATGAGCCATCCCATATCATAGCAGTGCATAATTGTGCTACGTAATTTATTTTTGGAAGAAAGTCAATTTTAAATGGCGTTTGAAAGGGTTAATTTGGATGATTAGTGGATAGTGTGGCTACTGGTGGCTACTTTCTTGGTAAATCGTTTTGGCAAGGATTACTTAGATCTTTGTATGTTCAACCCTAAGATCAAACACAAAAAAAAAATTGTAAACTCCAAATAAAATATTTGCTAAATTATTCCGCAAACATACAATAAAATTAAGCTTGCATCTCTGCTGATGTGTTATCATAAAAAATATTGAAAGTGCAATAAAAATTTCTAGACGCTATTTTATTAATTAACCGTAGATTATATCACTTTCTTTGATCAAAATTCGGAATTCTAATCAATTTCTTATAGTAACTACTGTCTATCAGCTCCAAAAAATAAAAAAAAAAATAAAAATTAAAAAAAATAATTGGGATAGGCTAATTGAACATAATTCATTGTATAAATAACAATGAAATAAGTTCGATTAGAAACAAAAATTTAATTTAAAATTCCGTTATAAATTAGCTAAAACAAAATTCAAATTGGGTTCAATTAATTTGGCTTAGACACGCATCACGACGCTTCATGTGGCGGCCGAGATGATCCAATTGATATTTTTCGTTATAATAATCCGTTATTTGCTTAACCAAGATCATAATTAACTTAACATGATCGTAATACCCATATGCATTGTATGTATATACTACTCGTACAATATGAAATAATTTTATGATGCCAACCTCTTCTGTTAACTTCAAGAAAAAAAAAAATAAAATCTTAACACTAGTAGGAGATGTGACATGATATTTATTTAAACTATTAAATATTGTATATACGAGTAATATTTAAAAAAAAAAATTCTTGTCAAAAAAAAAAAAAACAAAAAATTTCTATTATCAATATAAATCAAACAGTGCCAAAGTGTTGATCGATCATGTAATATGGTATACCTGTGAAAAGTTAATTTTGGTTTTGTTCAAAAAAGTGTTTAAAATTATTTTTCATAATAGAAACAATAGAATACTTTTAATTGTGATTTAAAAAAAAAATTAAAAAACTTAATTCTTATTTAAATCGAAATGAATTATTTAAATTAATTAAATCTGTGTATTCCAATTTTTGTTTTTACTAAAAATATTTTTTTGGGATTTAAAGGAAGAAAAAGTTTTGCCTCGCTTACAAAAAATAATAATTATAAGTTTTGAAATAATCTAATAACAAAAAAACAAAAATGAATCTTCGTAACAATAATAATTATAATAAAATTAATTTAAATAAAAATAAAACATTTTTAATTATTTTATTTAATTTATTGTATTATGTGAATTGTAATGAATTGAATGCGACAACCACAACGGTAATAGAATTAATGGAAAGTTCGACAACTGAAGTGATTACGACGACGCATGGTGCCAACATTGATATGGGAATGCATGTGGCAACAACGCCGAAAATTTCGGTGGCCAAACCTCTTAGCAGGTGAGTGATTTGATTTAGTTTTAGTGTATATAATTGAGTGTTTTGATAAAATGGTGGACAGTGATGTTTAGAATGTTTGTTTAAGGCATGGCTTTAACCTTGTAAATTTTAAGGTCAAGTGTAAATTTCAGTGCTATGGAAATGTTGTAACTTTGAAATTCAGCATCGAAGAGATGGTTACATTTTTATCGATGCTGAATAACAAAACCAAAATTTACAATTTTAACAATTTGTCTTCAGAAACATTAGTCCAAGATTAAAAATTCAACATTTTATAAATTAACACAATAATTTTACTGGCCTTCGACATTACTGTTCATTCGATTGATTCTAAAGCTATTCTAGAATTGTTTCCAAATTTTTAGATTTTCAGTGGATAAGAAAACTTCTAAAAGGAACAAATTGTCGCGAAAATCACGTTTTTGAAAACGGCCATGTCTGTTCTAAAACCGATTGTTGTATATTATTAATAAAACACGATTTACTATTTTTTAAATATTTATTTGAACTATGCACGTAGTCCATCGACCATCAGCCATCGAGTGAAAATGAAAAAGTTGGGTTCAGGAAATGTTTAGACATCATGACTACGTTTACGTCATTCAAATGAGCTGCTTATGCATACATGACACCGATAGCTTGTTGGCATTTTACTTGAGGCCAAAGGAACTTTTATGGTTTTGAAATGTGAGCCAGTTAATAATGGTGGAAATTTATAAAATTATAAAGACCCTCCCTTCTGAGTATGGCATCATTTTAGAATCAACAAACGAATTTTATTTTGAATTTTAGTAATCACACATCTTGGTAAAGCTAAGTAAGGTATTATGACTTGACGAAGTTCCTTTTTAATATGGGCTTTTGATACTACAAGAAAACTCTCAAATCAACCCCTCAACCATACTTAAACCCTCTCATACAACTCAACCTTCAACTCAGTCGCAACGCAATCCTAATCCGCCCCTCAACTCAATCACCAATTCAACCCCAAATCATCTTTCAAATTAGACCTTAATCTGACCCCAAATCAACATCCAAATATTTATCAAACCTAAAGTTTTACCAAACCGCAACTCAATTTTAACTCAACTTAGCTCTAGCCAAATCTCAACCATTTTCTCAATCAACTTAACCCTCAACTTAGCTCGAAGCTACCGTTCAACCCAAACCCTAAATCAACACGGTTCGGAAACTACCCGACTTAACCCCTGACTCAACCACAAAATAAATCCGTAACTGAATCCAACTCAACACCCTTTAATTAACCTCAACTTGACCACAAATAAAGCCCTCAACTCAACACCATACTCAATGCTCTATCCAATTCCTATATTCAACATGTTTCGAAAAAATACATTCGTACGTGAACAAGTAAATCCTCAGCTGAACTGCTCACGTAACTATAACCCAACCCCAACCCCAATTCAACTCAAACTCAACCCTTAACTCAACCCCAAATTCAAAGCCTAACTCAATCTACAAAACCGGTTTTAGGGCAATTCGTATGGCAGATAAGCGCGGTACCTTCGCTGGCGCTACATCTCAAAGAGAGATTTGGTCGCTTCATGATGCAGTTTCATAATCATTTTTTTTTTTAACGAAATTCATTAATCCTACATATTAACCAGCCGTGATTTTTTTATCACCCGCCGGGAATCGAACCCAGAACCTCCGGAGCTTCCTCAAGCATGCTTAAAACACTTTGCCATTTAATTTGGACATCATAAATTGAAATTTCTTTTGAAATTTTACTAATTTAGAAACACAGACTGCAAATAATATACGGTTCTTCCTATTAGTTATTAAATTTGACCAGAAAATCTACAATTTTAACGAACTGGTAGAATACTGAGCCGTCAACGAATATTTGAAAGTTATTTGACAGGATGTGAATTATTTTACACAAAGTGTCGGTACATAAATTATGAAAAAAGATTCGATTCATTCATCGGAATGGGGAATCCCATATTATTCGAAGTCATTTGAAAACTCTTCATTGACGCTTGTGAAGTGTATCCTAAGTTAGAACAAAACCAACAAAAATAACAGAATATGTTTAGTACACACGCGTGTGAAGAACTTCCTAAATCTGTCCTAAATTGAAAAATGTTTGAAAGTATTAGTAACCAATCAATATTGAAATGTTTATCGAGAAATTGAAAGTAAAGTCTGAGAAGCACACGCGTTACTAAATAATCCTATAGATACTTTGTCCGGAAATCGGAGTATGTTAGTAAATTAAATAATGGTCCATTCGAGGTTTGTGCAAAATTTTGGGGACAGTCTCTTGGAGATAAGTGGGGTAATATGACAAAATCATCATCTAGCGCATGTTGAAATCAAATTGAACGGTGATTGTTGTACATTTTATTTTACTAAACCACTTTTCATTTTACATTAGTTTTCACATTATTTTTCTTTTTAGTAGGTGTCATTAATCCGCTCCTACGTGCGGCACGCAGTGCGACATGTTTGCTGATCCCGGCTCCTACGTCCCCCGAAGTTCAATTCTAGAGCCCATCGGAGAGTTACAGAAGCCGTTAGCCTCTATAATTCTAAGTTAAATTAGGGGTTGGCGAGGTATAACTAACACGTGTCATTAATAAATTCTATATAGTCCGCTGCTACGTACTACATTTGAATCGTAACGGCCAACCCCTAATTTAACTTAGAATTGTAAAGGCTAACGGTTTCGGTAATTCTCACGGGTACGCGGGAGGTCGCTGCGCTACCCCCCTCCCTTAGCCCTCCGACGGGGTTTAGATTTGAACTTCGGGGGATGTAGGAGCCGGGATCATGGATCAGCAAACATGTCGCACTGCGTGCCGCACTTAGGAGTGGATTATATAGAATCTATTAATGACCCTACTAAAAAGAAAAATAATTGCACTATTGCACTATTTATCACCGTTCAATTTGATTTCAATATACGCTAGGTGATGATTTTGCTATATTAACCCCACTTATCTCCAAGAGACTGTCCCCAAATGTTGCACAAATCTTGAATGGACAATTATTTAATTTACTAAAATACTCCGATTTCCGGACAAAGTATCTAAGATTATTTAGTAACGCGTGTGCTTCTCAGACTTTACTTTCAATTTCTCGATAAACTTTTCAATATTGATTGGTTACTAATACTTTCAAACATTTTCCTATTTAGGAAATATTTAGGAAGTACTTCACACGCGTGTTTAACACACTGTGTGTTTTCACTTTAAAAGTTATGCTTTTCACATCACTATGATTTTTTGGTACGTCTTATCTAAGACTATACATGCATGCTAAACCATTTGAAAAGCCAATGCCTTTCACATGGTCAAATTGCCATATTTGTAAATTTACAGTTTAGGACTTTCTTAAGAAAATCCGTATCTTAAGATTTTCCATATTTATCACTAACGCCACTCTAATTTTTTGGTAGGTCTTATCTAAAACTATACAAGCATACTTAACCATTTGAAAATGTCTTTTACATCGTCAAATTGTCATAATACTAATTAGTAAGGTTCCAAAGCTTACCAAAAATCGTAGTGGCGTTGGTGATGAAAATGGAAAATCTTAAGATGCGGACTTTCTTAAGAAAATCCTAAACTGTAAATTTACAAACATGGCAATTCGACCATGTAAAAGGCATTAGCCTTTCAAATGGTTTTTCATGCTTGAGTCGTTTGAGATTCTAGGCCTAACAACTTTCTTTATTTCTTCGGAAAAGTTAATAAGTTAAATAAAGTCGTGTTTTCCATGAGAACTACACTAGAACTCGATAAGCTTTCAATTCATTTTATGCCTATGTAAACCGAACAAGATAGATTCATAAAACGCGAATGTATATAGAGTACCTAATATAAATACACATTTTAAGATTAAAAATGTCTCCCTTCAGTTATTTCATCAATATTTTCTAATTTCTGGTTGACGTCATTACACGCGACTACACTCTATATGTCTCGATTTTGTTGCATTTTAAAGCGATCTATTCACAAATACAATCTGGTTCTAAAATACGGTAGGTCAAATAAATTTTAAAATTCTGGTTTTGTTCACAGTGCATGATTAAGGAATAAGCTGAGAACACCTTAGAGGAAGATTTTAAACCAATATTAAATAATTTTTTGGAATCCTCGAATTTACCACAATTTTTCACGATAATGTAGATCGACGTTTTGCTAAATATAACTCTAAAAGTCTTTCCTTTGTAAATTTTGGCTGTACGCTATCGGCTGATAACGATTATATTTTTCGGCTGGTATAACACAATCTTCATTACAGATTTTTTACTTTCGGCTAACTTTAACACGGCAAAGAATCGTCAAAGTTTTCTAAGCCTGGGATTATGAAGATTTTGGATTATAAGTTTTAATTGGTCAAAACTTAGCAGGTTTTTTGGTACATAACGAAAGTATTATCGCTCATTGATTTTAAAATTTAACTTTCTAAACATCATTTGACACTGTATTATTTTTGTTATCTTCACTCCTGTCAGTTTATTTGACTACAATTCTTGGAATACAAAGTTTTTTAGTTTGACAATATGCATGTTGAAATGCAGTTTGAAGCTGGACTGGTAATAAGCTACAGGATACTTCAATTATCCTATATTTATTTTTAGTGGTGAATTTTGTCAAGTTAAAGTTCGAGTTAAACCCATTTTGAGTCCCGTCGGGACTTCCCGTTTATATTATTTTTTTCTTAATGGCTGCGGTTTTAGCTATCATAATTGTAAGTATCTCTTCTGCTTGTTTATTCCTTTTTAACTTAAACCAAAATGTGAGATTCATCTCTAATAGGATTCCATTTATCATCTTTTGATTATAACTATTACCGTAAAATGAATCCAAAAAAATGTAAGTTTCCGACTAAACGATTTTTTGAGTTTTATTTCTTTGACAGTAGCTTCCGGACATGAAATCAATCTTATAGAAATCAACAAGATATTCTGCAGTTTTTTGGTTAATTTGTGGATAGGGTTCCAATAGAACTTTTTTGTTTTGAGGCAAACCATTTCGATACCCAATTTCCCACTATTTAGTATAAGTTTTAAAGTGCTGTTTGAAAGTGCGTGTGCCATCTATCGCGAAATAAGTGGTAA
The DNA here is from genome assembly GCA_963556165.1 of Tipula helvola. Lineage (NCBI taxonomy): Eukaryota > Metazoa > Arthropoda > Insecta > Diptera > Tipulidae > Tipula > Tipula helvola. Next base: position 109,514,660 of record OY744482.1, read on the forward strand.
TCTACTGGAGCAAGATCGTCTAATAACGTGTCTTACTGCTACCGATCAAGCATTGTACGCCGATCGAAAATTGCTTTCTAACCTTTTTTTTGTCATTCTAAAATTTCTGTAGCAGTTTGTCAATTATCAAAATGTGACGGGCTGGCTATAATTCGTATGAACACTAACGGTTAGACACGTTATTTTGAGCCATTAATGCATTACTACAGATTGATAGTACCAGGTATCAATTAAATATTCTTAATCAACTAATTTTGTTTATTTTCCAATTATACAAGGTACGGTTTTCCATAAAGGTGGCCGGTTTGAACAGGCATGCGCTTACTTGCAATATAACTAACTATAGGTATTATGGTTGCCAACTATTCTCATCGATAACAGATAATTTACAAAAGTTTGGGCTTTGTGATTCGTAGTAATTTTAATGGTTGGACAACGGTTTTCCCTGACAAGATGCGATTTATCAAATCCATCTTTGATCGGTAAAACATAGCGTAGTTGGTTGAAGTTTCGCGTTGAGTTTTTGTTTAGATTTTAACTGAGAATTTTGTTGTCTTGTGGATGATTATTCGTTGATTGTGATGTCAATGGCTGTGATTGGGATTACGATGATAAATCTTTACTTTCTGATAAAATGATTTAAAAATAAAGGATGATATACCAATGTACCAATTTTTGATACATCTAAATCTACGTTACCTCCGTTAAATAGCCACAGTAATCTTTGTTCAATTCCTCTTGCGAAAGATAATTGTTTGGCCTCTAGCTAGCCTGTTCCTAATATCCCACAAGTATTTGTATCAATGAGTCTTTTGTATTTTCGGCACCGAAAATATGAAAATATATTTTCGGATGGTCTCGATCGGCGTCTTTAAGAACTGATATAATTCTTTAGCAAAACCACGCATCAAACTTTTAACCTTTCGGTGTAAACCGGTATTTTCCATCTCTAAGGGAAACTACAAATATTCCTCCAATACAGAAAACGGAAAAAAGTTCAGATCCAGGTAACTATCGATTTTTACCTTTAGTGCCCATATTGTTTAAAGCTATTGAGACAATAATAAAGTTCTTATCAACAATAATAAAATTCTTACTGAAATATGCAACCGATGTCTTCATAAATAAGGATAAGTGTAGCTCACTGCACTTGACATCACTTTGACAGGGTTTAGCATATGGCATATGGTTGACAAAAGGGTTGCAAACTGGCCGGTTTTTAACTGGTCTGGTCGGTTTTCACAGCAATAAGTTGGTCATCGTCCGAACTGCTGACTGGCAGAATAAATGACCGGTTTTCAATGAAATTTATCGAAGAAATATCGATGAATTATTTTGTACCTGTAAAATTGAAATTTTTCAAAGTGGTTGAATAAAAATTTCGTTTGTAATAAGATGTATTACCAGAGGCGGTTGGTATACGAATGCTTTGCAGCGTAAAGAAATTTAGTTCAACAAACCGCTAAATTATTGCTAAATTAGCTAAATGTTTTGTAGATTTATGTAATTGATCATAAAAAGCAATATTGTCCAGGGTTCCATAACGGGTAACTGTTACGTACATAAAAAGCCAAAGTTGAACTTGGCGAGATACAAACAGCTGATCTCACTTCAGCGGAGTCAGATCAGTGTGGTTGTTGGATTGATTACGGGGCACTGTCTCATAGGCAGACATGCGAGTAGACTTGGTTTCTTCTCACATGACTACTGTCGTAGTTGCGAGGACGAAGAGGAGGAAGAAACAGTACTTCATCTTCTTTGCACCTGTCCTCGTCTGGCACGAAACAGGCTGAATTTTTTAGGGGCACCCCTTTTCAACGACCTGGCGGAACTCAGTGGGAATTACGTCAGGTGTATCCAGCGCTTCATAGCAAGCTCAAAGTGGTTTCAATGAGTTGGAGGAAAAATTTTTAATTTGTGGTATGGCTACGGATCTTTTTGTGTCTATGCCTGGTCCTGGTGGACCGACACCCAAACCTAACCTAACCTAACCTACGTACATAATTATCTGTTAATGTTTATAATATTTAGTTGTTACCTCCAAAACCCAAGAACACTGTAACATATTACATATGTATATATTACAGATCCTAATGTACAACTCAACATAAAGCAGCTATACTGAACCCTAGTAAAGTAATTTTATCAAGTATTAATATTATAAAATCTCCTCGAATTAGCAAAGCTACAAAAATCTCGAAGAATTACCGAACATCATTAACATCAACGAGCAGGTAATCTCGAAAATCTCAAAAATTTCGAGAAACCGAAAAAAATCTTATAAAGACAATTTTTCTAACATTAACTTAAAGAAATAAAAAAAACACCTAACCCGAAAATCGAGATGCCAGTGCAAAACGCAATTATGTAAAAAATTTCGAGTTGTGGTAATAATTACAGTTCTTGAAATTCGTAACTCGAAACAAGAGAGATACTTATTCGATACCCTACGGTGGGTGATATTAGCATATGGATGGATTAAGATAACTGAAGTTTGCTGATTTTAATTCTTTCGGAATTTGTCTGTCGTGTTGTATTATAGCAATAAAAATACCTTTGGTTGTTCTTGAGGAAAATATTGATGTTTCCTAATGTAAATTAAAATTTAAACATATTATAAAATAAAACCGAATTTGTTTTTCCAAAATATCCAAATCTTTGGTATAACCAGCCGCCAATGTTTATTACTGTCCTGTTTTGTGTTCTATGCACTCCATTTTTACAAATTTTTGTTGTCGTGTGTATGCCCTCGATTCAAAAAATTGAAACATCTGCTCTACACTATGTTTCTCATCAGACGTTTTAGGAAATTGGTCATGGTCACTTCACGTTAAAATTCGAACTTCATATTTACCAATCGATTTCTGAACAACTTTGGTAACTTCACAGCTAAACAGTTTTATGGTTTTTTGGTTGGTATTGGTAGCAATAAAATCTCAAGAAAAAAGAGTAAGAATCCCAAAAATAAAAAACGAAAGAATTCGAACGCAATCGAAACGCGTCTTAACGTTTCGTTTTACGTCCTTTTAAGTTAGTAAAATGGTTAAGAAACATTCAAAACAATAACCTAAAAATATTATCAATTATTGATAAATTTGTGGGAAATTTGCTTAAGTTTCTCAAAATGTTTCGTTCGTAAATGAAAGGTCAAGTGTTGGTCACATCTTCATTGTTTACTTTCTTTTACGTTATTAACTTTTAATGTTGGGATTCCCTGAGTCCGGAAAATTGGATTTCGAAGTGTTATCTGTCGGTATATCCGTCTGCCTGTGTCCTCTCTGCAGCACAGATGGTTTAACCTTTAACCAAACGAACTGAAACGTCATTTTAATTTTTTTTTTTTTTAATTGGGAGGTAGTGTAAGCCGGCAGTGCTTAAGCGATCTTTAGTGAAAATATAAAAAAAAAAATTCGAAATTGTCAATAATACACTGCGCAAAACAAAAAACGCAACAGTAAAATTTTTCGAAAAATACCCTATTTTCAAACGCTTGTATCTTGGTAAAATGTCAGTTTAAATTTCTTTTTTGCTTTTAAAATGAAGGAAATTTAGTCTACTTTCCGATGCTGGGGTCCGTTTTTTATTATTTTTATTTTTTATGACTTTTTTTGAGTCAACCAAAAATGTTTTTAACGAGAAAAAAAACGCAAACTTTAAGACTGTCAGCAAGGTTTCCTGATGTTGAAATTGAAATTGTTGTACGACAAATGGTTGTTGAGTTATTGCAGTTTTAGCGAAAAACTTGAAAAATCTCGTATAAATGTTAAAAAATGTATTAAATTGTTTTGTCTTGTAAATTAAGCAATCCACGTAAAAATGTTACCTAATTAACTATTCGCTGATATACAGAAACTGAGCTCATTAGCAGTAGCGTAATGTCTTATTTTCGAACGAATCACAGTTTATCCTTTATATATCCGACGGGCGATGCACAGTTTGGTGTGCAACGGGAGAACGATTAAAGCCTGATTGCGTGATGCCACTAGTAGCGTTTCATGGATGTTTGGTGATGGTTTGGGCAGGAGTATCATGGAATTATAAGACAGATTTGGTAGTAATACCATACCCTGCTTTAACATCAGGACGTTACGTAGACGAAATTTCAAGGCTTCATGTGCTTCCTATGAAACGAGAAATTGGATGTATGTATATTTCAGCGCTAAATACACGGCAACAGCAGGGCATTCGTTTAATAAGCCACCCTCCGCGAAGTCCAGATTTTAAACCTATAGAGCACGAATGGGATATGTTGGAGCAACGTCTAAGAAAACGGGCAAGGCAACCAACAAATTTGCGAGAGTTCAGAGATACTTTGCAAGAAGCATGCCAAGACACAGCGTATTTATGCAGTAATGCGAGCTAAAGGTTTTTTTTTCTTGATTTTTTGTATTATGGTTGATTAAAGTGTAAAATGTTATTTTGTTGTAAAACACCGTTTTAGTTTTTGTTGTTTTAAAAATTTATTTTTTCCTTGTGCGACCACCATTAGGTACGCGGGACTCAAGTATTTGAATTTTTTGTCATGTTTTTCGCTAAAACTGCAATAACTCAACAACGATTTGTCGTACAACAATTTCAATAGTCTCATTCTCAAGTTTTCTAAATTCTCTAAAAAATGGCTTATTTGTATTCGTGAACGAAATATTAGGAAAGTTCCTTGACAGTCTTAAAGTTTGGGTTTTTTTTCTCGTTAAAAACATTTTTAAAAAGTGGACTAAATTTCCTTCATTTTAAAAGTAAAAAAAAAATTTTAAACCAAGATACAATCGTTTGAATTTTTTCTTTTGCGCAGTGTATTTTGTTGAACTTGCTTGTAATTAAGCTGATGTTAGGGCCCGGCCTGACCCCTCGCCAGTTGCACATAATTTGTCCGCCGGATCTCCACCACAGCTATATATGTACGTTGCTAGCTAAGCAGACTGGGGTGAGGTTTTAGTTGTGTCCGGACAGGACCGTTGGGAGACTCGATTTCCACTCCTCCTTCCGGCCTGGGCGATTCCTTCAAATTCACAACCAATTTGCAGGCCTTAGCGACTGGTCGGCGTAACATTCCGATTTGGGCGTTTACATCAACTGCTCTGACGACTCCTCCTTTTCAGGAAACGTATTCATGATCCTTCCCCTAGGCCACAGGTTCCTCGGAAAGTCCCCATCCGCAATCAATACTAAGTCTCCAGTCTTCAGGGGTTCCTAGATAATATTGGCAGGTTCTCCTTCACCCAACAAGTTCAAAAATGATCCGCTAATCTCTATCTTCTTTAATCGCCTTGCTCATGTCATTGTTGGCACCATGGAAGTTGGTGCCATTATCCAAAACCATTTTAGCTGGATACTCTCTTCCTGCTAAGAATCTCCTTATGGCCATAACTGCACTACTCCTTATGGCCATAATTGGACTGCTCTGGTGGTTAAACACGTAAACACAACTCCGTATTTATTTTCAGTACTTCGGATGACAGTCACAGTTATGGGACAGGAATAGTCAACTCTAGTATACACAAACAGCTTGTTTTGCTTGGTACCCTCTCTGCTTGTATTTGTCCCATCATTGGAATTTTCGGATTTGCTCTTTCAAATTGACACACTCCGCATTTTCTCCAAGCCTCTTTTCACTGCTTTTTGCATGTTCGCACACTGTGATTCTTAGAAACCAATATAATTGGTCGTTTACGCTTCAACTGCAATTCTTCAGGATTCTGGATACGGCCTTTCATGCTGATAATTCCCTTCTCGACCAGGCAGAGTGACACACTGACTCGTTTTCCTCGTTCGTCAAGTCATTCATTTCTTCAGCAAATGTATTGCTTTGACTTCTCAGAATTAACATCTTGGCCGCATCCGCAACTCATCTATTTTTAATATTCCCCGTTTTCTCAAATCTTTATGCTTCTGACAGGTATTTGGACAGACAAGCAGCTGTCCTCTGGCTCCGAGCCTTCGTCAATAATTATGACTTTTTCTTTGGACCAATGATCTTCCGTCTCGTTCAGAAGGTCAGGTCTATTTCATAGCTTCAACTGCAGCAGTTTCTTCTATTGGAATCCACCTCAATATTCGTATTGTCCATAATTTCGTCTACACGATGGGCAAGCGGTTATTGCTTGTTAGTTCCTTGCACCTGAATGTAACTATTAAATCACTGCCCGTGAATAGCTTCAAAAATTCATTCGACTAATTTTTACATCAGATTTTTGTTGGTGGTTGTTGCAAGTCTCTTTGTCATGTGTGAAAAGCCCGGTATTGTATCAATCTATTTGAAGTTGCCTCAAAAAGCAGGGATTAGACCAGGAAAACCAACCATACGTGTTTGCTCTCTAGACATCATGCAGCAAGACTGAAATTTTCTCAAGAACAAACGAGTTGCCAGTTGCGACACTGACGGGCCATACTCTTCACGGATGAATCGCGATTTTGTTTAAGTACCAGGGACAGGTCTATAGGCGCTATTGTAGAGCGATTTACTGACTGCTGTATCCAAAAAACTGTTGTTTCGGTCGAGGTTCAATAATGGTTTCGAGTAGCATCATTTTAGCAGGTTAAACAGAGCTCTTAGTGATTGATGGACCCCACGGCCATGTGTTTGCGGATAGGTATGGCCCCATGTTTATCTTAATGCATGATAATGCTGGGCCTCATAATGCCAAAACCCAACAAAAGGCTGATAAGAAGCATGACTTGGCGGTATATATTTGGAATGTATTAGGGCTAGATGAGGTCACACAAGATATTGAGTTCGATTTTATTGCAGTTGTATACAGAAAATACAAATTAAAATTTTGAAAAATTCTGCTAGTTTCCACTTTATTTTTGCTATAGTTTGTAGTTATGAGATGGGAACCTGGTCTTGGGAACATGCATGTTTAAAATATGACATCATTAGTTTCGGTAAAGTTAACCTACAAAAAAAGTTATAAGCCTAACAGCAAGTGTTTCTTATTTTGTTTTGAGTAGTATATAATACATTTCACGACCTATCAAAAACACAAGATCTTGACAAGCTACAACAAGAAATACGGGAGGAACTGAGTACTTAAGAAAGAACATTGTCATACCACCACACACACCATTTTACATCAACAGTGGTCACTAGAATCATATATCTTAAAGTAACAGCAATGTTCAGAACGAAAAACAAAAAGCCAGCAATTCCACCACTAATGGAAATTGATCCATCAAAACACACCGCCACAACTGCAGACGAATGTCAGCGCTTCTTCAGATGTATCCTTTCAGAAAATAATGCAGATGAATTAATTTTTTAAAATTTATTTATTTTCTTTTCGTGTATTACTAAGCTACCAACCAAGCTTTACAATATTGCTTTTTATTTATTTAATTTCACAGTATTACTGTTTATTGTTCTAATTGTGAATGTGTTCCAAATGAAAGATGATCCACTACCAACATCAAAAAAAAAAATATGCGGTATGTTTTTATTACTATATCACAGTTGCTTTCGCACTGTTTAGTGATCGAATTTTTTATTTTCTTAAAGCACAACTTGTACCGTTGTAGTTTACTTCTGCAGAAAATATGGTTTGTCGACAAGTGGGCGGTGTCACCTATAACTCAGATATTTTGAACGAACAGTATCTGTATTTTATGGTGTTTTCCTGTTTTATATTTAAATTAGTTTTATTCCGGAATGCTAAAATGGGGCCATTTCTTGTCTTCGTATTGGTAATTGCGGTTTGACGATTCACGTATTTATCTTTTCATACGCTATATAACTACACTTGCTGAGGTAAGTTTATTTTTTGTACATGAAATTATTGTTTGTTTTTTGAATTTTAAACATAATGACTCGATATAAATAAAATAAAACTTGATTTGTAAAATGAAGCACTGGAAATAAGGTATATAACGTTACGATTACTCAAATTGTTTTATTCTATGCAAAACAAAACACAACTCAGTCAAGAGTTCCCGACTCCTATTTTAAAATTATTTTTACTTGTACTTGCACCGTAGTTCATTTGAATGAAAGGCCCGTATTATTTTAAAATATTTTGGAAAAGGAGGAAAACTATTCTAGGGGTAACTGTTGGCTATGCCCACCAATTGACCCCCTTTCCAGACATAACACTCTAAAGGTTGAATTTATACCAATTTATACATTTTATATGGGCCTTTCATTCAAACGGATTTTCACGGGCTCCCCACATGAAACTTGCCCTGATAATTTTTCTGGGGCTAACTGTTGGCTATGCACACTAATAAAACCACTTTCCAGATATGACACTTCAAAGTTTAAATTTTTTCAAATTTTTACATTTTATATGAGCCTTTCATTCAAACGAATTTTCACGGGCTCCCCACATGAAACTTACCCTTATAATTTTTCTGGGGCTAATTGTTGGCTATGCCCACTAATTGACCCCCTTTCCAGACATAACACTCTAAAGGTTGAATTTATACCAATTTATACATTTTATATGGGCCTTTCATTCAAACGGATTTTCACGGGCTCCCCACATGAAACTTTCCCTGATAATTTTTCTGGGGCTAACTGTTGGCTATGCACACTAATAAAACCACTTTCCAGATATGACACTTCAAAGTTTAAATTTTTTCAAATTTTTACATTTTATATGAGCCTTTCATTCAAACGAATTTTCTCGGGCTCCCCACATGAAACTTGCCCTGATAATTTTTCTGGGGCTAACTGTTGGCTATGCACACTAATAAAACCACTTTCCAGATATGACACTTCAAAGTTTAAATTTTTTCAAATTTTTACATTTTATATGGGCCTTTCATTCAAACGAATTTTCAAGTGCTCCCCACATGAAACTTACCCTCATAATTTTTCTGGGGCTAATTGTTTGCTATGCACACTAACTGAACCCCTTTCCAGACATAACACTCTAAAGGTTGAATTTATACCAATTTTTACATTTTATATGGGCCCTTTCATTCAAACAGATTTTCACGGGCTCCCCACATCAAATTTGCCTGATAATTTTTCTGGGGCTAACTGTTGATTATATGCACACTAATGAAAACATTTTCCAGATACGACACTTTAAAGTTTGAAGTTATTCAAATTTATACATTTTATATGAGCCTTTCATTCAAACGAATTTTCAAGTGCTCCCCACATGAAACTTACCCTTATAATTTTTCTGGGGCTAATTTTTGGCTATGCCCACCAATTGAACCCCTTTCCAGACATAACACTCTAAAGGTTGAATTTATACCAATTTATACATTTTATATGGGCCTTTCATTCAAACGGATTTTCACGGGCTCCCCACATGAAACTTGCCCTGATAATTTTTCTGGGGCTAACTGTTGGCTATGCACACTAATAAAACCACTTTCCAGATATTTAAATTTTTTCAAATTTTTACATTTTATATGAGCCTTTCATTCAAACGAATTTTCTCGGGCTCCCCACATGAAACTTGCCCTGATAATTTTTCTGGGGCTAACTGTTGGCTATGCACACTAACAAAACCACTTTCCAGATATGACACTCTAAAGTTTAAATTTTTTCAAATTTTTACATTTTATATGGGCCTTTCATTCAAACGAATTTTTGCGGGCTCCCCACATGAAACTTACCTTTATAATTTTTCTGGGGCTAACTGTTGGCTATGCACACTAATACAACCACTTTCCAGATATGACACTTCAAAGTTTAAATTTTTTCAAATTTTTACATTTTATATGGGCCTTTCATTCAAACGAATTTTCAAGTGCTCCCCACATGAAACTTACCCTCATAATTTTTCTGGGGCTAATTGTTTGCTATGCACACTAACTGAACCCCTTTCCAGACATAACACTCTAAAGGTTGAATTTATACCAATTTTTACATTTTATATGGGCCCTTTCATTCAAACAGATTTTCACGGGCTCCCCACATCAAATTTGCCTGATAATTTTTCTGGGGCTAACTGTTGATTATATGCACACTAATAAAACCACTTTCCAGATATGACACTTCAAAGTTTAAATTTTTTCAAATTTTTACATTTTATATGAGCCTTTCATTCAAACGAATTTTCAAGTGCTCCCCACATGAAACTTACCCTTATAATTTTTCTGGGGCTAATTTTTGGCTATGCCCACCAATTGAACCCCTTTCCAGACATAACACTCTAAAGGTTGAATTTATACCAATTTATACATTTTATATGGGCCTTTCATTCAAACGGATTTTCACGGGCTCCCCACATGAAACTTGCCCTGATAATTTTTCTGGGGCTAACTGTTGGCTATGCACACTAATAAAACCACTTTCCAGATATGACACTTCAAAGTTTAATTTTTTTCAAATTTTTACATTTTATATGAGCCTTTCATTCAAACGAATTTTCACGGGCTCCCCACATGAAACTTACCCTTATAATTTTTCTGGGGCTAATTGTTGGCTATGCCCACTAATTGACCCCCTTTCCAGACATAACACTCTAAAGGTTGAATTTATACCAATTTATACATTTTATATGGGCCTTTCATTCAAACGGATTTTCACGGGCTCCCCACATGAAACTTACCCTTATAATTTTTCTGGGGCTAATTGTTGGCTATGCCCACTAATTGACCCCCTTTCCAGACATAACACTCTAAAGGTTGAATTTATACCAATTTATACATTTTATATGGGCCTTTCATTCAAACGGATTTTCACAGGCTCCCCACATGAAACTTGCCCTGATAATTTTTCTGGGGCTAACTGTTGGCTATGCACACTAATAAAACCACTTTCCAGATATGACACTTCAAAGTTTAAATTTTTTCAAATTTTTACATTTTATATGGGCCTTTCATTCAAACGAATTTTCAAGTGCTCCCCACATGAAACTTACCCTCATAATTTTTCTGGGGCTAATTGTTTGCTATGCACACTAACTGAACCCCTTTCCAGACATAACACTCTAAAGGTTGAATTTATACCAATTTTTACATTTTATATGGGCCCTTTCATTCAAACAGATTTTCACGGGCTCCCCTAGGGCATCCAATTCCGGAATTCGAAATTCCGGCCCATATTTTAGTTTTAATTATTCCGGAATTGTAAACCTTAATTCCGGAATTATCGGATTTCTATTTCTCACACTAATTTAAGTAATTTCAAATTAATTTTATGTAATTATAGTATTTTTTGTACTATAAAATAGTAAAACTTTTCTAAAGTGACCACTCAAGAGTCACAGAAATGTTGGTCACTTTATGCAGGTGGTCAGTTTAAGGAATAAAGCAGTCCAATAATTTGAAAATTAAAAGTCTTGCCTGACGGAAAAATTTGCTTCAATTGTAACAAATTATTTTGTATCAAATGTTATAGATAATACTCCAGGGACTGACAAAAAGTGGTCAATTTAGAGAGCTGTTCAAAATTGGTCACTTTTAAAAGTTTCACAGTGTTTTTCTTTTGCATTCACTAGGATATGACACCTAATAAACAGCTATGACAAATTCGCTCGTTGTTCATGCTTCCTGAAAAATATTAAAAACGTAGGTACACGACTTTGCATTGTGACTAGCGAACTAGTCGTATGTAACAACGCTTTTCCCCGCGTTTCGGAAAGGACTTTAATTTTGGGACGATTGTTTCTGAAAATTTACCATCACAATAAGCATCGAGCCTGAAAAAGCGTATTTAGCAGCAGGAAGTATCGCCACTAAAACTCTACCTAGTCTGTATAAATGGCACAACCCCTCGGTGCGTTAGGTTTAATGATAAAAACCAGAAAAACAGGCAAAAAAATGTCAATCACTTATTTATTAAATAATGAAATAAAATAAATTGGTTGTTTCTTGTAAAATTTTAATTTTTAATTTTTAATCAGAGATTATTTAAAAAAAATCAATTCCGGAATTGATTCCGGAATTCCGGAATCGAGAGCATTGAAATCCGAAAATTCCGGAATCACATTTTTCCCAAAAATTGGATGCCCTAGGCTCCCCACATCAAATTTGCCTGATAATTTTTCTGGGGCTAACTGTTGATTATATGCACACTAATGAAAACATTTTCCAGATACGACACTTTAAAGTTTGAAGTTATTCAAATTTATACATTTTATATGGGCCTTTCATTCAAACGAATTTTCAAGTGCTCCCCACATGAAACTTACCCTTATAATTTTTCTGGGGCTAATTGTTTGCTATGCACACTAACTGAACCGCTTTCCAGACATAACACTCTAAAGGTTGAATTTATACCAATTTATACATTTTATATGGGCCTTTCATTCAAACATATTTTGCTGGGCTCCCCACATGAACCTTGTCCTGATAATTTTTCTGGGGATAACTCTCTTGGCTAGACACTTTAATTGAGCCACCTTTCAGACAAGACACCTGAAGGGTTGAATTTATACAAATTTTTGAATTTTTTGTTATGCTCTTCTCATGAAACTTAACTTGTAATTACCATCGCAATCAATGACAACCAAATGAGCCTTTATCCAGCCATAAATTCAACACATGGAAATTCCAGTTTATAGGTTGTTTTGTCAATTTTTCGTTTTATATGAAATATGCTTTGGCTGAAATATGTCGGCTGTTAACTTTCGGCTGAGATAGCCAAGCCACTATCTGCATTGCTGACATTTTATAACTTTCGGCTGACTTTAACAAGGTGGCTAAATAAAGTATACAAAGTATAATGAACAAGTGTTTATTACACAAAAGAGTTGTGAAAAACGTATCAATTGCCCTTCCTGGAAGCCTTGGTTATTTGCTCGTATGTCAGCTTTCATCCGGTCAATTGACATCCGTATTTCCTCCTTTACAATGTGATGTATCTCTTTAATATTTTCTTTCATCCAGTCTACGTCCATTTAAAGCCGCTGATGGAATAGCCCCAAACTTTAGATTTCCAGGTAATCGTAGGTTATCTCCAAATAATGTTTTAGCTGGTATCGTTGCGTTGGTTTTTCTCCATGAACTTTGCTAGATATTCCTTCCATATGCGATTGATTCTTTCCAACCATACCGTCGGACTGTGGTTGAAAAGTGTTGTTCTCGTTTTATTTATATCGAGTGTTAATGAACATATTCTATTATTTTTATAGAACAAATTTTATTTGAAAATATACTTGAAATACAACCAATACGTTTAAAAATTATTTGTGTTAAGTTTCACGTTTCTATTTGAGAAGTGGTGGCCCCATTTGCCCCAAATCATATACCGCCAGCTGCAGAAACCGTTTGTCAGGTAACACAGGCACACAAAAAAAAAGTCCTGATACAGAAAGGTGAAGTACCTTCTGGTACGTTTTTCGGTGTGCTAAGAATGATTCTGAGGTCATGATTTACCCATCACCCTTAGATTTCGCCCCAGCTTCACCTCCCAAAGGGTCAACATTTTACTTTATATAAAAATTCAAAATAAATAACTCATTCTACTTTTTTGGAGTACTGAAACCGAATATGGCAAATAAAAAGTAGTTTTAATTTTCCTATCTCCCCGGCACCGCGGCCAACCCCTTCATCCCTCGCGGTTTTAAAATTTCACTGTATTAATATCTCACTGTATTTTGGCACCAGTATTAAAAAAAAAAAAACTACCACGGGGTTCAAACCTATCGTCACCTAAGGCATCTATGTTAAAATTGAATACGCTAAAACTTTTTTTAGTTAACCCATCATCCTTGAATTTTCGGTAAAACATTCAATTGGCCTAAATTAGGCTTATGTGAAGCATCACAATGAAATTATATTATTTGCCTTGCTATGGCTACTGATAAATTTCGACCGTCTTGAAGTGTTTCCAGCAGTGTGAATTGATCTTACGGATATACTGGCTGAGTGAACGCCGCTTGTATGATATATGAAAAATCCTGGGTTCTTGATAATCCTCTTGACATCCACGAATTTTGTCTGTACAAACTTGGGAAAATGTACGGTTTTGCTATTTGCGCTTCTATGAACTCGAAATTCTTCTATTAACTGAAAATTTCACCCATATTAATTTCGGGTATCTGTATTGCGTCAAAATTAGATCATCAGTACTTTATATATCAGACTCTAAGTCTATCTTGAACGGCAGATCCTTTGGAAGATTTTTCGCATAGCTTGCAGTCAAGCGGTTAGTAAAGCAAAATTCACACTGCTGGAAACTCTTCTAGACGGACGAAAGTCCTCGGAGTAAGTGTGTATGAAATTTGATTTTCGCAAGTGAAATTAATTTTTGCATATATGTACTTATATAACTGAGTCTAAGGAGTTCAGAAATGTGTCTTGAGAATTCTTGGTGAACTTTACTGATGAGGTCACTTAACCTCAAAGTCACAAAATTAATACTTTTTATCATTTTTTTTATCTAATTTTGTAACTGGGACACCTCCCCGTGCTGAAGGCGGGCAGCGGGTCCTTCTAGCTAAGTTCCCAGGTAAGGGACAATGCTTCATGGCAAAGGTAGATAACAACAAGTTTACGATGCAGGGGAGGGAGACCCTAGTATCGGCGGCTGGTCAGGGTGGTAGAGCGGGCCCGCAGGCGTCGTCATCATGCAACAGTAGCTCTTCATTGGTTGATGACTTGGCCTCTGGAGAGTTTAGGGCTGCAAGAAAAAACTCACGTTTATATTCAGGGTATCGATGTTTTCGGTTACGTATGTGGTAATTTTGAAATTTTAAAATATCGCAGATAATATCTGAAGTAAATATTAGTAAAGAGCTTTAATTTGATTGTTTTATTATGTCAACACTTGACGAAGATAAACCATGGGTTCCTAAAATGATTTGCTGCTCTTGTCTCACTATATGATGAGCCGGTATAAAAAAAGTAAAAATAAAAAGGATCAAAAACTCAAATCAAAACACAACTGTTATTTTTGCAAAATAGAAGTGAACGGTTTCAACTCTAAAAATAAGTCTAAAATAAAATATCCAGACGAATCTTCAGTTACAAGACCAATTATTTCCGCAAAATCGAGTAACAACAGGAACAGCACAAATTCTTCGACAGTAGATGATGATGACAAAATGGAAGTTGATAACGGTGAAGAGGAGGAAATTGAAGAAGTAGATTCTGATCCTGAAACCTGTGATTCTTCTCTGATAACCGACGAAGTAAGGTCCACAACTTTTAGATCAAATATCATTAAATAATTTTACAAGAACGATAGGTGCCTCAAAAGATATGGCAGAGTATATTGCTGCAAAATTTAAGAAGCGTGGTTTTCTCAAAAAAGGTACCAATTTATCTTTTTACAGAAATAGGGAGAATGATTTCAGGAAATATTATACGACACAATAAAGTATGTTTTAGATAAAATAAAATACAAGGCGCATAACTGGCAAATATCCGGTTATCTTAAAATCATTACTATTATATTAGGACAGCAGCCTGGGATAGTAGAGACCGTGGTAATCACTATCAAAAAAACATTGGGAACTTAGATAGAATCTAGATAAAGGAAATATAATGTCATTGAAGAACCCTTAGTCAATCATTCAAAAATACTGCTTCCGCCGTTACACATAAAACTCGGGTTAATGAAACAGTATGTGAAAGCCTTAGCTAAGAAGGGTCAGTGTTTTACATATTTGATAAGACAATTTGCTAATAAAAGCGAAGCAAAATTAAAAGAAGGCATTTTTGATCGGCTTGAAATCCGGGATGACAAGTTTACATTAAAGATGACAAAAATAGGAAAGGCCGCTTGGCTTAGTATTCGTAATGTTGCTGAAAAGTTCCTTGGACACAAAAAGAGCCCTCATTATGTAAATTTTGTCAAAAAAATGATAGAAAATTTCGAAAAATGGAATGCCTAATGAACTTGAAGCTTCATTTCTTAGATTCACATCTAGATTATTTTCCTGGAAATTTAGGTGATTACAGTGAAGAGCAAGGTGAATGTTTTCAGCAAGATTTAAAGGAGATGGAGAGGAGATACCAGGGTAGATGGGACGTAAGTATGTTAGCAGACTATTGTTGGATGCTAAAACTAGAAACTACAACAGAAGATGAAAATTATTGTCGAAACTAACTTCACAGGTCATTTGAGGAAAAAAAGACTCGTTTTCACCGTAAAAAATGGAAACGATCCCGTACCAAAGACATAAATGATTTATGATTTTTGAATCGTTCTAAAATCAATTAAATTATGCTCATCTATGGGTCGATGACTAACATACAGAATCGGCTTATAGCTTGTAGTTTTATTCTCCCCAGAGGCAAAATCATCCACTAAAGATTACTTACGGTCACATATTGACACCGATAATACAGTATATCTTCCAAGCATTTTAAATTTATTTATATGTAATACATAATATGGAAGCATTTTTTTCTATAGGAATGATTCTGTTGCCTGATTTCTTCGCATGGAAATGAAAAATTGTCATGTCATACCCTCCCTTTGTGTGCGCGCCTGCTCGAGTAGCAATAAACCTCTTTAATGCGCCTACGAAAGCCTCTGTAGTCATATCCGTTACTAATTCTAAATGCACAGCCTTCACCGACAGACATATAACGATTGCTAAATACACCTTTGTAGGCCTTTTCCCTCGTACCTTGTAATGAATGTAGAAAGGTCCACAGTAATCCACTCCCACGATACTGAATGGAGGTGCAAAGATGATTCTATAAACTGGTAGGTTACCCATGAATTGACTTGCAGTTCGAGGCTGTAGCCTAAAGCATCTTACAGGATTTATACGTATTACTCGCCACTCGACGCCCATTCAATGGCCAAAATTTTTGACGGATTGCTGCTAACATGGCTTGTGGTCAAGCATGCTAATGTGATAATCTGAAAATAAATGTTTAGTAAAAGGATGTTGTGATGGAAGAAGAATATGGTGTTTAGAGAAGAAATGTCACGAAGACTTTTCTAGACGGCCACTGACTCTCAGTATTTGTTTATCATCGAGGAATGGAGATAAGGAGATAAGGTGATTTTGTTTCGGTAAGCCCCTTGATGATAACAACTTTATTTCTTCACGAAAAATCGTGGCTTGAACAATTCTGATTATGCTCTCTAAACCATATTCAATCTCAACCGTCGACACCGTAGAAGGCAGTTGGATTTAAATCGGCTAATCTAAGCCATGATATTCTGAAGACTTCGTACATTATGTCTGTATTTTATGGAGTCTAATAGATCATTTCCGGAGTTCATATTCGATTCGTGTTTGACGGCAGTAAAAACTGATTTTTCATTGCGACGTTCAGACACTTCTGAGGGGTCTAATATGGGTAAAGCTTGTGTCCAAGTTTGGTCATCGTTGGACAAAAATTGTGAGCCATGAAACCATAAGGCGCACTTCAAAAGTATCTCTGGCATCATCCCTCTTGAAAAAACATCTGCTGGATTTTGCTCAGATCTTATGTGGTTCTAATTGTTGACATTACTTAGTTGTTGAATAATGGAAACTCTGTTGGCCACAAATGTGTTCCAAGGAGAAGATTCAGATCTGAGCCAATGAAGAACGATAGTAGAATCGGTCCAATAATAAGTGACGCTAACTTCAAAATTTATTTGTGAAAGTACCCGATGTGCTAGCTCTGCAAGAAGATAAGCAGCGCAGAGATCCAAGCGTGGCAGAGTAGTTTTTCGTAGTGGCGATACTCTCGATTTTGAACACAATAGTTTCACCACGATTTTCCCGACTTGGCTAACACATCTCGTGTAAATGGCTGTGCCGTAAGCTCGTTCGCTCGCATCAGCAAATCCGTGAATTTGTATGTTGACTGTAACCGGAACTTTGAAAAGATGTCGTTGAAGTTTTTGGGAATTAAGCTGAGGAAGTTGGCTTCTAAAGGTTTGCCATTTGGTCAGCAGATTCTATGGGGCAGTGACTCATCCCAATCACGTTTGAGCTGCCATAGTTGTTGTAGAAACAGTTTACCCAGACTGATAACTGGAGCTGTTAGACCAAGAGGATCAAAAATTCGAGCGGTGTCAGAGATAACAGTTCGCTTTGTAATTTTGGACCTATCTATAATTGTTACGCGAAAATGAATTTCATCGGCTTGCGGTCGCCAATACATGCCTAGAGTTTTCACGTATTCGCGGTCATCGATCTGAAGAAGCGAGTCTTGATCTGCAACAGGAATATCACTTAAAATTTCTGGTGAATTAGAACACCATTTTCGAAGGGTAATTTTAGCCGTACCTTGCATGGATGTAATTTTATTTTTTTGTATTTTTAAGTTCCGATAGCGAATTGGATCCAGTTAGGAGATCATCCACATACATGTCGTTATAAACGGCATTACTGGC
Organism: Tipula helvola; assembly: GCA_963556165.1. NCBI lineage: Eukaryota > Metazoa > Arthropoda > Insecta > Diptera > Tipulidae > Tipula > Tipula helvola. Next base: position 109,532,850 of record OY744482.1, read on the forward strand.
AAGAGGAAATGTGTCTTTGGGCTCTATAGCCAGATGTTGCAAACAGCGCGTGACAAGATAAGGTGCCGCAGAAGTTCCGTAAGTGACGGTTGTCAGCTTGTAGGTTTGTAGATCGTCTTGTGGTAAATCACGCCACAAAATGTATTGTAGATGCAAGTCTGATTGTTCAATTAATATTTGTCTACACATTTTTGACACATCTGCACTTACGACGAATTTATGCACTCTAAATCGAATGAGGATACTGAAGAGATCATTTTGAACCACTGGACCTACCATAAGGATATCATTGAGAGGCTTGCCCGTAGTCGTCTTTGCAGAGCCGTCGTAAACCTCCTTCAATTTGGTACTAGAGCTTTCGGGTTTCAAGACTCAGTAGTCGGGTAGAAAATAGTGACTTTCCAAAAGATTTGATTCTGTGACTAATTTCATATGTCCCAGCCGTCTATACTCTTGCATGAATTCCACATATTCCACCTGGAGTTGATGATTTTTGCTTCGTGTTTTCTTATTATTTAAAAAACGACGTAGTGCCTTAGTCCTAGAATCACCTAACGTTGATGGAGGTGATTTGAATGGTAGTGTAACAATGAATCTTCCTTGATCGTCGCGAATTGTATTTTTCTTAAAGTGGGCTTCACATCTTTCCTCAGTTGGACTAAATTTATGCGCCGGCTGGGTTGGATTTTCTAGTTTCCAAAATTTTTCGAGGATCCTATCACTAATTTCGTCATTGAATTGATCATTCATAATTGACAAATTACAAAAGTAGTTTTGGTTAGAAGTTTTGATTTTGCCCGAAACTATCCATCCTAGAAGTATATTTTGAAGAGTCGCTGGAGTATCAGTTAAAGTTATTTGTCCTACTACTCTAGCAAGCTTAAAAAGATTTCAGCTCCTATCAGTAAATCTATTTGTTGCGGCTGATGAAATTGAGGATCTGCTATATAGCTGTATATTTCTTGGAATAGACCATGAATCAATGTTAATGTTGAAAATAGGTTGATGTTCAGTTATTTTTGGTAAAATGAATACATTTGTAGAACAAGCATTAATTCGTGATTGTAGAGTAATTGTTGACGATGTACGACTTGAAGCCTTTGAGTCGCCTATTCTATTGATAAGCAACTTACAGTTATTTTTCTTTAATCCAAGCTGAGCTGCTAGTGACTCCGTTATGAAATTAATCTGGGAACCAGAATCCTAAAGCGCCTAATTGTCAGAGTATAGAAGCTTCTAATGCTGCGCTGGATCGATTAGATGATATGTGAAGTGTATATGAAGACTGCGGAATGACTACGCTGGCAGTTGGGTGTAATTCTGTGGAGATATTTAGAGATATGTCACGGTGAATGAGAATATGGTGTTTTTTAGAACATTTAGGACAATATTCAGTGTTCGTACAAACATTGACAACATGATCGGAACTGAGGCAATTCGAACAAAGCTTTAAGTATTCAATTTGTTTGATTCGATCCTCAGGTGATAGAATTAGAAATTTTGTGCATCTAAAAATTGAATAGCTCTTCTTTTTGCAGAACGTACATTGATATGTATGAGCAACAATTTTTGATGATCGCTGTGGATTATTGTTGCGACGAGTTGAAACAATGGGATGATTGGTTTGCAGACTGAGTGTAACACTATCTAAAGAATGACACCGTTTATTTAGAAAAGCCATCAATTCCTCTAATGTGGCAAGTCGTGTTGCTGGTGCTTCATCGTTCCATTTAGCTAGCGTCTCTGGATCCATCTTAGTGCACATAATATAAACAATTAAGTCATCCCATTGTAATGTAGGTCGCTTAAGACTTGCAAGAGCACTTAAATTTGAATTTACCGTATCAATTAATTCTCTCACATTCGTGGCCGATACTTTTCCAATTTGTTTAAACTTGAACATTTTATATAGGTGACCACTGCAAATGATTCTTTTGTTGTTATATCTATCATTTAAAAGTTTGATGGCCCATTCTTAATTATTAGCTGTGATTTCAAGAGCCGATATGGTGCGCTCTGCTTCGCTAATAGGCTTAAGATAACCTTTGAGGTAGAGGAATTTTGTCACATCATCGAAAGCATTGTTACTATGAACAAGTGAATTAAACGATTCAACAAATTGGTTGAGACTTGATTATTTACTTCATAGGCACTTTTTACTATTCAAAATGAATTGGTAGTGTTTTTTAACCAACGGGCACTGTATCAAGCCACTTATCTCTTTCAGGTTTTTTTGATGGTGTATAATGCTTACTTACGAAACGCATTGAGGTTCTAATTTATCTTCAATGCATCGAACTCGGCCTCTTCTTCTTTCAATTTAGCTATTTCCACTTCATACCTCTTCTTGCTTTACTCTTGTCCTCCTCAACCTCAGTCCTCTCTTCTACTCTGGCCAGCTCGTAATCAATCTACTTCCGGTCTTGTATGCAATACTTTCCTCTGGGGAAGCACCTTTATGGCTTGCTGGCGGCAACCCTTGTAGACGACGGCTCCGTTACCGAATTTTCTCAAATTTTTACAAAATGTCAATGTTGTCAACAAACTAAGAAATTATTTCATTAATATTCGAGAGTTGAGATTGATAAGTTGAAGAAATTGATATTATAACCCAGACTCATGTAGGCTTTAATTTGTCGATTAGGTTTCCCTTTAAGTATTAATTAAAAAAAAAAAATCTTTAAAATAAAATTTCATTTGAATTGACCTTATGAATATGTACACATAATAAGGGATCTTTCTAAAGAAATTTTTCTTACATAAATTATTTTGTCCACATTAAGTTATTTAAAATATATTTTATTTTATTATATCACATATTCAATTAAAGTTATCGAGCCAATCAGCTTTCTACAAACTCCTCTGTTTTCAATTATTAAATAATTAATAAGAACCAGATTAAATTTTATTTTATAAGCTTTCTCAACCTTCTTTGTTTATTATGATACTATATCGATACACAAAAATCATATAAATTTCATCTCGACCTCCACCTCTCGCATCCACATCAATTTGGTTAAAAAATAAAAATGTTAGATAAAAGAATAATTAACGAAAGAAACTGTTCGTTATATTTTCCCCAATGTTGTGTAAAATACTCACAGATTTTTCCTATTTTTAGTATTTTTATCACGTGCCTTTCATTACATTATAATTTAACTTGCTTGACCCTCATCGCCTCGGAGGGTATAGTGTATTGTATGTAAGTAGCCTCCCAAACCAAACAATATTTTATTTATTTTCTGCATAAATTATTAATTAATGCTATGGAATTTCGCAAAAAAAAAAATTAGATTAACAAATTTTAATTTTAGCTTTAATGTTATTTTAATTGACTTGAAGAAATTTAATTATTTTTTAATGTAATTTTAAGAAAGAGGATTTGCAATTTATTTGATATACGAGTACCTAGCATATAGATATACGAATATTTATAAGATGAATTTCTTTGAGAGTCTATTTCTTTATTAAAAGTATTCCAATTCTCACTCAACAAATTTGGGAAAATGAAAACTTTCCAAATAGAAAATTATTTGGAAAAGTTTGAGTGGAATTTAAATTAAATTCGTGTCGCACCAATATAAGGTGGAAATTGTTTTGATTAAGTGTTTAGATTAGAAAAACTACGAACAACTACCTTACTCATCCACACATAAAATCTAACCATTTATCTTCTCATTTTAAAATAAAAACTTTTAAGTTTGAGTTGAATAGTAGCTATTATTTGTTAAAACTCGAAATGATTTGTGTTTGAAGCAAGAAAGGAAATTTTTTAAAATAGTTGCATTTGTTTTTAGTGTATACACCTTATTTTGAGAGAATTAACCATAAATTTGTCATTTTTAACGATCCCGCTTCTTACTATTACTACTTCCCATATAGTAATTTTTAGTTATATATCCAACTAATTGATTGATTGATTGAATTTCGTAATAATCGATTAAGAAACAGCCGAGTTCCATTCTAATTGACCATATTATAAAATTGTATATACATACATAAACACCAGTTTACAACCCTATTTTCGTCGAATATGTTAGCACTTCCCGATTATATTTTCATTACCAATATTTTTATTTCCGTTGTAGAATAAATTTAATTTCATTAAGTGAAGGAAAATTATATTAAGCGAGTTGGTTTTTTCAGTTGATGACTTAAACCATCTTAAAATCCCATTTTCATCGAACTTGTTGAATTTCACATCATAATCGGTTAAGAAATAGCCAAATTCCATCATAAATGGCCATAATCCAGAAATTCATCAAAAACTCATTTTAGAATCCCATTTCCATCAAATTTTTGTAGAATTTCACCATAATTGATTAAAAAATAGCCAAATTCCATCATAATTGGCCATAATCCAGAACTTCAACTAAAATTCGTATTGAAATATGCGGATCCGTTCAACATGGCATATTTCAAAACGGAATATTTCAAAATGGAATATGAGAATATGACATAAGGTACTATGGGCACTATGGCTTATTTCAAAATGGCATATTTTAAAACGGCATATGGTACACTATGACATAAAGTACACGGCGGCATATTTCCATATGGTATATGGTACAATATGGTATTTTCTAAAACTTGGCTATTTCTTAGCCGAGTATGATGCAATTTGGCAAGTGCAATGAAAATGGAATACTAAACCGGATTTTAGGCGAAGTTCTATAATATGGCCAATTAGGGTGAAACGTGGCTATTAATTAACTGAATATGATGATATTCAACATATACGATGGAAATGGGATTCTAAAAAAAATTTAGATGAAGTTCTTGCAAAAATCACGCCTGGTTAATATGACAGCATATTTTTGGGTTTTACCTGTTTGCTGCCCAGTTGATAAAATAAAATTATATTAAAACTCATCATACATTTTCGAAACAATACTTACATAATAATAAAAAAAAAATGAGTTCAATAAAAATACAACCCATCATTTTGACCGGTTGGTATATCTAGTGTTAATTTTTGTTGTTTTTTTTGGCGGAAAACAATTATTCCATTTAAAGTCTAAGTATTTCATTGAAAAGCCGTTAAACCCTTTCTTGTGGATTATTGGTGTTTAAAATTAAATAAATAGCAACGAAACTTGTTTTGGATATCAGTTGTGTTAATTGTCGGGAGAAGCTTTTTTCTCCCAGGTTGAAGAATTTTATAATTTTGTTTGAATTACACCGGCGTGCGACTTATTTATGCAATTTTAAGTTCAATTGGTAACTTCGTAGAAATTTATTTTTAATATAATGCAGAAATTGCATCAACAATGAAGAATACAAAAAAACAAATGCACCACTGAACTTTTTATACTTTATTAAATTCACAATAATAGTTTTATTTTTAGCAATTTTAAAATATGTATTCAAATACTTATTAAATTTTAATTTATTTGTTTAAATATAATTATTAGAATTATTTATTATAATTATTCAGCTTTACAAATTTTTATTATTATTAAATTTGATTTTACTTGCACGCCGACAGAAAAGTAACTAAAAAAAAAATAAAATTATTAATTTAACAGAAGAAGAAAAATTTAATATACAGTAAAACCGCTTGGTTATCACGCCACTTCCCCTTCATTACATATAAACAAACAAAAAAAGAAAATGAAGCGGAATAAGAACCAAACAAGAGTGTTACAGTCGGACGCATAAATTCAATCTATTAAATTGATTGTTGATCATTAACATCCTCCCCGCCTTGATCCTTGGAATGAACAGGATCAATTGGTAATGGAGCGATTTTCGTTATAGAACGTTTCATTTCTCCAGTCGCAGTCTTAATCGTTACTACGCGGATGCGACCATCAGCTCCTGGATGGCGGTGCTTCTTTCGTCCAACGGTGACGATATTGAAATTCTTGGATATATTCCTTTGACCAGCGAGATCAAAAATATTGAAATATACCCTTTGTGAGATTCCAATGAGTGACATGATCCAAATTAGAATTCAAATCTGCTAATTCAGGTATTGAATTAAGGTACCGACCAACGAGGAAATGACCTGAGGTGAGTACCTCACTTACATCGTCGGTAGATATTGGTCCAAGCGGCCGAGAATTCAATACAGATTCGACATGCTTGATTAGTGTACTGAGCACTTCATATGTCAGCTTAGCGTTTACAGTTAATCGGCGGAGATTATATTTGGCCGACTTAACGGCCGCCGATGAAGCGAAGGACCACTCAATTTTGTCACGTTGACACATAAATTGAATTTCTGAATTGAGATCGGAGCGTTGAAGAAGTTCAAACAATTCATGTAATTCTATGTTGGCGCCGACGAAATTGGTGCCGTTGTCAGAAACGATTTTCTTCGGCAGACCCCGTGTAGCAATAAATCGTTTTAATGCCCCCATAAAAGATGCTGTTGAGAGTGAAAATACTAGCTCCAAATGAACGGCCCTTGTAACAAAGCAGACAAAAACCGCCAAGTAGGCCTTGGTCGGTACTCGCCCACGAATCGAGAAGTGCACGTTAAATAGGCCACAGTAATCCACACCCACGTAACAAAACGGATGTGTGTGATTCACCCTTTCAAACGGAAGGTCGCTCATCTTCTGCCGCAGTAAAGTCGGTCTATCTAGAGTGCAGATCACGCATTGTTTAAACACCTTTCGAGCAGGGCGACGCCCATTTATTGGCCAGTAATTACATCGCACGGTAGCAAGAAGCCCCTGTGGACCGACGTGAAGGTGTGTTCTGTGAATAAAAAATAAAAAACCTTGAGTAAAGAAATGATCCGGTGGAAACAAGGCCTGATGCCTAGATGTGCCAGACAACGCAGAAAATTTCAATCGGCCGTGAACATGAACAATTCTGTCGAAAATTGCATTAGTCGTATCATGGTTTGGAGCCCCTCAACGACTTCAGCTGAAGACATAATACCTGAGCGACGACTAGCAGGATTTCTGGTATTATAACTAAAGCGCAAAGCGTAACTCTTCTGGTTTGTATCCGCAAAATCATGTATTTCGATGTTTGTTGGCGGTTGACAATGATTGAACATATGTCGCCGTATGTAACGCCTTTGAATTTTATTTAAATTCTCGCGAGAACGATAACAATTCGTTCGTAGAATCATGGGCAGACTGTCGTCCCTATTTAGTTTAAGTCGCCATAATTGTTGCAGAACTATCTTCCCTAGAATGATAACCGGCGATATCAGCCCAATGGAATTGCATAATGTAGCTATTGCAGAACTTACTATGCGTTTCGTTTTCTCAAGATTGACGAATCGTTGGCCTGCATGAATTGCTAAGTTGCCTTGGTTACTTTTAGCACTAGAAAATGGCAACCGAATTATGAAACGACCATCGATATTACTTGCATAGTTCTGTAAAAGATGCTTCTCGCACACATTGTTTAAAATATTATATTGTTTGAAATTAACTAATTTCTTTATAGGACAAAATCTTTCCATAAGCGTATCCAAATATGTAAATGGAGAATTTACGAGCGGTAGATTGCAATTTGCAACCTTGATAATCTAAAGGCGGACCATTGGCCTTACCTGAGACGACCCATCCTAATCTTGTATTCTGGAGAATTGGAAGGGTTTTACCTAATTTAATATGACCGCCACACTGTAGTTTAAAGAATAATTCTGCACCAATAAGTAAATCAATATTTTGAGGTGCTTAGAATTTTGGATCCGCCAGTTCGATGTTAGATGGTAGAGATCGTTTGGATAAATTATCATGAATGCTCGGCAGATAATCGGATATCTTTGGTAAAATGTGTGCCTCTATTATTGAAGCAGAATAGTTGCTGTCTCGGGATCGAAATTCAATAGATGCAGAATTACATTCCATGAAGGATGACCCGCCAATACCTCGGATATGAGCCGATGATTTAATTGCACTTACACTTAGTTTGGATTCTAATGATTTTGTAATGAAATTAAGCATGGAAGTCCCGTGGCGAGGATTACATGACTAGGAATCTTGTTGATTGCGGTTAGCATAATGATGGAATTATTTTTCGTATTACATTGTGAAGATACAGCTAGATGAATGGACGATGATTGCCTTAACTGTGAATTTTGAGTTTCTGAAGAACTATTGGTTTTGTCTAATGGCGAAGGCTGATCTGTAGAAATATTATTAGTGATGTGAAGAAGGCTGTGATGTTTGCCATCACGTATGCGACATCGAACATCAATTGTACAGTCGTCTTCTATCCGATCTTCCAATAATGGTTTCAATTTGTAATAGTATCGGTCTACGTCGGCTCGAGTACATTTTTCCAATTCAGATTTATCTTCTAGCTCAATAGTAGTTTGATGTTCTAAAAATTGGGCATACTTCGAAACCAGATTGTCACGACGCAACAGTAATTGAGACGCGGTAGCACTTGCAATATCATCAGTAACAGATTTGTCGAGCTCATCAAGGAAGTTCAAAAATATTGTTATCACACTCTTCAAACGTTTAATATTTACGACCATAATTGCGACTAGTTAAATGAACGTGTCTACTTACAATTTTTTATATATGCAAACAAACGCTTGAAGATGTTAATAATCCACAACCAATAAAATATAGCCAAAATTTGAAGGGCAGCAACTGGCAGGAACTGTTAATAATATCAGCAACACAATAATATCACAGTTCAATTCGACGAGCAGCTTATAGCAAGAACTGTAGATGATCAGCAACACAACAAAATCACAGCTTAATTCGACGAGCAGCTTATGGCAAGAAGTGTAAATAATCAGCAATACAATAATATCACAGTTCACTTCGACGAGCATCAAATGGTAAGAACTGTTAACGATCAGCAGCAAACAATAATAGTACAGTTCAATTCGATGTGCAGCTTATGGCAAAAACTATAACTTTTGAATAGCGATGTATAATAACACAGTTCACTTCGACGAGCAGCAAATGGCAAGAACTGTTAATGATCAGCAACAAACAATAATAGGCATTTTCGGAAATAGACCAAAGTAACTTCAGAGTAAGTTTTAATTTTTATTATGTTGGTAACAAAGTTACTCAAGTTACCTTTCACATACAAAAAAGTAAGAAAGAATTTCGAGTGCGTTTGTTTCATGAAGTTACTTTTTCCATTACTGAAGTTACTTTGACCGTTCGTAAATAGATGGGTAACTTTAAAGTTTGAAACTTACTATGAAGTTACTTTGGTCTATTTCCGAAAATGCCTAATATACTTCAAATTCAACGAGCAGCAAATGGCAGTAATGTAAAATTTGAAGAACAGCATTGTACAATAATACAGTTCAATTTGGCGAGCAGCTTATGGCAAGAACTCTAATTATACTCAGCAACAAACAACAACACAGTTCAATTAGACGAGCAGCAAATGGCAGTAATTAATTGGAAACTGTTGTTGCAGAATAATAATTCACTAACGGTGATTTATAGTTGAATAACTGGAACACACCAATTTTTCTCGAACCAATAAAATCACCAATTAAACACTGAAAAAAATAATTCAATGAATCCATTTCATTAAATTTTTCGGAAGAAAAATTCTTTGAACCAATGAATTTATTAACTGGTCACATTAATTCTAAAATAAACACGATTATAAATTAATAACCGGGTCGTCAATTCAATTAATGGGCATTTATTGACTGATTTCTCGTTGATATCCTGAAATCTAGGGAAGTTAATAAAAATTTTAACAACTTTATAAACTAAGTTAATAAAAAAAGCTAATAAAACCCAGTTTATCCCACTTGAGAAATGATTAATAGATTAAATTACGTATTTAAATGATTTTCTGAAACAACAATTCGTTGAATCGATAAAGTATTTATTGTTTTAATATTGCTCTTATTCAGTCTTGATTGGGAATTAAGACTTTATTATGTTAGAACATATTTCTTAAATTATATAAAAACTTCATTCATGCAAAAATAAAAACGAATTATCTAAACTGATTTTTATATAAAATGTCCAAATAAATTGTATGGTGGTAATGGTGTACTTGACCGAAATTCAGAGTCAGAATTGGAATGAGGTTTTAACCTGATTTCGAACTTGTGCCCTAAATAAATGTTTCATTATCGTACCACAACACTCTAGATCTAGAATACATAACATATTGCTTAAGTCCGTTTCTTGTTTGAGTCTCATGAATTTGTCTTAGCGTTCTACTTGCCTTTCCTCTCTGATCGTGATGCTCTGGTTGCTTCAGTATTTTACAGTCGCAATTTCACGATTGGACGGCCAGCCTGTTTTTATTCTAGTTGCCAATATTTCAAAAAAACCATTTCGTTTTGTGATTGCAGGAAAGGAAAATTGAAATCATGCAGTAGTGATTCGGTTTCTCACTTCTTATTATTTAGATAATACCGACTGTTATGTAAGCCAAGAAAAGTTGTTAAAAGTGGAAAGTTATTTTTTGAATAATTAAACTTCATTTTAAATAGATAAAGTATAGCTTGTATGCTTCAGTAGTAGTCAGAAAAAATTTGATTTAAAACAAATATAAATTGCACCAAAACTTCCATATGTTAAAATTCTCTTGTTAAATTTTATAAAATAATGCACCATAAAAATGCATAATAAACAAAATTATAAACTAAATAAATGTTTTAATGGCGATAAAGGAAAAATTAATCAAATAATAACATTTTAATTAATTATAAAACTATTTGTCGAATTTTATAAATTAGTTAATGAATTCAATGAAGCTTATTAAAGTTAATAAATATTTTCGTTAATAACATTAAAATTTTAATTGAATTAATGAATTTATAGTGTTAAAATGGTAACGACTTTCTGCTTCTCCGCGTCTTGTTCATCTAATCGTAGTCCTCGCTGTATTATTTGTCTAATAATAGCGTTCGTCTTCATTTCGATTTTGAGCGTTTAATTTAAAAGGTGTTTATGTGAAAAAAGTTACTATAAAAAATGTTAATATCCAATTATCCAGATACATAGATATCTAATTTATATATACATCCTTAATTATTAAGGTAAGCGTAAAATTATTACAGTGGTATATTTTAAAGTGCTTGAAAATAAAACATAAATACATGTTTCCTGATCTTACAAAGGAAAAATCGACGTGTTAATATACTGTTTTGAAATATGCCATGTTGAAACGATCCCTTTCAAACCTATTGGCACAAGCAGCGAATAGAATTGCAGAACTAAATAAAATAAAAATAATTCCGTTTTAAAACCACATAAATCTCCGATTATTAAAAATATTAACAAATATGGATCATATAATTTGATTATTTTAGATAATTAAGCAATTCAATGGCAATGTAATGATTTCTGACAGAAAAAAAAATAATTTAGTTGGAACGGAAAAATGTTTTGATAGTGAAGTAGGTAGTGGAATGAAAACAGTGACTGATTTTATTAAACACGTCTCCTTTAAACAGATATTTTTCAACATTTAATAAAGATATGGAATTCAGTTACCAGTAGAGATTGCAATCGGGAACTCCTGTCTCGAGAATTCTCGAGACTTTATTTAATTTAATTTCACTACTTTCAGGAATTCTTGTTTCTCTAAAAATAGTGTGTTTTTCTCGGGATTTTCAAAAACACTAATTTTATTTGAATTGCAATAAAATATTTTAAATTGAAATACAAACTTTATACAGGATGGCCGGCACTGAAGATATTGTGTTGAAGTTATGATAGAGAACATTTTGGGGCGAAATTGAATATTTATCGTCATCATACTGGTAAGCAGTATTAATTTATTCCGAATTTTAAATAATACATATAAAGCTGGCTCTCATTTGTAATCATTAGACTTAAGATTATTTCTTCTTCTACAAATATATTTTTTTTTTTTTGTGGGCCATCCAAATAAAAAAATTGTTGGATATTATTCGATTTAGAAGAAATAAAGGAGAATGAGTTCGATATATTTCCACATATGTTAAAATATGTTTGCTTATTTTATGTTTCTGCACATATTTTATGAATTTTTCTAAATATTTTTAATTTTCCTTCGAAAACAATAATTAAACAATAAACAATATTTTTTAAAACCTAAACAAAGTTTTGCTTTTGCCTAAACTAAGTAGTTAAGTTATATCAATAAATTAAGAACAAATCGAACGTGAAATTAGAACACCTCTATAATTTACTGTACATCCAATGATTGGTATAATCCTTCTAGAAAACCAAATTTTGTTATTGTTGATTTTATTCGTGGACCTATTAGGCAACTGATGAACGTTTTATTCAAAGAGTTTTTAAGAGTATTTTCATCCAATAGGGCATTATGTCTTGGCAATTCCGGGCCTGAATCGCCACAGAATTGTTCAAATTTGCATTAAAACAAAGCCAGTTTAAAATAAAGTATACCGTTGAATTTTTTTGTAACATGACTTCAGACGTACTTAAGTGAAACAATTAATTAACAAGTGATTTCTCTGGGCTCTACCTATCTTCATGCTAGTGTAAAGCACAGATAATAAACAAAGGGATAGAAGATAAAACAAAAATCCTATATAAAATCATTAAAACAATTGAAGCCAGTTTTTTTGTTTTGTCTCTTTCTATATTTACCAACGCCATATTGGTTAGAGAAATTTTGTCATTTGAGGTTTTAGTTTTTTAAAGTTTATAAGGCATTTCTTGAATAAAAAATCAAAGTGTTCTTTCAAAAAATAATTTTTTTTGTTAAAATCAAGCATAAGTGTTGTGTGTATAAGTGCAAAATTACCAGATATAAAGCAAAAATTGAGAAAAAAGGGATTACATTTCACCGGCAAGTAAATTTTTATTTGTTTACAAATATTTATAACACTTGTACACAATAATTTTAAATATTTTCCAATTTTGTACACTTATTTTGAACACATCAGTGAATTCACTATGTTTTAAAATGTTCAAAATACAAAATTAAAAAAAATTTATTTCATAAAATTGTAATTAAAGTAAAAATTTGAAGTTTCATTCACACAAAAATCTTATTTTGACAACGCATATGAATCGTCATAGTAACATGACGAAAGCAAGAAAAAACCATAGGCGCCCCGTTATATTCAATATTAGAGGAGTCTAATGAACGAAATCACATATGAGACAATTTTATTACAAGTTTTAAAAGTTTTAATACTTTAGCTATGTTCTAAATTGGTATTTTTAAGTTCATATTTTTATATTTAATTGTAAACTATTATAATAATAATATTTATGTATGTTTTTTACACAACACACATAAGTATTATTATTATAATTATGTTGGTACACTTATAACAATAACTTTGTTTATATTAATTATGCTCCTTTTAATATATTTACCCAAAGTAATTTACATAAATTATTACTATTTCCATAAAACCTAAAAAAATATGCAACGCCACTGATAAAAAAACAAAATAATTTGTCGGCCATCATGAAGTTTTCGGCCATCTTGGTTTTTGAATTTGCTTCACTATTTTAGTTTAGTTTCTGTTCTCTTTGTAATTTTTCTATGGTGTAAAGTTGCATTATTATTTAACTGTTAGGTACATTTAACATTTTTTATACCGTCCGCCATTTTTACAGTATATTCCAATACTATTTAAAAGAGACAAAACTTAAAGGCGGCTCCGGTAGATCGACCTGACTTAAATTTTTTTTTTTATCTTTTTATTGCATCGGAAATGTACTGTAAAAGTGACAGGTGGTGTAAAACATTTTTAATGTAACACTCAGTAATGCAAATTTACACTCGCCTGGCGACAGGTTAAACCTAGAGCAATGGCCTTTTAATTTATTTTGTCGCTTAAATTCGTCTAAAGTCATATTACTAAAAACTTAAGGGTATACGTCAAAATTGAACTGGTTATGTTGTAATTTTTTTTTAAATGAGCGAACTCAAATCCTTTTATGATGAGTTCTAGTTTTGGCTTTCTTTCCAAAATTTGACCAAACATTTTTCATTTTAATCAGATATGTTTACCACATATTTGTCAATTTTAGTTACATTAAAGCCTACTTTAAGCCCTCATTATTGATTATTAACGATACACGATATAGCAAACTGTTATAAAATTATGAAGAACATCTATTCTCTTGGTATGGCCCAAATACTTTTGAAAATTTGACGATTACAATCAAGCTTTATTAATAAGTCTTTAAATGCCTAGTGTTGATAATTCGGACCACCGATCGAAAAATGGAAATCCGTCCATATTTCATGAAACGACCCCTGAACGAAAAATTATTATAACGGTTTTTTTCAAATTCGTTATCATTACGTATAATTCTACATACATATAATAATAAAATATACCAACATCTAAATAAATAAAAATTATATTAAATCATGATCTGCCATCATTGGATTAAGAAACATGATTTGTTTTAAATTCATGTTTAGTTGGTACTAACACGGAAACCTTTTGAACTGTCAAATTCAAAAAAATTTAAAAGCTATTCAAAGTTGAAGTTTAACCAAGCCCTTTTTGGGGATTAAAACCATCGGTTAATTTAACCTCAAAAAACGCTCGATATATCTCGGCTTCTATTCCACTTTTCTTGAGGAAATAAATTGATAACTATTCCCCACAAAAAGTACAAGTAATCCATAGTAAATTAGGTTATGAAGGTTGCATCTGTACTTCTTTAGGGGATGAAATTACGTTTTTTTTCTCAAATTAAGGGGTTGTTTTAACCCGTAAATAGGTCTTGGTTGTCGATAAAAAAAATGGTTTCGTTAATGTCTCACAGAATACTCCAGCCTCCAATAGTATTCTAATATTTTGAATTTCACAGTTCAAAAGGTTCGGTTGTAAATTTGACCGATATACTTAAAATAATTCATCAAAGTCGAAATAATGAAAAAATGAAGTGGGTCATTATTTATATCATAAATAACGTCGCTTATAGTTGCTGATTTTTCACTATTCTTATATAGAGAGGGCTGACCTTCTTTATCAACAGAACTCTTTTTTTTGGTTAAAAATCAATTACAAAATGAATTGACTCATTCACACGGCATCACACTCATTTTAAAAAACCGCGATTTTTAATAATTCACGTCTCGAGAACCGCTTCTTTGTTTAAACGGGAGTTATTGTACTCTTAGGCCTTGGACCTTCCATTTCTTTTCGCAGGTAGATTCTACGTTGGTCTAATATAATAAACAATAGTTTCTTCTTTCCACGATTTTTCTTAACTTGTCACATTATAGGAGACCCCACTAATTATAAGGATGCCCAGGTATGTCTTGCACCCGCCGCCGTTCTGTTTACTCTTCGGTCTATACTCCAGCTTAAACTGAAAGAAATGTTTATTCGTTAGATAACTTCAAATAAATCAATGTAAAAAAAGTATTTTTTGATAAAATTTTAGTAACTTAGAAAAAAAAAAAAATTCGCGATAATTTCCGATATACTCGAGAAAAAATTTGAAAACTCTAGAATTCTCGAGAAAGGAAATTTGTCGTTAAAGAAATTTCTCGGTTTCTCGAGAAATAAAATTTCTCAGGAAATCGCAATCTCTAGTTACCAGTTAAGTGATATAAAATAAAGTGTAAGCTAGTTGCTGTTCCTTATAACAATCATGGTTTAGTTTTCATCCCTCTTTTCACAGCCTCTAAATGCAATTCCATTGGAAAATATAAAACTAAATAAATATTTAGAAAATATATCGTATGTATTTCAAAAATAGAACTTGATTTTTTATGAAGTTAAAACTGAAAATATTGACATAAAAAATAATCTAATTCAACTTAACATGCAATGTAAATGTAAGGCCGATATGGATGGTGAATAATTTTATCATTTTGTTTTTCGCTATAACAAATAAAATTATAATTACAAAAACTTACATTTAATCATTTTGCTTATTTTAAGATAGATACTGACACTTCTCCAACAGTTTCCATTTATTTTACACAGATTGTGGTTGATTTTTTCGTTGAATAACGTTCTATTATTTCAGTGCAGTCTTACCTATTTTCGGTCGCCCCTTCCTTGAGCTTTCTAGCCCTAAAAGTTTCTGGACCTATTCCAAATTAAATTTAGAATACAGAATTAAATTTTACTATCCTATTTGCTCGTTGATGCGCCTGTCCATGGGTGTTGCACTAAAAACGATCTTTGAAAATAGTATCGACAAGCTCGTAACATCATCTCTACTGTTCATCATATCTACTACCATTTTTACCGACGACATATCCGATTTGAGCAACCTAAAACGACACAGTACAGTTAATTAAATTTTATTAAGTCCGCATTCATTTTCTTATCATTCAATTCATATTATGCTCCGACTTAAGTAAAAAATTTAGAGATTTGGCTTCATTAAACGTTTAAACTTTTTGAAAATATTTCATACAAAATTGGTTATCGTCAGTGATTTCTGCAGCGCTGCTAAATTTTCAATTTGCGTAAATATTTTTATAAAACCGTTATTCGTCACATCTGCATTTTGGTTTGTTTCACTCGCCAGTGGGGAGGTGGTCTTTCAAGAGAGACGATTTTACTTTATAGCGAAGTTGTTTTACAATAAAATTATTTTTTCAAGAGGTGGTCTTTTTCGAGAGGTGTTCGTCTGTGGAAGTTTCACTGGATATGTAAAAATTATCAAATGGGTATGTCATATAAATAACTAGCAATATTTACATTAAATGTTGCACGAAGTTCCGACGAAATTCAGCGTGACTTCGTATAGCATTTTGATGCACAAATTGCTTGTTTTTTGACCTCAGAGATCGGCCATTTGAAAATTTGTACATGTAGTGCTATAGAAAAATTATTTGAATTTGGGACTTTTGGTTTGTGTTGAACTAATTTCGTCGGCGGTGCTTGGTAGGTACAATATTTAATGCAAAAATGGTTTATTATTTATATGGCCAACGTCTAGAACATGCCTTTTAATAAATTTTACATCAAGTGCTTACCATGCACATTCGAGAACAATTATTTGACCTTTGGACTTTTGATTTCTGTTGAATAATTTTAATCGGCGACCTTCGTACAATATTCTTTATAAAAATTGCTTATATCGACGCTATTGATTGGTCATTTGATAATTTTTACATCAAATGCAAACTAATTACTTGACATATTGGAATTTCTAAACTTATGCAGATCTCCTGTTTGCGGTTTCTACAAAAATGCAAACTTTCCGGTTTATTAGTTTGCTTAGTTTTATCCAATTTGTTTTAGGGCTGAGCTACTCTCAACTCTTTTTCAATTTGCTTTTCACGTCCAACCGAATGCAATAGGCAAATTGAAGATTCCTCGTAGACCATAGGTATATTGATTAGCGAGGGGTAATTTAAATGCACCCTGTAGAGATTTGTCAGAATATCTTAACAATGTGAGGAGTAATGTATAGCCGTCAAATCAATAATGTTAATGAGCTAATTAAAAATTCTCTATGAACCAACCCTTATTTTAAAAAAATTTCGTTTGTCGCACGGATCAATTTGGAAAGTAAAAAACAATTTCTCAGAAAAATGTAAATACCCACGCAAAAGACGACCAAAGACAAGGTTTTCCAAAAACGCAAGAGTGAAAATCACAAAATTACCAAAAAAAGCACAACAAAAATGATTTAATTCCCAAACGCTAATAAATTTAAATGGTCTAAAATAATATTATATTTACATAAAAATGTGTATACATGTTTATAAATAAGAAGCCTAAAAATGATTTCAACCAAAATAATTTAATTACTATACCGAAAACCATAACATAATAACAACAACATCAGCCAACCAACCAAAAAAATAAAAAAAAACTTTTAATTAATTTTTCTAGATCCTTATTTTCATCTTTTATGAAATCCTTATAATTTTTAAAATATCCCTTGTTCCTTCCCCTCTTTGAGTAATATTTGTTTATTATTTTTGCATTAACCGAAAATTAATAGCAAATTATTTTCACAAAAAAAATCCAAATAAAATATGAAAAATGAAGACAAAAGGAACACCAACGGAAAAATGGCACAAAAAAAAAAATTATGTTATGTGAACCTAATTTTGTCGTTGTTTCATTACATAAAACTGCAATTAAAATTAATGACTGAGAAATACATAAAGTTATGTTTGTATATATACTCGTATAGTCTGTGTCGAATGGGCGAATACACCAAACCGAACAAGCACAACAGTATTTACTGTTTGTGCTTTTCTTACTTACCCAACTTTTCTTATTAAAGTTAAGATAAATTTTCATCTTGAAATTTTGCTGTTCTCCCCGGTTTGTGTTTTCTTATTGTTTAATTATCTATATTATTACATCTTGCCACCTTTAGCATAATTTTATTTTTCGTTTCTTTCATTTTTCTTCTTGTTTAACTTTTCAACTGTACGTGTGTGTTTGTGTGTATGCGTTTATACCTAGCTCGCTGTATATTATTTCCTTAGTTTGTATTCTATGATGCCATTAAATTATTGCGATCCTAAATTATAAGATTTTCGTTTACTTGCTTATAACATTATTACCTCTTGGGTTCTCCTGATATAATAATATTATGTATAAGATGATGTAATTAAATTATTAATTATTTTAAGCAGCAGCAAAAATAACGAAAAGGCAAAATCGCTAAAAAAAATAGCTTAGTGTGGTTGGTTGGAAGAAGGTGCGCGGGAATGAAGTTAGGCTATTATTGTTTTATTTTAAGAGTTATTCTGGATGTGACAGATCCATAATTATAAATTGTTACCTTTTAAATTTAGTTTTTAGACATTTCACATCTTATTTGTTTAAAGCTTCGTATCGAATAGAATACATTTTGCATTTTTGGTTGTAATATTATGTCTAAGGTGTCACTATGATATTTCGGTAGGCCTATATGTGTGTGCTTTAATCATGGCTATCCATGGCTACTAGGGTTACCATATTGGAAAGATAGAGAAAGAGGACATAAGGGGAGGGGAGTCATAAAATTCCAAAACTCCTCGGAAATAGGTCACTTCATTTTTCAGCTTCAATTTTTTTTTACAATATTCAATTTTTTTTTTTCGAATGATTCATGAATCCATGTTTAAGCAAACCCAAATAAATATTATGATAAACATACTAAGAACAAAATAATAAAATATATATGGTTTCATTTTTTAAAGGATATTGCGAAGGGGGCAAAATTATGCACAAAATTTTAAATTTTGAAACAAATATACCTAGGTACCTACCAGGGTTGCCACCCGTCCTCGTTTGGCGAGGATTGTCCTCGCTTGACTCTGTTGTCCTCGCGTCCTCGTCGATACTGGAAAGTCCTCGTTATTTAAAAAATTGTGTTCTCATCGGTTTACAAAAACCAAAATGACAATATTTAGACGGCCAATAATATTAGTTATTTATTTATTTAATAAAATAGATTTATATCTCGTCAATATTATTGATTGTGTATAAAAAAGAAACAAATTATGTAGTTTACCTTTTTAAAAAAAACAACTCTGTAAACTCAGTTAATCAAATCACAAAAACGCTAGAACAAAATGGTTTTTAAATGTTAACATCTCATCTCTATAATACAATCATAATATATTTAACTTTGGGCAATTATCAATGTATTTTTCTATAAATTACTCTTAACTATTTTGGCCTATCTGTGCAAAAAGATGTTATAAATAAAATTGACTGATTAGTTATTACTTTTATAAACACTGACGACTTTAAATTTGACATGAATTTTCTAATGGTAACGATTGTAACTTAGTTCACGGATTATATGAGATTCGTGTTTGATTGGAGTAAGGAATAATAACCTTATTTAAACGTGAAAGTAATTTCTTTTTACATAAGAAGATGCATAACTTCTTATTTTATTATCAGTTTAAAGATTCCATTTTTTATTGAACTTCAAAGCTTCATAAGTAATATTAAGAATATTTTATTTTTAGAAAAATTTTAGAGATTCATTATTTTTTTAGAACCTGTCATCAAATTCAAATGAACCTGGAAAAAATAAAATAGAACATGCAATGAACGTCAGTCATTCTTGGTTGCAATTGAAAAGTTGGTAAAAAAAAAATTTCAAGTGAGAAAGAGTGCTGTAGGTAATTTATGTCGTGTCGTTATGAACAAAAAATCACCAGACAAAATTAACAGATGCCGGTTGCAGTGCTGTAATCTGCCGATATAATATGCCGACTCCCTTAGTTGCATCGTTTACAACGTAAAGTAACAGTCAAGTTTTAATATTATTTTTTCCGTTTCTTCTATGCAAAACATAGCATTGCACTGATTTTTCACGACAATAGTAATTTCAAGTAACTACCAGCAGAGCTCCTGATCACTTGAATATATATCATGACAAAAAGTCTTTTGAAATGACAATTATAGTAAAAAATCTTATAGTTTTTAATATAGAAGTAATATTAAAATTTGGCTGTTGCTTCACGAAAGATACACTTGATGAAGAATTGCAGTAGAAGAACTTGTCCATATTTAGCATTGTATCAAACATTGCTGCCTAAAATTAATTAAAGCTAAACATTTCGACATCAAATTGGAAATAAAGGGAATTGTGGCCGAACCAAAGCTGAGGCGATTGTGACAGACGTATTGGCTCCTCAAGAAATTGTAGATGTTAAAAAAAATTATTTCTAACAAAATTTGTTATTGAAAGTAGGTGCTTCGATTCAAAAAAATAGAAAATGTTTTCCTGTAGTATTACAATATTACACGTTCGAGAACGGAATTGAAAATTAATTTGTCGATTTTTTTTAAAACGCTGATGAAACCGCAGGTGATATGTTTAGTGGAATATATGAATCGTTCATTTCCTTAGGTTTATCTCTAGAGAAAATTTCAGCTTTCAGCGCGAGTAATTCAAATTCTAATTTCGGGAAAAAATTTATCTGTATCACAACTTGAAATCTTTGAATCCATATGTCCTAAAAGCGAATTGTTGTAGCAATGTCATCCATAATTCTTTAAAACGTTGTTTAGATATGCTGTCCTTTGGATTCGATAATTTTATTCAAATATGTTTTAATTTGTTTTACTAAATCAGCAAAAGGACGGGCAAAAGCTAATTTTTTTCAGAATTATTGTAATCTCGAGTTTAGGGAGCTAATCAAACACTGCCCGACTAAATGAATTTCTTTACTTCCAGCTTTAAAAATATATTTCTCGTGAAATTTATGTGCATTGCAAATCTTTAAGTAGTGTCTTCGCGAGGCATTTTCAAAAGGTGGCAACCCTGGTACCTACCTATTAAAAAAAAACAGAAAAATCAGTTCATAAATCACAAAAAATTAAATCACATTTCACTATTTCAGTTACTATGTTGTATTATATAAATAAACATATTTATCAATATTAATTTAAAAAAATTAATTTAAAGTTATTACCCTCATAATCACGTTTTAATCATACTTCAACGAGCTTCGAAACAAGTTCAATAAATTTTTGTCATCTTTAATCATTTAAAAAAATGCGGAACAGCTTAATTCTTTGCAGATGTAAATAATGGTTTTAATTCTGTTAACAGATGGAACGGTCAATCTATTCCGCTCTTTGGCCCATTGTGCTAAGATCATTGAAAATACTCTTTCAGTGTTGGGCTGTTGGCATTTTGTCCAGAAATAGCAAAAAAAGAAATGACAAATTTTAAAAAACTCATTGCTGCAACTTTCATTTATACAGTCAAACCTGTTTTTGTGCGGTAGATAGGGACCGTACAAAAAAAAACGCACAAAAAAAAATATTCGCAAACTCCATAAATCGCTATAATAAATAATTTTGTACAAAAATTACAAAAAAATTTTTTTTATGCGGTGGATAGGGACCGCATAGAAAAAGTTTCCCTTAGAAAATACATATGTCAAAGTTTTACAAAATAACGAGAAAGTGCTTTCTAAACAAAATAAATAATTAAATTACACATGGAAACATTTAAAAAAAATTTAATTTCTCATTTTTAAATAAAACGGTAAATTTCCTTTTTTCTTACATGTTGTATATCTTTTTAGTTTATGTTCAAGGTTAACAATCAGTGTGGCTATTACTACGCATTTCATTAGTTGTGAAATAAACATTTCTTTTAACTAAATTATATTCTTTGTGTGCATTATGTATGTTAATTACATATTGAAATTTGCTGAAATATGGAATATATAAGAATATTGAGCATGTCTAATGATTAATGAACTTGGCTGAACAGAATCTCGATATTCATATACCGCATAAAAAAAAATCGCACAAAAAAAATCGCATACAAAAAAAATCGCACAAAAAAAACGCATAAAAAAATCGCATAAAAAAAGACCGCACAAAAACAGGTTTGACTGTATTGTTAAAATATTCAACCAATTTATCGCAGCTGATTTTAAAAATATAATTTTTTATCGAATTTTTAGTGAAAATCAACCAATTTAAACTTAAATATCGTAACTTACATTACTGTTTAACGGTTTGCGCATTTATTTTGGGATCATATTATAAACATCAAAATTTAAACCAATAAACGACTCATCGATAAAATGCCATAATTCAAGCCAATAAACCATTTTTATATAAAATATAGAAATCATCACATCAACCAAACCCAATATGTAAATAATTATTCTTCAAACAGATTTTTTTATGTTTGAGTCTTTTTTGTAATATTCGTCAAATAAAGAGGACATTTTAGAAAATATTTAAAAAAGAGAGAGGACAAAAGATCGGACGTGAAAAAGAGGACTTGTCCTCCAAAAAGAGGACGTCTGGTAACCCTAATGGCTACCCATTTAAAAAGTTGTTCGGGTTTACCTAAGATAATCTTATATTACATATTCGAAAATTGGAAAATTTAATAGCATGGCTAAGAAAATCGATGTCTCAAGATTTTCACAAATAGACTACGATATTTCGGTAGAAATGTGGGTCTACTTGAATCAAGAAAACCCGCGTAAAAATTTACCCAGTTAATCTACGATTATTCAAAAATGTAAAAAAATTTGTATGAAGCATGCCTAAGGAAATCGATGTCTCGAGATTTTCACCGATCGGCAAACATCTCACTCTGATATTTTGGTAGGCCTATGTGTGTGATTTAATCATGTCAACCCATTAAAAAGTTATTGGGATTACCTAGTTAATCTTAGATTAATGAAAATTAGTAAACCCCAATAACATCCTAAATGGCCTATCGAAATATTATTATTTGGTGACAATTTCGAGATATCGATTATGCTGTTAAGACTTATTAACACATTTTGTCACATTTTCGAATATTCTAAAATTAACTAGGTTAACCGAAATAACTTTTAAATGGCTCGGCATGAGTTAAGTATACACAAAGGCCTGCCAAAATATCGCAGTGACATTTGCCGCAGTGAAATATCGTTTTTCTTAGATATGCTGGGGCATCATTTAGGTTTTCCCGGGGAATTCGGAATTTTAAATTGGTTTTAGTGTGGTTTAGTGCGAACAAACTGATCATTTTTCGTTCTGTCACACAACAGTACTTCTTGGTGATCGTAGAAGGTATTTACGAAAATTTGGTTTTCATTTTCACACAATTTAAAACTGCAGAAATTGCAACAAAAAGTAATTGAAGCTGAGGTTGTATCGATTTGTGTGTACAAATCGGAAAATTCGCGGAAATTATATAATTATCGAGAATGGTTCTCGTCCCTTGCTATGGGAAGTGATATTTTTGAAAAAGTTGAATTTTAAAATTACAGTAAGCAGTGTTTCAAGAACTGAAGGTAAAAATAATTAGTACCACAAACGTTGGAAGATATGATAAAGGAGATAAGTGGCGGTGCAGCATGCTACACAGAAAAAGAGATTAAATTGAAGGTAATAGACGAAGCATCAGCTGTTTTTGTGAACCCTCGTCCAGTACCTTTTGCCTACAAAGATAAGCTAGAACGTAAATTGAAAAGATTAGAAAAAAAAATATTTTTAAATAGCTGAAAGATAATAAGTCAGTTAAAATAAATAACAAATCGAATCACAGGTCTGAAACGTCTGAGTTTTCAAGTAACCATTTTTTAACTTCTGTTAAAAATGGCTTAGTATAGATTAGCCGTCTCACGAAATCCGGCAAAGCATTGAAAAATGTAGGCGCTGCAACAAGAATATAGCGGCGGAAGTGATCATTATTAAATCTCAAGGGTCATTCCATATGAAATCGTACATGAGTTGGACGCGATGTCTCAAAAATAGTTTAAACTATATTTATTCGATTTAGCTATAAGTAAAAAAAAAATTTTTGTAGAAAACATTTTTTTTCTGTCTTTCACTCTCGAGTTTATACTCTCTCAAAGTTTTCTCATTTTCAAGGAGTTTTGGGTCTACATACTTTGGGTATTACGGTTTTTGATCATATTTTTGGAACGGGTTGACTGATTTTGGTTTTCTCAACGGTTTTTGACACGTAGAAGAATATTTAAAATTATGAAATATTATTTATTTAACATTGGCCATTTTAGAAGAGAGAAAGAAAGCTGAATTCCTTAATTTCATTACTATACTTTTATTACGGTGTCGAATTCACCAAGTTTTAATTTTGGGTAAAATATTACTAATCATAATATTCTTAAACATTAAAATATCAATAATATATTATTTTGACATGACTCACAGGTTTTTATTTTGAACGATATAAAATTTAGTATGGAAGGATATAACATTTTTAGTTTAAAAGACTGTATCTCAAAATTTTTCTTCTAGTGTCAAGCTGAATTTTTCACAGATTAAAGTGCAATTATTAGCAAGTAATTTAACGTTAACTGAAAAAATTAAAAAAAATACCTTTTTTGTTATCGAGATACAAAGAAATACAAATTCAAAAAATCACAAAAATTTCAAAATTGTACATATTCTCCTAGGTGTCAAAAACCGTTGAGAAAACCAAAATTGGTCAACCCATTTCAAAAATATGATCAAAAACGTAATACATATACCAAAAACTCTTAGAAAATGAGAAAACTTTGAGAGAGTGTAATCTCGAGAGTGAAAGAGAGAAAAAAAAACTTTTCTTCTACAAAATTTTTTTTTTATTTATAAATCCAATAAATATAGTTTGAACAATTTTTGAGACATCGCGTCCTACTCATGTACGATTTCATATGAAAGGTCAATAAGGTTCGCGTCTTTTTTTCTACAGTATAGTTCGCAAAATAATTGTCTGCTGAAGGAACAACGGCTTTAAAGTACTTGTATGGCAACCACTCCAACATGATAAACCATATCCCAGTTTAGACATTGCCAGTGCTTGATACAGCATTATCAAAACAGAGACTAGGCATAAATCACGAAGGAGATAAAAAATCTTGGAAGCGGAATTCGTGTATAATATTATGTTGGTCACATGAGTTTTCCAATTAAGAATGGAGTCCAAATGGATACCAAGATATTAATTTAAAAGTGTTAACTAACTCAATTTTAAAACACGCAGTTTGTGATATGTTATTAGGTAACTAGGCTAAATTTTGTCTTTTCACTCAGCACTAAGCAATGCTTATTGAACCATAAATGTAATACCTTAAGATCTGAATTAATCATTGAGCCTGCCTCAGACGGAGATTCAGCAATATAAGCTAGAGCTAAGTCATCAGCAAACCCAGTCCTACTACCGTACAGTTTCAATCTAAAGATAGAATTGGTATAAACTAAAAACAGCAAAGGGCAGAACACATAATCTTGCGGAACACAAACATTCAAGGTTCCAGGGTCACTAAACGTTCGATGTATGTTGACTCTTACCGTTCGGTTTCCGAGATAAGAAGCAAACAATTTGTTCGAAAGACCTGTACATCAAATGTCAAAGAGAATCGATATGGACGTGTCAAATGCTTTTGTAACATCAAACAAACAAACCCGCATAAACTTTACCACCATTTAGTCCTTTGTAAATATTATTCAAAACCTCCAACAACGTCTCAGTACTCATATCTTGATGAAATCCTTGTTGATGTGTACTAAGAATAGCAAACCTATCTAAAAATATGTTAACTCAATTTTTGACTACTTTTTCAAGCAATTTCAAAATCACTGGCTGGAGAGCAATAGGCCTATAGCTTTCTCTATTGCGGTCACCATTTTTGAATATCGGAACGGAATTATCGTAGCCGATTTGAGTCTAGCAGGTACAATTCCCTGGATGAAAGAAAGATTGGAAATATGGGCAATGGTGGGACAAACAATTTAGAAATAGCTTTAAACATGAAATTACTCAATCCATCATTAGCAAGTGCCTGTTGGTTCCAACGATTTAATAATGGATAAAATTTCAAAATTAGAAATAGAGGCCATACAAAATATTTCTGGACAACTATCGTACGGGAGATCATAGTTAATTGGCATGACATTCGTAAAATGTTTAACTATTTAATTATCAGTGACATTTGTAAAATATTAATTAAAAATGTCTGACCTACATGTTAGAAGAGTTCCATTATCCGACAGAATATTTATAATCGAGCAAGCTTTAGGTTTTTTAGTTAATATTTAATTGACGAGATTCCAGTTTTAACATCACCGCGGTTGACTAGAAAACGATTTGTGTAATACGCTTCGTTTTCTTTTTTGATATCCTCATTAATTTGTTTGCATTTACTAATATAGATTGCTTGAAGATTCGAATTAACCGATTGTTTTTTTAATTTTTTTTGCAATACATTTCTTTTATTAATTCGATAAGCAAGCTCATAAGAGATCCATGGCTGTAACCTGTAAAAGTCTGAATTTTAACTTGGGGTATATGCGACATTGCTCGAATAAACTCGAGAGTATGTTAAGAAATAGATCTAGAGCCATAGATGAATCATCACAGTCAAGAACCAAATTCCAATCCATATGCTCAAATATAGCGAATAACACTCCCAAGTTGATCTTGGTACAGCGACCAGACCGAAAATAAGTCTTAGATTGTAAATGTTCAGGAATCTTAAACAAAATCTCAATAAAATGGTGATCCGAGATTTTAAGATTGGTTACCGAATTGCGTAAACATGAAAGATCATTTGACCTAAGACGGTCACAGAAATGATCGAGAATCAATATGTACATAGAAGAAGAGTTAGTTACACGAGTAGGAATATTAATGAGCGATTCAAGTCCGAACGAAAACATCAAAGACATATAATTAACAGATTCAGATGGGAAATTGAAAATATCGATGTTGATGTCACCAAGAATAAGAAGATTTTTAACTTAATATTACGAATAAAATCACTGAATTCTTGTAAAAAATATATCAAGGGACGTCGCATAAGGCCTATAGATACACAGAATTACATAAGCATCATTCAAATTCATCATCATATTTGGTTCTGATTTTCACACAATGAGGGACTTGCCCAATATTGATTTTAGTTCATTTGTCCCCTCGCAATTTTTATGCACCATGGGCCCATCGTGGCACTGAGTGCGGAACCTCTGATGGTTCCAACCAATTTTTAATAATAATAATTTTTTGTCCCCTCGCTTGGGCAGCGCTGACTACTTTTTTTTTTTACATGCAAAAACAAGTAAAATCATGTTTACAAATACAAGTTTCTTGTCGAAATTAGTGGATGTCCCCGTACTTTTTTTTATGATTAATAAAATTGAGTATGTTACGATTAATAATAAATATTACATTTTAAAATTAATTTAGTCGAAATTAATAATTTAATAAAACATTCAAGACACATTTTGACCATATAAAACTCCATACGAAATATTTTAGCCGCCAGTCAGCAAGCGTTGCAATTATATTTGGGAAAGTCACTAATTGATCTGTCCTAATTAAACATTCGATAGTTTTCTTACCCATGAATTCATCCCAAATTTATTGATATTTATTAGGCTTGGTTCAGGTAGTTTTTTTTAGTGGTTTGAACAAATTTTTCAATCATTTGGCATTAAAAGAATACAGTTGAAAGTTGAATTCAATGATGGCAAAGAAATTGCAACAAAAAGTAATTGAAGCTGAGGTTGTATCGATTTGTGTGTATAGATCAAAAAATTTGCGAAAATTAAATAATTAGAATGGTCCTCGTCTTCTGTTATAGGGAGTGATATTTTTAAAAAATTGAATTTTAAAATTACAGTAAACAGTGTTTCAAGAACTTTTTTTTTTTTTTTCAATTTATTTTATTACGACTGAGACTGCGCTCATCTAGCAATTTTTCTTTCAAACACAAATTTTTATATTTCTAGTAAAATTCACATTTGTTGGGGTGTAACCCAGTGGTTAGCCCCATAATCAATTAAACCTATTTACTAATTTTAGTTTGGTGAGTTCACTAGGTCAAGTGGCCTCGTTCTTTGGAGTCTTCTTTCAACGACAGGATTATCTATCATATGGCGAATATAGGGGTTTCCATGTTCCTGGAGCCTTATTTCGTGTTTTGCGGCATGCATTTTTATTTCCTCTTTGATGTATTCCATCCGTAGGTCCCTGTGAAGGTCTTCATTTCTTGCGTACCACGGAGCATTGACGATGCTACGAAGAACCTTGTTTTGAAACGTCTGTATCATTTTGGCGTTTGTTTGCTTGGTACATCCCCAGAGTTGTATACCGTAGGTCCATATCGGCTTCAAAATTTGCCGATATAGCAGCAGCTTATTGTGAATTGTAAGCTCAGAGCCTCTACCTATGAGCCAATATATTTTTCTGAACTTTATGTTAAGTTCTTCTTTTTTCTTTTTGACATGCTCTCTCCACTTAAGCTTGGCATCGAGGGTCATGCCAAGGTATTTAGCTGTATTTGCATATGGCACGAGTCGCGAGTTAATTTCTATAGGTAGGTGGTAAGCCTTTCGATAAGTAAAGTTAATATGCGTGGATTTTGTCTCATTAAGTTTGATTCGCCAACGCTTTGTCCAGTTACAAACCGCATTGGTCATATTCTGGAGTTTGCTTGTTGCATCAGCGACATTATTTCCAACTGCCATAATTGCTGTGTCATCTGCAAAGGTGGCTATGGTTCCTTCATTTGTGGTTGGTATGTCCCTTGTATATAGTAAATACAGGATTGGTCCTAAGACACTCCCCTGCGGGACACCGGCAGAGATTTTCTTTAGCTCAGAGTATTCATCCTCATATTTCCCTCGAAAGTGTCTATTGGATAAATAAGATCTCTAGTATGGCATAGAATTGTCTCGGTAGATCTCTATGCAGCTTGTATTCCAGACTACTGTGCTAGACTTTATCGAATGCTTGCGCGACGTCCAGGAATATGCTTGAGCATACTTTTTTACGTTCTAACGTTCTTTCAATTATGTTGGTAATTCTATGGACCTGTTCAATTGTAGAATGCTTTTCTCTAAATCCAAATTGATGTGGAGGAATTAGTTGTCGGTCCTCAATTATTGGTTTAAGTCTCTTTAGTAGTAATTTTTCAAAGAGTTTTGACATAATTGGCAGCAGAGCAATTGGCCTGTATGATTTTTTATCGTTAGGTGGTTTATCAGGTTTTGGTATCATGATTACTTCTGCTACTTTCCATTGATTCGGAACATATTTTAACCGAAAGCTCGCATTGATTATGTGTAGTAGCTTACGAAATCCTTTGTTAGGTAGCGCTTTGATAATTTGGCAAGTAATCAAATCATACCCTGGGGCTTTTTTAACATTCATGTTACTTTTCACTTCTTCTTTTAATTCTTTGAGAGTTACTGGCCGTATTTCAAACTCATCCAGCTTGTGAATAGATATTATATTTTCATTGGCATTTTGTCTTGGTAGTGGTTGGAAGGTTTCCTGGAGATACTCCGCAAATAGATCAGCCTTCTCTTTGTGGCCTCTTGTCCAGGTTCCATCATCCTTTTTAAGTGGAGGCACTTGCATTTTGAGTCTTTTGAGTCCCTTCGTCGCCTTCCACAGTGAGTAATCAGAATTTTTTTCATCAGTTAGGCTAACTAAATATCTATTGATTGATTCATTTTTAACTTTTTAAGAAGGGATTTGAGGCTGTTACATAAATTGTTAAGAATTGTTTTGTTCTCATGTGTTCGATTAATTTGCCAGATTTTACGAGCTCGTCGTTTTTCTCTTACCAACTCTCTAACTTCCATTGGGTAGGATATGTTAAGCGTCTTCTTATTTTGCAAAATGGGAGTGCTTGCCAATGCAGCATAGTGAATTATTTCATTGAGTTGTTCCAATTCGTCTTCCAACTGTCGAGAATTTCTTATCGGTACCTGGAGATTGATTTTGTCCTCCATTATTTCACGAAAGAGATCCCAGTTTGTTTTTGAATTTGTTAATCTGGGTGGACTTTCCCTTTGAATTACAGTTTCACTGACTGTCATGATAACCGGTTAGTGATCCGATACTAGAGAATTGCTGTTTTCAATGTGAATATAGTTCTGAGATATACCTCTTGCTACATAAAAGTCGATTAGGTCCGGTATCTTAGCTACGTCACTGGGCCAGTATGTATAGGGGAACCACCAGAGTAAAATTCACATTTTGATGTCTGCGCTGCTTGAACCAATTCTTTACCCTTTGACGTCGTTAGTCTAGATCCCCAATAGGTGTTTTTTGCATTAAAGTCTCCTCCAATAATAAAATCACGTCCTAGCGATTTAAATAGTTTAATGTAGTCCTCCCTTTTCAAGTTATGCCGGGGAGGACAGTATATTGCGGAGACAGTAAGCTGTCTGTGTTTAATGTGAATCCTAACAGTGGTGACTTGCATTGTTTCTTCTTCGATTTCTGTTTCTAGGATTTTCTTTTATTAGTAATGCTGAACCACCTCTTGCTCTTTCCGCTGGATGAATGGAATGATATAAGTTATAATTTTTTCTGTATTTAAAAATATTTCTATTTCTGGAATATGTTGCATAAGACCATTCGCATTCCAGATTGCTATTCTGAAAGTTGAGTTCTTACTTAACATGTTTTATCGGATTGCATTGTGGGAGTTGCATTTTCTTCAGTTGATCAAATATCATGTTGTTCAGGTTACTTTGGTCATCTAGCCGCTTTGTAATAGCTTCGATGCTGTTCATAATGTTTTCCATAATTCGATTATTTTCAGAGCCCATATATTTGGTTGAACCCGAGCCTTTCACTACTTGAGCAAATGTTCTTCTTTGCCCTGCGTTGCTTGGTTGTGGATTTTGATCCATCTGATTTGATGGTTGAATCCTTCGAATTTCATGATTTTGCGATTGATTTCGTTATTTATCTCTTAATTTTTGTAGGTGTTTAGCAATCTCACAACCCGGATGTTGGCCTTTACAATTTATAAACTTAGCTGGTACATCTCTCCCTATTGTACATGCCTGGGTAAAATGTTTACCTGAGCATTTTACACATCTCGGATCCCGGCTGCAATATTTTTGGGTGTGATTAAATCCCTGACATTTCTTGCATTAGGGTATGCGTGTAGTGGTTCTCCTCATTGGTTCAATTTTTACCTTCATGTGAAGAATTGCTTTTATACCATAAATATTTTGAACATTCTCTGAGTTATCAAATACTAGCATAAAAAGAGGGAGTCCCCCCCTTTTATTGATAGTTGGGTTTCCTTCTTGATTTTCTATTCTCTCTTTTTTAATCATATTCACTGCATCTAGTATTTGAAGGCCTTTATTTTTTAAGTCTTTCATTATTTCTTCGCTTGATGAGCAAGTATGATGCAAACCTCTTGCCATAACTTTTATCGGTCGAGCCTGTTTGTCCTCATAGGTAAACCACTGATACCTTTCAGCATTCAACTTCATAGATAATGTTCTATAGGTTTCTGAGTCCAGAGTATTAATTTTCCAAACGTCATTGTTTAGCGCTGTTACCTTATATTCTTTGTCAGTAACCGATTTCATCAGTGACTGAATTTTTGGGTAACTGGTTACTCCCACAATATTTATTGGTGGGGGTGGTTTTTCTTTCGGTTGCACCAGTTTTGGTGCAATGTTCTTGGTAGATTTACTACCTTTCGGTTGATTGGCCTCAGGTTGGACAACTTCCGGTTCGGTACTTGTAGTTCCACTAACATTTAGTTGTTCAACCTCAGGTGACGATTCAGCTTTTCTTTTCTTTCCCTTCCTGGAATGTTTTTTTTTTCTTCTTTAGGATCCAGTTCGTCTCCCTTTCTAATTCATCCTCATCAGTGAGATAGTTGACTTTCTTTGGTTCAATACTCTCTAACTCGCTTTGTTCTTTAGCATCCCGATTCATTTTTAGAAGTTCATTTTGTCGCTTTAGATACTCAATTTCTTCGCTTAGCTTGGCAAACGATTGCTCCATCTTCTGTAGCCTCTCAAAGAGATCCATATTTTCCTTTTCTAGGTCAACAGTTCTTTCACTGAATCCTACTGCTCGCATTGTAAAATTTCCGTTGGCATCACTTCTTTCATGCAGTGTTTGGCCCTCCATAGGGCCAGCCTTCGAAGAGGATGGATCCCCCCCGGATGTTTTGTCCAGTCGACTGACTGGAGTACCACTTGGGGTAATAAATTTCTCTGACTTATGCATTGCATAGAGTCTTGTTGGTGATCGTGGCACTATGTAACTTCTTCCAAATGGATTTACAGAACTTATCACCTCTGAAGTATTGCGGTCATTGGATAACGACGACTGGGAGCCCGCTTGCTCACCCCTCAAAGCCGCCGGCACTGGGTATCCGTTTCCCTGCGCCGTAAGGTTTTCTCCATTAGAGTCCGCCATATTGGTTATTATATTCAGGGAACCACCCCTAGCTAGTTTTGGTCCACGAATGGTATTTTATTTCCCATTTTCCCGCCGACAAGTCGGTTAGGGTTTACCCCTATCCGCCACCTGGGGACGCGCCCGATGGGAGACTAGCAGCTCCACACGATGGTTTCAAGAACTGAAGGTAAAAATAATTATGTACCAAAAACGTTGGAAGTTATGGTAAAGGAGATAAGTGGCGATGCAGGATGCTACACTGAAAAAGATATTAAATTGAAGTGAACAGATAGAGCCAGTCCAGTACCTGTTGCCTACCAAGATAAGCTAGAACGTGAATTGAAAAGATTAGAAAAAATGAAAATAATTTTGAAGATGGAAGCAAATTTATTTATTTATTATTACTTTGACAATCAGTGGATCAAAGATGCCAGTGTTGATTGACAGACATATTTATACATAGTGAAATTATTTACATTAAAGATAGAGATACATAAAAGATACTTATAATATATAATATAGAACAATAAAATGAAAATTAACAAAATCAATAAGTGCTTAAGCTTGATACCGCAGCAAATCATTAACATCTCGGCAATCCAAGAGAAATGCCTTTAAGTTCTAGATGAACGTGTTGAAATTAGAGCAAGTTTTGAATTCATCAGGAAGGTTATTGTAGATTTTAGGAGCCAAAATTAAAAACGAATTCTGAAAATTAGTGGTAGAAAATTTCGGCAGGTGAATATTGAGTTTGTTTCGCAGACTGTCCTTTGTCGTGAATCCACCGGCTGTATTGACTTTCACTAAATAAAAAACTCTCAAAACTTTCATTACGAATAAATGTCTTAGCGGTAAAATACACATATATTGAAAAAGAAGCCATGACTCCGCAAACCTCGGTTTGTTACTCATTACTCTTATAATATGTTTCTGTGCAATCACCAAAGGTTGAAACCTAGCGTAATAAGTGCCTCCCCAACAAACCAAACCATACGACAGCTTCGAGTGAAATTGTTTATTTTTCAATATGAAAATTATTAAAAAATAGTTTGAATCTATAAGTCCCATCTTATTCTAAGAAAATTTTATTAAAATTGATATAATTTCATTCAAGGAACTCCAATTTTATATTTTGACGGATGACATAAAATTGGGGCTTTTTGAATGAGATTAAATCAATTTTAATAAAATTTTCTTAGAATAAGGTGGGACTTATAGATTCAAATTTTTTAATAATTTTCATATTGAAAAATAAACTATTTTGCCAATAATTGGATTTGACGGTTTGAAATGACGGTTTGATGTTTTGCATGGGGCAATGCCTTAACAGTGTTAAAAAATAATGGCGAGTTACGTGTTTGTGCAATTTACTCGATTACGATAAATCCATTATTACAATAGGTAAACTATTCTATTCCGAGGATAGAAAATATCTTTACAGCAAGCATTACAAGGTGGTGAGACCTTTTCTAGATCGGGAAATAGGAAAAATGTTAGCGAGCAGCACGCAAAATGCCATTTTTAAGGTGAATAAGTAGATTACAGTATGGCTGCAAACCAAATACCTTTATTTTTCAAAGCAGCTTTTTGCAGCATGATAAACTATTATTCGAGATTCATATCTAATCTTTCTGTGATTCTAAAGGCAATATAAGATCTGTTTCATAAGGGGAAAATTGAATGGACAAAGCAATGCGAGAATTCATTTCAAATGACGGAAGAACTATTTGTATCTCCCTTATATACCGCACAAATTAATTGATTCACTAAATAATGCACGGTTGTAAAAATGTTGTACTCGGGATTAATTTTGTACACTATGACAAATGGCGTCGATCGATGAAAATGGTGAATGCAAAGCCAAATAAAATACAAAATTTATTACAATCAAATATGTCAATTATGTTTTATTTAATAATGTTCACTTTGTGTTTGTTAAATTATAGTTATACAAATTTAGCTGAAAGATATTGGTTCACCACTGCAATTTATTAATTATTCACGATTTTAATTTTGGCAATTAAAATATGACGCCAACTTGTAAAAAGTAAAAATGATATGTTTTCGTATCGAAAACCAAAAAGCGAATTTTTTATAACTTCACGAGACGATGGAAAAATTATAAGTAATCTCAAAATCGATTGTTTTTGTTGTTGTCTTTTTTGTGAAAAATTAGTGTTTGCATACGAGAAGAATCGCATGCCAAAGTCCGTTGTTCTATTGTTCCCGAGATGGAACCACAGAGAATATCAATTCAAGTTTGAATTGAGAAAAATATTACTAACGAGATGGAGCAAACATCACAAAATCTAATTTAGTGTTCATTCATATTTTATGTTCATGCTATATCGTTAGGTGGCAAATAAAAATGTGTTACGCAAAGAGATATCTTATGCGATAACCCAATGTGGTGGCGAACGAATTGCAATTTATATAAACAAATAATTCACTTATATGATTGCAATGCGTGAACCGCTACAATACTCCTCGGCAAGTGAGTCTCCCTCCGTAAGGAAAAGTTTGTTAGGCTGCGAAACGAACATGTTTATGTGACCGATGATCTGATTTTGCATCAGTGGAACACAATTGAAATCGTTTGATTCTTCCCAGTAATTGACACGGTGAATTGTTTCCGAAGGCGGGTTTCCGAGTAGTTAAGCCTGTGCGAACCTTGTCTTTTCTTACGAACACAAAATCACAGTTGGCAAGTACCTTAGGAACAAAAATGTCATCTTGTTTTGCTTGCCGAGTTGATTTCGGGATAAGGTTTTGCATTGTGTCACGGAGTTGATCGGTAGCTGTGTCGCTAGTTGGTAAAGGTAAAAGAAGATTTTCGACGAAGAACTCACCTGGTAGCTTGATGGTTTGTATATAAACTATTTCAGCTGGTGAGCACTTCAGATTTTCTTTTACTGTTGCTCGGATTCCCAGTAATACGACGGGTATTTTCAAACTCCAATTGATCGTGTTTCCTCTGGCCATTAACGCAGCTTTGAGTTGGCGGTCAGCTAGAAGCGTTCAACCACGCCATTGGCTTGAGGGTGGTAAGCCGTTGTACGAACACGATGTGAGCCAAAGAGTTTTGTTAACTCTGCGAAAAGTTTGGACTCAAACTGCATTCCTTGATGAGAAGTGATAATTAGGGGCACGCCGAATCGTGAAACGTAATTGTTGACAAAAGTCATATTGGCAATGCAGTAGGCTTCTGGCCATCGAGTGAAACGATCGACACAGGTGAGTAAATAAGAATATCCATTAAATGGAGGAAGTGGTCCTACTATGTCCATATGGATATGTTCAAATCGCCAGATGGTATTTGGAATTGTCCATGGGGTGATTGAGTATGTCGTTGCACTTTGGCACGTTGGCAGGATAAACATGACTGAGCCCAATGGCAAAATTGCAGGAAAAACATGACTAAGCCCAATTAGCAAGAATCATTATTATACTGTTGCCTGTTGCAGTACTGCCCCAAGGGTAGCGTTTGATGCGTCAGTAGTTAAACTAAGCTTTGACTCGCTCAGTGGATGTGCAAGCAGTGTTGTTTTCGCAAAATTAGCCTTAAGCGACGTGGATGCTTGTTGACATTCGTCGGTCCAAGAGAAATTTTTAGACGTTTTGGTCTTA
This sequence comes from Tipula helvola, assembly GCA_963556165.1. Classification (NCBI taxonomy): domain Eukaryota; kingdom Metazoa; phylum Arthropoda; class Insecta; order Diptera; family Tipulidae; genus Tipula; species Tipula helvola. The sequence goes on from OY744482.1 coordinate 109,568,957, forward strand.
CGTAGAAGTACGGCCAAGTGGCTGTGAACTGGTGCGAGTATTTCAGCTAGCTTTGGTATAAATCTGTGGTAGTTGTTTACCATACCGATGAACCGCTGAATGTGCTTAATTGAGCTTGGAGCTGGAAATTCCCTAATGTCGTTAATTAGTAATTCGTTCTTCAGACGGCAGAATACCATTAGGGGTTATTTTGTGGCTGAGGAAATCAAGATTCGATACGCCAAAAGCGCATGTGAAACTGTTGATATGCACATCAAACTCAGTTAACCTATGGAAGAGTTTTACTTCGGTCTAAAAAGACCAAAGTATTGAAATCCTGTCAAAAATGACGAAAAATTTGGTTGGTCCAAAACCACTTTTCTCGACGTTTTGAAAGTCCCTGAGTCTGAAAAAGCAAAAAAAAAAAAATGTCCGTCCGTCTGTCTGGATGTCTGGATGTCTGGATGTCTGGATGTCTGGATGTCTGGACCCATGGTATCTCGAGAACGGCTTGTCCGATTTGGATTTTTTTTTCGCCAATCTGTTTCTATGGTCAAGGCGGAGATTTGAAAAGCTTTTGGAGACTGTACGTCAAGGGGGTGGGGTACCTGCCATACGAATTGACCCAAAATAACTGCTTTTATAAATATTTACGATTTTTTTATATATGCTTATTTGATTATTGAATTGGGCATTGAATTGGGAATTGATTTGAAGATTAAATTAGGGGTCAATTTGCGCGTTGAGTTGAAGTTGAGTTGGGGTTGGATTTGGATTTGGTGAATAGTTAACAAATTTTTTATATGATAGAACTTGCCTATTTATCAACCGATTACGATGAAATTCGACATTTGTATTGGAAATGGGATTCTAAAATGATTAATGGATGAAGTTCTGGGATTTTAAAACGATTTCTGGATGAAGTTCTGGAATATGGCCAAGTATGATGGAACTTGCCCATTTCTCAACCGATTACGATGAAATTCGACATTTGTGTTGGAAATGGGATTCTAAAATGATTTATGGATTAAGTTCTGGGATTTTAAAACGATTTCTGGATGAAGTTCTGGAATATGGCCAAGTATGATGGAACTTGTCTATTTATCAACCGATTATTATGAAATTTAATATATGTGTTAGAAATGGGATTCTAAAATGAGTTTTGGATGAAGTTCTGGAATATGGCCAAGTAGGATGGAACTTGCCCATTTCTCAACCGATTACGATGAAATTCGACATTTCTATTGGAAATGGGATTCTAAAATGATTTATGGATGAAGTTCTGGGATTTTAAAACGATTTCTGGATGAAGTTCTGGAATATGGCCAAGTATGATGGTACTTGCCTATTTATCAACCGATTATTATGAAATTTAATATATGTGTTAGAAATGGGATTCTAAAATGAGTTTTGGATGAAGTTTTTTATTTTTTTTTTTTTTTATTTATTTATTTATTTATTTATATCCATCAAATACAATTATAACTTAAAATAATAATAACAACAAAGAGAAATGAAAACAAACATAAGGCTACACAAACAGACCATTATGAAACATAAATAGAGGTTTAGGTTTAAAGTGATGCCTCATGCTCATCACAACATAACACAAACACAATAGTCTGAGCGTGATTAGCCAATATACAAAAACAATAATTATAAGTAAAGATGGAATAAATAAGCATAGGAGATAATCTGTGGTTAAAAACCAGTATCGATTATCAACCAGCTCACAAAACCTAGAAAAAAAATCAAATATTTGTGGGGTAATATGGGTTTAAATGAAGTGTACTAAGAAAATCTTATAAAAATCTTAACTATCACCTAAATTTAAATCAAAAATAAAAATTCTTCAATATTTTCTAATGTGAACAGCCAGGATTTAAGTTCTCTGAGGAATTTAAAATTGTAACACTTTTTTATTGAAATGGGAAGTTTATTGAACAATGTAGGGGCCAATACTGAAAATGTTCGAAACATGTAAGTGGTATTATAATTGGGAATATTCACAAGATGTTGGGCATTACCTCTAATTTGGTGGGTATCAATAACACGAAAATTCCGATTACCACTTTTGAAATAAAATAGGCGTAAAACTTTATAAACGTAAAGATGCCGCACTGGAAAAATTTTCTGTTTAACAAATAATGGCCACGAATGGGTTAGTTTAGTCTTATTACATAAAATTCTAACCATATACTTTTGCAAAGTCACAATAGGTTTAATATTAGAATAGTAAACACCACCCCAACATGATAAACCATATTGAAGCTTTGAAGCACCAAGAGCGAAATAAATAATACGTAACAAGTCAGGACGACATAAACTTTTTAACAAAAATAACTTCTTAATGAATAACCAACAGTAAGATTTTAAAACTTTAACGTGCTCTTTCCAATTCAATCTAGTATCAAATGTAATCCCAGATATTTGAAACTTGTAACCTGCTCAATTTTAAAACAAAGCGGAGAACAGAATGAATGATTACAGCCGGAATTGTGAAATGATAAATCAAAATTTATGTCACGACAATCCGTAAGACTAAACGACATTATTTTGGTCTTATCACTTAAAACCAAATAGTGTGCATCAAACCATTTCCTTAGAATGATCAAATCTGAATTCACAGCATTGATCAAGGCTAAGCTGGTATTGTTAACGTAAGTAAAAGCCATATCATCAGCAAAAGAAGTAATTGAACCTTGAAAAGCTTGCGAATAAATTGAATTAATATAAACTAAGAACAGCAATGGTCCAAGTACGGACCCTTGCGGAACACCACACTCAACCTGTCTAAGTTCACTAAAATTATTACCAATCCGAACTTTTTGGGTTCTATCAGATAAAAACGACGCAATCCAGTCATAAACAAATCCGCGGAAGCCATAATTATAAAGCTTGATGCATAAGAGACGATGATCAACAGTGTCAAAAGCTTTAGATATGTCAACAAATAAGCTAGCTGTAAATTTTTTCTGATCTATCCCACGGTTTAAAATATTCAAAAACTTTACCAGAGCATCTTCAGTACAATGACCAGAACGAAAGCCAAATTGCAGAGTTGAAAAAATATGGTTACTTTCAAGGAAATTGTTAAATCGAATTTTAACTAATTTTTCAAATACTTTAGAGAACACTGACGTCAATGAAATTGGCCTATAATTCTTTAATTCTGTTTTTAGACTATTTTTATGTAGAGGAAGCACTATGGAGCATTTAAGCGAGTCAGGGAAAACCCCGGAAAAAATTGAGGAGTTAAATAAATGCGACAGAATATCAGCAATGTTAAAATTTATTTGTTTCAAGCAAAAACTACTAATTCCTAATATATCCGTCGAACGCTTATTACTGAGTGAGGTAATAATTTTGATGATTTCAAGAGAGCTGAATGGAATAAAATGAAAACTATTGGAACGCCCAGGATTAATAAGAGCGCTGTCTACATCATTCATTTCTGGATTATTAAAATACTGCGAACGTAAATTGATTGCAACATTTGAAAAATAATTATTAAACGCGTTTGCCACTTGTACAGGATCATTTATAGATTGATCATCGATATTTAACGAAAATTGATCAGACATATGATTAGTTGAACCTAACACTTCATTAACAAGGGACCATTTTTTCCTAATGTCATTGTTGTTCAAAATAAATTGATCCTTATAATACATTTCCCGAGTTGTAGATACTTCCAAGTTAATTTTCGACGAATACTTTTGTGAAAATTTGGCAAGCTTGCGATTGTTTGGATGTTTTTTGACAAGGTTAATAATATGTTTCTTTTTGTTAATCTTACGGATTAGGTTGTAAGTAATCCAGGGTTTTAATTTTGTAGGAACTTTTACTGTTTGACAAACTGTACATTTATCAATATATTGCGATAAGATTGATAAAAAAATATCAAATTTCTTAGACGCATTAGTTTCAGAATAAACCTGATTCCAGTCCTCAAACAGTAAAGCATTATTCAGTTCCACATAATTAATAACTTTAAAAGTTTTTGGCTTGCTATATCTGGATGATTTTAAATTTACCTCAGTAGCATTGATTGAACATGAAATGAACGCATGATCAGAGATTCCCAAATGTTGAATAGAACATTTGACAATATTACCATACTGTTTCTTCAGACGCAAGAAAACATGATCGATACACGATGATGCACAATTTTGAATTCTAGTAGGCTCCTTAGTAATATTTTCAAGACCAAAACTAGACAATAATGATAAATAATCATCAACGATAGAGGTGACTTTTAAGACGTCGATATTAACGTCCCCCAACAAAATTAAATTTTTTGTTTTGATTTTATCTAATAAATCACTTAGTTCTAATATGAATACTGAGGAGCTAATCCAGTGGAAGCGATATAAACAAATAAAACTATACCTTTCATTGCCATGAAAAAAGTCCAGCTTGAAAGCATCCATGCTCTCAAAGCAATTAAATTTAACGAAATTAGCAGAAATAGAATTATGAACGAAAACGGCAGCGCCTCCAGAACGATAAGAGTTATTACAATTAGCATAAAGTTGATAATTCGGTATATTATATGAATTTAACTCATCATCGAAAACCCAAATTTCTGTCAAAAAAATTAGTTGCGGAATATAGTTGAGCGCAGAAATATGAGCTAGGCACACATCGAAATTTTTCCTTAAGCTGCGTATGTTTTGCTGGATGAAAGATATGTTACTAGCACTGGAGTCAGAATATGTTTCATTCACATAAACGGTTGAAATATTTTCCACGATTGAGCTATCTACAAGAGAAGAAGAAAAAATTGAATCATTAGTAACAGCTGAAGATAAATTCTGAGAGTTAGTTGATGAAGACATTAAATATAAAAATTAAATTAATTAAAAGATACTAAGTAACAGCTCTCAGATCCACAGCTGATTTAATTAGTAGTGGCTTATCCCCTTCCTTGACACGTATATAGATCAAGGAATTTCTGGTCCACACATGTTGAATTTTCCCTGCTTTCTTCTCAGCTCTCGCCAAATTAAAAATGTTCCGATTATGCGTTGATAAAACATCATTGAAAAACAATCTATCTTTCCCAGACCCACAAACAGCTGTTGTTATATATTGTTTGGCTTTAATTTTGTTTCGCACTGCATTCATCACATCGTCTTTCTTCAAACCAGATACAAACCGAACACAAACAATTTTAAACCTGTAATCATCTTTCGAACGACCTCGACGAAAACAAAAATCAATGTCGGACGAAGATAACGATATGCCTACATCATCATTTACAATTTTAACAATTGAATCCGTTAAAGTTCCCGAATCAAAGAACGGAACACCAGAAATATCTATCGAATTACGATTAGCAGTATTTTCGGAATTGTCTAGTTTAAGTTTAATTTCATCCAATTCTATCTGCAAATCATCATTTTTTTTCTCCAGACTATCAATTTTGGATAATGCAGCATCATACAACTTTAATTTTGCCTCGATGTTATCAAGGCGTACATTCATTTCATTTTTAAATGAAACGACAAGGTCATGAATGGCATTAACAGTAGCATGTAGCGTTGTGTGTTCTTCAGAAATAGAGGCGCTAGGTCCAGACGGTGAACTATTTGGTTTTGATGCACTGTTAGATTTTAATAATACAGGTACGGAACCTGAACGCTCCGATTGAGTTGCTTTCTTTTTATTGAGACAGGTATCACAAGTATATGACTTCTTGTTATTATGAAGAAACTCAACATCACTAGGTAGCATACTAACACACGAAGCATGACAAAAGTTCTGGAATATGGCGAAGTAGGATGAAACTTGCCCATTTCTCAACCGATTGCGATGAAATTCGACATTTGTATTGGAAATGGGATTCTAAAATGATTTATGGATGAAGTTCTGGGATTTTAAAACGATTTCTGGATGCAGTTCTGGAATATGACTAAGTATGATGGAACTTGTCTATTTATCAACCGATTATTATGAAATTTGATTTGTGTGTTAGAGATGGGATTCTAAAATGAGTTTTGGATGAAGTTCTGGAATATGGCAAAGTATGATGGAACTTGCCCATTTCTCAACCGATTACGATGAAATTCGACATTTGTATTAGAAATAGGATTCTAAAATGAGTTTTGGATGAAATTCTGGGATTTTAAAACGATTTCTGGATGAAGTTCTGGAATATGGCCAAGTATGATGGAACTTGTCTATTTCTCAACCGATTATTATGAAATTTGATGTGTGTGTTAAAAATGGGATTCTAAAATGAGTTTTGGATGAGGTTCTGGAATATGGCTAAGTATGATGGAACTTGCTCATTTCTCAACCGATTATTATGAAATTCGACATTTGTATTGGAAATGGGAGTCTGAAATGAGGTTTGGGTGAAGTTCAGAAATATGGCCAAGTATGATGGAACTTGGCTATTTCTTAACCGATTATAATGAAATTTGATATGTGCGTTGGAAATGGCAATATTTGATATGTGTGGAATATGGCCAAGTAGGATGGAACTTGACTATGCCTTAACCGCGGGTATCACTGTGTTAGACATGTGCGTTGTAAATGGGATTCTAAAATGAGTTTTCGGATAAATTTCTGGAATATGGTCAGTTAAACGGTTAGAAGTATCAGTATAATTTGTTATACTACTTTCGGTATAAAGTTCTAGAATACGATTTTTCGTTTTAAATTGGATGCCTGTACCCATGTTGAAGCTTTTGACCTGTTTGGCTGTTGTTGTATAAGTAAATATATATTGGTTAAAATAGAAATCAATAATGTCAAAACAGTCACACCAACTTTATGATATTATTGAAGATACCAAAGACCGAAGTTCTGATCACCTCGTGAGGTTTCAGCCCTTTATATTTTTAAATTGTATTTATGTCCGATTTCACAAAAATATCATAGCTAGTTAGAGAATGTTTTGCTGGATGAAAATGTGGGTCATCAGTCATTACAAATTCAATGCAATAAGATTAAAGCTAGTTTTAAACGAAAAAATATTCAACCATTATCATTTTTTCCAGATGGAGTTTGTGCTGCTCCTCAGTTTGTGACGCCACAAAAATATTGTCAATGTACGAAAGTTACGAACAACTTCATTCATAAAACGCTGAAACGTTTGTGCGGCATTGCGTAGACCAAATGGCATTCGAGTGAATTCGAAGAAGCCAAAGGGGGTCGTTATTACCGTTTTGAAAACGTCTTCAGGCGAAGCGGGAATCAAATAATATGCTCTGATGAGACCGATCTTTGAGAAAATTTTGCACCCATGTAAGTGCATGGAGAATTTTTGAATGAGATACAAATGGCCTGCAAATCCCTAATTTCACCATATGTTGAAATTCGTAAATGCGACTTTATGGCGGACTTGATCTAGTCTGCGTGATCTTTACACAGGTAGATTTCCTTCTGCGACAATGTGATGGACCAGATTGTGTCGGACTGACAATTTATAGTTCGGCTCTGCTGTAAGTTGGGGAAACTTTCTAAGCAGAATGCCGTAGCCGTTGGTGATAAAATAACGGATCGGAGTCGGTGTGTCAACATGACCCATTGTGGCATTGATTGACAGCTTTTTCGCTGAATCAACCAGCCAAAACTTCAAATTTACACAAGAAGTCGGCGCCAATGATCGGACAATTAACAGCAGCTACAATGAAAGCATGCGTAAATGTTATTTCTAGTCCGAGATCCACCTGAATTTTGTGCCGTAAGTGTTGATGTTAGTGCCATTGGCGGCCGACAGAACTAGATTTGAATTTCGTTTTAAAATATTAAATTCAGATTTATAATTATATGCTGGAATAACCGAAAGGTCAACGCCAGTGTCGACTAAGTATTGTATTCTGTTTATTCGATCGAACGCGAATAAACGAGAAGCAAATTAATTGTTTTTATTTATTGGGACCCCGCCCCTGTGTAACGGTAGTTTATGTGATTTGTGTTTTTTATGAAATTTGCGGTATTTTTGCGTTATGAATAAATAAATATTGGCCATTTATTATATTTTGTTCCACAAATTGTCCCAGTGCTATAATAAGGCAGTTTTTCAGTTAAATTTGTTGGGGTTCGACTCATTTCAATAATATTCCAAAAATTAAATTAAAAAATGAAGAAATGTCCTATAATTTGGGTCTTTTTTCTATGCTCGTAAAATGTTAGTTTTACCGAGGAAAATTGAATTAACTAATACACGAGGCAATACCCGTTCTTATCTGGTACAATAACTTCGACAAATTTTGTAGACTCTTAAAACTATTTTGGCACGCAATCCAAGTTTTTTCTATTTTTTTTGCTGCTAGTTTGTTGCCATTGTCTTTTGATGTATGTGGTCATTGGCTTTCGGAATAATTCTCTTTGCTCAAGTGGTGTTTAACGAATTTTCCTCCATCAAGCTTTTCATTTACATTAAATTTGAACTCGATTATAAATGATGTTTAAAAATCCCGAAACAGTTCCATAACGTCCAAGTCTTTGGATCAAAATGTTTCAGTTGGTCATCAATTAAAGTTTTACTTTGAAAAGTTCATGTAATTCCATGTGGTATTACATAGAGATTTATTTTTATTAAGATAGTTTTTATATTTGCCAATGTACAGACATTCGATATGTCACGAAAAACAAATTATTTACTTCCCATTAAAAAAAACGTAAGCCATCGAAATAAAAATGTCAATTTTTCAGTATTACACATATTCATAACACTTTTATTATTTTCAGCTTATTTGAAAGGTTATCGTCAAGAATTCCTTTTAATCCATTTTGATTGCTATAACACAGCAACAAAAAATCAAAAAAAATCGAGATAAATTTATGATAAAAAATGCACTTTACATGTATATTGGAAATGTAATCCGTTAAGCCTTAAAATAAAATATTTTTTTGATATTTTCTAACGATGGCGAAATAAATTACGTACAGAAATGATTTACGCGGCAATGACTGTGGCTGCGAGTCATATAAATCAATTCCAATCATATTCTATACACTCAAAAATAAATAAAAATATGTTTTTCATGAACATAATAATATACATAATACATAAATTACATTCATATAATTGCTATGTTATTCGGGACCCTTTTATAGCCTAGAGCTTTTATTATATTACTGTATAATATAACAAGTGTGTGTGTGTGCTGTTTTTGCTTTGACTGAAATTAATACCTACGGATACTTTAAGTACAGTATCTGAACAATCATTATATAGAATACTATTCAACAATATATGCTAACATAATCTAGCACCGACTGTATTACATCATATTATACGCTAATTGACAGAATTAATCATGCAAAAAGTATTTTTAATGTTACCGTCTGTTATAGAAATATTATGAATAATTAATGCTTTGAAACCGTTATTTTTTTTATTTTTATTGTCACATACATACATATTATATGTTGCATGATATACCTGCTAAATATGTTGCTTAGTCGTATATTAACAAAAAAAAAAAAAACTTAATTTAAATTATGTAAAATTATAAATTTTCATAATCAACTAATTTAATTTTTTATTGGAAAATTATATTCTAACTAAACCTACCTACTATGTACTGTACTATATGTATGTTTCATGCTCTTCTCGAATAAATTTTTGTACACCATAAAATTTATTTTACCGGCGCTATGTTGTGAATAGTATAATATGACATGTTAATAAAATTATGCATGATGCTGATACAAAAAAAAAAACATTGATAAGGAATAATTAATCACAAAATTTAAAGTTAAAATAACAAAATTTTGATAATTTATTCTAAGCACTTCATAGTTAGATTTGTTGTATGCACTCAACGTCTATAACATAATAAAATGTTGTAGTTTTTATTATTATGGATAATTTATTAGGTTTTATCAAAATTATTTTTAATTTTTGAATTTTATCAGGCATTTAAATTATTCTGTGATGATATTAAGGTTTAGATAATATTTAGTGTTTTTGTTATAAGCAGGATTTATATGAAAACTTATTCAGAAATTCAGTATCTAATAAAGTAAACAAAAAGGAAATGAGTCTGCAGGTCTATTTTCTCGACGGCGCGGCGCTTTTTCCGTGAATTAAATCCGCGTTTCGTCAGAAAATAAAAACAAATGCGTATATTTGTTTTTTGTATTTGGTCAGCCATCTTTTGTAATCCGTTGGCCTAAAATTTCACACCGAAATTCTTTTTACATTCAGTCAGTTTGATTGCATGTGTAATTAGTAACGTATACAATTATTGACACCCTTAAGGAAGAAATCTACTTAAATAGCTGTTGGTGATTCAGTGGTTTGGGGTATTGGTAAACAGTTTGGATTAAAATGAAGAAAATTTTTGTAAAGTATCTATTTTTGCTGTTTAAATTCTGAAGACATCTGAATGTCTGTTTTAGTATCGTTTGGTTTTTCGGTTGGTTGATGATTTTCCCAAGCATTTAGAAAAATCTACTGCAGTCTTGTCCCATGGAAATATTCCACATGCGCGAAACCTGTCTTTAATTGTTTCAGGTTAGCAGCTCGCGAGGATTTTGTCGGCGCCACTCAAGTATTGTTTTGTTCCAACCATTTTTAAGTGGCTTAAAAGCACTAACATCCGCTGGTTGCAAAATTCGTGTCGCGTTTGGGTATAATGCGATTAGTACTATGCCTAACTGAACACATAGTTTGCTATCTTAAAAAGATTGATGTGTGCTATGGCCATCTACAAAAAAAATACTGCGAATTGAGTACCAATACTAACAAGGTGTGGACGAAGAACTTTAGAAATGTATTCGTAAAATTCTTCCTTCGTCATCCACCCGTTGTCGCTAACTGCCAATCCTTTAGGCATCGATTGTCTAATGTCTTCCTGTACCCTTTTATAAGGGTATATGACCATAGGAGGAAATAAGATCGACTTCGTAAATATTTCTGGCCCCTTTAACTGCTACGACAGACTTAGTTTTTGGGCATAACAAAAAATTGGTCTCATCACCATTTAAAACTCTTGTTGGGTCATTTAAAATATCAAAAGCTTGATTTGCTTTTAAATAATATTCAATGGAGGAAAACCAACCTTGACTATCATTTGCTACTACAGTGGCACTATCTGCCGTTACAGGATCTGGCGTTCTTAGAGATACCGATGGGAGCCTCTGTAAAAATGCCCGAAAAAATCCATTTCCAGGCATATTATTTGGGCCAAATGGATGCACCCGTTTATCATGATCTAGGAATTCCTTTACTGTACTCATTAAGTCCTCTTTCCTTTTAGGAAATCCTTTTTACTGAGAAGTAGTTATCCACTGCTCTAAAATGTCTTCCTCTTCCTTGTTTTAAATTGTTTTAGGCACGAGCCTGACTTTCGTGAATTTATCACTCAATCGAAAAATTAGAGTGGTTCGGGGAATGCAAAAATATTTCGCTGCCGCTATTTTGCACATTTTCTTATTTGTAATAGCTTTCTGGACCTCTATTTCCGTATATTCACCAGTTGTTTTTGAAACGTGTAGAAATATTCGACCGATCCAAATGGCCGTTTGTATGACAATTACAGGTCTCAACGCCTATTGGTAGACGTATCAATCATCGAAATCGGAGCACATTTGCAGATTTTCGAATTTTGTGGCTCTGAATTTGTGGGCTATAGTTCAGATGATTTTCAAAAAAATTGAATTTTCAACGGATCGTGTAGAAATATTCGACCGATCTAAATGGCCGTTTGAATGACAATTACAGGTCTCAACGCCTATTGGTAGACGTATCAATCATTGAAATCGGAGCACATTTGCAGATTTTCGAATTTTGAGGCTCTGAATTTGTGGGCTATAGTTCAGATGATTTTCAAAAAATTGATTTTTCCACGAAACATGTGGAAATATTCGACCGATCCAAATGGCCGTTTGTATGACAATTACAGGTCTCAACGCCTATTGATAGAGGTATCAATCATCGAAATCGGCGCACATTTGTAGATTTTCGAATTTTGTGGCTCTGAATTTGTGGGCTATAGTTCAGTTGATTTTCAAAAAATTGAATTTTCCATGGATCGCGTAGAAATATTCGACCGATCCAAATGGCCGTTTGTTTAACAATTACAGGTCTCAACGCCTATTGATAGAGGTATCAATCATCGAAATCGGAGCACATTTTCAGATTTTCGAATTTTTGTGGCTCTGAATTTGTGGGCTATAGTTCAGTTGATTTTCAAAAAATTGAATTTTCCATGGATCGCGTAGAAATATTCGACCGATCCAAATGGCCGTTTGAATGACAATTACAGGTCTCAACGCCTATTGGTAGACGTATCAATCATTGAAATCGGAGCACATTTGCAGATTTTCGAATTTTGAGGCTCTGAATTTGTGGGCTATAGTTCAGATGATTTTCAAAAAATTGATTTTTCCACGAAACATGTGGAAATATTCGACCGATCCAAATGGCCGATTGTATGACAATTACAGGTCTCAACGCCTATTGATAGAGGTATCAATCCTCAAATCGGCGCACATTTGTAGATTTTCGATTTTTGTGGCTCTGAATTTGTGGGCTATGGCTCAGATGATTTTCAAAAAAATTGAATTTTCCACGGATCGTGTAGAAATATTCGACCGATCCAAATGGCCGTTTGTATGACAATTACAGGTCTCAACGCCTATTGGTAGACGTATCAATCATTGAAATCGGAGCACATTTGCAGATTTTCGAATTTTGAGGCTCTGAATTTGTGGGCTATAGTTCAGATGATTTTCAAAAAAATTATTTTTCCACGAAACATGTGGAAATAATCGACCGATCCAAATGGCCGTTTGTATGACAATTACAGGTCTCAATGCCTATTGATAGAGGTGTCAATCATCGAAATCGGCGCACATTTGTAGATTTTCGAATTTTGTGGCTCTGAATTTGTGGGCTATAGTTCAGATGATTTTCAAAATATTGAATTTTCCACGGATCGTGTAGAAATATTTGACCGATCCAAATGACCGTTGCTATGACAATTACAGGTCTAAACGCCTACTGATAGAGGTATCAATTATCGAAATCGGAGCACACTTGCAGATTTTCGATTTTTGTGGCTCTGAATTTATGGGCTTACACTTCAGTTGATTTTCAAAAAAACTGAATTTTCCACGAAACGTGTAGAAATATTTGACCGATCCAACTGGCCGTTTGTTTGACAATAACAGGTCCCAACGCCTATTGATAGAGGTGTCAATCATCGAAATCGGAGCACATTTTCAGATTTTCGATTTTTGTGGCTCTGAATTTGTGGGCTATGGCTCAGATGATTTTCAAAAAAATTTAATTTTCCTCGGATCGTGTAGAAATATTCGACCGATCCAAATGGCCGTTTGTATGACAACTACAGGTCTCAACGCCTATTGATGGAGGCATAAATCATCGAAATCGGAGCACATTTGCAGATTTTCGAAGTTTGTGGCTCCGAATTTGAAGGCTATAGTTCAGATGATTTTCAAAAAAATTGAATTTTTCACGAAACGTGTAGAAATATTTGACCGATCCAAATGGCCGTTTGTATGACAATTACAGGTCTCAACGCCTATTAATAGAGGTATCAATCATCGAAATCGAAGCACACTTGCAGATTTTCGATTTTTATGGCTCTGAATTTGTGGGCTATAGTTCAGTTGATTTTCAAAAAATTGAATTTTCCACGGAATGTGTAGAAATATTTGACCGATCCAAATGGCCGTTTGTATGACAATTACAGGTCTCAACGCCTATTGATAGAGGTATCAATCAACGAAATCGGAGCACATTTGCAGATTTTCGATTTTTATGGCTCTGAATTTGTGGGCTATAGTTCAGTTGATTTTCAATAAATTGAATTTTCCTCGGAACGTGTAGAAATATTTGACCGATCCAAATGGCCGTTTGTATGACAATTACAGGTCTCAACGCCTATTGATAGAGGTATCAATCATCGAAATCGGAGCACATTTGCAGATTTTCGATTTTTATGGCTCTGAATTTGTGGGCTATAGTTCAGATGATTTTCAATAAATTGAATTTTCCTCGGAACGTGTAGAAATATTTGACCGATCCAAATGGCCGTTTGTATGACAATTACAGGTATCAACGCCTATTGATAGAGGTATCAATCATCGAAATCGGAGCACATTTGCAGATTTTCGAATTTTGTGGCTCTGAATTTGTGGGCTATAGTTCAGTTGATTTTCAAAAAATTGAATTTTCCTCGGAACGTGTAGAAATATTTGACCGATCCAAATGGCCGTTTGTATGACAATTACAGGTCTCAACGCCTATTGATAGACGTATCAATCATCGAAATCGGAGCACATTTGCAGATTTTCGATTTTTATGGCTCTGAATTTGTGGGCTATAGTTCAGATGATTTTCAATAAATTGAATTTTCCTCGGAACGTGTAGAAATATTTGACCGATCCAAATGGCCGTTTGTATGACAATTACAGGTATCAACGCCTATTGATAGAGGTATCAATCATCGAAATCGGAGCACATTTGCAGATTTTCGAATTTTGTGGCTCTGAATTTGTGGGCTATAGTTCAGTTGATTTTCAATAAATTGAATTTTCCTCGGAACGTGTAGAAATATTTGACCGATCCAAATGGCCGTTTGTATGACAATTACAGGTCTCAACGCCTATTAATAGAGGTATCAATCATCGAAGTCGGAGCACATTTGCAGATTTTCGAATTTTGTGTCTCTGAATTTGTGGGCTATAGTTCAGTTGATTTTCAAAAAATTGAATTTTCCACGAAACGTGTAGAAATATTCGACCGATCCAAATGGCCGTTTGTATGACAATTACAGGTCTCACCGCTTATTGATAGAGGTATCAATCATCGAAATCGGAGCACATTTCCAGATTTTCGAATTTTGTGGCTCTGAATTTGTGGGCTTTGAAACTTGATTTTCAAAAAAGTTGAATTTTCCACGGAACGTGTAGAAATATTTTACCGATCCAAATGGCCGTTTGTATGACAACTACAGGTCTCAACGCCTATTGATGGAGGCATAAATCATCGAAATCGGAGCACATTTGCAGATTTTCGAAGTTTGTGGCTCCGAATTTGAAGGCTATAGTTCAGATGATTTTCAAAAAAATTGAATTTTTCACGAAACGTGTAGAAATATTTGACCGATCCAAATGGCCGTTTGTATGACAATTACAGGTCTCAACGCCTATTAATAGAGGTATCAATCATCGAAATCGAAGCACAAATGCAGATTTTCGATTTTTATGGCTCTGAATTTGTGGGCTATAGTTCAGTTGATTTTCAATAAATTGAATTTTCCTCGGAACGTGTAGAAATATTTGACCGATCCAAATGGCCGTTTGTATGACAATTACAGGTCTCAACGCCTATTGATAGAGGTATCAATCATCGAAATCGGAGCACATTTGCAGATTTTCGATTTTTAATGCTCTGAATTTGTGGGCTATAGTTCAGATGATTTTCAATAAATTGAATTTTCCTCGGAACGTGTAGAAATATTTGACCGATCCAAATGGCCGTTTGTATGACAATTACAGGTCTCAACGCCTATTAATAGAGGTATCAATCATCGAAATCGGAGCACATTTGCAGATTTTCGAATTTTGTGTCTCTGAATTTGTGGGCTATAGTTCAGTTGATTTTCAAAAAATTGAATTTTCCACGAAACGTGTAGAAATATTTTACCGATCCAAATGGCCGTTTGTATGACAACTACAGGTCTCAACGCCTATTGATGGAGGCATAAATCATCGAAATCGGAGCACATTTGCAGATTTTCGAAGTTTGTGGCTCCGAATTTGAAGGCTATAGTTCAGATGATTTTCAAAAAAATTGAATTTTTCACGAAACGTGTAGAAATATTTGACCGATCCAAATGGCCGTTTGTATGACAATTACAGGTCTCAACGCCTATTAATAGAGGTATCAATCATCGAAATCGAAGCACACTTGCAGATTTTCGATTTTTATGGCTCTGAATTTGTGGGCTATAGTTCAGTTGATTTTCAAAAAATTGAATTTTCCACGGAATGTGTAGAAATATTTGACCGATCCAAATGGCCGTTTGTATGACAATTACAGGTCTCAACGCCTATTGATAGACGTATCAATCATCGAAATCGGAGCACATTTGCAGATTTTCGATTTTTATGGCTCTGAATTTGTGGGCTATAGTTCATATGATTTTCAATAAATTGAATTTTCCTCGGAACGTGTAGAAATATTTGACCGATCCAAATGGCCGTTTGTATGACAATTACAGGTCTCAACGCCTATTAATAGAGGTATCAATCATCGAAGTCGGAGCACATTTGCAGATTTTCGAATTTTGTGTCTCTGAATTTGTGGGCTATAGTTCAGTTGATTTTCAAAAAATTGAATTTTCCACGAAACGTGTAGAAATATTCGACCGATCCAAATGGCCGTTTGTATGACAATTACAGGTCTCACCGCTTATTGATAGAGGTATCAATCATCGAAATCGGAGCACATTTCCAGATTTTCGAATTTTGTGGCTCTGAATTTGTGGGCTTTGAAACTTGATTTTCAAAAAAGTTGAATTTTCCACGGAACGTGTAGAAATATTTTACCGATCCAAATGGCCGTTTGTATGACAACTACAGGTCTCAACGCCTATTGATGGAGGCATAAATCATCGAAATCGGAGCACATTTGCAGATTTTCGAAGTTTGTGGCTCCGAATTTGAAGGCTATAGTTCAGATGATTTTCAAAAAAATTGAATTTTTCACGAAACGTGTAGAAATATTTGACCGATCCAAATGGCCGTTTGTATGACAATTACAGGTCTCAACGCCTATTAATAGAGGTATCAATCATCGAAATCGAAGCACAAATGCAGATTTTCGATTTTTATGGCTCTGAATTTGTGGGCTATAGTTCAGATGATTTTCAATAAATTGAATTTTCCTCGGAACGTGTAGAAATATTTGACCGATCCAAATGGCCGTTTGTATGACAATTACAGGTCTCAACGCCTATTGATAGAGGTATCAATCATCGAAATCGGAGCACATTTGCAGATTTTCGAATTTTGTGGCTCTGAGTTTGTGGGCTATAGTTCAGTTGATTTTCACTAAATTGAATTTTCCTCGGAACGTGTAGAAATATTTGACCGATCCAAATGGCCGTTTGTATGACAATTACAGGTCTCAACGCCTATTGATAGAGGTATCAATCATCGAAATCGGAGCATATTTGCAGATTTTCGATTTTTATGGCTCTGAATTTGTGGGCTATAGTTCAGATGATTTTCAATAAATTGAATTTTCCTCGGAACGTGTAGAAATATTTGACCGATCCAAATGGCCGTTTGTATGACAATTACAGGTCTCAACGCCTATTGATAGAGGTATCAATCAACGAAATCGGAGCACATTTGCAGATTTTCGATTTTTATGGCTCTGAATTTGTGGGCTACAGTTCAGTTGATTTTCAATAAATTGAATTTTCCTCTTAACGTGTAGAAATATTTGACCGATCCAAATGGCCGTTTGTATGACAATTACAGGTCTCAACGCCTATTGATAGAGGTATCAATCATCGAAATCGGAGCACATTTGCAGATTTTCGATTTTTATGGCTCTGAATTTGTGGGCTATAGTTCAGATGATTTTCAATAAATTGAATTTTCCTCGGAACGTGTAGAAATATTTGATCGATCCAAATGGCCGTTTGTATGACAATTACAGGTCTCAACGCCTATTGATAGAGGTATCAATCATCGAAATCGGAGCACATTTGCAGATTTTCGAATTTTGTGGCTCTGAATTTGTGGGCTATAGTTCAGTTGATTTTCAATAAATTGAATTTTCCTCGGAACGTGTAGAAATATTTGACCGATCCAAATGGCCGTTTGTATGACAATTACAGGTCTCAACGCCTATTGATAGAGGTATCAATCATCGAAATCGGAGCACATTTGCAGATTTTCGATTTTTATGGCTCTGAATTTGTGGGCTATAGTTCAGATGATTTTCAATAAATAGAATTTGCCTTGGAACGTGTAGAAATATTTGACCGATCCAAATGGCCGTTTGTATGACAATTACAGGTCTCAACGCCTATTGATAGAGGTATCAATCATCGAAATCGGAGCACATTTGCAGATTTTCGAATTTTGTGGCTCTGAATTTGTGGGCTATAGTTCAGTTGATTTTCAATAAATTGAATTTTCCTCGGAACGTGTAGAAATATTTGACCGATCCAAATGGCCGTTTGTATGACAATTACAGGTCTCAACGCCTATTGATAGAGGTATCAATCATCGAAATCGGAGCACATTTGCTGATTTTCGATTTTTATGGCTCTGAATTTGTGGGCTATAGTTCAGATGATTTTCAATAAATTGAATTTTCCTCGGAACGTGTAGAAATATTTGACCGATCCAAATGGCCGTTTGTATGACAATTACAGGTCTCAACGCCTATTGATAGAGGTATCAATCATCGAAATCGGAGCACATTTGCAGATTTTCGAATTTTGTGGCTCTGAATTTGTGGGCTATAGTTCAGTTGATTTTCAATAAATTGAATTTTCCTCGGAACATGTAGAAATATTTGACCGATCCAAATGGCCGTTTGTATGACAATTACAGGTCTCAACGCCTATTGATAGAGGTATCAATCATCGAAATCGGAGCACATTTGCAGATTTTCGATTTTTATGGCTCTGAATTTGTGGGCTATAGTTCAGATGATTTTCAATAAATTGAATTTTCCTCGGAGCGTGTAGAAATATTTGACCGATCCAAATGGCCGTTTGTATGACAATTACAGGTCTCACCGCTTATTAATAGAGGTATCAATCATCGAAATCGGAGCACATTTCCAGATTTTCGAATTTTGTGGCTCTGAATTTGTGGGCTATAGTTCAGTTGATTTTCAAAAAAATTGATTTTTCCACGGAACATGTAAAAATATTCGACCGATCCAAATGGCCGTTGTTATGACAATTAGATGTCTCAACGCCTATTGATGGAGGTATCAATCATAGAAATCGGAGCACATTTGCCGATTTTCGAAATTTGTGGCTCTGAATTTGTGGGCTTTGAAAGTTGATTTTCAAAAAAGTTGAATTTTCCACGGAACGTGTAGAAATATTTTACCGATCCAAATGGCCGTTTGTATGACAACTACAGGTCTCAACGCCTATTGATGGAGGCATAAATCATCTATATCGGAGCACATTTGCAGATTATCGAAGTTTGTGGCTCCGAATTTGAAGGCTATAGTTCAGATGATTTTCAAAAAAATTAAATTTTTCACGAAACGTGTAGAAATATTTGACCAATCCAAATGGCCGTTTGTATGACAATTACAGGTATCAACGCCTATTAATAGAGGTATCAATCATCGAAATCGGAGCACATTTCCAGATTTTCGAATTTTGTGGCTCTGAATTTGTGGGCTATAGTTCAGTTGATTTTCAAAAAAATTGATTTTTCCACGGAACATGTAAAAATATTCGACCGATCCAAATGGCCGTTGTTATGACAATTAGATGTCTCAACGCCTATTGATGGAGGTATCAATCATAGAAATCGGAGCACATTTGCCGATTTTCGAAATTTGTGGCTCTGAATTTGTGGGCTTTGAAAGTTGATTTTCAAAAAAGTTGAATTTTCCACGGAACGTGTAGAAATATTTTACCGATCCAAATGGCCGTTTGTATGACAACTACAGGTCTCAACGCCTATTGATGGAGGCATAAATCATCGATATCGGAGCACATTTGCAGATTATCGAAGTTTGTGGCTCCGAATTTGAAGGCTATAGTTCAGATGATTTTCAAAAAAATTAAATTTTTCACGAAACGTGTAGAAATATTTGACCAATCCAAATGGCCGTTTGTATGACAATTACAGGTATCAACGCCTATTAATAGAGGTATCAATCATCGAAATCGGAGCACATTTGCAGATTTTCGAATTTTGTGGCTCTGAATTTGTGGGCTATAGTTCAGTTGATTTTCAATAAATTGAATTTTCCTCGGAACGTGTAGAAATATTTGACCGATCCAAATGGCCGTTTGTATGACAATTACAGGTCTCAACGCCTATTGATAGAGGTATCAATCATCGAAATCGGAGCACATTTGCAGATTTTCGAATTTTGTGGCTTTGAATTTGTGGGCTATAGTTCAGTTGATTTTCAATAAATTGAATTTTCCTCGGAACGTGTAGAAATATTTGACCGATCCAAATGGCCGTTTGTATGACAATTACAGGTCTCAACGCCTATTGATAGAGGTATCAATCATCGAAATCGGAGCACATTTGCAGATTTTCGAATTTTGTGGCTCTGAATTTGTGGGCTATAGTTCAGTTGATTTTCAATAAATTGAATTTTCCTCGGAACGTGTAGAAATATTTGACCGATCCAAATGGCCGTTTGTATGACAATAACAGGTCTCAACGCCTATGAATAGAGGTATTAATTATCGAAATCGGAGCACACTTGCAGATTTTCGATTTTTATGGCTCTGAATTTGTGGGCTATAGTTCAGTTGATTTTCAAAAAATTGAATTTTCCACGGAATGTGTAGAAATATTTGACCGATCCAAATGGCCGTTTGTATGACAATTACAGGTCTCAACGTCTATTGATAGAGGTATCAATCATCGAAATCGGAGCATATTTGCAGATTTTCGATTTTTATGGCTCTGAATTTGTGGGCTATAGTTCAGATGATTTTCAATAAATTGAATTTTCCTCGGAGCGTGTAGAAATATTTGACCGATCCAAATGGCCGTTTGTATGACAATTACAGGTCTCACCGCTTATTAATAGAGGTATCAATCATCGAAATCGGAGCACATTTCCAGATTTTCGAATTTTGTGGCTCTGAATTTGTGGGCTATAGTTCAGTTGATTTTCAAAAAAATTGATTTTTCCACGGAACATGTAAAAATATTCGACCGATCCAAATGGCCGTTGTTATGACAATTAGATGTCTCAACGCCTATTGATGGAGGTATCAATCATAGAAATCGGAGCACATTTGCCGATTTTCGAAATTTGTGGCTCTGAATTTGTGGGCTTTGAAAGTTGATTTTCAAAAAAGTTGAATTTTCCACGGAACGTGTAGAAATATTTTACCGATCCAAATGGCCGTTTGTATGACAACTACAGGTCTCAACGCCTATTGATGGAGGCATAAATCATCGATATCGGAGCACATTTGCAGATTATCGAAGTTTGTGGCTCCGAATTTGAAGGCTATAGTTCAGATGATTTTCAAAAAAATTAAATTTTTCACGAAACGTGTAGAAATATTTGACCAATCCAAATGGCCGTTTGTATGACAATTACAGGTATCAACGCCTATTAATAGAGGTATCAATCATCGAAATCGGAGCACATTTGCAGATTTTCGAATTTTGTGGCTCTGAATTTGTGGGCTATAGTTCAGTTGATTTTCAATAAATTGAATTTTCCTCGGAACGTGTAGAAATATTTGACCGATCCAAATGGCCGTTTGTATGACAATTACAGGTCTCAACGCCTATTGATAGAGGTATCAATCATCGAAATCGGAGCACATTTGCAGATTTTCGAATTTTGTGGCTTTGAATTTGTGGGCTATAGTTCAGTTGATTTTCAATAAATTGAATTTTCCTCGGAACGTGTAGAAATATTTGACCGATCCAAATGGCCGTTTGTATGACAATTACAGGTCTCAACGCCTATTGATAGAGGTATCAATCATCGAAATCGGAGCACATTTGCAGATTTTCGAATTTTGTGGCTCTGAATTTGTGGGCTATAGTTCAGTTGATTTTCAATAAATTGAATTTTCCTCGGAACGTGTAGAAATATTTGACCGATCCAAATGGCCGTTTGTATGACAATAACAGGTCTCAACGCCTATGAATAGAGGTATTAATTATCGAAATCGGAGCACACTTGCAGATTTTCGATTTTTATGGCTCTGAATTTGTGGGCTATAGTTCAGTTGATTTTCAAAAAATTGAATTTTCCACGGAATGTGTAGAAATATTTGACCGATCCTAATGGCCGTTTGTATGACATTTACAGGTCTAAACGCCTATTGATAGAGGTATCAATCATCGAAATCGGAGCACATTTGCAGATTTTCGAAATTTGTGGCTCTGAATTTGTGGGCTATAGTTCAGATAATTTTTAGAAAATTGAATTTTCCACGGAACGTTTAGAAATATTTGACCGATCCAAATGGCCGTTTGTATGACAATTACAGGTCTCAACGCCTATTTATAGAGGTATCAACCATCGAAATCGGAGCACGATTGCAGATCTTCGATTTTTTTGGCTCTGAATTTGTGGGCTATAGTTCAGTTGATTTTCAAAAAAATTGAACTCTCCACGAAACGTGTAGAAATATTCCACCGATCCAAGTGGCCGTTTGTATGTCAATTACAGTTGAGATATTCTGGAAAATGGAGAGTTTCATTTTAATTTCAATATTAAATCTCTTTTATGAATAAGCAATAAATATTATATTAGATACTAAAGACAGGTACATATACTAGGACTGTAAAATTTTTTAAATGCAAGATATTGTATTTGCAAGATTTTGTATTTGCAAGATTTTGTACTAGCAAGATTTTGTAACTGCAAGATTTTGGGTTGGCATAATTTTGATTTGCGTGATTTTTAAAAAATGCAAGATTTTGTAATGCAAGATTGCGGAGCGCTCTTAATAGGAAAACATTGAAAGGAACCTAACCACCCTCGTTCACCGACCGATTTTAAGAAAATTAGAAAATTGTTTCGAAATTGAAAATGATTTCAAAATTTTTAACGAAACTTGAAAAATTTTAAAAAATTCAACAATTTCGAAATTAAAACATACATGTTTAAAATTCAAACTTACAAGTTTAAAATTCAGTCTGAAATTTGAAATTCAGTTTGATTATAGAAAATGGAATTAAAAAAGTAAGTAGTAAGCAATAAACGTAATGTGAAATTCTAAAACTTTGATTGATTATTTATTATAAATGTGGTCGAATTAAGAAAATATATATTTTTTAATTATAAAATTCTGACGAAATCCTGAAATTTGAATATATTTCAAAATTCGAACATCCAAATATTATTTGTACTCGTAATTTAACAATAAGTAATATAAATTAAAATTTTTGATATTGGAAGCTTGCTTATCCAACTTCTACAAATTATTTAAATTTCATATTAAATTTCAAAAATTCACAATTACATAAATTTTCCAAAAAATATTTTGAAAATTCTGTTAAAAACTTTTCTGAATCGGTGTAGTTTACGACATATGTACATGCATTTCAAAATTGTATGTACATCGTGAACACTTTTTGACTCACAAAATAAAATTGCTTCCAAAATTAGATGTGGACCATACTTTTGGATGAAATATTTAAGCATGTACTTCAAATTAAATCAATCAATTTTTTTTTTTAATTCACACATAAAGAAAACTTTAATTAAGTTCATTTCAAAATAATGTGTGCACGCAATCTATGATCCAAAATTATTTGTGCATTAAGACAAAATTAAAAATAACATAATAAATCCACTTAACTAAAATCTGTTTAAACCCAATATATAGCAGATGTAATTATTATTATGTTGTGTGCCCACTGCCTACCCTTGGCTTTTATCACCTCGCTGAGGTGCCTCGGCATATAATCTATACGTTTTTTATAACGTCTGAAAAATTTCACGTCTGAAGAGTTTCACGTTATTTCTTCGAACTGTCTAACCTCGAATGAAACTTTTCTTCACAGTTTATCGAATGAAAAACGAAAATTATATAATAGGATCTGCATACGAAACAGCTCATTACTTAAAGTTTTAAATTTTCCAAATTAAATTAGGAAATTTGTAATGTAAGACATTTTTTTGAAACCCAATATGTAATTTGATAACTAAATCGTCAAATATGAGCGGAATAATTAAAATGTCAAAATAATAAAAACAATGTTAATTTACTTATTAAATTCGCTGATCTTAATAATAAACTTATTTTTCAAATTATGAACGTTTGAAATTTTTTTCCTCAGAAATGATTTGGCTGAAATTTTGAAAACTTGAAGTGCGCCTATTTGCAGAGCTTAGTGTGTAACCTATTCAAAATTTGTATAAATTAATTTGTGAAAATCATTTGCAATATAATTATTTGCAAAAGGAACTTTCCAAAAATATTAATTAAAAAATTATTAACATTTAATACTCAATTTTCAACATTTCCAATATTTTATATTTCCAAAATTAATTTTTTAATTAACAATTGAAACTTGTACTAACAGGTTTAAAATTTTGAATTTGACATATCCAAACGCTCCAAATTATTTTAAATTTTAAAAATTCACAAAGTCATACATATTTCATAGAAATATCAAAATTTTAACATTAAAACTACTTATAGTTACATTGCATACAATTTCTATAATGTTTCGTCACCAAATTTTTTTGGAAAATTTCTTCTCGTATTTTGAATTAATTCTAAAATTTTAACTTAGTTTTACGAAAAGTTTCGAAATACAATTTATTCAAAATATTCTAAAATTTTTAAAACTTTAATTCCAATTTTGGTAATATGCAATGTAAAAATATTTTTGAAAATTCAGCAGATTGAAATTTTTATAATTTTAAATTTTTTTTTGAAATATCCTAAATGTTTACAAATACAGTTCGTCGAATAAAAAAATAAATGAAATGGCTTTCTAGACATTATCCTGATATATATAAAATCGGTTAGGTAAACGAAAAAGCTTTTAAAATCCAAATTATGAAATTTTCAATGTGGTAAATTTTATTGGAATCCGATAATTTGAAAACTCAAACTTTTAATATAAATTTTGATAATCTATTTAACGCCAATTTGTAATACGAACTTTTGAATTTCGACTTTATGAAGTGTCACATCAGTACAAAACTTACATTTTCAGCTAAATTATCCGAATTGATAAGGCTATCAATTTTATTCAATATTCGACATTTTGACAATATCAATTACATTGTATTTTCCAATTTAGAAATTTATTTTGAAAATCTACGATATTTTCACAATGCGTTTGTGAAAATTTGCCACTTTAACTATTAACTTGTATCGCACAACTATTGCTTCATTATTTTTTTGGAATTTTTTTTTCGATTTTTGGAGGCATCAAATAAGAAATATTAATTCGAATTAAGAAAGATTAAACTTTAATTTTGAAAATACTGAAACTTTCTTATTAAAGTTCCAAATAAGGTACCTAGGTGTCATTTTTAAATTTTACCATCAATAAACTGAAAAATTCACAGTACAATAAATTTTGTGGAAAATTTGCCATTCTGAATAAAATATTCGAAATTCAATCTTAAAAATATTCGAACATTTTTAAAATTTCAATTTTATATTTGAAAATACACAATGCAACAATTTTGAAGAAAGGAAATTTAAAAATTTGAATTTGCAAATTCTTTCTGAATTTCTAGAAATATAGGAAATTTTCATAATTTTATCGAATTAAAAAGCTCGCTGAAATGAAATATACACTATGGTTCACTTGATTAGACGCACTTGCATTACTTTTAAATGAAAATTTTACTGTAATTTTTCGCAGAACCAAGAAAATATTTTTGTTGAGAAGAGAGAGAAAGCCATACTCAATAAATTCATAATTGATACATATTCTGAGAAAGCAAATAACATTGCCTTTCAATTTTTTTAAGATAAGTTCAAATTCAATGCTATTTTTTCTGTTCAATTGATTAGACACAACTTAGAAATTTACTGAAAACACAATAATTTATATTTTTATTTTAATATTTTTTTTATTAAGAAATTCTTTACTTTTTCTAGCTACTTTTAGTAATGTGCACTACCCCCATTCTTTTAAAGTATTTCAAACATCCTGTCCTTGAGGGAATCATATAAAGATTTTAAGTAGTCCAACGAAATCTCTGCCCAGGCAGCTTCAATTCCTGCAATCAGCTCTTCGTTGAATTCATATTGTTTGTCCCATTCATAAACTTTACGAGTGAGCCAGCCCCAAACGTTTTCGATTATATTTAAATCAGGGGAATAAGGTGGCCATGGTAATAACTCAACGTTTTGACTCTCAATCTACGATTTTACAACACGGGCATTATGTATGGGCGCATTATCTTGTTAAAAAATCATCTGAAGATGTCCAAAAAGCTCCTGAATTTGTGGAAAAACTGATTGCAGCATATCCTTATATGAATTTCCAGTCATTTTATTGGAAACAAAATTCAATTTAATTGCGCCCCAATATAAAATTGCACCCCACTCCTCCTTTATTGGCATGATTACGATTCAAATATTTTTCTTCTTCGCTAATGTCATGAAAATAATAATTGTAGTTATCTGGTCTATCTAGGTTAAACTTATTTTCATGCGGAAGAACAACATATTTCCAATTATAACTGATTGTTTGCGGATACACATCCCAAGTCATGTGCTGCTTGGCGAACTCCAATCTTTGTTGCTTGCGTATCGGGTTTAACGGTGGAATTTAATTTTCTGAATTTTAAAAATGGAGCTCTGTAAATTTCTCTACAAACTGTTGATTTGCTGGCATTAAGCCCAGCTGCCGTTCTAATTTTGTTAGTGGAAAGGGCTGAATTGGACGTTAGCCTATGATTTTTTCTTGTATCTTGCAGCGTCAGAACTGTTGCAGATATACCTTGGTAGTTGCTTCCATATGACGCCCTGTTTTTTAAATAATTTCGCACAGCATGCTCACTACGCTCGATTTTACGTGCTATAGCGTGGTTGGAAAATCTCTCCAAGTAGTAGGCATCAACTTTTGCCCTTTCTACCGTATTTAAAATATTTTTTCTCCCATTTGAATTTTTGACCGGCTACTGAATGCTTATTTTGAAAATCTAAAACACAAATACTTAAATTTTACACCGGAATTTATTCACAAATACTTAAATTTTACAATGCGTCTATCCAAGTGAACCGATAAAATGCGTTTAATATAAACTATATTCCAAAAAACAAAGAAAAGTGCAGTTAGATTGCTATGTTTAAATTTTTTTTCATTACTGTTTTATTGAGCACTAATTTCTCTCTCTTCCCAATAAAAATATTATCTTGGTTCTGCGAAAATTTACAGTAAAATTTTCATCAAAAGTAAAATTACAAGTGAACCGTAGTATACAAAACAATGCATTTTTTTTAAACCCAATTATTTCATAACTAAATAGTGAACTCTCAAATTTGGTATTCTGGAATATTTGAAATGTCGAAAACTATCATAACATTTTTAAAATTTCGATTGAGAATCAAAATTAATTAAAAATCTTGGATATTCGATTTTTCGTTAACTTGTCTCAAGTTACGTTTATTGAATTACAAATTTTTGAAATTAACTTTAAAAATTTTTCTCAGAAAATCGAAGTGGTTCCGTATTTTCAAATTGAATTTTGAAATATTTTTTATATCGAATTGAGAAATACTTGACTTCAATTTTCAAAAAAATGCATTTTTCATATTATATGTAAGAGCTAAATTAGATCCAAAAATTTCCTTTCTAAATTGTGGTATCAACTTTAGGACAGTTCGAAAATTTCATAAATAACAAGTTTGTTTAAGAGATAAACAAAATATTGAAAATTCAGAATGCAATCAAAATACGTAACTTTTGGAACACCAATTGGATATTGAAATATAAATTTCGAAAATTTTGATAATTTTGAAATATGAAATTACGCTTAAAAATCTCAATTACAATAAACTTTACAAAATTCGACAATTTCAGAAGCGAAATTAATCGAACTTTTTTTAATTTTCCGTTGGCAATTTAGTTTTTATTTGAATTAATTAAATTTGCAATTGAAATTTCACGATAAACTAACAAAACCTAAACTGAATATTGCGTATCAAATTCTAGAAAACAAATTGGAAAATCTTTTTTTTTTTCAAATCTCCAACTATGTTTTAGAATGCGGTAAATTTAATGAAAAAAGGTTGTTCGGATAATCATGAAATTATATTTTGAATTTTCGAATTTTGGTGATCATTTATAATTATTGTAACAAATCCGTTTAAAGTAACACAATTAAATCTTTAATATTCCTAATTCGGTAATATTTGTGAAAATTTCACATAAGCAATACAATAAATTTTCTGATTTCTAAGTCCAAATGAAATTTTAATCCTTAACAGGACTCGCTGTGGGGACTTGTAAAGAATTTAGTTTTGATTTAATTTATTTCTCATTTCTACATTTATTTTATCAAATATTGAACCTTAACACATTATATAATTATTTCCTCAGGCATTAACAAGAAAGATTTACAGTTATATTACAATAAACACCTACATTAACATTTGTGTAGGTCACGTAAAATAATTTGTACTAAAGGAATGCCGCTATATTGTGTGTGATACCATGCAATTAAGCATTCTTTAGGTTTTCCTTTTGTTCTCCTTCCCTCCATAAACAAAAAAAACAGTGTTATTGCGTATTATTCGTTTATGCATTGTCTCACCAAAATATCCCTACATATGGGCAACTACTTTGCAAAATATTAAACTCTCAAATAGTTGCAATTAATTTAAATTCAAATGTGTTAAACATTTATCCAATTTTCTGTTTTCTTATAGGCGATTATTGCAAAAAAAAAAATCTCTCGTTCGTTAAGAGTTAATTGAATAATATTTTGAATCCTAATATCTGTAAAACTTGCAAAAATTAAGAAGTTTGTTTTTTTTCTCAATTCGAATCCCGAAATTCGATAAATTTTACAGAAATTCCACAACTTCAAAATTTAATTTGAAAAACTATTTACCAAATTTTCATGAATCATATCAAAGAAAATTTTAAAATTCGAAGTGCGAGGAACTTTATGGTTTTAAAATTCTTAAAATTTTGTTCTCAAATCAATGCTGTAAGAAAAAAGACAGTATTTGATATTTAATGTATAGTTGGAATATATAAGGAGCTTAGAGTAAATTTCTAAAATGTTCCTTGGCGAAATTATTTTGGAAAATTCCTTCGCCCATTTGAAATTATTTCTAAAATTTTAACTTGGTGTATACGAAAAATTTCGAAATACAATATATTTAAAATATTAGAAAATTATTAAATTTTTAATTGCAATTTTATCACATATTGGATCACAAAACACGACACTTTTTGGCCATCTATTCAATAGCGCGAAAAATAAGGCGGACAATTTTCCGATTGATTTATTGTTGAGGATTGCGACAAGTTTTTGCATCTAATCTAAACTAAAATCAAAACTAGTCTCTAAATAATACCGCGTACGATAGCGGAATTCATAATAAGAGAGTTGAAGCGGGTCGAAAAGAACATGATAGAGGCCCTGGTGAACAAAGCAAAGTGGCATTGCTGATTTGATTGATTTGAACTAAATTAAATATGGCGGTTTGCGCTCAAAAGCACTATTTTAAATAAAAGCGCAATTTTGACTGTACATAAAATCATAGCAGCTGCAAAGATGGTAGCATATCTCTCTGCGGCTTCTGCCTTGCGCGTATCTTTAGAAAATGGCGTTCGAATCTGCTTACCACTCTTATATTTTTTGTTTCCTATATCGTCGTGGTGACAGCAAACTGTTGTATGTCATTTTATTTAAACTTTACAGTATGAACAAAAAAACTAAATAAATGCAAAAATATTATTAAAATTTCTAACATTTTAATTAAAACCATTATTATAAATCAACAAGTGCCGTGTACGATGCAGTAAGTGATATTTTGGTTAGAATGATACAATAAAAAGGAAATTGAATATTTTTTGACATAAGATATTTTGCAGCCACCACGACGATATGCCCCGCATAACCTAACTCAGCAACAGCATGAGCAATACTAAACATAGCATACCGATTAAACAATTTCAAAATTATTATTTTATTATGTATCAATGTATGTACATATGTGCCATTTTCACAGCTCGCTAAGATGTATGATATTTAATATTTAAAGTATGTGTGCATTTGTCTTTGTTTAACGTACTTCCATTTCAGTTTTTTTGAATCACTTACACTACACATGCATACTTTTTGTGCTTTTTCATTTTAATCAGACGGAAATTGTAATTCGAATTATATCGTATGCAAGTTCGGTGCATTTTATGTTCGTTTTTCTCGTATTTAATTTGCAATTTCGGTCGTACCGGATTTTCCGTTCCTTTTTTTACATGAAATTTTTGACTTACCCCCGCTAAAGATGTTTTCACATCAAAAAGGTTCTTCAATTTTAACAAAAATGTATACGTAATATTTCAGATAAAAATATCAAGTTAGGGAACTGATCAAAATAAAAAGGTGACTACTTTTAGAAGTTTTAGAGTATTTCTGTGTTGCATTCACCATGCCATGACACCTAATAAAGGGATTGCGAAACAATAAATACTCGTCCCTGAAAATACCCATGTGCATTTAATTTTTTCGGTCTATTAAATACACCTGCCAAATACGTGTTGTGTTGTTTCTTGGAACTAAACTGAGAGAAGGTGCTTAGTGCATAATAAATAACTATACACATAATACATATGTATATCTGGTTTCGAATTCAAACAAACAAAGTCCGAAACTCCTCGTCGTCCAATACCAGTTATAAATTTGATGAGAGCAATTCAAGTTCGGGCGGCGATGATATAATTGATGAATTCAATAATCTTGTCCCTTTGCCCAGAATGCTCATTGCGGGAACGTTGTTGCAATAAAAAATGCATGTTTGATCAGTTCTTCAAATACGGAAAGATTAAAAATATCGCTGGTGACGATACAAAATGGTCAAAATTCTTCAACATCGTTTTATTTATTTAACGCTTAGCAAATTACTGATTGCTGGTCTTTTTACTTAATTTTGTCAGAAAAACGTTCAAAATTAAAGGAATGACAAATTTGCACATTTTTATAAGTTAATTTTGGGAAGACGGCAATGCCCTTCGAGGCTGAAATCATATCCAAAAATTCTTTCCTAAACGATGCAAGCCTCGATGCGTCAGGTTTAATGAAAAACCCGGAAACACTAGATTTTAATCATTAGTTATAAAAATATCTAACATTTTAAACGGAATATATCCTGGAATTTCGAAATCAAGAACATTCAAATTCGAAAATTCCGGAATTACATTTTGGCCCAAAATTGGATGCCCTAATCAATACTCTAATTTTTATCAAGTTAATGTTTTCTTTCAGGACATTCTAACTTTTCGATATTGTTCTGATTGAAAAGAATTAAAAAAATTACAGAAATTATCGAATTTACAAAGTTTAAAGAATTTGTAGAAATAATGAAATTTATAAATTCGTCGATTTTATAAAATTTTTTCAGAGTTCAAAGAAGTTAATTAAAAATAATTCAAAAATTTATAGTATTTAAAAAAATTGGGGAATTTTAGAAAAAAAAAATAAAAATGAAAAACAATTTAAGTTACATAGTAGAATTTATAGAACTCTGTCAATTAAAACAATTTGTAGAACTCGTAAAATTCGTAAAATTTATTGAGTTTATAAAGTTTCTAGAACCACCATCTGCAACCGGGAGAGCAAGTCTGGGGGTTCTATCATAGCGCTTAAGCTGGATAGGTGGACTGACATCCTCACTTGTAGTGAAGCAATTCAAGTTTATTTTAAACTAGACTTGGGGCGCTCCAAAACTTTAAGCTCTCGTGAATTAAGAACGAGAGGAGGAAGGGATTTTGGTTCGTTTGCTTGGCTCATGTCCGGCAAAATTTAAAGGACTTAGAAAATTTATTAAATTTATAGAATTAATAGAAATTATTGAAATTATAGAATGGTTAATGTTTATAGGATTTATCGAAATTTTTGTATTTATAAAATTGACTTTTTAGAATTCATAAAACCGACACGAATGAAACAATTAATAGAGCTCAAAGAACCTGCAAAATTTAGAGAATTTATAAATTTTGTAGAATTTGAAGAATTGATATTATTTATAAAATTCAGAAAATTTAAAAATTGGCTGTCAAAAGCCTAGTTTTCGAAAATCCAGCTTTTGAAAAGCCTCGTTTTCGAAAAGCCCGATTTTCGAAAAGCCTGGTTTTTCAAACACCCGATGCTAAAATGTCTGGTTTTAAAAAGGCCTGTTTATACAAATATAATTTTTAATATTAAATTAAAAAAACATTTGTCAAATTTATGTGCGCTATCTCTGATACAATGATATAAGCTTAGGTTTTTCGCTGTTGAACTGAGTCTAGCCCTTACCAAAAACAGAAAATAAATTTTCCATTTCTAATTTCACTTTGGTAAAGCCTTTCACATGAAACCGGACTGAGTAATTAATAAGCTTTATCCTAAAAATCGGTTCTTAGTTTACTAAAAGAGTTAAAAATTGTTAAAGAGTTGTTAAACATTTTAAAAGTTTTATAAAAATGTACATCTAAATTTGTTACAATATGGCATTAAATATTGTTAAAACAAACAAAGGAAAGGATAAGTTGATTCTCGATGACTATGCCTACAACCTCGAGAAGCTGTAAAACCAATCAGTGGGCGATAGTAAAGATAGTCTAACTCAATTATTATTTGCTATTCAACAAAAAATAGTTTAGTATGGCTTTAATGAGACTTGGCAAAAAATATAAACTGGTAATCGTACTTGTGTATTGTACTATAAAAGGATCATGTAGAAAAAAAAACGGCGAAATAATTATGAGTGAAACATTTCGAGCAAAATTTTTTTTACAAGTAAATACCGCAATATTCACAATTATAAAGCGATTATATCCGAATTGTTGTTTTAACTTTAGACAACAACAAAAAAAAAACAGAAACAATAACAAAGCTGTACAAGTACTTGGAGTTAAAACAAAATATCCAAACTGTATAACAAATACAATTTAAAGCTTTTTGGTGCTCTCTACAGAACAATAAAGTAGAAACGTAATTATCATATAATTGTACAGCTTTTCTTGTTGTACATACTTATACATAGCTTTTTACGTAAAACTGAAATTTTTAAAATCCAGAAATTATATAAAGGTAATTTAAATACCAC
This sequence comes from Tipula helvola, assembly GCA_963556165.1. Lineage (NCBI taxonomy): Eukaryota > Metazoa > Arthropoda > Insecta > Diptera > Tipulidae > Tipula > Tipula helvola. The sequence goes on from OY744482.1 coordinate 109,601,887, forward strand.
AATCCTGTTAAAATAATTGTTTTTATTGTGTTTTTTTCGGTTGTGTATTTGTTACCTACATATCTAAAATTATCGTATACAAACACCTTCCTCCGATATACCTTGTAATGACTATAATAAAGGCGTTTTCGAAGCAATTAACAATTATACATCCAATTAGAGATTTTATGTTGTTTTGTAATAATTATTTTGTAAACATGTTAATTCTACTATTATGTTAGGTGCCGTACAGGTAATGTAACGTATATGTTTATATTTGGCTAAGCCTGAAAAATTATAAAGACTATGTTGATAAAACAATGGCAGATTTTTGTTTTGTTTTATTAACATAATTTGTAATAATTAGTATTGTATATTATGTGATAAATTAATTGTTGCTGCCGCAAGTCAAAATTATGTTATAATCCTTTTAATTATAAATCACAAATAATAATGATTGAAATTAATGAAAAAAAAAAAAAAAAAAAAATTTTACGTTTTTTTAGGTTAATTAATATAATAAAAAAAAGTTCATGACAAATTTTAATTTGAAAAGCACAAAATTATATACCAGGAATAAATAATGACAATAATTTATAATTTTTTTTATAAATCAAATTTTAAATTATTTTTTATCACTCAATTTTACAACAAAGTATGTATAACGAGTTAATGACATATTTTAAAGAAGTAGAAATTATTGTGGCAGATATTTTATCGGTCAACAAAAAATATATTTTTGAGCACATAAAAATCTATTTCATATTTGGAAAATAAATATTTGAAAATGAACGTCTTGGGCATAAAGAATTTGATTTCAATCCATAAATCAGGATCCATAATTTGGCATAATTGTTGTGAAATTGATATTGATGTACGCATTCCATTAGTTCTGATTACTTTATTATATCAAAGATATCTTGTTTCAGCGCTATTTTTTTCTAACTGTTTCTCTGGAGGTCGAAATTGTGATCACTATACCAATCGTTTTTAAAATGTGTTTGCAGCCCTAGGCTTTATCGTGAAAATTGGGTCATTGTATAATCCTTGTTAAACACGGTTTTCCCTTAATTACACTCTTAGTATGATTAGTTGTTTAACCTTTTAATGAAATGTTGTTTTTGGAAAAATCATCAGAAACTTTCAGGAAAGATCTAAGTTAATTCAAATTTTGCTAAAGTTCTTTTCGTGAAGTGGCTCTTTCTGAAATCAACAGCTTATTACACTAAATTTACCATAACACTGGAAAGCTTTTAAATTAATCTATCGGTAATCAATTTATTGAGTAATTTGCTTAAGTAAAGAAACTGAAAAGTTACTTTACAGCGCAACCTGTTTCACTTTCAGCGACTTCATCCTAAGTTTTAAGACATTTTAGGATCTCTAGTACAATATGAAAATATTATTTTTTCGGTGATTTGTATTTTTATTTTAGTCAAATTGTACATTTTCGTTCAATTACTATTAAAATTTTCAATCTAGAGCAAAAATGAAAAATATGTTGACAAAAGATGTCAAAATTCAGTGAAGAACGTACATATGATTCATTTCATATGTCATAAACCTCGTCTGCATATTCTTGTTGTCCTTATTATTTTAGTTGTCCGACAATTCTTAGTAATTCAGAATGATTTTTTTTATTCAATCATATTACTCGACATTAACTTGGTTTTCGTGTTCCTTTGATTGGCTAAAAAACTGAACAAAACGAACGTACGAACAAACGAAAGCAACCAAGAATTCGACTTAAACCATAATTTACTCCCTAATACTCGAATTCCTACATTTGTTTATATTTTATTACCAAAGTTCGTGCTTGCAATTTTAACTTAAAACTGATTTACTTATTGTCAATCTTAATAACACAAAGGTTACTTCAGATGATTCGATTAATGCTTCCAATACTTTAGCTGATTATCAAATATTGCATTTCTTACTTTGAGTTTGGTGGAGAAAGCTTCCATTATAGAGGAAGCAGAAAATTCCAAAGAGAATGAGTTTCAAATTCCAAATTCTCAAATTCAAATTCCAAATTTTAAATTCCAAATTTCAAATTCTAAATTTCAAATTTCAAATCTCAAATTCTCAATTTCAAATTTCAAATCTCAAATTCTAAATTTCAAACTTCAAACTCCTAATGTCAATTTCCAAATTTCCAATTCCTAATTCCAAATTTTAAATTCTAAATTCCAAATTTAAAATTTTAAATATAAAATCTTAAAATTTAAAATTTGTATTTTGGAATTTGAAATTTGAAGATTGAAATGTAAAATTAAATTTAAAATTTGAAATTTGGCACTTGATAACAGATTTCTTCAATTTAATTTTAAACTTCAAGCTTCAAATTCCAAATTTCAAACTTCCAATTCCAAATTTCAAATTTCAAATTGTAAATTCTAAATTTCAAATTCCAAATTCTAAATTATTTTTATTATTATTCAGTTACATTTACCTTATTCCAAATACCAAATTGCAAAATCCAATATAATTTCAAATTTCAAATTCTAAATTTCAAATTTCAAATCTCAAATTCGAAACTTCAAACTCCAAATGTCAAATTCCAAATTTCCAATTTAACATTCCAAATTTCAAATTTTAAATTCAAATTCTAATTTCCAAATTTCAAATTTTAAATTCAAATTCTAATTTCCAAATTTCAAATTCCAAATTCAAAATTGTAAATCTTAAATCTTAAATTTCAAGATCCAAATTTCAAAATCCAAATTTTAAATTTTAATTTTATATTTCAGTTTCAAATTCCAAACTTTAAATTCCTAATTCTAAATTCAAAATTTCAAATTCTACATTTTAAATTTCAAATTGTAAATTCAAAATTTCAAATTCTAAATTTCAAATTTCAAATTCCAAATTCTAAATGAACTCCAAATGTCAAATTCTAAATTTATAATTCCAAATTCAAAATTTTCAATTCCAAATGTTTAATTTCAAATTTTAAATTACAACTACCAAATTTCAAATTCTAAATTCCAAATTCCAAATTTTATTTCTTAAAATTACAAATTTTAAATTTGAATTTTAAATTTCCAGCTTCAAAATTGAAATTTCAACCTTCAAATCCTAAATTTCAAAATGCAAATTCCAAATTCCAAATTTCAAATTGCAAATTCTAAGTTTCAAATTCTAAACTTAAAACTTTAAATTTCCAATTTCAAATTCGAAATTTCAAAATTCAAAATTTTATATTCCAAATTTAAAATTTTAAATTACAAATTTCCAAACTTCAAATTCTACATTTTAAATTTCAAATTCTAAATTTCAAATTTCAAATACCAAATTCTAAATTTTAAACTCGAAATACCAAATCTCAAATAAATATTTCAAAATTTCTAATTTCAAATTTTAAATTCTAAATTTCAAATACAAAATTACAAATTCAAAATTGCAAATTCAAAAAAAATTCCAAATTTAAATTTAAATTTTTAATTTCAAATTCCAAACTTCAAATTTCAAATTTTAAATTTCAAATCCCAAATTTTATAATCCAAAATTTCTTATTCCAAATTTCAAATTTTTAATTGCAAATTTTAAATTTCTAATTTCAATTTCTAAATTTAAAATTTAAAATTCAAATTCCAAATTTCAAATATCAAATTCCAAATTCCAAACCTTAAATAGCAAATTCGAAACTTCAAATTTTAATTTTCAAATTTCAAATCACAAATTCGAAACTTCAAACTCCAAATGTCAAATTTCAAATTTCCAATTTAACATTCCAAATTTCAAATTTTAAATTAAATTTCTAATTTCCAAATTTCAAATTCAAAATTCCAAATTCAAAATTGTAAATCTTAAATCTTAAATTTCAAGTTCCAAATTTCAAAACAAAAATTTTAAATTTCGAAACAAAAATTTTAAATTTTAATTTTAAATTTCAAATTTCAAATTCCAAACTGTAAATTTCAAATTCTAAATTGAAAATTGCAAATTCTAAATTTCTAATTCCAAATTTCAAATTCCAAACTTTTAATTCCAAAATTTAAATTCCAAATTTCAATTTTAAATTTCAAATTGTAAATTCTAAATTTCAAATTCGAAATGAACTCCTAATGTCAAATTTTAAATTTTTAATTCTAAATTCAAATTTTTCAATTCCAAATGTTTAATTTCAAATTTTAAATTACAACTACCAAATTTAAAATTCCAAATTCCAAAAACTAAATTTCAAATCCTAAATTCCAAATTTTATATCTTAAAATTACAAATTTTAAATTTTAATTTTAAATTTCCAGCTTTAAAATTGAAATTTCAAACTTCAAATCCTAAATTTCAAAATCAAATTTCAAATTGCAAATTCTAAACTTCAAATTATAAATTTCCAATTTCAAATTCGAAATTTCAAAATTCAAAATTTTATATTCCAAATTTCAAACTCCAAATATCAAATTCCAAATAAATATTGCAAAATTCCTAATTTCAAATCTTAAAATCTAAATTTCAAATTTTATAATCCAAAATTTCTTATTCCAAATTTCAAATTTTTAATTACAAATTTTAAATTTCTAATTTCAATTTCTAAATTTAAAATTTAAAATTCAAATTCCACATTTCAAATATCAAATTCCAAATTCCAAACCTTAAATAGGAAATTCGAAACTTCAAATTTTAATTTTCAAATTTCAAATCGCAAATTCGAAACTTCAAACTCCAAATGTTAAATTTCCAATTTCCAATTTAACATTCCAAATTTCAAATTTTAAATTCAAATTCGAATTTCCAAATTTCAAATTCCAAATTCCAAATTCAAAATTGTAAATCTTAAATCTTAAATTTCAAGTTCCAAATTTCAAAACAAAAATTTTAAATTTCAAATTTCAAATTTCAAACTCCAAACTGTAAATTCCAAATTCTAAATTAGAAATTGCAAATTCCAAATTTCAAATTCCAAACTTTAAATTCCAAAATTCAAATTCCAAATTTCAATTTTAAATTTCAAATTGTAAATTCAAAATTTCAAATTCTAAATTTCAAATTCCAAATTCTAAATGAACTCCAAATGTCAAATTTTAAATTTTTAATTCTAAATTCAAAATTTTCAATTTCAAATGTTTAATTTCAAATTTTAAATTACAACTACCAAATTTCAAATTCTTAATTCCAAATACCAAATTTCAAATTTTCAATTCCAAATTCCAAATTTTATTTCTTAAAATTACAAATTTTAAATTTTAATTTTAAATTTCCAGCTTTAAAATTGAAATTTCAAACTAGAAATCCTAATTAATTTCAAAATCAAATTTCAAATTGCAAATTCTAAACTTAAAATTATAAATTTCCAATTTCAAATTCGAAATTTCAAAATTCAAAATTTTATATTCCAAATTTCAAATCCAAATTTTTGAATTTCAAATTCTAAATTTCAAATTTCAAATTCTATATTTTAAACTCCAAATAACAAATTCCAAATAAATATTTCAAAATTCCTAATTTCAAATCTTAAATTCTAAATTTCAAATACAAAATTTCAAATTCAAAATGCCAAATTCAAAAAAATTCCAAATCTAAATTTAAATTTTAAATTTCAAATTCCAAACTTCAAATTTCAAATTTTAAATTTCAAATCCTAAAATTTTATAATCCAAAATTTCATATTCCAAGTTTCAAATTTTTAATTACAAATTTTAAATTTCTAATTTCAAATTCTAAATTTAAAATTTAGAATTCAAATTTTAAAATTCAAATATCAAATTCCAAATTCCAAACCTCAAATAGCAAATTCCAAACTTCAAATTTTAAATTACAAATTTTACATTTCAAATCCCTAATTATAAAATCCAAAGTTTCATATTCCAAATTTAAATTACAAATTTTAAATTTCTAATTTCAAATTCCAAACTTCAAGTTTCAAATTTCAATTTCTATTTGTAAATTCCAAATTTTAAATTCTAAATTTCAAATCTCAGGTTCTAAATTCCACATTTCAAACTTCAAATTCCAAACCCCAAATTTAAAATTCCAAACTTCAAACTTTAAATTGCAAATTTTAAATGGCAAATTTTTTATCCTAAATTTTAAATTTCACTAGACTTCAAATTTCAAACCCCAAACACCAAATTAAAAATTCCAAATCCAAACTGTCAGCGCATTTCATCAAAATTGTTTCAAATCCATCTCCAATCATATTTTTTCTTGTGAGTATTTGTGTGCGTACTCGTATTATGCAACTACATAGCACTTACAAATATTTGGATAGATGAAAAACAATAACAACATGATCGTGCTCGATGCTCAGCAAAAAAAAAAACGAACAAATTATGCATACAAAATACGGCGTTTAGATACAACACAAAACGAACGTATATTCTTCCTATGAAGAACGCGCAATACATCCAAAATACTAACACAACACATTTATCGAAAAACACATCCAACTCAACATATTTATATAATAACTATTCCTTAACCAATGAATTGCAATGAAATTCAAAAGAACATGTATTTACCTAGAAATTATAGTTGCTTTAATACAATAACATACAATATTTGGTCTGATAAGAACAATTCAACTAAGCCGAACAATATATGTACGATCACAAGAAATTTAACAATGATGGTGTTGCATTGTACATTTCCCAGTCCCCTCACAAACAAACATATATAAACATAAATTATTATAATGTTTCTAATATTTGATGTATTTCCATAACCTAGAGTATTAAAATTTGGCATGCACAAATAAATAATTTGTTATGTATTGCGTATGGTTGTTTCTGTATTCGACTCAAATGCACTCGATTATATGAAGTATAAGAATCCCACTTGAAGCGAACACACGTACATTTACTCTGCGTACACACAAACATACTTGTGGCAAACCAACAATTTCCAGTTTTATATGACACATACAAACAACTATTAAGAAGAGTAGAAAAATTAGAACAAAATAATATGAACTACAAATATCTATGTATTGACTAGAAATATTTAACTGCATATCACACACCCCTTGCCACAAAATCATATATAATAAAATAAAAAGAACAAAAAAGAATGTTTTTACACAATTCATATCACACATATATTGACAAATATATGTGGTATGAAAGTACCTGTCTAACGGTCCTGGGCAGTACCGTTAATGAACACGTTTCTCCTTGTTCAATTTATTTCGCATCCACTTTCCATTCATTTAATTTCCACTACACTCATTTAATATATTCACTACATACAAATACAATTTATTAAACAAAATTACAAGCGATAATATTTAATTTAAGCGAAACTACTTATAACGTGTGCAAATAAAACCACGATAACACACACTCAAACCAACAAATTAATCACGAAATTTTTTACTTATTAATTTAAATTAAGTTAAGATTATATAAAATATATACAACACTAATAAAATTAAATTCTCGAAGGAGACGCCAAAAACACGTCTTTCCTCTTCGAGCGTCAAAGACCGACGAGTATTTGTCATCGTCATATTCGAGTTTAATTTACTTCAGATTATCTTTAATTCAATCTTAGGACTAGCAAGGAAATTGATGTTTCTCGTTTGAGATAATTTTTTTCAACTAAGCTAAAATCAGATCACTGATTTTCATGCAAGATTTTTTGATCTGTTCCCAAACAATTATTTTACAGTAGGAATAATTGTAATCACTTTTGTTTTCGAGATTTGGTCCCATTCGAAGATAATTTTTTCGAGATTTTGACTAATCCAGATTTTTTGAAATTCTAACATTTATAGAGATTAAAGCATTTTTAAAAAATGTGTTTTTTAATAATTATTCACGTCATGCTAAAATCCCCAAACCGACTCTTTGCGCACAAGGATGAAACTTTAATATTTTCCATATTAAAATAAAAAAATCCTCGAAGCAGTATTGCTCGTCGGCGCGCAAGGATGACAAGAAATTAAGTAGAAGCCTTTTGTTTTCATATAGAATGGGAGTCCTTCGATTTCTTAAAAATAAAAGTCACAAAAAACAAAAATCTCAAAAAACACAAAGTAAAATGCGAGGAGGTCCCATTAGAATTTTGATAACTACGATCAGCTATAATACGGGAACAAATGCGGCATCCAAGACATATACTTCGTTGTCATCCTTGCTCACAGAGGACAAAGGTTAAGCGGCTTTAAGGTATTCTCAATTTTAGTATGTGAATAAATATTAAAAAACACAAATTTTTGAAAAAAACTTTCTAATTTTTATTAATGTCGGAATTTTAATAAATCGTCAAAGTAGGAGTTACAGGGTGGCCGAATTTTTCTTCTAAGGTAAAAGAACGACTTAAAATAATCTTTCAAAAATTTTTTATATTTAACAAACTTGCTTTTTGGGGATTGCTTTTTTTTAGGGGTTTTTTTTTGTTTGCCAAGTCGAGGGTAACCCAACCCCTAGAAACCGTGGTGTTCCCGTTAAATTTCCTTGTTCCGTGCTGTTGTAATTTATAATGAAAAGTATTTCTTACACCATGAAAATGTTTGATGCCTGCACAAATTTATTTTACTGCTCCCATAAATTAAAGCCGATGTAATGTTATTTTTTTTGTAAAGGTAATTGATGTTGTGCCGTTAAATCACAATTTGGTTTGATATTTATAACACGAATATACATTATACATATTATTGACTAAAATATTAAAATGCATCGTTTTATGTGATTTCATTATACAAATGAATTATGATGGATAATAAATTAATTATATCTTATACAAAAAATAAACCAAATTATTACATTGTTAGTCTTTGTAAATGGAATGATTTAGATTTATACACGTATTATGCACGTAATTATAATTATGGATTTCTAATTTGATTTGATGTCTAATTAAAAAAAAAAAAAAATAATAATAATAATAATGGGCGCTTTGGAAGTATAATGGACATGTTTATATTAATACATTTTTTTTTTGGTGTATTCCGCAGATACGAACAAGGATTGGAGGATTACGAGGAGGCAGTCGACCGTATCGAAAATGAGGAGGATGCTAAAAAAGCCAAAGTACTTGCGAGAGACAACCCATTCATGGCATTTATCGATTTAGTTGGTGATGCATGGATAAACTATCGAAAATCACCTAGAAAACTAGAGAAAAAAATCGATTCGACAGAAAATCTAGAAGGTGAAACAAAAGGTAATTTCCCAATAAAAAACAAATATAAACAAAACAAAAAATTTTGTATTGTGTGTTAAATGATCGTCTTGGGTATATTTTCAATAATTTTACAACTCTGTATACGAATTTTGATGAAATTTTTTTTATTTCGTTTTTAATATTTATGGTTTGGTTTTTCATTATAATATGTCCTCGGTGATTTTCACAAACTATGTATATACACATACTATTTATATAGCAATAATAATAATAATAATAAATGTAATAATTTTTATTATTATTGTTATTGGTCCAAATATGATATAATTATTATATGAATTTTAATCTGATTGTTTATAATGAGTGTTAAAAAATTAACACCCAACTTTTATTTTGACTGTTGTCGTTATATTTAATAATATAATTATTAATATTTTTTTAACTACTATTATTATAATATTGATAATCGTATTAACAATAAATATATTATTATTATTATTATTTTTTTTTTGGGAGGGTTTAATTTAAAATTTATAATTGTATGGTAATTTAAACAGCAATTTAAATAAAATGACAAAAAGTTAATCAAAATTCGATTAATTTTTTAGTTTAATAGTACCTACATGACTATGAGTGGCATGATGTTTAACTTTAAGGTTAGGTATTAGGCGAGGTGGCATGAGGGAAACATTAAAAAAAGATACGAGCACATCTAAAATAATTTAATTTTGATTATCGTTGCTCCTGATATTATTTGATATGGGTAATTGAGTTTTATTGTTAGACTGAGGGTGAATGTTTGTTTTAAGGGTTTTTCAGGTTGAGAGAATATTTTTTTTTTGTATTTTCTTTTTTAACGAGTCACACGTTATTTACAAATTTTATAGATTATCAATATTTGATCAATTCTAAATTTGGAAGTTCCTCAGTTTCTATTGAAATTCCTGCTTGTTGTCATTTGTTTTTCTGATCACAGTTATCACAAAATTTGGTAAATTAAATAGTGGTGTGAAGTTCTTGATGAATTGACAAAAACCTCACAACAGCCAAAAATTGCAGCAGCCAACGTTACACTTTCAGCAAAATCCAATAAGAATGATGATCCATCCATTTTGACATTTATTAACTTTTGCGTAGCTTACATGATTTGAAAAAACCTTCTTACAAATCTTTTGTGTAATTTAATGTTTTTTATACCGAGGTAAAGATTTATTAAGTTTGCATATTTAAAATGGAACCAAGTAAATATTGCCAAATATTCTGTAATAATAAAAAAAACAATATGACTGCCATTTTCTAGGCTGTTTTCTGGGTCAGTATACATACACTGTTATATTACCTTTTAACATAAGATGCCATAAGTATTTACGTCGAACAATATTTTTATTTGAACAAGTCCCCTATATCCAAAAAACAAGGCACAATTTGAAAACATTTTGTAATATAGAGATTAAATTTTAAAATTAGAATGGAAACTTCCATTTTTCAGAATATTTTAAAATTAGAATGGAAATTTTCACTTGCCAGGCGATTCTAAATTAAGTCTTTCATTTCTAGAGTTTCTACATCATGTAATGTAAATTTTAAAATACAAATGGAAGTTTTTCTTTACCAGAATATATTTCGAAACTAGAATGGAAACCTCCATTTTCTAGAAAATTTTGAATTTATAATTTGCATTTCGTAAATTCCTGGAAAACGAAGACAACATTTTAAATTATTCTGGAAAATGAGAAATTAATTTCCAAACTAGAATGGAAATTCTCATTTTCCTGAATAATTTAAAATTAAGTCTTATTTTCCAAGAATTTCTGACAAAGGAAATGTAATTTGAAAATATTCTGCAAAATTGAGAATTAATTTTAAAATTGGAATGCAATTTCCAGAATATCTTCAATTAAAAATGGGAGTTTCCATTTTCTCAAAAATAAAATTAGCGAAATTTTCACTTTCAAAAATATTTTAAAATGAAAATCTCCGTTTCCAAAAATAAATTAAAATTTTAATGGAAAATTTCCATATTCCAGAATATTTTAAAGTTTGAATATAAATTCTCCTTCATCGGAATATTTTAAATGAATACGCTTTTTCAGAATTTCTGAAACATTGAATTTCTTTCTTTAAAGTATTTCGAAAAATTAATATTTGTTTTAAAAAACAATGAAAATCTCTATTTTCCAGAATATAATTGAATTGGAAACTCCATTTCCTAGAATATTTTAAAATTAAATCTCCCTTTTAAAAAATTCTTAAATTCCTATTTCATGGAATACTTTCAAATTCTAATTTGAAAATATTCTGTAAAAAGGGAATTAAATTAGACTAGAAATCTCCATCTGCCAGAATTAGAAAGGAAATTTTCGTTTTCCAGAATATTTAAAAATTAAGATTGAAATCTTTATTTTCTAGAATATTTTAAAATACGAATGGAAATCTTTATTTTCTAGAATATTTTAGAATCAAATTCAATATCCTGTTTTCCAGAATACCTTAAAATTTTATTAGAATCTCCGTTTTCCAGAATATTTTCAAATTAAGTCTTCCATTTTCTGAATTTCTAGAAAATTTTATGATTATGATGGAAATTTCCATTTTCCACAATAAAATTTAATTTTTCATTACTAGGATTTCTAGAAAATGTAATGGAAATTTTAAAATTAGAATGAAAGTGAAATATTTAAAAAATTAAAATGGAATCTCCATTTGCCAGAAATTCTAAAAATTAGAAATTTACATTTCCTAAAATTTTTAAAAATTGGAATGGAAATCCCAACTTTTCAGCATATTTTATAATTTAAATGGAGTTTTCAATTTTCATGGATATTTAAAAATTAAATCTTCCTTTTCAAAAATTTCTGGAAAAGGAATTAAAAATTTTAAAATATTCTGGAAAAGTGATATTTAATCAAAATTAGAATAGAATCCTTCAATTTTCAAGATATTTTAAATTATCAATGGAAATCTTCAGTTTCCAGAATATTTTAAAATTTGAATGGAACACACCATTTTCCAATGTAACTTTAAATTATTTTGGAAAATTAAAATTTCCATTCTAATTTAAAAATATTCTTGAAAATAAAAATTGTCTACTACATTTTATAGAAATTCTAGAAATGGATGGTTTAATTTTAAAATATTATTTATAAGCAAACTTAATATTTTACTCTCAATCTTGAATTAATTCTCTAATACAACAAAAAAGAAAAGTATTGATTTTTTCATAATCATAAGCTCATTAGTTTGAAACCGGATTAGATTCTCTTACAATTTTTCAGAAATTTTAACTTCAAAATAAATTTAGTAAAATAATTTTAAAATATTCAGGAAAATGGGAAATTTTTATTTAAATTTTAAAGATGTTCCGGCAAATGGAGATTTTCATTATAAATATATTTTGGGAAATGGAAACTTCCATTCTAATTTTAAGATGTACTGGAAATTTCATTCTAATTTAACAAATAAGTTTCCATTTTCTAGAATATTTTCAAAATACATTTTCCTTTCCAGAAATTCTAGGGTAAGAAGGTTTAATTTTAAAATTCTAGAAAACTGAAATTTCTATTTTAGTTTTGAAAGAAATTTTCATTCTAGTTTTGAAGAAATTTCCATTATTTAAAATATTTTTAAATTTTTTGTTTTTTTTCAGAAATTTTTGAAAGCAAAATTTAATTTTAAAATCTTCTAGAAAAAGGGGGTTTCCATTCAAATTTTAAAATTTTCAGATAAACGGAGATTTTCAAAATAATTTTAACATATGCTAGAAAATTTAAATTTCCATTCTTATTTTAAAATTCCCATTACATGTTCTAAATCTTTCCTATGTAGAATTTCTAGAAAATATAATGGAAATTGTTTCCAGAAATATTTTAAAACTGACATGGAAGTTTCCATTTTCTACAATATTTCAATATTTTAAAAATTAAATTGGAAATCTCCATTTACCAGAATATCTAAAAATCAAACATCTTCGTCTTCCGAAATATTTTAAAATTGAGATATTTTGAAACGAAATATTAATTTCTGTAAAATTGAATTTCTAGATTTAAAATATTCTGAACAATTAACGATTGTTTAAAAAAAATATTTTCCAGAATATTTTTAAATTGGAATGGAAATTTTCATTTTCCACTATAATGAGACTAGAAGTTTTCATTTCCAAGAATATTATTAAATTGGAATGGAAATTCGTATTTTTCAGAATATTTCAAAATTAGAATGGAAATTCCTACTCACCAGAAAATTTTAAATTAAATCTTCTATTTCTAGAAAATGTATTGGACTACTTAGAATTAGAATGCAAATCTGTATTTTTCAAAATAATTTATAATTAGTTTGGAAATCTCCGTTTTCCATGCGAGTGAAGTTTATCCTAAATTAATATTATATTTTACAACAATAACAAAAATGTGTATGTATGTGTTTAAAAAGTATACCTTTGGGCGAATTTATTATATGTACAAGAAAAAAATTCATTCAAATCAAATATTTGAACTTAATGCTAAATTAAAAAAAGTCCAAATATACAAGATTTATAAAGATTTAAACTATTTAGACGTTCACAGAGCCAATCCTCTATAGCTTAATAACGGACCAAAGCATTAACAACATATTAATCGACAATGTTTGCCAATTTAAAAACTTAATATTATTATCAATATCTCAGAAAATCGATATCTCAAAACTTTCTTCTATCGGCAAACATGCCACTATGATTTTCTGATAGGCCTATCAGAAAATCATGGTGGCATGTTTGCCGATAGAAGAAAGTTTTGAGATATCGATTTTCTGAGATATTGATAATAATATTAAGTTTTTAAATTGGCAAACATTGTCGATTAATATGTTGTTAATGCTTTGGTCCGTTATTAAGCTATAGAGGATTGGCTCTGTGAACGTCTAAATAGTTTAAATCTTTATAAATCTTGTATATTTGGACTTTTTTTTAATTTATATTAAGTTCAAATATTTGATTTGAATGAATTTTTTCTTGTACATAAAATAAATTCGCCCGAATGTATACTTTTTAATTAATTTAGGATAAACTTCACTCGCATCGTTTTCCTGAATGTTGAATTACCCATTTTCGACAATATTTAACATATTCCCTTGTTGGATTTCTCAAAAATGAAAATACAACTTTAAAACATTCTGGAAATTGAAGATTTTTTTAAAAATAACAATGAAAACCACATTTACTTGAATATGTAAAAATTAGAATGATAACCTTCATTTCATAATGAAGGATATCTTAAAATTAAATTTGAAATCACTGTTTACTAGAATATTTTATAATTAAAATATTAATTGCCATTTTCTAGAGTATTTAATCTTCGTTTTCTAGCATTTCTGGAAACAAAATTTCAAAATATTCTGGAAAAAATGGGATTTAATTTTCAAACTAGAATGGAAACTTCAACTTTTCAGAATATTTTACAATAAGAATTAAAATCTGCAGTTTCCAGAATATTTGAAAATGAAAATTGAAAATTTTCAGAATATTTTAGAAGAATTAAAATGGAAATTCCCACTCGCCAGAAGATTCTAAATTAAATCTTTCATTTCGAGAGTTTCTACAATATGTAATGTAAATTTTAAAATACAAATGGAAATTTTTCTTTTCCAGAATACATTTTAAAACTAGAATGGAAAACGGATTTCTAGAAAATTTTGAAATTATAATTTGCATTTCGTTAATTTCATGAAAAAAAAGGCAACATTTTAAATTATTCTGGAAAATGAGAAATTAATTTCCATTCTAGAAAGAAATTCTCATTTTCCAGAATAATTTAAAATTAAATCTTACAATCTTTTTCTAGAATTTCTGGCAAAGGAAAATGCAATTTGAAAATATTCTGGAAAATTGAGATGTAATTTTAAAATTAGAATGCAATTTCTAAAATATCTTCAAATTAGAATGGGAGTTTCCATTTTCCTAATATATTATAATTGGAAACTAAAATTTCTATATTCCAGAATATTTCAAAATAGAATATAAATTTTCCTTCTTCGGGATATTTTAAATAAATTCTATGCCTCTCCAGAATTGCTAGAATCTTGAATTTCTTCCGGTATAGTAAGTTGAAAAATTAATATTTGTTTTAAAAAATAATGAAAAGCTCCATTTTCCAGAATATAATTGGAATTGGAAACTCCATTTTCTAGAATATTTTAAAATTATATCTTCCTTTTCCAGAATTCTTAAATTCCTATTTCATAGAATACTTTCAAATTCTGCCTTTCTTTAGATAACAAATATTATGCAAAATGGGAATTAGATTGGAAATCTCCATTTGCCAGAATTAGAATGGAAATTTTCGTTTTCCAGAATATTTAACCATTAAGAAGGAAATCATCATTTTCTCGAATATTTTAAAATCAGATTCAATATCTAGTATCCGCCCCGGTGGCACAGTGGTTAGCATACTTGATTTAGGCTCCTGAGGTCCCGAGTTCGATTCCCGGTGGTTGATGAATATATCACGTAGTGATATATTCATCACCCATATCATGTAGTTTTCCAGTAAAAATTTCATTGGAATCTCAGTTTTCCAGAATATTTTCAAATTAGATCTTCCATTTCCGAGAATTTCTAGAAAATTTTATGATTGGAATGGAAATTTCCATTTTCCACAATATTGTAAAATCACATTGCAAATCTCTAAAAATATTTTAAAATTTAATTTTTTATTTCTAGGATTTATAGAAAATGTAATGGAAATTTTAAAGAAAGTGAAATAATTTAAAAATTAAAATGTATTCTCCATTTTCCAGAAAATCTAAAAATTAGAAATTTTCATTACCCAACATTTTTAAAAATTGAAGTGGAAATCCCCACTTTCCAGCATATTTTATAATTTGAATGAAGTTTTCCATTTTCAAGGATATTTAAAAATGAAACCTTCCTTAAATGATATTTAATCTTAAATTTAGAATTGAATCCTTTAATTTTCAAGATATTTTAAATTATCAATGAAAATCTCAAGTTTCCAGAATATTTGAAAAATAGAATGAAAATTCCCATTTGCCAAAATATTTTAAAATTAAGCCTTTCATTTCTAGAGTTTTTAGAACATGTGTTGAAAATTTTAAAATGTAAATGGGAATTTCCATTTTCTAAAATATGTTAAAATTATATTGGGAAACTCCATTTTTCAGAGTATATTAGAATTTGAATGGAAATCTTCATTTTCTAGAAGATTTTAAAATTAAATCTTCTTTTCCTAGAATTACTGGAAAAGAAAATGTAATTTCAAAATATTCTGGTAAATGGAAATTTAATTGTAAAATTAGAATGTAATTTTCAGTATATCTTCAGATTAGAATGGAAGTTTCCATTTTCCAAAACATTTTAAATTTATAATGAAAATCTCCATTTGCGGAAACATTCTTAAAATTTAAATGAAAATTTCCAAAATTTTCTGAATATTTTAAAATTAGAATAGAATCTTCCCATTTTCCAGAATTTTGTAAAATTAAACCTTTTTTCTAGAATGTCTCGAAAAGAAATTTAAATTTTGGAAATATTATAGAAAAGGGAAATTTAGTTTTAAAATTAGAATAGAAATTTCCTTTCGAAAGAATATCTTAAAATTAAATTTGAAATCTCTGTTTACCGAAATATTTTATAATTAAAATGGTAATTCCAATTTTCTAGAATATTTTAAATTTAAATTTCTGAAAAAAAAAATACAAAATTACGAAATATTCTGGAAAAAGGAGATTTAATTTTAATACTAGAATGGGAAATTGAAATTTTCACTGTCCAATTGAAAACGAAAATTGAAAATTTCCAGAATATTTTAGAAGAATTAGAATCGAAATTCCGACTTACCAGAAGATTCTAAATTAATTCTTTCATTTGTAGAGTTTCTACAATATGTAATGTAAATTTTAAAATACAAATGGAAATTTTTAGTTTCCAAATTTTTTTCTTTTTAAACCAGAGGTTTCCGCTCCATTTTCTAGAAAGTTTTGGAATTATAATTTACATTTCGTAAATTTCAGGTAAAGAAGACAACATTTTCAATTATTCTGGAAAATGAGAAATTAATTTCCAAACTAGTATGGGAATTTTCATTTTCCTGAATAATTTAAAATTAAGTTTTATTTTTCTAGAATTTCTGGCAAAGAAAAATGTATGATTCTGGAAAATTGAGATTTAATTTTAAAATTAGAATGAAATTTCCAAAAATCTTCAAATTAGAATGGGGTCCATTTTCCTAAAAATAAAATTTGCGAAATTTTCATTTTCCAAAATATTTTAAAATGGATATCTCCGTTTCCCAAAATATATTAGAATTTGAAAGGAAAATTTCCATATTCCAGAATATTTTAAAATTGAATATAAATTCTCCTTCTTCGGGATATTTGAAATAAAATTCTCCTTTCCAGAATTTCTATAATATTGAATTTCTTCACAAATCAATATTTGTCTTAAAAAATAATGAAAATCTCTATTTGCCAGAATATAATTAGAATGGGAAACTCCATTTTCTAGAATATTGTAAAATTAAATATTCCTTTGCCAGAATTCTTAAATCCTCTTTCACAGAACACTTTAAAATTCTGTCTTTATTTAGATAGAAAATATTTTGTAAAATGGGAATTAAATTAGATTAGAAATCTCCATTTGCCAGAATTTGAATGAACATTTTGTTTTCCAGAATATTTAAAAATTAGGATGGAAATCAACATTTTCTAGAATATTTTAAAATCAGATTCAATATTCTGTCTTCCAGAATATCTTAAAATTTCATTGGAATTTCAGAAATTTTAAAATCCAGAATAGTTGAAAAGTAAAAATTCAGAAAAAAATCCCGAAAAAAAATCTAGAAATTGCCGGAAATGAAATCCAGAAGCATGTATAAGCATTTTAAGACTTTTGATATCACTTGAAATATTTGTGGTACATTTATAAGTAGATACGAGCGATACGAGCGATATCTGTGTCTGCAAGGTTGACGAAGCATTAACGAAGCATTAAATCCGCAATTCGCTCCAATACATTCGTCGATGCCATACTAACCCAACGAATTAAGCCAACCACCAAATAACTTGAAACATTTGTGGTGGCACTATCAGTAGAAGCGATATGAGCAATACGATTCCTTTGATCTGTGTCTGAAAGGTTGACGATGCAATTTCCATTATCGTAAATATTAAGAACTTTACGGAAAAAGTAAAATTCGATAAACATTTTATACATTTTAATTTTAAATTGGTCCGCATTTTGATAATTGCGTTTCTGGATTTAAGTTTTTTGGATTTTTGTTTTTCTAAATTTTTTTTCTTTTCTAGATAAGGCAGCCAACCCTAGAATGGAAATTTTCACAATATTTTAAAATCACATTGGAAACCTCTAAAATATTTTAAAATTTAATCTTTTATTTCTAGGATTTCTAGAAATGTAATGGAAATTTTAAAATTAGAATGAAAATGAAATAATTTAAAAATTAAAATGGAATCTCCATTTGCCAGAAATTCTAAAAATTAGATATTTACATTTCCTAAAATTTTTAAAAATTTCAAATGGAAATCCCAATTTTCCAGCATATTTTATAATTTAAATGGAGTTTTTCATTTTCATGGATTTTTAAAAATTAAATCTACCTTTTCAAAAATTTTTGGAAAAGGAATTCAAAATTTTAAAATATTCTAGAAAAATGAATTTAATTTTGAAATTAGAATGGAATCCTTTAATTTTCAAGATATTTTAAATTATCAATGGAAATCCTCCGTTTCCAGAATATTTTAAAACTAGAATGGAAATTCCCACTAGCCAGAATATCTATTGCTCTTTAATCCCCTCTTCGCTTAAGATTTGAAAAAAACTCAGAAAACACATACCACTATTATCGAACGTTTGCTGAGGATAGTGTGCAGCAACTTTTAATGTCATTTCTTTACAGACACAGCGACCCCTCAAACAAAAGAAACGAGGAACTGTCTCCAGTCGCTTTATCACTATCAGGAATCTTTGTAGAAGGACGAAGAATAAGATAAGGATTTTTCCAGAATAAAATTAAACTTTTTTTCTAGAATATCTGGAAAATGAAGATAAATTTGAAAATATTCTGGAAAATAGAAATTTAGTTTTAAAATTAGAATGGAAATTTCCATTTGAAAGAATATCTTAAAATTAGATTTGAAATCACTGTTTACCAGAATATCTTATAATTAATATTAATATTTTCTAGGATTTCTGGAAAAGGAAAAACATTTTTTAAATATTCTCGGAAATAGAGATTTAATTTTAAAACTAGAATGGAAACCTCGATTTTCCTCAATATTTTAAAATTGGAATTAAAATCTTCAATTTTCCAGAATATTTGAAAATGAAAATTGAAATCACCAAGAAATAAGAAATATAATGGAAATTACCATTTGCCGGAAGATTCTAAAATAAGTCTTTCATCTTTACAGTTTCTTTAAAATGTAATGAAAATTTTTAAATAAAAATGGAAATTTTTCAGGGAAGTTAGCATTTCCCAAAATATTTCAAAATCGGAAAGGCAATTTTCCATTAATTATTTGTATTTATATTGAGCCAATTCTTAATATTTAAACAATTATTTTATTGGTATATGGCTCTTTATTTTTATTTTAACTTATTAAACCTTGAGCTTTCAATCCCAACTCGGGATCATTTTCAAAAGGATAATGAAAATTATTTCAAAAATAGGTATAGTACATATAATAATCTCAATGTAATCCCATATGATTTTAAAACTTCCTTCATTTTCTCAAAATTATTAAAATGCAGATAAGCGATTTTTGCTTTTTAGTACAGATGTTTGATTGTGTTATGTGGATTTTTTTATATAAAAGGAACCTATTTCGGAAATAATTTTCATTATGCTTTTGAAAATAATCCCGAGTTGGGATTGAAAGCTCAAGGTTAATTAAGTTAAAATAAAAATAAAGAGCCCTATACCAATAAAATAATTGTTTAGAAATTTTCCATATTCCAGAATATTTTAAAAGTAGAACGAAAAATCTCCTTCTTCGGGATATCTTAAAATAATATCTTCTTTCTCCAGAATTTCTGGAATATTAAATTTCAACCTTAAAATATATTGAAAAATTAATATTGATTTTAAAAAACACTGAAAATCTCCATTTTCCAGAATATAATTAGAACGGGAAACTCCATTTTCTAGAACATTTTAAAATTAAATCTCCCTCTTCCAGAATTTTGGAATTCCTCTTTCACAGCATACTTTGAAATTCTGTCTTTCGTTAGATAAAAATATATTATAAATTTTTTTTTCAAAATATCGTAAATATTCATTAGAAATTTCCGTTTTCGAGAATATTTTCAAATTAAGACTTCCATTTCCAGAATTTCTAGAAAATTTTACGATTAGAATCGAAATTTCTTTTTTCACAATATTTTAAGAGCACATTGGAAATCACCATTTTAAAATGAAATTTTCTATTTCTTGAATTTCTAGAAAATGTAGTAGAAATTTGAGAATTAGAATGGAAATCAATATTTGCCAGCAATTGTTTCCATTTCCCAAATTTGTTAAAAATTGGAATGGAAATCTCAACTTTTCAGAATATTTTATAATTTGACTGGAGTTTTTCATTTCCAAGGATATTTAAAAATTAAATCTTTCTTTTCAAAACTTTCTGGAAAAAGAATACAATATTTAAAAATGTTCGGAAAAAGGAGATTTAATTTTAAAATTAGAATAAACTCTCAAGAATTTTCAAATAAATAACATCATAAATAACAATGGAAATCTTCAGTTTCCAGAATATTTGGAAATTAAAATGTAAAATTCGATTTTTCCGAATATTCTAAATTTGGAATGGAAATTCCCACTTGCCATAATATTTTAAAATAAGCCTTTTATTCCTAAAGTTTTTAGAAAATGTAATGAAAATTGTAAAATAAGAATGGAAAACCTCCATTTTCCAGAATATTTTAAAATTAACCTTTTGGTTCGAAATGTACATAATAATGTACATCGTTTTTCTAATACGTATAACATGCGTACACATTTATTAGTCTAAATAAGGAGTTTGTGGGAAAACGCCGAATAGTTTCTGTTTAATTTCCCTGAGTTTGTTGTTAAATTTAATACCGTTTGTTTAAAAGCGAGGGATTTGTGAAGGAGGGTACAAGTGCAATTTTATCCTAATAAACTAACCAATTTTTTAAATTTAATTTAGGGTAGTTAAATTATTTTAAAATTCTAAATTTTGGTGTTTTGTTTATCATAAAAGCACAGAATATATATAAACAGAACAATATCTTCTATTGAGCTTTAGTCCTAAGCTGGTGAACAAATATTTTTGTCATTGTTTTATTCTACTGATTTTGATTTAGAAAAGATAGCAAAATCATTTTATATGCAACCAATGAAACAAAAAAAAATACAAAAATATTTGTACCCACCTCTTTGTTTTGATAAATAAAAATCAGTACAATTATAAAAAGAAAGAGAAATCTTTACACTTTATAATGTATTTAAAAAGAGATAGACATTCGTGAATTATTTTTGATTTTGGTCTTGTTAGCTTTGCAAAACTTTAAAACCGAATCAAAAAATAAACAAAGGACCAATACGGGATACGAAATTATACAAGTAAATTAGAAATGCCACACAAACACATATACAACCTTATGCGAGTGCAAGTTTTCTTTTTGTTATTATGTTTGATATGATTTTTAGTATATTGCATCGTTTATATTTTCAGTGAAATATACTTATATGGATTTGTTTTTTGAATTGTACAAAAACTATTTCCATGTTCACATCACATACCTGTTTTCGAGATACACCTACTAACTTGACTTACGATTGCGACGCACGTAAAGTTGTATGTGTGAAAATATGCATAAATAATTTTTATATTCGGATTTGATATAATTAATGTACTATGGGGCATGCTTATAGTAAAAATATTTGATGCTTTTGACGTGATAACGTTTTGCACCGCAGGTTCAGAAAACTGACCCGAAATTTAGCCCTTGGTCGTAAGCAATTACTCAACAATTTGTTGTACGATACAAAATTAAGATGAAACCATTTTTCAATTTTAATGTATTTATATAGTTCTAATACGTTGTTTAGTATTATATTTTGTACAATATTATAATCAATAAAAATTAAATAATTAATTATTAAAAATACTTGACCGACGATGTCACCTATAAAGAAAGAAAGATAAAATAAATTTCATATAGTATGCCCCATTGGTAGCATAATTTAAAACAAAAATTTACTGCAATTCGTTTGTCTTAATAAGTGGTTGGAAGCAAATTCATTAAATAATTGTGCAGGAAAGTAGCGAGCGATTTATTTTAGTTTTATAATTATTTACGAAACAATGAACAACAATAAAAAACGCACATTTCGAACATCTTGTATTGCCCCTGGTTGTGGAATGCAATCCGCAAAAACAGATTTGCGTTTTTTTAAAGTGCCAGCGGACGAAACAAAAGCCAACGTTTGGTTCATAGCTTTAAAATTATCACCATCGGATTTAAAAAATAAAAATAATTTTATATGTGAACAACATTTTGATCCTGTTTTCCTGGGACGAAATCGACTTACGAAGAATGCTGTACCCGCACTATTTAAAAACGACAATATTTGTTGTAATATTCAGCAACATCCAACATCGGCAACGTATTATGTAGAAAAGAATAATAATGTAACATCAAGTAAATCTAATACAAATACAGTCACTTCTGATACACCTTCCGAGCTAGCTGATCTAAATTTGCAGTCATCAGATCAAATTTTATATAAACTACAAGATGCAATAACTGAAGAGATGACAGAACATATAACAGAAGATCTGTGGGGACCAAAAACAATTGCAACAGAGGTCCAAACCGGGGATATGAATTTGGATAAAGAAATCTCGAAGTTTATTGATTCTTGTCGTTGTTGCCACTGCGATAATTTTGAGAAAGAAGATTATAGTTGTTTGAATTGTAAAAGCAAACAACAATTGTGTCAAAAATACAAAACAAAAGTGCGAAACTTAACCAAATTATTGATAATTTATCGAAAAAATCTAAATAACCTAAAAAAAAGTAATAGCAAACTTAAACAAAAATATGATTTATTGAAAAGTAAAAATATTAGTGACGTAATCGACGAACAACAAGTGAACGATTCAACAAAAAATGTGTGCAAATTATTATTAAAAACCTCTTATTATTATACAAAAGCCGACAAACTATTTGCCCAGGGGTTCTTTTATAAGTCGGCCTCGGCTTATAAGTATCTCAAAAATGTCTGGAACTTACGACTTCCATCTGAAAGTTCGATTCATAAATGGTCACCAATTAAATATGTGGCACCAGGTATCAATGACATTTTAATGAACCAGTATATATTAAAATTTGAAAAAATGACAGAAACAGAAAAATTGTGCGTTATGTCCTTTGATGAAATTCGAATTCGAAAGGATCTTGTATTAAACAGTGTTTCTTCTAAAATTGAGGGTTTTGTGGATGATGGTAAAAGGCGAACACCAGAAGTTGCAGATTCTGCTTTATTTTTTATGTTGCGAGGCTTAAAGGAAAAGTGGAAAATTCCGTTGAACTATTTTCTAGTATCTAATTTAAAAGCAGTAGAACTGCACAATATAATTTTGAGTAATATTAAACTGTGCAATGATAATCTGGGTGTGACGGTTGTGATGATAAATTGTGACCAAGGTGCGAATAATCTAGCCAGTTACAAAAAACTGCAAATTAACATGGATCAACCCTTTTTGGTGCTTAATGGTAAAACATTTTTTGCGCAACATGATCCACCGCATTTGGCGAAGTCTTTGCGAAACGCGCTGGAAAAACATAACATTCAACATCAGGAGAAAGGAAGTGCCAGCTTTGACGTTATCAGAAAAATTTATCATCATGAAAAATTGAAACCATTAAAGCTGATGCCGAAAATCAGCCAGCAGCACATGTATCCAAATGATTTTCAAAAAATGAACGTGGGTTTAGCAAAAGCAACAATCAGTTACACAGTTGCTTGTGCCATTAGAACGACACTAAAAACTTGCCCGGAAATATTTGGAGCAGAGCTAGATAAAGCGATACCAACGGCGGATTTAGTTGAAAGATTCAATAACCTCAATGATTGCTTAGACACCAAATATATTAAACACGGATCACCATATCACCAGCCGCTCGAAGTGGGTAACTGTGTGGACTTATATTTAAGAAATTGTTTCGAATATTTGGGAGAATTACAGATAATTTCCCCGTCGATAAATTATTTTAAATTTATAAATGGCTACAAATTAACGATTAATGCACAAACGCAATTGGCTGAATATTTGGGTGAATTTTATAATGTAAACACTTATAAAACCGGCAATACCGATCAAGATACACTTGAAAATTTCTTCTCCGTTTTAAGAGGAAAAGGTGGTTTTAATAGTACACCAAGTGCTTATGAGATTGGTGTTCACTTGGGGAATATCATGAGCCAGCAAATTATTTTTCAGTCGTTAAACAGCAATTGCCTTCCTGATGATTGCGATATTTTAAATATAGATTTAAAGCAATTCAGTGAAGAATACCACCAAAGTTTGAAGGAATGTACTCGAAATCTTAATTTATTTGAAACATCAGACGTTCCTGTTATAAATAAAAGGGATGCATTAAAGTCAAATGCTACAATGTATTTTGCCGGGTACTGTGCTTTCCAAAAAGTAACTTGTGAGACATGCATACAATTATTAACAGATCCAGATAAAAGTGTGACTCCTGATGATACCTTTATAACCGAAAAAAACTATAGAAAGCGATTGGACAATTTTGGATCGTTAAAAGCGCCTTCATATATATGCGGAGAAGTGGCCAAATTAGTGACGGATATATTTGAAAAAAGATATTTTAGTCACTGTTATATTTCTAATATTTGGCAAAAACTTACCGATGAATGTACGATAAATATAAAAATCAGTTTTCCAGCTTTCCTTCCTAATGAAAGTTCCAAATGCTACGAACATTTAAGAAGTTTTATAAGCTTTTTTATATTGGTCCTTATACGGAAAAATTGCAAATGGTCAATACAAAATAAAGTGTTTGAACATAAGAAGCTAAAAAGGAAAATGAAGTTGGGTAAAGTCATTGGAAAAACTATCGGAAAGGCAAAGAGAACCGATAGGAACTCGAAAGCTGTAAAAAAATTAAATAAATTAAAAAAATAAAATGTTACACCCTCCTACATTAATAAAATTATATTGAATGAGTCTGGCTGTGAGTCTGGTTACATTAGGTTAGCTTGAACTCGGTTATTTAAAATAATGGGTCTCCAAAATTAATTTGGCGTGTTTTAAACTAATCAAAATTGTTTTGGAATATGATTGTATTTAATACTTGACCTTGAATTCGGCTTTGTGGAACAGAACTTCATAAAATTTATAACTTATTAGTCATATTGATACAAAACGCAACCCTTAAATAAAATTGACATAATTAATAAAATGTTTTATCAGTTTCTGGGGAAAAAATGATTTGATTGGAAGGTATAAATAGTAAGTTATATTATGCATGCAAAAATTATCATTTTGATAAATGATTTATAAAGTTAGGTTTTATTGTGTTTACAACTAGTGAAGCTGTAGGCTGCGGGTAAGGGTAGTTATGTTCGTAAACTATTTTGAAACAGTTAAAATTAAAATATTATTAACTTCATAAATTACATTTAAAATATCATAGAACCAACCAATTTTAATCCTAACTTTTCTTTGTATTGAAGCCAACTCTTGAACGTATTTTGCATGGATAATTTTCTAAATTTAGAACTGTCATTGTCCTTCTACCTTTGATACGTACGTATGTATATATTGAGTTGTCCTATTGAGCGTATTCACAAGATGTTCGATAATCTCAGATATATCATCAGATACATCTGACAAATAAATAAAAAAGCTCGGGTTGTGCTAGGTCGTATACGGCTGTATAGGTGAAATAACGTCTATAGGTTTCTCACCACCTGATAGACTGTTTAGGTTTGTTAAAATCAATTTATTTATTATTAGCTTCATGAATTCCCATTTACTCTCAGCACAGCGTCGATGTGGAATTAAGGGCGATATGGTATGAGAAGTACGATATAAAGCGCATGATCCCAGTAGATATTTTGCAGATTATAATTTGTATTAACATTTATATTAACGATAATTACTTTAATTTTAAATTAATTAACAAGTTTCCTAACGCAAATATTGACACAAGAATTGTTCCGATCAGGTGAGGCGTTCTCTCGCTACAGGGCATTGTAAATCGCCATTTTGTGATTTATAAGTTTAATTAAAATTTATGTGGAGATTAATTATTTTAATTTAAAATAAATTATTTGCCACAGTTTCTTATTGTTCTGATCAGATGAACCGTTCTGCCGCTACAGTGGTTCAATCATTAAAAATCTCACGAAATCAAAGGTTCGTGGCGCGGTTTTCCTCGCCGTCTGTTGATGTCATTGCGATAATATTATGCGTGAGGCATGAAGCCCTGTAATCATGTATTTGAATTGAACATACATGCAATCAATAAGCTGATACTTATTGTTGATGAATAATTACTCATAACCAAGCGCAAAATTTCATGTCGAACACTTTCCAGATATTAGGCTCTGAGGTGTAAGACGTTATCACATCAAAAGAATAAGTTTGAGTCATCTGAGTTTTGTATATTTTGTTCTAAATTGACTCGATGTTTAGACGATATCGATGTTATCCTAGCTTTCGTTCTTGCTAACAGCGCTACAGACGATCCAATTTGGTCGGGCCGACCGTCGGTTCGACCAGATCGGTCGTTATGTCTACAGCGATCCAACTTACCATCCGATTTTGACAATATTTTATAATTTATTTCTGTTTTGGTTGACACATTTTGTTCACATATTCTTAGATTAAACTTATTTTTATTTTTTTAATGTTCTCACTTCGAAATTTAACAGACAACTATCGTCCGATAACACTACACACCATCTGATTTGGTTGGTTGGTCGGACGGTTGGAGGAATTTCCATCCGACACATCCGATTTAATTTTGTCGGACCGACATGCATACACACGATTCGATTTTACATCCAACCCAACCAAATCGGCCCGACTTCCCGATCAAATCGGATCGTCTGTTATTTCAGTGAAAATATAAACGATGCAATATACTAAAAATCATATCAAACATAATAACAAAAAGAAAACTTGCACTCGCATAAGGTTGTATATGTGTTTGTGTGGCATTTCTAATTTACTTGTATAATTTCGTATCCCGTATTGGTCCTTTGTTTATTTTTTGATTCGGTTTTAAAGTTTTGCAAAGCTAACAAGACCAAAATCAAAAATAATTCACGAATGTCTATCTCTTTTTAAATACATTATAAAGTGTAAAGATTTCTCTTTCTTTTTATAATTGTACTGATTTTTATTTATCAAAACAAAGAGGTGGGTACAAATATTTTTGTATTTTTTTTTGTTTCATTGGTTGCATATAAAATGATTTTGCTATCTTTTCTAAATCAAAATCAGTAGAATAAAACAATGACAAAAATATTTGTTCACCAGCTTAGGACTAAAGCTCAATAGAAGATATTGTTCTGTTTATATATATTCTGTGATAAAAGTGTAAATATTGTAGTAGTTAATGTTTTGTTCTGATCTGACAAATAGTATTTTATATAAAAAGATAAGAAGTTTGATGTACATAAAAATGTACAATTCGAACAAACAGTAATGTATTTATATACATGATTTATTACATGTATTGTACATATTTATGTACATTCCGCTTTGATGGATATTTATATTTTTGGCAACTTCTTTAGGAAAATGAATCGTAAATATCGCACAGACCAAGAACTCATTGATATTCTTAGCACGTTTGATTCCGATTTGGAAGATTTTGTTGATACGGAATGAGATGAAATAGAAACGGTCCTAAAAAATAATGAAATAATTGATAACATGGAAAACGTTCAATACACAAAAAAGGAAAACATCAAAAGATGCTGGTCACAATTTCAACCACTAATTTCGGAATTTGTTCCAAATGTTGAGTTACAAGAAATTCCAATCGTTAAAACTTCCTTGGCAAATTTCAGGAATTATTTGCCAAACAAAATTTTTGAAGAAATGGCTTTTTTTCCAAACTTGTATGCAGAACAAAGAATGGTAACCATTTATAAATACACCAACACATCTAAAATAGGGCTTGCCCGTTCCCGGACATTTTACATTCCCGGGAAACGGGATTGGGATTTTGACACGATAATGTCTCATTATGTATATAAATATGAAAAATTATATTAAAATTCAAACATTTTTAAATTTTAATTGAAAAAAATTTGATATACTGATTGATTCACTCAATTGGCGTATTCCGTTCTCCCATCATGAGAAATCTGCCTTCTGAACGTTACTTTATTTATTTTAGATAAAGTGTGAAATTTAAAAACATAAATTTAATTTATTGATGTATATTCTCATTGGTAACATGTCTACTTACTTTAATGTTATATTAATCTTTTGTATTTTGAAATTAATAATTTTAAAAATAACGTGAAACGTATTTTTAGGTAACGTTCATGACAGAAAAATTAAAAATAGCACAAAAGATTATTAAAAAAAATGCAAAACACAAATCTGCTCACGCCCAGATTTAAAAGAAACAGAAATATGATTCAAAAATTATATTTTAATTTTTTTTATGTGAGATTTAAATGCAACTGCCCCTACCACATATAATCTCTGCAACATTGTTTTCCAAAATAGGCTATTTCGGATTTTTAGCTCGTCCCAAATGGGTCATCTATAATTTTTAAGGTCCCCAATTCTGGCTATTGGAGTAATTTTATTAGCTAGGCAACACCTTTATTTATTCAAATGGCTTAGTTTTCTTTTAAAAATTTTAACGATCGTGATCAATAATAGTTCCGTGTTCTTCTAAATTTGTAAACAATATTGCCGAA
This sequence comes from Tipula helvola, assembly GCA_963556165.1. Taxonomy (NCBI): domain Eukaryota; kingdom Metazoa; phylum Arthropoda; class Insecta; order Diptera; family Tipulidae; genus Tipula; species Tipula helvola. Next base: position 109,630,890 of record OY744482.1, read on the forward strand.
ATTGCTACAGCATTATGTATATCAATGTCTTGATTACCTAACGCGTCTGAAGGTACATTCAGCGGTTTAAGAACATTTTGTAGCTGGACAGCATTGCTCAATTCTCGTGAAACCCATTTAACGCAGTTCCTTATAAGTGCTATTTTTATTAAGGAAATGTTCCAGCGTACTCTCTAAAGTACTCCAGCGGATGTGGCCATCTAACATAATATTCAGTTCTTTACACTATAACTCAATAATGTGTCTAATAACAATATGTATCCCATCTGTCAATTTTTTATAGTTTTGCACTTCTCACCTAAGTCTTGCTAATTAAATTCATGAAGCTAATAAACGGCATAGAACAGTTTTGAAATTGGATTTTGCATTCCCGGGAAATATTCCCAACATTCCGGGGAAGCGAGAATACTCTTAATTTCTTAAATTCCCGGGAAATCCGTCCCGGGAAATCCCGGGACGCAAGCCCTAATCTAAAATGAAACATGTACTACACAAACAGCAATGGGCTGCTTCAAACTTCCCGGGATTCGATTGTATTATGATAAAGCTCTTGGGATTGCATTATTTAGAGGTACCATGACGAGCGATCGATTTTTGCAGCTACGAAATAACCAACATATACTTATATTATAACTAATAATTTAGAGATGCCTAGAAATTGCGCAGACCGATTTTACAAAGTTCTTTAGAAGTAAATTAACCATCAGTATGCGTAGATGAGCAAATTATTCCTTTCAAAGGCAAGCTCTCTATAAAACAATATTTGAAAGGAAAGCCTGACCCTTGGGGAATTAAAGTCTACGTACTTTGTGGAAAATCAGAAAGACTACGACTTTTTCCTGTATCAATGGGCTGAGTCAAGCATACCAAAAAATTATATAAATAAATTTGGATACGGAGCCGGTACCGTATTGTATCTGACTAATCGTCTCAAAAAACCAGGCCACTACCTCTCATACCAATTATTAGAGGTTCTAAAAATTAAAGAAATGAACGCTGCGAGCACTGATAGGAAACAATATTTTAGATTTATTACATTTTAGGATTTATTTAGCTCAATCATTAGTACAAGCCAAAGCGGATCCTAGAAAGCGAGGTCGCCCTTCAAATCTAGAGAACGTGGAGTCAAGAAGCTCGTTTGACACAATACCGCAAGTATTGCGAAACTTTGAGACGCGGCCTTTGAAAGAAGTTCAGCTTCAACCACATACTGCAACACGATCAAAGGAAAGAAGATAGTCGATGCAAAAATGTGAATTGTAAAGGTCATTCGTACTTTACCTAAAATAAATATATGGAACATTTATGCCTTAATAAATGCAGAAATTGTTTGTGCAAGAATTAAATTTTGCCAATTTTTTTTATTTCATTGAGAATTTAAGGCTATAATTTATGTTTAGATTGTGAGAATTACATGTGATTTATTTAATTTTTTTTTTTCAGTTTTTATTTATAAATAAAAATGTCAATGTATTTTAAATTTATAAAATAAATATATTTTTCTAACTGAAATCACTCATTTTTGTTTAAATTTTATATGAACTCCAATTTGAATAGTAACAAAGTTCGAAATGTACATAGAAATGTACATTCTCCACAATCATCCCCCCATTGAATTTTTAATTTGTTTTTTACAAACATGACTTAATGTTGGGATTAGCATTTAAAAACTCAATTCAGTTGTTATAACGAATAAATTAGAAGTGAATATCTCTGCCATGAATTGCGTATTAAATTAATTTTCCGTTTCCATTTTTTAATAACGCTGGTAAATAGTTCCGGCGTTAACAAAAATAAACTTTTATTTTCTAGAGTTCTGGAAGCCCTGTTTCACCAAATACTTTAAAATTCAGTCTTTTTCAGATAATTTAAAAATATTCTGTAAAATAGGAATTCAATTTGTACAATAAAAATGTCTACTTGCCAGAATTAAGTACTTTACCCACTGAAAAACGAAAAAAAAAAATCGGATTTAGTTTAGTTATTGCTCTGTTTTCGTTAAAATCTTCTGGTTCTTGACCGAATATACCAGACAATACTATTTTCTATTTAAAAATTCAAAAAAAAAAAAATTTAATTGGCTAAGAAAATGAAAATTAAATTTTTTCGGTTCTAAATAATTTTTTTGAAATTATTTTGTGGATAAAAAGGGCAACATTTGAAAATATTCTGCAAAATGATGATTTAAAGTTAAAATTATAATGAAAACTTCAATTTTTCAGAATATTTACAAATTACGGAAATCATTATTTGCCGGACTAGGTTGAAATTGGAAACAAAATCTCCGTTTTTCAGAATATTTTAGAATGTGAATTGAATTTCCAATTTACCAGGATATTGAAAAATTAAATTTTCGTTTTCTATAATTTCTGGAAGAGGAAGTCAAAATTTGAAAATATATTACGGGAACTGGAAAGTTAATTTAAAACTTAGAGTGCATATTTCTGTTTTGCAGAATATTTTTAAATTTTAATGGAAATCTCAACTTTCCTGAATAACTTAAAATAAAATTGAAAGTTTGGTGGTTCGCCAGAATATATTAAGATTAGAATGGAAATTTCCAGTTTGCAGAATATTATAAAATTTTAATTTAAATCTCGCATTTCCCTGAATATCTTAAAATTAAATGCAAAATTCCATTTTTCTATATGTTTCTGGAATGTCCCATCTGTCCGATTGTTTTAAAATTAGAATGGAAGTTTCCACTTCCCAGAATATTGTAAAATCTAATCTTCAATTTGTAAAGTTCCTGGGAAAGCAAACAAAATTTCCAAATATTTTGGAAAATGGAAAGTTAATTTTAAAGTTATAATTTACATTTTCATTTGCCAGAATCTTGTAAAATCTTCCAAGAATATCTCAAAATTAGATTAAAAATCTCCGTTTGCCAGAAATTTTCTTATTAGATTGGAATTTTTCATTTTCCAGTAAAGTTTATTTAATTGTCCGTTTACTCAAAAACAATTTTAGGCTAAAATAGTTCCAGATTGCTTTTTACTCCTGCTTAAATGTGATATTTTTTCACTTAAAGTTTTTGAGGCCTTCCGGTATTTTTGGCTACTTTATTAAAAATGCTTAATCGCACATTTCAAAAATTCCCTTAAAATTAAATGAAAAATCCTGTATTCTTCAAATATCCCAACCCTATACACAGTTTTGTGACATTCGAAGTCATTGAATATTTTAAAAGGAAGAGTAATTTTCTCTTTGTTTAGTTGAACGAGACAAACTAAGTTTCTATTTCCGTCTTATAGTTTCACCAATTTTCTAAATTAATTTTATTTTCGGAACCGCCATGTTAAACTGTAGCAAATTTTAAAAATCTCTGGACATAAAGAAACCAAAATTATGATTGAGTTGGAGCATCTACTCAAACTTTTATAAAATAACTTCAATCGAAAATTTCCCTAAATATTTGTAAAAGCAAATTATTATTATATTCCCTAGTAATTAGTGCATATAGCATAATACAATAGCAAAATTTAATTAAAACATAATTTTGTTGTTTTATAATTACAGAATTTTCACTTTATACCATTAAGTAAATAATTTTTAACAAGAAAGTTACTGTAGAAAAAAAAAAAATGATGCTGACGCTAAATTGTATGTGTGTTGAATGTAGACTCGTATGTGGTTTTATGTTAATGATTTTGTGATATATAATTAAAATGTAATTTAATTAAAAAGTAATTAACTTTAAACATAACTCAGTAATTGGTAAACACATTTTTTCTTGTCTATACATTTTTTTTCTAGATGATACAAGTGCACTAACATCATCGTCATCATCATCATCATCTTCCACGTCGGTTGGTGAAGGAAGAGCTTCATACATAAAAGGGGATCCGTTGAATGGATATTATGATTTTGTTATTACAGAAGGATCATATAAATTTTGGTCTGCATTTCAGGTAATATATTCAATAATTCTAATTTTAATTTAATTACGACAATACGTGTATTATACTCGTAGTGTATAACGTATGTACAGAGATGTATGTATTTAAAACAGTTATATTGATATTTGGCTTCCAGCTTTTTGTTATACTTCCTTATTATCATTTTATAACTTCCCTATACTCATATACATGTACATACATTAACAATTTCCTTTTGGCATAATTCATTATTTAATTACACAAATCTTCATGAAATACGTAGAACGTACAGTTGTTGTGAAGTTTATTATTATTTTCATTTTTCGGTTGTTTCTGGTTATTTTATTCGAAAAGCTCTATACACTAAAAACTAAAAAAAAAAAGCTTTGGCTCTTCTACGAAATATATGTTCTGTACAGTGAATAAAATGAATGCTGCATATTTGCTATATATGATTATTATTACTATATGCACATAACATTTTTGTGTGCATATGTGGATTATGTATCGGGTGGACGATAAGTATTTGGTGTTAACATTTTTGGTCGATTGTGGTAAATTTCCGCATAATTTTTGCATTGGAGTTGGGTATACTAGATTAATTCGTATACCACATTATGTAAAACTGCTTGTCTAAACGTCATTTGAGGATGTTGCAGGTGGTATTTTTTATCACCCCAATATTTCTCAAATACTCATTAAATCGTAGCACTGACCTAAAATTGTAGAAAAGGAAAAAAAAATATCGAATCAGAAGCATATTATATTCTCTTTATTATTCACAAACGTATCGGCAACGGTTCGATCTTCCTGATTCACTATCTCTAAGCTTCTACTAATTTCCTGTAATCACCGGTTTACTTCAAAGTTGCTTTCACGTTAAATTGCTTCATGTTTGCCCGTGCTCTTGTTTACTTGCAGCGCCAGTACTATACTTCTGCTACATCTTCTTGCGCATATTAACGCAATAGAACTGACATCTTATTTGATATTATAAAACTCTTCTAGAGCGTTTATCTGTTAGAATATTAGAACGATTGGTATTGTAATCTTTAGTTCCTTAATCTGATCTCTAAAAAGATTCCAATGATTTTCTAAATTTAAATGCAACATATCAATCCCACGATAATTCAAGGTTCGTTCATAAAAATTGATAAAATATTTGGCTATAAAGATAACTGGAGCGCAAATTCCCATAGGATCGAATAACTGCGCTAACTCAGAAATTACTAAAAATCTGCAAGAAAGAAAGTACTAAAATGCTTTAATGAATACAGTGAACAAGGTCTTGAGTGGCATTCGAATACTCTGTGTCGAGAAGATAAACAATTTGTACAAAGCTTGGTACTTTTAAAACGAACTCTAATCATTCTAATGGTGTCATTTTTGTATTTGAAAATTTAGAACAACCATCAGGTAATTCTTGCTTTGCTTTAAATTCAATTTCGGTTTCGACTTTTGATTTATGAACATCATTCAATAAAGCGGATTCTAGGTTAGGTTAGGTTGAAGTGGCTGCTTGAGTAAACTATTACATCTGCAACATATATGAACCGGTTATTGTAGAGGCTTAAATAAAATACATTAACTTCAACTACTCGAATCCAGCTCTCAAAAACAACTGAGTATTTATTTATCTTTCGGTATTATTATAAATATTTTGAACCAGTACTTTATAACATTAACTAAATACTACATAATACATCTTATACTATACATAGAAATTATTCAATAAACATTAATAAAGGAGGGTTATATAGGGTTTTCCAATAGAAATGATATGATTTTTAAGTGACGTTTCGGCCATTTGTAATATGTCATGATCTGTCATTTTTTGTTTCATTGTATTCAGTAATGTTTACAATTTCATCATGGTGAGATATACACAAGCACAACGTTTACAAATTATTCAGTTTTATTATCAAAATATTCGTTCTCCAATTGCAACTTTTCGTGCGGTTTTGCCATTTTATAGTCGTAATAATCGTCCAAGTGTGCTAGCTATTCGTCGAATTGTTGAAAATTTTGATCGTACATTTTCTTTACATAATGTTCAAGTGCCAATAAGACAAAGAAACGCTCGAAGTAATTCAAATCTTGCTGCCGTTCAGGCAAGTGTGGCTGAAGACTTTAATTTGTCGATTCCAAGACGTTCTCAATAATTGGGACTGTCTCAAACCACAACCTGGAGGATTTTGAGAAAGGATTTGGGTTTGCATCCATATAAAATTGTTCTCACTCAAGAACTGAAGCCATTGGACCATCGTAAACGTTGTGAATTTGCTGATTTTGCCTTGGAACAACTTGAAAATGATAACGATTTTTTTTAAGAAAATCATCTTCTCCGATAAGGCTCACTTTCATCTGAGTGATGCGGTAAATAAACAAAACTGTCGATTCTGGTGCGAAGAAAATCCACAAATTATTCATGAAAAACCATTATATTCACCTAAATTTTCAGTTTGGTGTGGTTTTTGGTCTGGTGGAATCATCGGTCCGTATTTTTTTCGAAATGAAGCTGGTATCACCGTTACTGTCAATGGAAATCGGTATAGATCGATGATAACCAACTTTTTATGGCCGAAATTGGAAGAAGTTGATCTTGACAAGATTTGGTTCTAATAAGAAGGGGGCTACGTGCCACACAGCACGTGCAACAATTGAATTATTGCGAGAAAAGTTTGGAGATTCGATTATTTCAAGAAATTGTGATATTGAATGGCCTCCAAGAAGTTGTGATTTAACACCATTAGACTATTTCTTGTGGGGTTATTTGAAGTCCTTTAACAATAAACCAAACTCTCTTCAAGCTTTACAAGTCAATATTGAACGTGATATTCATGACATACGATTTGATTTAATGGAAAAAGTGCTCGAAAATTGGGTTCATCGATTTCGTTTCTGCAGAAGATGTCGTGGGGGCCATTTGAATGACGTTTTATTCAGAACTTAATTGTATCGATTGTACTTCACATTAAATTAAAAACATTTCAGTTTCCATAACAATTAGTCTGTTTTTTTTTTTTAAAGAAATCATATCACTCTTATTGGAAAACCCTATATATAATTTGGTGTACATATCAACTCCTCCTCATTTAAGGTTTAGGCTTCCATTATGATTATATGTATATATTTATTTATTTATTTTTTATTTTATACATATACTTATGTATATCTAACTTCAATATCAATAATTCAATCTTTATAATTTTTATTTTTATTTTTCTTAACATATCTTTTAGAGAGGGAACTGATATTTCAGTATTTCAGTGTCGCTCTCACCTTGTATCTTGATGCCACTTGATGATGAGCTCATTATTCAAACTAATTGGTTTTTCTGTATCATTATCCTGGATGTAAACATCTTTTGATAATTTTTGAAGTCGACTGCGGTAAACACGTATTTTTCTATTACGAAATTCGATAAGATACAAAGAATATGTTCAATCACAGATTTGAACATAGATTACGTTTATCATGCAACCCAAACACATTGCACTAATCATGGCACATTACAAATACAACAACTAGCGATGCAATAATTGTCAACTAAGTGACTTTAAGTAAAATTGTTATGTACGGATATAGAATCCAATTTCTGAATTATACTAATTGTTTCCCACATAATTTTTGCGTTGTTGGCAAATTATTTTTGTATATAAACACTTACATTTTGAGTAATAAACACAGTTAAAATAAAGCATTAAAACATTTTGATTCATTCTCAGCTAAAGTTCCCCTACATTGGCAAGTTCTTTAGTTGCATAAATATTGTGATTTATCGCTTGTCTAAATTTACGACTTGGATAATAAAGTGAAAATTAACAGAATAAGACAGACGTTTCAAAATTTTACCCGGCACCCAGTTAGCTTCAGTTTCAGTGGGATTAAGATACAAAATGTTTTCCAATGGTTTTAAATCAAAATAGTTAATTTTCGAGCTATTACAAAATTTCACAAATTCTTCTTCTTTCTTTTTTTTGTAATGACTCTTAATAACTTCTTTTTCATTATCCTTATTATAACAATTTTCTGATGTCTTAAAACAATAATTTTTTGGAACTACATTTAAAATTGTTAATGGTTTTTAACGGAAAACAAGTTCAGCAGGTGAAATCTCTGTAGTTGTTGTTGGAGTATTTCTATATTTGAAGAGAAACTTTACAATTTGGGTTTCGATTGACATTCGGTCCGGTTTCTTTTTTTCTAGCAGAAACGCATATAAGTTACTTTTCATGGTATCAACACCTCGCTCCGCTAATCCGTTAGATTGCGGACTGTAAACAGGGGTAGGCATGTATTTAATATTATTTAACTCACAGAATTTAGAGAATTCACCACTTGAAAATTGAGGGCCATTATCTGATACTATTGATTTAGGCAGGCCAAAAATTGAAAACTGGAATTTTAACTTTTCTATCACAACTTTAGATGTTGTTGAGGATAGTAAATAAATATCATTCCACTTTGAAAAATCGTCTACCGATATCAAAAACTCAAACCCTTTGAAATGAAATAAATCAACATGAATTCGTTCAAATGGAAACGTTGTGGCGGGCCAAGTAAAGTGTGGGCTTTCCTTAATTTCAATACGGGTTTGTCTACATGTCATACGATTATTTACATATAATTCTATGTCCAATAGTTTCATGCGAACTATTCCAATATGTTCTTCATGAAGAATTTGTAACAATTTACTCCGCATATATGTAGGAACCACTATTCTGTTTAAGAAAACCAAACAACCATTATCTTCAAAGAGGTCTTTCCGATTATTTTAGTATGACCTATATTGGAAATTGGTTCGTATTTCTTTTGGCCAACCTGTTTCTAAACACTTTATTACTTTTTGAAGCACAGGATCCACCCCCGTTGATTTTTGAAAATCTTGAAGAGATAAAGCAAATTTATTAGTAAATTCTACAAAATTTACATACGATTCTTCGATTTCTACACCCGTGCTAACATCTTCAGAGAGCCTACTTAATGCATCGGCATTTTTTATTTGGATGCTGGATTTATTATACTCTGATAAGAATATAAGCCACCTTTGGAATCTCACCATAAATATATCGATGTAATTTTTTAATTGCAAAAATAACGGCAAGTGCCTCACGGTGCACTTGCGAATCGTTTTTCTCAGCCGCACTCAAAGTTGACGAGACCATCATGCATGGCAGTTCAATTCCCTTCTGATCTATGTTACTGAGAATAGCACCTAGATCCGTAGGACTCGCATCACATGAAATAACGATATAGGCAGTCTTAGATCAAAATTAACTAGAACATTGTTGTTCGTTAATAATCTCTTACAGGCTTCGAAAGATTTTTGGCATTCGTTTGACCAATCCCAAATAACATTCTTACCTAATAATTTATATAGCGGGTATAAAATATTTGAACAGTTTGGGAGAAATTTTGAATAATAATTTATTAAACCCAAAAAACTTTTTAGCGTTGTAAGATCAGTGGGCGGTGGAGCATTTAGTATTGATTTATACTTGGTTGGTGCACAAAAAATTTGCATTTATCTAGGTTTACTTTGATGTTATACATAATGAGGCGATCTAATACTGACTCCAACCTTTTTCGACACTCCTCTATTGTTTTCCCTGCAACACAAATGTCACCCAGATATACACCTACACCTTCAATGCCCTGAACTACTTGGTCCATTACCTTCTGAAAAATCATAGGCGCTGAGCTTATACCATATGGCACTCGCAAAAATTGATACAGTCCTTTGCATGTATTCACAACTAAAAATTTCTGAGTATTTTGTGAAACAGCTAATTGCAAATAAGCTCCTCTTAAATCCAATTACACACAGAAATAAGTGTTCCCTACCAACCTCATAATTAAATCATCTATTAAGGGCATTGGAAATATGTCGAGTTTACTCACCGCGGATTTACGGTTACCTTAAAATTTCCACATAATCGATTCGAACCATTTTTTTTGTAACCACAACCATTGGGGATGCCCACTCACTGTGCCTAATCGATTTAATTATACCTTCTTGTACCATTCGATACAATTCTTCTCATTCTAATCGGCTCATTCGACTGCTTAAATAGTTCATGATATCTTTTCTGCAACACGGTGATTAAATTATTTTCCATATTGAACTTTAACGTGGTACTGTTGATATTAAAATCTACATATTTGCCCATTATTTTTGAAATAGTTTCACCATCCTGGAAACAAAATGTCAATCCAATCCCTTCCAAGCAGTGGTTTAAAATTTTTACACACATCGACTACTGTCAAACTGAACTTGAATTTATTCTCAACAACTACTGATATTTGCCCCAAAACTTTCACTTGTTGTCCCGTCACGACCTGCAAATTTGGATAACCTTTAGTTTCTAGCTTAAGATTGGAAAAATAGTGTAAATAATCAATATTACTAATAACTGAACATATGGCACGCGTGTCTATTTCCATGCTAAGCTTGCAATTATTAATTCATAAATTAATAGTTACGGCACCTTCATGTTCGGTTATAGAGTTTAACTCTACTGTCGACAAGTGCTGTAGGTAATAGTCATCACTGCTACTACCTTCTATAAGCGTTCCTTTTTTCACAAGAACGAGCAAAATGACCCGTTTTTCCGCAAGCAAAAACATGTAAATTAGTTCGTGGGCATGTTGAATTTCCATCATGCTTTTGCTTATTTTTAAAACAACGCTGATTTATTATTCCAGTGGCCGATCTTTGTTGATTTTCAGATATCCGAAGTTTTGAAATGTTTGGTTCAGTGGACGCCATTTGTTTTTGTTCATTATCCACAACTTGAAAATTTTGCGCGATTTTTACTGCAGAATCCCAAGTTAATTCACTTTTTTGATCGAACAATTTCTTTTGTAACATAGTATCTGTTACCCCGCAAACATGCCTGTCCCGTAAAGCTTCCGTGAGAAACGCTTTAAATTCACATAATCTTCAATTTTCATATGACCTTGAGAACACTTGAAATATTTATAACGTTCCGCAATAACATTCCTCGTCGGAGTAAAATGCGGTTTAATATTTAATATTCACTCTGAATACTTGTGTGCAACCGATTTTTATGGGGATAGAGCCGCCTGCACCCTTCTGTAACCATCAGGGCCGATCAAAGTTAGAAAAAGTAAGATTTTCTTATCATCCTCTATTTTATTAATCTCAAACTATTTCACCATGAACTGCTTAACAATAAATAAATGTTTCACTTACCTGCTTACAATAAATAAATGTTTCCTTTACCTTTGCTTGAACTATTTTGAGCTACTTATTATGTAGCGTAAACGTTCCGCACATTACTTTTTCGAGACCCGATAGGTTGTTCATCTTAAACTTGCCCAAGTGTTTGTGCCTTCTGAGTGCGAATGTGGCACTTGAGCAAAGGAAGGGAACCAACGTTTCTTCCTCTTCCTCGTCCAAACAGCTTCTACAGAATTTATTTGCCTCTACAGATCTCCTATTTTCTCTCCAAAACATACTAGCAGTTTTTCCAATGTTTTCAAAATCAAGGACGATAAATTTAATGGTCTTATTTCCTTACTATAGACATGCGAGCCTACCCCCGCTTTCGGGATGAATACCCCAATAACCTCCGTCCTGTACGATATAAACCAGCTTCAAATACTTTTTGAATATCGCTACCAGATAAGGAAAAATATTCTCTTAGTTGTTTTGAATTTCCGCTGGTATGATCAGCTGATTTATATGGTTTAAAACTTTTAGTACCCAAAGGATCAGCTTCCAGGTTACGCTATCCACTGTGCATACTGAAAGTACCTCATGATTAGTGCTCTGCATTATCGGATCGTTAAAGTTCCCTGGGAAGTGGGTCGCGAGAAGAAGATCTAAAGACTCGCCACTAGAAGATGCCAAAGTCTGGTTTAATCATAGACCGCGGACTTGCTATCCTTTTGGAAAAAATCTTCCTAAGGCGAGAGGTTCCGGAGATCACTTCTATTTTATCACAGAAGGACCTCTTTTGTGCCTTCCTTAATTCTCTGTTTTAATTTCTAAGGTCCTCCTTATAGGAATCCTAATTTTTAGCCTCCCCTGTACTTTTGGCTCTATTAAACTCTGTCCTGCAAGTGTTTCGATAGGTGCCCATCACACTAGTTTTTGCTTTCCTCTAAGCTTAGCCAATTGATAAAGAGTATTAGAGGACCGGCTGCACAGTTCATCTACAATCATCGGAGTCTCCAGGGCCCTCGGCAAAAATCCCTAAATTGTGAATGTCGAGACTATAGGTTAAATATCGATTGTCAGAAAAAAGGAGTGTTCCTTACACACGCTCCATTTCTTAACCATAAGAACAATAATATTTGAGGCAACGGTTACGCCTAGAACATAAATGTGGGTTCCCGCCACACATTACGCACTGAAAGGTTAGTTCTTATCAACTAATCGAAAAGTGGCTCACATCTTTCGTTGATGTCCAAGCTTCTCCAGATTGTGTGGTACACGTTAGCATAAACTCTTAGTACCATATCGACATTCATTCGTTCCACTTTGAGGATAAGTTATTCTAGGTTATCCGGAGGAACTTACTTTTCTCGGCCCATGTAAGCTAAAATCAGCAAAAATCTGCAAATGCCTACTTCCAGGCAGACTGCAGTTGTATCACTATTGCAGTGATGAGAAAGAAGGCAAAGATTTAAATTTTATTTTTCAAGAATACAAGATCTGATCTTCTCAGACCTACTAGAGGATATAATATTATACAGAACTGCTGAAGCAGGGTTAGAGTGGTAAAGGTTAATTTGAGTTATTTTCAACGTAACCATTTTACCTTTACTTAGCTCAATTATTATTTCACGCTACTGCAGGCCAATATTAATTACCGGTAAGTTTAATGAGGTTATTTCTGGTCGCATGCAAAATCCACTCAATATAATATGGCAGTGGTGGGAGCAGAAAGGACTCAGTGTCAATCTAAACAAAACTGTAATTGTTCGTTTTACGAGGAAAAAGCTTGTGCTTACAGCTACCTCGTTAAACGGTAGTACTGTTCGTTATTCCAAAGAGGTTAAATATCTAGGGATTATCCTACATCAAAAACTGAACTGGAAGCAACATTTATTGAAAGTTAGAACTAGGACCACCAAGGCTTTCTGGGCCTGTTCGAGACTCTATGGACGAACTTGGGAACTACAACCAAAAATGATCTACTGGTTATTTCTTATAGAATCATTAGGCCTATGGTCACCTACGCATCGGTAGTATCGTATGGTCGCCTAAAACTGAGCAGAAGGCAGCGTAAACCTTATTGAGTAAGGTTAAGCGTATAGACTGCATCAGTGTTACGGGCTCAATGAAAACGTGTCCAACCGCTACGATGGAGGCACTTTTAGGGTTGACTCCATTGCACCTGCATGTTAGAAAGGATGCTGCAATTACGGCCCTGAAAATGCAGGCGATAGGTAATATCAAACCAGGCAATATGGTTGGTCATCTGGAAATCCCTAAGGAATTTCAGACAGACATTAGCATAGCAATGCCTTCCGACTGCGTGTCAGCCAAACTGGACTTCCACAAACCATTATGTGTTGGGCCAGTTGCCTTCAGTTGGGTGAGGGTCAATGGTATAGTTTTTCGGATGGATGTAAAACAGAAGATGGAGCGTAAATATATTTGCAAGAATTTTGGTGTTTCATTTGGTATTGGTAATAAAGAGACGATTTGATGATGCAGCTGACCTGTAATTTTAACTGTTGTTTGAAAATTACTTCGATCATTATTTTGAAAGTAAAGTATGTCAGGCAAGCATTTATTACATAAGTAATGTTTGTTTGAAATATCCTGCAAGCAATGTGAATGCGTTCCCAAATGGTTCCCAAATGACTGGTAAAGAGCCTCAAGTGATTGTTTGTGTGCCATTGTTCATTCATTCCAAACAATAAGTTTGTAATACTGCAACATTTTTCCCATGCCACATGCTTTGGAAATGTTGTACGTGTGAGTTTCAATGAACTGCATGTTCAATGGCAATTTCAAAGCGGAATGAGTAGTTCTTCCACCTGGTAGCAATGTCGCAGCTATTCCGGATAACGCAAGAGCTAAGACTTATGCCATTTTGGCATCGAATTGCTGTTAAAATCAATGTAATTAGAAACGTTTTACCATTTCCTCCTGGCGCATCTAAGAAAAACATTTCTCCAACCACATTATTGACAGTTTGCATTATTTGATCGTAAATGGGTTTTTGCTCAAACGAGTTTGATTGCTCAAACAAGTATGAAAAAAGCTCACCTGTGTTGTAATTTTGTTCACGTCACAATTCTACATTGAACGAAACAGCAGCAGACCGATTCGGTGATGGCATTAACGGTTGATTGAGAACTTTGTTAGAGATGAAGAAGAGCAGGCGGTCAATATGATTGCAAACAATGCACGAATTTGATTTGGATGTGACGTTTTGCACCCATCATTAAGGCACAGATCCCAGTGTCAGTCGTTCTCCAATAAATTCGGACTTGACATGCACTGCTGAAAGTAGCATGTGTGACGCTGTTGACAATTTTGAATTGCTGAAAATACGTTGGGCCGGTCACATTTACCAACAGCATGCGAAAAAAAACATTCATCTTGACTAAGATGTACGGTGTACAGTTTGCTTATCGTATAGTTTCTTTGAATATGCCAAGTTGTCCGTCGACTCGCATAGCGTGAAGAAAGCAGTCAACGTTGTAGCCGGTGGATTCAGGGCTATTTGTTGCACAGTTGCAGCTGTGAAATAAACGCGTTGTCCTTTTTCTAGAAGTAGGGTGTGCTAAGTGAACAACAGCTTGACTTCGTTCATGTATGCGAAATGAAAGGATTCGCCATACAGCTTCAATGCTGCTTATATGTACCTTTCATACTGTGCGATTTAATCAATATGTATGACTGCATTCCTATCACTTCTTTCTGGTTGAATCTGCCATGTCGCTGCCTTTATTCTCGTAGGTAATTACAAAAATATTTGATAGATTTAACGGAGTTACAGTATTGCAAAGACGAATATGGAACAACCCACCGGTTCTCTACTTCGATATCACTGAATATTTCGAGGGCAAGCGTTTTTGCCTCGACCGCTGAACAATGTATAGAAATAGCACACAAAAACACAAAAAATAAACTTTACTAAACCAATTTTGTTTGGTTTTAAAAATGGTGGCTGTTGACGGCTGCACAGAGAAGAGAACAACAAAAAAAACCTATTTTTTATACGGCTTTTTTACCGCACAATATAAAAAATGATAATTTCATATTCGTTTATTAATATAGGGTGGAATCGAATATGATGCAGCTGTTGTTGCGCGTGTTCATCAACTTCCAGTGGAAATGGGCATATTTTAGTAACGGCTCGTTGGTAGACCCCCGTTTCGGTTTGAACGCTGATTACGTGGATTAAACCATCAGTTCCAGGGTTTATTGCGATAATTCTTCCCATCTGCCACTTCATGGGAGGAAGATTGTCATCCTTAACTAGAACGATTTGACCAATTTTTATGTTTGGTTGCTGAGTAGTCCATTTTCGTCTGTGCTGAAGTTCTTGTAGATAATCTTTGGACCACCTTGGCCAAAAATGTTGACTCAGTTGTTGAATGAGGCGCCATCGTTTGTTGTACCCAAGGGACTCATCGGTGATATTTGGTTCCGGTATGGCAGTTAATGGTCTGCCGATCAAAAAATGTCCAGGATTAAGAATTGCTATACCATCGGGAACTGAAGTAAGTGGTGTTATGGGCCGGGAATTCAAAATGGCTTCCACTTGTTTGTGTTTAATTCTTCGTATGTGAAGACTTCATTGCCCATGACACGCCGCAGGTGAAATTTCGCCGATTTTACGGCCGCTTCATAAAGGCCGCCAAAGTGAGGAGATCGTGAAATTGAATTGTATCCTCTTGACACATATTTTTTATGTTCTGCTGCAAATTGGAGTCTTGAAGAAGTTGGTATAACTGGTTTAATTCAGAGTTGGCTCCAACGAAGTTTGTACCGTTATCCGAAAACACCTTCTTACATACTCCTCTTGTGGCACAAAAACGTCTAAATGCACCTAGGAAGGCAGCCGAGGAAAGATCTGCAGCGAGTTCCAAATGGACGGCCTTGGTTGCAAAACAGACGAAGATGCAGAGATACGTTTTAATTGGTGCTCTCTGGTCAGAAACCGACGGAGTCCTTGAAGTAAGCCATGGAGACCCTGAAGACTGTAACATTGGCGGTCCATGGAACCATAATTCGCATCGTATTAAATCTGCTGGCGTTTTTCCTCGAGAAACGACATCTGCTGGGTTTTGTGTCGACTCAATATGATTCCATTGTTGAGGATCTTTCAGTTCTTGTATTTGTGCAACTATGTTTGCCACAAAAGTTTTCAAACGTGAAGGTGATGACTTTAGCCAATGGAGGACGATTGTTGAATCCGTCCAGTAAATGATATCACTGATCGGAAAATTAATAATGGCATGAACTTGTGATACCAATTTCGTCGTTAATAATGCCGCCGGTAATTCCAAGCGTGGTATCGTTGGCTTGTTTAGTGGGGCTACTCTAGATTTACAGCATAAAAGTTGCCGCACCATAGGCTGTTTCGCTCGCATCAGCAAAACCATGAAGTTCTATTACGCCATTCTGAGCAATATTTTCAAATAGGAAGCGTGGAATGGATAATTGATTCAGAGCAACTAGATTTTCTCGAAATGTCTGCCAATATGTGTGGTAGTTTATTGGAAGGCTCTCGTCCCAATCCAACTTAAGTTGCCACAGCTTTTGCATAAACACTTTTCCCAAAACCACGACTGGAGATACTAATCCGAGAGGATCAAACAATCGTGCAATTTCGGAGATAACGACCCGTTTCGTCACCTTGGCTTGACTGGAGAGTTTTTATACAAGAAATTGTAAGACATCCCTTTGTGATTCCCAGAAAACTCTCAATGTCTTTATGTAGTCATCGTTATCAAACTGCATCAATTGCTCATGATGTTCTGGCCGAATATCGGCGAGAATATCTGGCGAATTAGCGCACCATTTTCGTAGTTCCATTCCGCACGTAGAAATCACCTTGATTAATGAAGCTCTTAATTCGTTAGCTGCAGTTATAGAATTGGCACCAGTTAACATGACATCGACATACACGTCATGTTGAATTGCATCGCTAGCTGCAGGAAAATTTTCTTGATTGTCAATTGCACACTGTATGAGACAACGAGTGGCAAGAAATGGTGCTGAAGATGTACCGTACGTTACAGTTTTTAGGCGGTAACTCTGTAGAGGTTCAATTGTATTATTTCGCCAGTAGATCATCTGATAATTGGAGTCTTCTTTATTCATTAATACCTGGCAGTACATCTTTGAAACGTCTGCGCTAAATGCATATTTATGTGACCTAAAACGACATAGAACAGGTCCCACCATCAAAATATCGTTTAACGAATATCCACTGCTTGTTTTTGCTGAGCCGTCAAAAACAACTCGCAACTTCGTCGTTGAACTATCTGGTTTGATGACGCAGTGATGAGGAAGATAGTAGTTGGATGCTGGATTTTCATCATCTGGTACTTGTTCCATGTGCTTGAGTGCTAAATATTCGTCGATAAATGATTTGTAGGCAGCATGAAGTGCAGGATCTCGACAAAACCTTCTCTCCAAATTGTAAAAACGTCGCATGGCCATAGTGGAGGAGTCACCCAGGATTGTAGGTTTATGAGTAAATGGCAATCTCACAGTAAATCTACCAATTTCATCTCGCTTGACTTGTTCGACGAAATATTTATCGCATGGGTGATCCTTCACAGTAATCACTTTGGAGCCTTCTGCAATGGTGTCGAGGTTCCAAAATCTTTCGATGTCCTCTTCTATGATTGTAATAAATGATGTTAATAGTGAAATTTGTTGTCTAGGAGCTGGTGGCGTGCACGAAAAACGTCCTGATATAACCCAAACCAGGACAGTGTTTCGAAGACACGGCAAATTGTCTCCTAACTTGATTTGACCGACTTTGAATAAATCGAAGAACATTTCCGCTCCAATGAGCAGGTCAATATTTTGGGCGCTTGCAAAATTTGGATCAGCCAATCGTAAATTAGCTGGAATGGACCAGCCAGTAGTATTTATCGACATGGATGGAGCAATATTCGTAATTACAGGTAGAACTAGTACCATTGATCGTAGTTTAACACATCCACTGGAGGAAGATTGTATTGATGAATTGCCAATTCCTCCAATTTTGACAGTCACTTGTTCTAGTGGAAGCCGCAGTCTGCATCAAAAATGAATTGCTCGTAAAATTCATTTGAGATCCGGAATCCAGTAATGCCCGTCCCACAACGGGGTGATTAAATTTGTCTAAAACTTGTACCAGAGCTGTATCCAAGAATACATGCGTAGATTCGTATTTATCTTTAACGGAGGTGAGTGTAGCTGACTTGGACGAAGTTGGAATAGCTGAAGATAACGTCGAAGCCTTATCGTTGTTTGATGTTGCAGCTGCGTTGGAAGCGCTAACGTTCAAATGCAACATAGTGTGATGCTTTAGGTGGCAAAGCTTACATAACTCTTGCACTGGACATTTGCCTACCAGATGACCAGGTTTGAGGCAATTAAAACATAGCTCACGATTTTTCATTTATTCTCGTCGATCTCTGACTGACATCTTTAAACATGTAAAACAGCGCAGAATGGAATGTGAATTATTATTACACAGAACACAATAGTACATAGTCGATATTGCATGATGTGAACTCGGCACGTTATAAAATCGTTGTGGCCTTGATTGCATTTGATTTAACGTAGATGGTGGATTTTTCCCATGTGCGGAAGAACTTGACGGTTTGGCTGGTAACAGATCTAATTTTGCACATCGTCGTTTGATAAACTGGGAAATGTCATTGTATGTTGCAATTCTGTCCACAGGGGCGGCTTCACACCATTTCTCCTTTGTTTCAGAATCGAATTTGCTTGAGATTAAGAACACAATCAAATCGTCCCATTGCTCTGTTGGTCGATGCAGTGTTCGTAGGGACCGCAAATGCGAATTGAATCCGTCGTGCAACTCCATTAGCCGGCGTGAACAGAGTTTATCCAAAGCTTTAACTGTGAACAACCATTTGATATGATGTTCACAGATCCGGTTAGGTTGATTGAAGCGTTCTTTCAGTATCTTTCTGGCCACTTCGTAGTTTGCTTCTGTGAAGTCTAACGCTTCTATTGAATGGAATGCAGCATCCTTTAAAGGGTTCTTCAAGTACTGGAACTTCGCGATTTCACTCAACCCAGGATTTAAATGGACCAATGAATCGAAACACTCTATGAACTCTGACCATTTCATAATGTCACCGGAAAACGTGGTCAATGCAATTTCCGGCAGCTTTGCACTCAATCCGGGTGGTTGATTGGCTTGTTCGTTTTTAGGCGTGCGCATAAATGATAATGCTTCCAACTTTTCTTCCAGCGCTGGACGATTTTATTTGCTGCGGCATCTGGTTCTTCCTCAGCATCTATAACGAGTTGATTTCCCTTATATACTTCATAGTTGCTGGTAACATTTTTTAATCTGAGTCACACTTGAGCGAATGTGGCCTCCTCAATATTGGTTTTTATCCATGTGGCATGCCGCTGAAGTAAGTCCAAGTAAACTGCGACGCCATTTTTAGCACGTTTAAGCAAAGCCATCTTCCGTAATTGGAGTTCGTAGAAAACAATTTTCGCGCACTATGGCTTAACTTGTATCACTTTCCACCAATAGAGAGCATAATCGAACAAACTCAGCAACTTAAAGATTAATCGCAAACCGCAACAGGAAAATTAAATTTAACGGGGAATTGATCCCACTTCTGACACCAATGAATATTTCGAGGGCAAGCGTTTTTGCCTCGACCGCTGAAGAATGTAGAAATAGCACACAAAGACACAAAAAATAAACTTTACTAAACCAATTTTGTTTGGTTTTAAAAATGGTGGTTTTTGCCGATGAAGATGTTTCGCTGTTGACGGCTGCACAGAGAAGAGAACAAAAAAAAACCTATTTTTTATACGGCTCTTCTACCGTACAATATAAAAAATGATAATTTCATATTCGTTTATTAATATAGGGTGGAGTCGAATATGATGCAGCTGTTGTTGCGCGTGTTCAATCACCGTTTCACATTTGTATGGCACTATCCCAAAAAATGATTGGATATTGCAGGGCATCGTAACATCGATGAGTTTCTGCAACATTTGTCAAATGATCGATTTCGTCTATAGTTGGAGCATTAAATCTTCGCACATGTTCTGCAGCAGCCGTTTTGTCAGCATGAATAACAATCTTGTTTGTAGCCGATGGCATCATGTCAATTGTTGTTTTGAACAAAAGAATTAAATGGTTTTTTACGTGAAGAAGCTCTTGTAGTTGGGAAAAAATGGACCTTTTCATGCCGGTAAAAATTCCGCAGCATGTATTCAATTAATCATTGGCACCACCGATGAAACACATTTGTCGGAATTTATGTTAACCATCTGGGAATGGAAGCAGGGAACCGGCTTTCTGATAAATTAATAATTTTACTTTGAAAGTTGGCATGAATTGAGCTGTTACGATTTCGACATGAGTTGTATTTCCTGATGTTAGATAGGATATATTTTGATTCGGCGTTATATCCAACAAGAAAAATGTTTAATGGCTATGGCGGTTCTCCAAGTTGAGGCAGTTTAATTTTTCCGGCGGTGCAACACATTCCTTTCGTTTCTTTATTAAATTTCAGAGCCTTGCAATGAGCACACACTTCAGTCATAGTACCGATCAAAACATGTCGGCTCAAACTATAATAATCAGCTGGGTTGTACTGGAATGCAAGGCGATTGCAATTGCTCGATTGCTGAGCACGGAGTCGTGTTTGACGCTGATATGCTGTTTTTCGTTCAACAATCCGCAGCCTCTAGTGTTCCTTCTTTTGAGAACGAAGCAGGTCTGCAGAACGTGATCGTCGTGCTCGCAACCGTGCATCCTTAAGTCTGACTGCACGTCACGATACTGTTTCCTGGGCACGTATTTGAACCATTCTTTTTCCTCAGTTTGATCTGCAGCAATTACCCATCCCAGTGCTTCCGCTCCGCGAGTACGACGCGAATATATATATATATATATATATATATATATATATATATATATATATATATGTATATATATATATGTAGGTTGTAAACTTATACCATAGACATTCATAATAGATCTCTCATTTGACTAAAAACAGAAAATAAAAACAAAAATTGTCCAATCAAATATTATCGGTGTATTGCATATACGTATTATATTTGCAACGCATTCTAAAATTATTGCCTTATAAAATACACCACACAACGATACATTGGAATTATCAGAAGTTTTTGTTTTTTTCCTTTAGTTACTATGAAATGAGAAATCTAGTATGAATGTCTATGCTTATACATTGATAAATTAACAAATCGAAGAATTTCGCGTGAAACAAGGACGATGCTCTCTATTTCTATTACTTCAAATAGAAACATTCTTCGAACAATATAAGTCTTGCAGCAAACAAACATTTTCTCAAGCAACACACTTTTCATTTACACTACAATTTTTTTTTTTGTTTAATACACGAAGAAGAATAAAACTGAAATAATCCCACAAGAATATCGCTTTTAGGCTAACGCTTGTTGTACATATTGAGATAAATATTTTTCAACTGTGTATACAAAATTTTATAATATCCTTACTAAATTATTAACCATTTGCATATACATACCACCAAAAATATAACGGATTTTAAATTTTTTATTTTTTAGTTGGCAACCGCAGTTTTAATCATCTACTCAACGTTTGCAGCCATCTATTATTCAAAAGTCAATCCATTAACCGGTGATTATGATTATGTTGATTACTTGAGTCGATCATTCCATGGACGTTCTCTATCCGACGATGATGGTGGTGATGATACGAATACAACCAGTCGCGCTGATGGTGGATCATATTTTTCATCTGTATTCAATGGGAATTGGATGGGAACGGCATCACATACATTTCAATTTGTTATGGACGCGATTGATCGGGTACCCGAATAATATGATGTATACGGCACTACATACTTATGGGTAGTACGGTCAAAGGATTTTTTATGAGACATTTCATTAAATTTAATTTGGGGGGTAATAGTTTTACAGGAATCTTTATATCTATTAAGTTAATAATTTTAGCTTTAATATATAAATAATTATACTGGAATGTCTCATTTAAAATTCTTCTTCTCTTCGTTCTAAAATATGTATACCCTATACTACGTATAATAATAAAATTGAAATTTGGGTTGTCGGTTCAATTATAAATAAAATTTTATTATTAATAATTTCCTGTTTTTTTGTTTTTTTAAATAAAAAATTATTTTATTTTATTTTTATGATAAAAACGTAAACATAAAACAAAAACATTTTATTTTAGAAATTTATGAGTAATTTTATTTATTATTATTGTTAAAATTAAAAAAATAAATAAATTTATTTGTTGGGTTTAACAATTATTTTTGTGTATGAGTTCATAAAACAGAATTTCATAAAATTTAATTATTCGTTTAATTATTTGGAAATAAAATAGAAAATGGTTCTAAATTTATTAATAATTGTTGTATCGTTATAATTCTATTTACAAAAAAGTTCAATAGAATAAATATTTAACAATGCATTTGAATTTTATTTGTTAGCGTTTGATTATGTTCAATGTTCTTTTTAAAGCAGAACAACAAAAATGTTTAAACAAAATTTTTAGAAATCTCTCCATCGTTGTATTTCTGTTCCTGCAGCTCTAATAATTGTTGATCGAACTAAGGTTAAATTAGTATGCACTTGATTCAGTAAAGATACACTCCAGGCAGCACTAGAAGCGTAATTACTCTAGCTATACCATTATATTGGACGTCTCCATAAATCAGCGGCATATCGCAGTATTCAGAGAAAGTACTACGAAATTCACGAGGACGATGGTTTATTAAAACTGGTTAGCAGCCATTAATGATGATCCTTTTTTTACATACCTGATTAATGCATTTGCACAGTAACTTACTCACCCTGTTTTTTACTTTATCCTTAGTGTTCCTATTTTATTTCTTTTCTTGTTCATCACAGTGTTACGTATAACGTCACTATGGTTACGTCATTCTCAATACCCGTTTGTCCTGTTTGATAGTATAATTCCTTAAAAACGTTTGTAATGTTTCAATATTCTTCACAAGTAATTGTCTACAAACGTGTATTTTCTTCTGAGTGTGCTTTTACTTCTCACAAGGATTGATGTTTTTCAGTATAAACAAAAAAAATTGGCAATACTTCCCAATATTAGACCGACGTTGCGTATTCAGAACCCGACGAAATGCACTCACATAGCACAGATTACGTGTCGCAATATATAAAATGTCATAAATAGAAGCTATCCGAGCATCAAAAATATCTCGGTTATGTTTTCGGATCGTTTGCGACTTACAACTTCATTTGGTACCATATCGTTCTAAACAACAATTGGTTAAACGTTCTGATCTTACAAATTTTGCTAAAAGCTAGCCCCTGACGATCCGCAAAAATAAGGGAGATATTTTTTGGTACTGGGACAGTTCTAGGTACTTTTTGATTAATTTCATTTATCCAACTAAATTTCCACTTGTGTACCTTTAAAAAGGGTTGTTATTAAATGGGATTCTGCAGCTTGGTTAACAAGTCAAACTTTACAACTCATGAATAAAAGGGAAATAACGTACTAGAAATGGAAACAAACATTGAGATCTTTGTTCTTATGGTGCTACAATAACATTAAAAAATTGATTGTAGTTAAAATACGCGAAGCTAAACGAAAGTATTATTTTAGAAATTTAAAATCATTTTCAAACAAAAAACTTGGAATTCATTAAAGCACCTTGGTATTCAAGGGAGCAATAAGTAGAGTAATGTTTCCAATTTTTCTATTAATTCAATAAATACACATGTTTTAACCAAGCTAGTAAAATGAGTCAATTTTCCATTGCCTGATAGTAAATTCTATTTGTTTATTGTTTATTTATTTTTAACCAACATAATACAACAAAAATTACAATATTTTTTTAGGAGCAGTCAGAAGTAAGAATACTTGTTTTAACTACACCGACAAACAACTAACATATTTATAAACGAACATGAGTGCTTGAGGTGCTCAACAAAAGTAAATTTAGAAGGAAAAATAAAAAGGATACGAAAATTGATTCAAACATAAACACTTTAAAAAATGAAGAAAAGCTAGGAAAAACGAGACGAATCCGAATACAGAATGATAAGCCAAAATATGTATGTGGAAAAAAATAATAATAAAAGAACTTTTCAATATCTTTGATTTGTTCAAAATTAAATACCCACACTTAAGGGGGGCACCTCCGCCAGACAACTGGTTTTTCAATAATTTTTTACAAAAAATTGAGAGCATTTATTGCAATGAAACAAATTACATTATAATATTGACGCCCAAAAGAATACAAAAAAAAATGTTTATGAGTGAAAAAAAAAATGGCGGCGCTAGAGGTGCTCGAACTTGACACCTAGCGTTTGCGCCGTGGAACGCCCAGGTCCTTGTAGTTAACTAAAATTAACGAAACAAATTTTTTTCATTAAAATAATTCATTCCGCTTTGCATGAACCTAAAATTAGCAAACAAACAATTGAAAATTTGAGGACAAAAAGAAAAAAAACACATTTTTATTTATAAACAATTCGTTAAAAACAAAATTTATTTAAACAATTTATACGAAATTTTAGGTTTGTGCAAAGGCCAATAAGCTAAAGAATATCTGTACCAAATTTCAAGTTGATTGGTCCATTAGTTTTTGAGTTACATTCCACGGCGCGCAAAAAAACACGTTTTGAGTAAAACTCGATTGAACTTTTCGTTCTTAAAAAGAACGCATCACATTCACTTCGCGTCACCTCGGTGACTTCGTAGGGAGCTTTAGGACTTTCTGTTGAGCTTAAAACTTTGGAAATATATTCTTCAGCTACTAAATGAATTTTTAAAGCAAAAAAAAAATTCAAACATATAATATCTGGAGGCGGTTCCCTCCTTAACAACAATAAATACTCATTGTATTCGATGACTTTACAATATGCAATTTCGAAAAAGGCACATCTCGAAAATTTTGACAAAACCGTTTTTTCACGTTAATGTGATGGAAATATATCCCCGCACCTATTTGGTTTGAAATAGGCACATTTCTTGTGTTAATACGGCCACCAGTGTCGGTTTCTATAACGATAATTTCGAAAAGGTCACAACTCTTGGAGATGTGCCCTTTTCGAATTTAATGCATTTTATTAATCGGCGACGGCGATATATCTCTATCTGTCGCTGAAGTGATTTTGATACTTATGATAACAGTTTCATAAAGTTTATCCGTTGTGTTTTTAATTAGATTTATTTGATATTTTATAAATTTCGAAAAGGGCACATCTCGTAAAGATTAACATTAAATATTTATATAATTTTCAATTATTTTTTGACCCTACACTTAACCTGAAAATAAATTGTATAAATTTATGTACTACTTTAGAAAATAGGTAGTTTTCTTTATTTCCTGAAAAATAATTTTTCAGACATGTGCCCTTTTCGAAATTGCATATTCAATTTTTGGCAACATATTATATAGGTAAGGGGCCATGATACTGTAGAACCTACTACAATATTCTTTTTTTGAAAACATAATAATGCATCGATTATTAATTCTTAGATTATACTGATCAATAGATACATTATCAAACCCACTTCGCGCGTAAAATATTCGTAGTACTTTATATACGTATCGATATCGTAATGGTAAAAGTTACGCTGTTTTAAACAAAGGCAATGAGGAAAATGTTGATTTTTTAAAAAACATTAAACAAATGGCAAATTTCTGCAGCATAACAACAGGTTTCAAATTCCGATAATAAATACCTCCCCATACGGCGAACCCCATATTTAAGTTTGGAATTAAATAAAATAAAATATACGAGCTTCAGAATATATTGTGGACAAATTGTTCGTATAGATGATAAAACTGACGGAGCGAAAAACGCATTTTTTCATATTAAAGTCAACATGCTCAGAGAATTTCAACTTCTCATATAATATAACTCCCAGGTATTTAAAACTGGATATTCTTACAACTTGAAAACATTTATAATTGCACACGGAACGTAAGCAATTTAAGTACTGACAAACAAGGCTATTAGCAAGATCATCAACGCTTCTTAGATGAAATGCCATAATAGCGTGATTTTGAACTCATTAACATATGGTGTGAATTAAACAATCTTCTATGAATATACCATATAGATCACTTAGTATGTTCTCAGAAATATCTGATCATTTATTTGAACAATAAACATAAGCATTATCATCAGCAAAAGCCACAGGATAACTATGCAGTTCAATATTAAAAATGGATAATATAAATTAAGAAAAGAATCGAACCAAGAACTGATCCCTGCGGAAGACCAATTGAAATAGGCAACGGATCACTAAAAACATTAAGTAACTTTACCGATTGAGTTCTGTTTATAATGTTATGTAGTTTGTTAAATAAAATTGAGTCTTGTTTTTATTTAAACTATCATAAATTTTATCTAGGAAATAAAGCAAAGCATCTTCAATATTTAGATTATTTCTAAACCCAAATTGGGCATTACTAAAGAAACCAATCTTATTTAAAAATGATATTCATCGTGACTTAACAGCTTTTTCTAAAATTTTTGAAAACACCGAGAGCAATGAAATCCTGCTTTGAGAATAGTGAATGTTTCTTTCGACATCAGTTACTTTAATTATCCGATTATTGTTATTGAAGTTTTTTCCAATTGCGTCAGTAATAATACGCCACTAAGCGTTTTTTTAAAACATACTCATAATATTGATCTCATACTCATAACATCAATCATCAATAACATACTCATAACATTGGTCTGGAGAGAAATTACAAAAAAAATATTTTATTCCCATGATATGAAAATGGGGTGCTCAGGGTATCATGGTACTATGTACATATATGCCACTACTTAGCTTTATCTCTAGTATACGCTCCTTATAGGTTAAGACTTCAACATTCAACATGGAAATATCTTGGAGGAATTTTAAAATAAAACCACGTATTATGTAACAAAGTCAGTTTGACCATAAAAAAAGTGGCAAATAACATTTTTCCTACATAATTTTTTCTAGAATCGGTTAAATTTTATATTTACATTTTTTTCGGGATGGTGCTACATTTTATACGACATTTAGGCCCGAATTTATAGTCGTAACTATTGCTATTGCTATAGCAACGATTTTCGAAAATCATTTTAAAATCATGTATAAAATTCGATACGAATTTCGAATTTACTTTCTTGTCTTGGATATATTGTAGCAACGTTTATAGTGATGGATTTTGATCACTATAACCATTGTTACATTACAAATAAATATTATAGTGAGGTTTATAAATACAAAAACGGTTACTATAACAGTAGTTATAGTTGTAGCAACGACTATAAATTCGGGCCTTACACTTTTTCTGGATAGCTACATTTTAGTTGAGAAACGAACCTAAATTTCGGGCTGAAATGTGGGCTAACTTCACTGACTTTGCTATTGACACTCTGCCTAATAAAACAATGATCTAAGCAAGTAGAGGAAATGCTACGAGTAATTTCTTTGATCATTGACAGAAAACCAAATGAGGCCATCATAGATAAATAGTTGTTACAGTCGTAACTTCCATTTAATATGTTATTATTTAAATCACGATAAATTTTTAGTTTTTATATTATCCAAGAAACCGGCAAACTCTTCAACAAACAAATTGACAACATACGAGTGTAGTCGATACAAATAAATTATAGTATACAACTGATTATCTTTCATGGAAATCTCTCTGATTACCATTGCAATTAGCAAAACAATTGTAACCATCAATGCCATAATTACCAACAGCTTCCTCACCAGTCCATATTTCCGATAAAAAGATCATCGTGTTGAAAAAATATCCACAGCTTGTAGATGTGGCAAAAATGAATTTCAATTGGCTTAAATACTTCTTATATTCTGGTGCAAGATTGGACCGTTATTCACTTCCATAGATTTATTTTGATTCTCGTTTATCATAGAAGATACAAAATTGACTTAATTATATAATTATGACCTAATAAATTGTTTACAAAATTCATTTTTTACTTATAAACGACAATACAAAATAATTAAATTATAAAAGATACTAATATGTTCGAATATATTTGATTGAATCTCCATCTTTTTTTCTCATCATTATGAAAACATTCCGTATCCACAAATATTTAAAATATCTCTCCCTTTCGACGCCCTTAGCAATTTTTAACAAGCTACGTTTATAACCAGTCAAGGCGGATTCATCGGAAGCAGTTTTGTATATCACCCGGCTCGAATGTCAATTTTAAGCCCTCGGTAATCACAGTAGAAACGATACTTTCCACATTTTCATTTTCACAGTTAGGAACACTAATCACTTCAATAGAACTACTCAAATTTTTTTGCTTGGATACATTAAGGCGTAACTCCAAATCGGCTACCGTTGCCTTCAACATTTTATTTTCTTGCGCTAATTTTTGTACCAACGCAATTGAGTCAATATAGTATCAAAGTGTTCATTCATTTTCGTATCATTATTTTTAAGTTGATTAATTATATTTTGCAAATTCAATTCTACATTGTTTGGTACAAACACAAAGAGATCGTCGACCTTTCTATTATCATTAGAAGGTTGCGTAACACACATTGTGGCATCAATGGAATTACGGTTTTTTCGCCGTTGCGATTCACATAGCGAGAATAACCAAGTATAGTTCTTATTTTTCTTGATAATCTCAGCATCCACAAATTAGCACATTTATCATGAAAAAGTCCTTTACATACATACACTACACTCGATGTTTGAGTTTACTACACTTCTGTTTAGTTAAGTCATACATAATGAAAACGTTATCTTGTTTTATTAAATTGTAGAGAAATAGATGTATGATTTAGATACTATTATAGACACTCACAGATACAGAACTATAAAAAAATCAGTAGGCAGAGCCAAAAAAAAATAGGTTTTTGAGAAAATTGGAAAAGAACAGTTTGGCGGGAAATTTAAAGAATTTAGCTCAAATATACATCATCTCACAACATACAACAATGAACTGATTTACATTATAAATCAACTCAACAATTTAAATTTCACTGTATTCCCCCAAATGATATTGCTTTAGCAATAAATTTATCAACAATAAATTTATTAAAATGTTTTAGAAACACTTTCTAAAATATCTCACACACATCGTTAATTTTTCAATTAATATCTTCGACGTTTCCCACATTGTAAAAAATAGCTTCGGTTTTATCAATTCCTAAGAAAACAGGCGTTTCATCTATGAAAAGTCTAAGACCTACAAGTATATTGTCGGTTTTATCAAATATTCTTGAGAAAGTCCTCTTTGAGCAAATCACGAAGTGCATTCAAATGAATTTCTAAGCAGTTATCAATCCGGTTTTCGATAAAAATTCAGTACACAAACAGCTCTGATAAACGTTACAGATGACATAAGACGACTCATAGACAAAACCAATTCCTTTGTCCTACTAATTTTAATAGATTTTTCAAAGGCGTTTGATATGATCAATCATAAACTGATTTTGCTGAAGCTAATGTTATTCTATAATTTCGATCTTACTTCAATTAAGTTACTACATC
This sequence comes from Tipula helvola, assembly GCA_963556165.1. Classification (NCBI taxonomy): domain Eukaryota; kingdom Metazoa; phylum Arthropoda; class Insecta; order Diptera; family Tipulidae; genus Tipula; species Tipula helvola. The sequence continues at coordinate 109,660,481 of OY744482.1, forward strand.
CTTATTTAAATGATTGTATGCAATATGTTAGTTCGAATGGAATGGTATCGTATCTGGGGAAAGTTAATGACAGTGTTCCACAGGGTTCTATATTGGGACTACTGTTGTTCTCGTTGTTTCTGAACGACATTTCTACGTGTATTTTCACTAGTTATACAACAAGAGATTCGAAAATAATCGAATATACAGTTGATAGGACGAGATGTGTTGCTTAGGAAACACAACGACACCGCAGGTGGAGTTGTGTTTCTTAGGTAACACATCGAGTCCGCAACTGTATATTCAGATGATTTTCGAAGCTCGATTTGTATATGTTAAAACTATAGAACGAATCAACCATGTCAAATATCAAAAATATTAATTGTTTGTTAATATTCATGGAAGATATGATTTATTTGTTTGCGGCCGAAACACCACTAGTGGTGTTTCGCGAAACACAACTTAGCCACGCAAATAACCGATATTATACAGCATAACTAAGGAAAATCAACTATCTGATTGGCTTATTTTCCAATGAGTTGTATAGTCATTTTTATGCGGATGATTTACAGATTTCTCTGGGTGCCAATTTTGATCAATTCAAAATGTTGTTGATCAAGTTAATTTACATTTAAGCAATACTTGCCCTTGGGCTAGTTCTAATGGTTTTATTATTAATGAAAGTAAATGTATAGTGCAACGCTTATTACTAAATCTAAAAGCCCATTTACTTTTCCGAAATTGATCATCAATGGATCTGTCATTCAATTTGTTGATAGAGTTAATGTTCTAGGTCTTGTAATTAATAATAGCTTCACTTGGAATAATCACGTTGCATCTATTTGTCAAAAAATTAGTTCAACCCTTTACAAGTTGCGACTTGCGCAACATTTACATATGTCCACAAAGCCTTGGGCTTTATTTGATTAAGTCCTTGGTTGTGCATGATATATTGTATTGCTATGTAATTTATTCTAATTGCGATGAGATTTCGTTTCATCTGCTCCAAATAACTTTGAACAATTGTGTTAAATACGTGTATAAGCTGCTGAAATATGATCATGTATAGCATTATTTTGAAAAGATGAAGATCATTTCATTCTCTACAAAAATGGTCCTTATCATTTTTTTTTCGAAAAGTTTACCGTTTCCGAGATAAACGGGCCCAAGTGCACCCAGAATTTTGAGCTCCTGCGCTGCGTATCGGAGAGCACGCTCTGTGCATTTACACATGTGCGGGTTGTCCAATAACTTGGGTAAAAATGCATATTTTCTCATGATTCAAAGTTCAAGTGAAAGGGGAAATCTGCCGCTATCACCCCCTGTGATTTGAGTCACGTTTTGACTCTTTGGCTGTATTGGAAAACGGGTCAAACTTTCTGCTGCGGCGCAATTTTGACCTCGCCAGGAATTTGCTCGTACTTTTTTGTAGTACACTTATTTACTCCGAATTTTCCTGAATATGGATCCTCGAAAGGTCCATAGTCATCCCAGAATATTGGAGAAACTAATTTTCTTGCGTTTCAATAAAAAGTTTGGTTGTTAATTTCCAACTTTTCACTGTTTTTGGAGTCTTGGAAAATTTTGCCTACAATGAGTCATTACTAATTTATACTTTAATAAGGTGAGAATGTCTAGTTTCCGGCTGTGCTATTATTTTTCACAAAAAACCCACTTTTTCTTTTGGTAGTTTTTTTCTCCCTGCCCTTTATTTCTGACATTTTAACTTTATTTTTAGCCAATTATTAGAAAAAAAAGAGTGATAAAAGTCAAGAATATTGAACAAATATTGAGGTTTTTCGTTTAAATTAACTTGCATCACCAACCTAAAACATAGAAAGTGAAGATTCAAATCTTGTCAGATTCAAAAGGTGAGCATTTGTTTATTTTGTTTTTATTCAAAAAAATTTGTTTACAAGTAACAATTCTGACTCAAATCTTGATCTACTTTTCTTGTTATAGAAAAATGGAGGCTAACTCCGCCACACCGGTGTGTTTCCTTTGTAAGGAAGAGGTTTCTGGCGATGATGGAGTCCATGTAATTCGTGGCTTGGAAACCCTGATTACTGTTAGCAATTCATTTTTGACAATTGCGACTTTAACACAAATACGATTGATGGGAAAAATACTTTTCACGGAATGGGAAGAATTCTAGCTGTAACGCCCGTAGAATGTTACGAGGCCAAGCAGCCCATATTACGCGAGATTGGGAATCTCAATAAGACAGCCATTGACGATCACAAAATAAGCGTGAGAACTTATGGTCCTGCCAAATAGAGTGGGTATAAAATATAATCGCCGCAGCCCTTGATATCTCGGATTTTAGTATTGCCAATATCGATAATGCGGATTTTTTATGGATGTACGATAGAATTAACGTCTCGAAGACTCCAGGGTGGAACGGACTCATGGGAAAACTCACACAAATTATGCAGGATGAACGAAGTAAAGTTATATGCTTGCCGTTTGTTGACAACGAGCCAAGTAAAGACGACACAATTTTCACTGCCCTGACATATGCAGCAGATAGATCCAAAGAGTTGGGTCTTCATATCTGCTTCGTGACGTTCGACCAGCCCCTCTACCAGAAAGCAACTCAAATTGTTAAATGCTCGGCTGTTGGTGATCCCATTTCCAATATGATTATCAGACTCGGTGGATTTCATCTGCTCCTCTCGTATCTCGGCAGCATTGGGTTCATTATGGCCGGCAGTGGGTTAGAAGAAATGATGAGTATATTGGAACGTCCAAGAAAATGCTATACGGACATGCGTATCACCGTGCGACGCGAGCTCATTCACTTGTCTTTGCTGCTTTATGCGAACGGATATTTGATGAAATAACATTTTCCCCTACTGAGAGGATAGGCATGAAAGATTTTCTTACAAATATTGATTCTATCGATTACAACGATTTCAAAGACTCTGCGTTCATTGCAACCGCGAATGAAAAATGTATCAATAAATGAATGAAATTGAGGGCAGGGGCGAAACAGGTAGTTGTGGATACAATATATGCGCATGTTTCAAATAGCAAAATGTTTTCTTAAATCCGAAAAAATGGGCGACTTGATTTCTCAGTTGAAATGTATCGAGCAAATGCTCTCTTATTTCCATACTATACGGGTCATTTTAACTACGCCCGATCGGCGCATTTGTATGTACAGGATATGAGAAATTACCTTGGAAACATGGAGAAACTTTACCAAACTGAAGGTCATCGTGAAATAATAGATGACTAGTTGAATTTCAGAATTTTGTTCGAAACGGGTTTAATACAATCAGGCGTACAGACAAATTTTGGGCGGGTAACTTCACGGACATGACGATTGAACAAGACTTCATGAGAATGGTTAAAGTTAGCGGTAGATTAGTAAACCGTGGATTCAGTACGAGTACTACCACCAAGTTCATAGCATCTCTTCCTTACATGGTGGATATTTGTAATCAAATGGAGAAGTTTTGCGGGGTCCGGTTTAACTCCAGTGACCAGCATGTAGATGCCCGAGATAGTCGGATAGAGCGCGATTACGAAGACTTGGCTAAATTGACGCAGCATATTGATATCAACGACCCGTTTCCACATACATAAGAACTTATTTCCTTGTCCACGGGGCTCGTTGGTGGGGAAGATGTTAATTGTCACGAAGCTTTTGCGGTTGGAGCAAATAGTATCCTGAATCAGGTGCAAGGAAAGAGGTTTCATAAAACGTCCTCGGTAAAAGTTCAGGATGAAGTTATAACCATAGATCCCTTGGTAATTTTTCAAAGAATATCCCTGACCAGTGAGTCAGGTTCCGCGAAACTAGAAAACCATTTCGAGTATGAACTAGCCCCATTACCAATGAGCATATTTGACAACAACATGTTGCGGAAAACCGCTAAATCGGCGTTAATAGACCTGTTCTCACAAGAAACAGAGAATATTGACGAGAATAAATGTATTCAAGTTGTCGACGGGGGAATGTTACTACATCGGGTATCCTGGACCGGCAAGGAACTATTTGTTGAGATTTTCGGCAGATATATTAAATATTTAAAAGACCATTATTCCTTGGAAGTCACATTGGTTTTCGATGGTTATGAATGCAATCGCGTAAGTATAAAAGGGTCAGAATGTTTGCGGCGTGCAAGCAACCAGTCATGCCCTGACATAAGGCCCGATCCTAACATGGCTTTACCAGTTTCAAAGGAGAAGTTTTTGTCGAATAACAAAAATAAATTTTCCTTCATTCAGCATCTAAAAATTGTTCTTGAAGAGAATCGTATTTCCGTTAGACAAGCTGTAGACGATGCGGACTTATTGATTGTACAAACGGCGTTGCAAAATTATACTGTCGAAGGCCCGCCAGTAATAGTAGTCGCAGAGGACATTGACATCCTTGTACTAATAACAGCCCTGACCCCAACAGATCTGACAATTTATTTGATTGAACCTGCAAAGGGAAACAAGCCCCAGCAAATGTTTTCCTCCAAGAGCTTGGATGAGCATCCCTTCATCAGAGACAATATTTTATTTCTGCATGCGATTTCGGGAAGCGATACAACTTCCGCTTTCTTCACGAAAGGGAAAAATCAATAGTTGAAAAAATAGAGAAAAATGTAATGAAGGGCGGGGACAAGGAGCTGGGAGCGGCCTTTGAAAGTTTTAAAAAACATAATCTTCCCCACGAGATGATATTTGGGAACGGGCAAACTGTCATTCTGGCGATTTATAGTGACAATACAAGAAACACACTGAAAACCCTTAGATATTAGATCTGCAAGCGATTGACCGCAAACAGGACCCAAACCGCGAGCACACTAGCAAGCTTGCCACCCACAGCTGAAGCTGCAAGGCAACACCTTTATCGGGTATATCTGCAAGTCCAGCAGTGGCTTGGAAACGAACTGTCACTAGAAAAATGGGGATGGAAACGTGTAGGGGATGTTCTCATGCCGGTACAGACCTCTAATGACCCGGCGCCTCCGGAACTCTTAAAGATGATATTTTGTCAATGTAAGAAAGAATGTAAGGGAACATGTTCATGCAAGAAAGCAGAGATACCATGATCATTTGTTTGTGGTTCGTGTGAGTCCCGCCAGTATTCGAATTATAAAGATAGCCAAGATGTAATGTTACCCGAAGAGGTGGAAGCAGACGAAACTATAGAACCAGGAGAAATAGAGGGAGAAATAGACCCACAGGGAGAACTTGATGAGGACAATGTTGATGATCAAGAAGGAGAGTGGTGATCCACTGTCTTATGTCACCATCTTAGTATATTTTTTATAATAAAGGAAATTGAAAACAAATGTATAACTCTTTATTCCGAAACCCCAATATTGATTGTTGCGAGAAAATTGCCGAAAATTTGCAATAAATTGACGATGAGCATTACGACGAAATGTAAGTAACTGTTTAAACTTCTTGTGTTTCCATGGGAACAACTGATTTTCGATAGTTCGGGCCAATTTGTGAGGTCCATCCCGATGTAATTAATCTTATGCTCTGTTTTCCTGATACACATAGCCTAAACACTCTTCTCTGGGAAGAAAAAACGGTCCATAAGCATAAAAACTCTTGAAAAATAGATGGTTAACAGCGTTTCTCATTTATGATCGCGAGGATTTTGCAAGTGGGGGAAATGTGGTGGCGCCATCTACAATTGGTTTCCACAGGTCAAAACATTAAGGTCAATGTGTTTCCAACACTTCCCACCTCAAATTTTGTAAATAACTTGTATTTGTTGTGAAGATCAAAATTGTGAATTTTTCAATCCTGTTTTTTGCAAAAAATATGAATGTTGCGAAAAAAGTGATAAGGACCATTTTTGTAGAGAATGAAATGATATTCATCTTTTATATTGGCGGAAAACACATTTTCCCGGTCTTGGGGGGGCCATTTTCAGGCCCAGCCGGGAAATTTTTTCCTCTAGAATTTGGCTTATTTTAAATGATGTGTAATTATCTCTTATTACTGGCCGTATGAAAGTCGTAGGGTGGTATTGACAGGTTGGCCTCTTTTTCACCCTTCATTTACTGGACTATAATGTATTTGGTACCTCATTGTTTAAGTTTTTTTCTGTCGGGCGGCCATTTTTTTTATAAGTTGATTAAGTTTCGTGAGCCAAATTATTTGTATGCTAAACGTCAGTTTTCAAAATCTCTAACGACAAATATGTTTATGTTTAAAACTAATAGAAAAATCATTCTCAATGATCAGACAGAAATAATCGACATTTTCCTAATATCCGAAAGCCATTTTGTTAAATCTTCGTTTGTTAAACTCCGGGGTTATAACTTATATCATTCCATTCATCCAGAGGAAAGAGCAAGAGGTGGTTCATCATTTATAATAAAATAAAATATAAAATACCATGCTGTAATGATTCACATTAAACACAGACAGCTTACTTTCTCTGCAATATACTGTCCCCCCTGGGAAGGGGGGGGGGGGGGTAACTTGAAAAGGAAGGACTACATTAAACTATGTAAATCGCTAGGACGTGATTTTATTATTAGAGGGACTTTAATGCGAAAAACACCTATTGGGGATCTAGACTTACGACGTCAAAGGGAATTTCACTCTGGTGGTTAACAACATACTGGCCCAGTGACGAAACTAAGATACCGAACTGTTGGTGGAGCACAAGCCAAAATATCTTTATTTCTCGACCGTGCACTTATTTCCACGTTATTCTTGGGTGGACTGTATCTTCTTTGTAAATGTATTGTATTGTCCGGACTAAAACGCACGTATTTCGTATTTCAACCACAATATAAAAGCCAATTTTTGTTTAATAATTTTATTGTTGTATTTGTATTTATTTTTCACTGTTAAACTTTATATTTTCTTGATGTTTCTGATTCGTTCTTTATACAATGGTGGTTACAATTATAATCATAAAAAAATATGCATAGCCAAAAATGTACAGTCGCGAAAGTTATGTTCGAATAATTTGATCATCTTCTAAATTATTCACACAGATGTCGTGTCGGTCACAACTTTCGGATTGCATCACAAATTGAACATAAACTCGGCTGCATTTTAAATTTTGACAATTTGACAGATGTGATTTTGTGAGCTGTGTATACAAGGATTTTTAAGTTAAGTACAGAATTTTATAATACGATAAATAAATTGTTAATGAGATTTCTTTTTTCTTTTTAGATTAATCTGACTACTACTAGATGATGACATTTAATATGGAATTTAGATTTGTGATTAATTTTAGAAGTAACTATATAATAACAAATTTAACTATGTGTTTACAATTGGATTACATAAATTTATTTTATTTCAGCAAATGTGACTGCTGCTGATGGTGCGATGGTGTTCCTATGATTATGCTTCTTTTTCTTCCAGGTACATTATTAAGTATTAACACGAACCTAATTGATTTTTATGTAGCAAGAAGTATATCTCAGAACTATATTGTATGGGATCACTTACCGTTTATCATAACAGTTAATGAAACGGTAATTTAAAGGGAAAGTGTACTCAGATTAACAAATTCAAAAACAAACTGGGATCTCTTTCCTGAATTAATGGAGGAAAAAATCAATCTTCAAGTACCGATCGCCAGTTGGAAGACGAATTGGAACAACTTAATGAAATAATTCACTATGGTAATCACTCTTATTTTACAAAATAAGAAGACGCTTAACATATCCTATCCAATAGAAGTTCGAGACTTGGTAAGAGAAAAACGACGGGCTGGTAACATCTGGCAAATTAATCGAACACCGGATACAAAACAATTTTTAACAATTTATATAACAGCCTCAAATCCCTTCTTAAAGTAGTTAAAAATGAATCATTCAACAGATATCTCGTTAGCTGAACTAATGAAAGAAATTCTGATTACTTACCGTGGAAGGTGACGAAGGGACTCAAAATACCTAAAATGCAAGTGGCTCTACTTAAACAGGTTGATAGGACTTTGGCAAGGAGTCACAAAGGGAAGGTTGATCTGTTTGCGTAGTGTCTCCAGGAAACCTTCCAATTACTACGAAGACAAACTGCCAATGAAAATATAATGCCAATTCACAAGCTGGATGAGTTTGACATACGGCCAGTAACTCTCAAAGATTTAAAAGAAAAAGTGAAAAGTAACATGAATGTTAAAAAAGCTCCCGGGTATGACTTGATTACTTGCAAAATTATCAAAGATCTAGCGGACAAAGGATTTCGTAAGCTACTACACATAATTAATGCGACCGTTTAGTTAAAATATGTTCTGCATCAATGGAAAGTAGCAGAAGTAATCAGGTTAATTTCTTTGCTGCCAATTATGTTAAAACTCTTTGAAAAATTATTACTAAAGAGACTTAAGCCAATAATTGAGGACCGACAACTAATTCTTTCACAACAATTTGGATTCAGAGAAAGCATTCTACAATTGAACAAGTGCATAGAATAACAAATATAATTGAAAGAACGTTAGAACGTAAAAAAGTATGCTGAAGCATATTCCGGAGCGTCGCGCAAGCATTCGATAAAGTGTGGCACAGTCGTCTGGAATATAAGCTGCACAGAGATTTGCCGAGGCAATTCTATGCCATACTAAGATCTTCTAAATCCAATAGACATTTTCGGGTGAAATATGAGGATGGATACTCTGAGCTAAAGAAACTCTCTGTCAAATAACATATTGCACTTTATAGTACAAGAAATTTTAAAAATTAACCTCTAATTGGAACACCTTTTATATGCGTTTTGCTGATTTTATTGTTTTGCCTAAAATTTTACACCCGTTAGGAATATGGAAAAGTTCAGCATACACTTTTACTTTGAAAACTGGTATTTAAAAAAAAAAATGCAAACCCTAACTATTATATTTGAAATAAACCTAAGTGGCATTATTCCAGGAAGCATAAATTGTTTCTAACCACAAATGAATTTTTACCGGATTATTTTGTTCAGCCACACACCAATTAAATATACCATACAACTGATTGTTATATAAAGTTCAGGCACGCGCGGCCACAATTAATCGGTTATATTAGACTAACCTAATTAAATGGAACAAAATACCGCATACACACAATTAACATGTAATAAATAAATTTGTTGTGTACATGCTTTTGTAAATAATTTTTACAATTTGGTTGTATTTTATTCCGCCATTTTTTCACAATCAATTTATTATCGGCATATTATTTTGGCATATGCAAACGAAATTTGTTTTGTATAATACATTATACTGACCGATTGAAAATCGATCGAACCTCATCTCGCACATAAAAATAAAACGTAAACGCCAAACATGTACACAATAATATAATAAAAAACATAAAAATATAAATTTTAATTAAATATTATGTGCATATTGAATTTTGGATATTACATGAAAAGCAACAACATTGAACTCTACGTATGTATATGAAATCGTGTTAAATAAATTGTTTACTGCAATAAAATACAAAACAACTCCCACGTGGGTATTTAAATATTGTGCTGCTGTTGTTACTGTGCCACCCATTCCACGGTATATACGCAAAATATATTTATTTACGCATAAATTCCCCTTAAATAAATTAAATTTTCTGTATTTTGTTAAATAATATTGTTAAATAAAAACAAAAACAAAAATTAAAAACAATTTAATTGATTTTTGTTGCTGCTTAATTGTAAAAATAAAATCAAAGATTTTCATTTCTAAGAGTTTTAATTAAATTCTCTTGTTAAAATTGTATAAAAATCTAAATTAATAGAGAATTAAAAATTAATTTGTGTTAACGGATTTCATTTAATAAATTACATATCTATTTATACGCTAAAATCTAATTAAATTTGTTCAATAATTAAATTAGAACTAATTAAAATTTTATGTGCTGGTTGCGGTAAATATTATACATAGTTATTGTTGTTGTTTTTTGTGTGCTACCTAGTGTAGGAAGTATGTACATATTATAAATAGACATGGGGTGGCGTCACGGCTGATTGATACATTAATATGTATAAAACTGCGTATAAAATATTTGCGGAATTTAATTAATTTGCAAATAGCGGTGGTTCATAAATCGCGGTCAAGGATGTTGTCATAATCGTGGCGCCCGGGTATTCAACTTATTTTTGCTTTTTTTTTTTGGTATGACCACATAGCTAAGGTCAATGAAATCATCCAAAAATTTGACTAAAATTAACATCGATTTGCACAATATTATATTGTTTGTCAACAATGCGGATGAAGACAGAAAAAAAGAATCAGAATTTTTTTTTTGTTTTATCAAGAATTCGTTCAAGTGTTAAATCATCATTACTGTATAAATGTCTTTGCACAAAATCAGGTTAGACATACATTTCGATACAGAAATAAAATTTAATCTTTCGTTACAAGTCAATAATCAAAGATACGGGACACAGGTACACCATATTTAGCGCGACCTTCAATTTAATGAAATCACATTTATATCGAACGTGCTTTGTACGATAAAAGAAATTGTGAGGAAGTTAATTGTTAATTGCGATCATAACAATTCGTTCTAAGCAGACGTCATGGGGAAACGGACACACAATATGATCTACATCAGATTTTAAGCCTTTATGCAATACCACGAATGGAAAAATGGAATGAACAAGTCCGACACTTTCGCTTAAATTCACTCTAATAATATCACGATTTCATAATATAACAGGAATCTCAGTAATTTACTCGCTTAGACACGATATAGAATATAGAAAGCATATACTTTAGGCTTTCCAAATGAGTATGTATTATTCTATGTTTCATGGTTGGGCCCTGATGACAAATTGCAAAAATTATAAAACCGTTGAATACATAATAGCCATAATTGAATTAATAGTGGAAAAGCCTTTGCGCACCACACATGGAACTTTGCTCGGAGAATTACATCAAAAATCTCTGGTCAAAATGCCAGAGAGAGATCCAAATACCAGAATTTCTATTTGTTTGAACTGAATTTGTGGTCAAATATGATTATCTACGAAATGTGTAAAAGTGTTCGGCCTTTCCAAATGCCCGTTGGCACTACAATTACATGCTTCAACGCCTGATAGATATAGGTATCAACAATCAGTATCGGACACAACTGCAGATTTAAGATTTGCTGGCTCTTTCATAATTAGAGGCCTTAACGCCTATTGATAGAGATGTGCCCGTGTGATAAAAGAGCAAAAATTAATTTAAGTAATAAAAGCAAAACAATATACACCACCGATAATGATCGGTCCATTGTTCCAGCGGCCTTATCTTAAAAAAGCATCGTCGACCGATTAAGAGAGTCGCGCCAACAGCAGACTCCCTAAACCGGCGGCAAAATTGGAGGAATTGGCCGATAAAGTAATGGAGATGATGTCACGGGCAAACGTAAAAGCCAGGACACAGCCGTAATGCAACAAACCAACGAGATTATACGTCGGTTAGAGCAAATCGACTACCATTTTTTTTGTTCGGTTTCAGCGATTGGGGTTGTTTTTTTTTTTGCATCAGAATTTTTTTTGTTTGTATTGAGTACGGCCTTTTAATTTTGAGTCAAGCTGTGAGATTTTTTTGAGTGATTATAGTAAAATAATACCTTATAATTTTACTTAGGTATTTAATTTTACTAGTTAATAGTTGTGTCGTCGTGGCACCTGTATATAATTTGTGTTTAAATTTTTTTTGTGAATATTAACTCGGTAGATAATAATTTGTTCGTGGTATAAATAAAAATGGAAGATTTTAATATTAGTTACCTAAAGCCAGATGAATTCTTAGTTGAATGCGATGTAAGGAATATTGTGGGTAGTCCATGTGAAAGATTAGTAAGACTAAAGACATTAGTGGAGGGAGAACTTAAAGATCCTATTCTTCAGCCTTGCAAACCCCATAAACAAGCTTCGAAAAATCCAGATCGCGAGATTCGAAAATGCGTTGGGAAATTACAGGAACATCGAGCGTGGGTGGTGAGTCAAAAGGATGAAGAAGTGAACCCAAAATATTTCCATGAGGTGTTGACTAGAATTTGGCATGTGATACAAAGATTGGAACGCTTATTAGTAGTTACAAGGCGTTACAAAAGTAATTGTAGAGATGCTTTACAAGAAGGGCGAATTTTAGAAAAACACATTATTGAATTGGTGACTGAGAATGTTTCATTAAACGAAACGATTAGGTTGGTTAAAGCAAGTAGTAAACAGGTACTAGAGGAATTATCGTCTTCGGAGGACGAACTTTCGGACTGTGAATCAACATTTTCAAAAATTCAAGAAATACCGTAAGCTTTGTAGACAATAAACCTGCTGTAATCAATGAGCAAATATCACAGAATATGGATACAATGCAGCAGATAAATTCAGCTATGCAAAATTTAAATTTGGCCACTAGTTCATTTCCAAACGCTCATCAAAATCCGATTCCACAATATTTTTCGGTTCCACAATCTGGCTATAATAACACATTACCTTTTTCGTGTCCAAATTCCAATATTCAAACCCAACCTTACGGACAACAACAACCAATTCCTGTCCTTGCTACGCAACCAATTTCATCGTTCGCGTCGTATGATCGGAAACTTCAATTGTCGAATTGGAAAATTGAGTTTGATGGTTCAACTGATGGCGTACCAGTAGAGAGATTTCTCTTTAAAGTAGAACACTTAGCTCGTACATACCAAGTACCGGAACACGTAATAAGAGACCAATTTAGTGTATTGTTGAAGGGATCTGCCTCTAATTGGTATTGGTGCTACATTGAGCGTAATCCAAATTCTTCCTGGGGTCAACTTAAAGCTGCAATTATTGAGCGATTTCAAGATCGTCGTACAGACGACGATATTCGTAGACTAATTGATTCTCGCAAACAAAGAACAGGTGAATCTTTCATCGAATTTTACAACGAAATTCTTTCCCTGACTCTCCGATTCCGAATTCCGATTCCGGATTCGGACATCTTAAGAATGCTTCGCTACAACATGAACGTTGGACTTCAGAATCATCTTGCTGACCAAGATATTGACTGCATTAGCACGTTGGTAAGAAGATGTGTCGCTCTCGAGGATATGTGGAAACGGCACAATTATGTACCCGACAAGTTTTGTAGACCACAATATCACGTGAGTGAAATTGTAAACCCTGTAGTAGATCCAACCGTTGTGACCACTGATAACACCAATCAAAATTTTGTCTCGGATACTAATCAAAAGTTTCCTTTTTCAAACTTTGGTCAACAAAATTATAAGCCGTCAGTGAATCCTAATCTCGGACAATTCCAAAATTTTAATCCAAATTCGAACCAATTTGATGCTTTTCAACAAAATTTTAATCCAAATTCAAATACTCCGAATAATTTTATTTGCTGGAATTGTTTCGACATAGGACACACTTTTGCTAAATGCTCAAAACCTCTGCGATTATTTTGTCGCGGATGTGGAAAAGATGGATGCACAAGAAATAATTGTTCCAAGTGTCATTCTTCGGGAAACGTCGAGACGAGGACTCAAGGAGCTGCCATGAACCAACCTCGAAACACACGGCAGCCATACCAACCATATGTGACAAAAATTTTAACAAACAATTCCCAGCAAAACCAGCATTAAAATTTTCAGCGGTAACCAATTTTGATATTCCAAATTCCAAATTAAATGTTGGCCCTGAAAATATTACCTCGGCAATTTCAAATAAATTCAAAAGAAAACTTTCGGATAAAGCTAAATCGCGTGTTCGTAAATATTGGGACAAACGCAAATCACTAAACTGTTCAATTTCGGAAACTTTTATTACCGAGCATTTAGATGATAGACCATATGCTAACGTGGTTATTAACGGTGTACTGTATAAAGGTTTAATCGATAGTGGTGCGTCTATTACCGCTTTGGGAAATGGCTGTGAACAGTATCTGTTAAATTCAAATCTAAAAATCCATAGCGTATCGTCAGAAGTGAAAACAGCAGGTGGTCAAAAGCAGCGTGTTTTGGGATATTTTAGGGGGACGGTCTACTACAACGGTGAACAGAAAGAAATGAACATTTATTTAATTCCAAGCCTAAAACAAGCTCTCTATCTAGGTATAGATTTTTGGAAGTTATTTCAAATAATTCCAAAATGTATCTCAGAGTTGGATAAAGATGATTCTGATTTCCACGTTCTCTCCCATGATCAAAAATGTCGCCTAGATGCAGTCGTTAAACAACTTCCTTCATTTAACAAAAACAGTCTTGGCAAAACTTCCGTAATTTCACACAATATCGACGTACAAGGTGCTACGCCCATCAAACAACGATACTATCCTGTATCTCCTGCGGTACAAGCTGATATGTTTTCTGAGATAGATCGGATGGTGTCTCTGGGAGTGATTGAAGAATCCATAAGTTCGTGGAGTTCACCCGTGACATTAGTTCGGAAACCAAATGGCAAGGTCCGTCTTTGTTTGGATGCAAGACGAGTGAACGAAGTGACGAAAAAGGATGCGTATCCGCTGCCTATAATCGACGGACTCATCAGTCGATTGGAGGAAACAAGATGGATCTCAAGTCTTGACTTGAAAGATGCATTTTGGCAAATCCCGTTGGATGAGGAGTCCCGAGATAAGACGGCGTTTACGGTTCCTGGTCGTCCTTTGTATCAATTCAAAGTTATGCCATTTGGTCTCTGTAACGCGCCTCAAACTATGAGCCGGTTAATGGATCGGGTGATTCCTCATGAATTTCACGATCGCGTTTTTGTCTATCTGGATGACCTTCTAATTGCTTCTAGGACATTTGAAGATCATCTCGAATTGCTATCACTTGTTGCTAAAAGATTGCTTGATGCTGGTTTAACAGTAAACCTTGAAAAAAGCCACTTCCTCCTCAAACGCATCAACTATCTAGGTTATGTGGTTGGGGACGGAACCCTTTCAACAAACCCGGATAAGGTGAAAGCCGTACACGATTATCCAATACCAACTACTCCTAAGAAACTTCGTCGTTTCTTAGGAATGGCGGGATGGTATCGGCGCTTTATCCCTTCTTTTGCTTCTCTTGTTGCGCCTTTAACAGATCTTACCAAAAAGAACTCAAAATGTATTTGGTCCGCGAAAGCCCAGCAAGCGTTTGAGAGTGTCAAATTGGCCCTTTCAAATGCTCCAGTGTTGGTACACGCAAATTTTTCCAAACAGTTTGTGATTCAGTACGATGCTAGTACAACTGGTGTCGGAGGAGTGTTGTTGCAGGAACGTGATGATGGTGAGGAACATCCCATCGCGTATATGTCTCAGAAGTTGAACGCAGCACAGCGAAATTACTCCATCACCGAGCTAGAGTGTTTTGCGGCTGTGCTTAGCGTAAAGAAGTTCCGAGCATATATCGAGGGATATCCTTTCACCATCATCACTGACCACGCAAGCCTTAAATGGCTTATGAGCCAGAAAAAGCTCACAGGCAGGCTAGCGCGTTGGAGTCTGAAACTGCAAGGATTCGACTTCACAATACAGCATCGTAGTGGATCACAGAACGTCGTACCGGATGCACTTTCGAGAGTCTTTATGGAAGAGATCGTTCTTAATGACAGTGGCTTTAATATTAACCTTGACTCCGTATCCTTCAAATCTACTGAATATTTGGAATTAATTTCTAAAATTCTATCTTCGTCTGACTCCTTTCCTAATTTTATGATATCTGATGGCAAAATCCTTGTCAACACTTCGGCAAATAAAAACCTGTCTTTTACTATGTCTGACGTGCCTAATTGGAAATTATACCTACCTCATTCCTTGGTGATGTATATTTTGGTACAAGCTCACAACCCTCCTACGTCTGCTCATGTTGGTTCTGCGAAAATGCTAGAGAAAATTCAACGCTACTTTTATTGGCCTAAAATGGCAAATGATGTACGAACTTATGTCAGTGATTGTCATAAATGTAAGGAAATTAAGCCAGTAAATTACTCCACCAGAACCGAGATGGGAAGGCAAAGAGTAGTTGTACGGCCCATGCAGCGTTTATTTGTCGATTTTTTAGGTCCTTATCCCAGATCCAAACACGGAAATGCATACATTTTTATTGTTTTGGATCATTATTCTAAATTTATTTTCCTGAAACCGTTTCGAAAAGCTCTCTCTTCAGATATCATAAAATTCTTAGAGAAAGATATTTTCCTTTCATTTTCCGTACCAGAGTACATTGTCTCGGATAATGGTCCACAATTTACCTCTAAAATCTTTCAGAGTTTCCTGTCTAGGTTCGGTGTCAAACATTCACCTGTTCCGCGTTATTGCCCTCAAGCGAATGCATCGGAGCGCGTCAATCGGTCTATACTATCGGCAGTCAGAGCTTATGTTGACGACAATCACACTACGTGGGATCAGTACCTTCCAGAGATTACCTGTGCTCTGCGAAATGTTATACATGACGCGACGAAATACTCTCCTCATTTTTTAATGTTTGGTCAGCACATGATCACGCATGGCAAGGAATATGATCTGTTAAAGCTACTAAACTTGGAAGGTGAGGGAATTATTTCGGCGGAGTCAAAAAGCAATACTTTAGGTGCTTGTCAGAGTGTAGTGTTAAAACATTTGGAAGATGCTTACAAAAGATCTTGTCATACCTATAACCTCCGGAGTAAGAAGCGAAATTTAGAAATTGGCCAAACGGTATTCGTAAGGAATTATGTGCAAAGTAATGCCATAGCTAAATTTTCAGCTAAGTTGGCACCTAAATTCCTTAAATGTTCGGTACTCAATAAGTTAGGAAATACTGCGTACGAGTTAGTAAATGAAGGGGGCAAGAATCTTGGAATCTACCATATCAAGGATATCCGTTCCTAAATAAATTTTGTGATTAGGTAATGTAAGATTAAGTTCTTTAATCGTATTAGGCAGGTAAAGATGGCGGTTGGTGGTGCCCGGCTTGATGAGACATTCAGGGTGTGTGGTACGTCCCCACGAATGTAACAAGTGTATGTTACTGGGACCGCGAAACAGATCGACAGTAGCTAATTCACCGGTTCAAAGGGAAAAATTCTGATGCAAAATTAAGTAGTTCGGGTTGGAAAATTTAAAATCGAAGGAAGGTTGCATTTTTGGAAAAAGTGAAGGTTTGGAAAAAAAAAGAGGATTGGGAAAAAATTTGTGAAGTGTGGAACCAATAAAAAAAAAGTATAACGAGAAAGTATAAAAAATAATATTCGTTGGTACCCGAGTGTATATGCATATCGATATATAATAGCATACATCATATTAAAGCCAAAGAGCAATTTAAATCGGGATATAGAAAAAACCTGAAAATTGCGAATGTGTATAGTGCATATAGTTTGTGTATAAAATAAACCAACTATCCAACAAAAAAGGGGTAACCAAACCCACCATAAAACTATTGTAAATAAAAAAGTAAATCATCTATCTGTAAATATTGGAAACCAAACTAAAGCTGTATATAAATTGTAAATAAAACCATTAACCAAAATAAAACGAGGTCCATTGTTTTGTGATTCGGAGGCCGGAGTGGACGTGTGGTGGCAGCGTAGCAACAGTGGAAGGAAGGTGGTATTTTGAGTGTATAGCGGTTGATTCCTGGCGAAGGATATACACATAAATTTTACGAAATTTGACGAATTCAAAAATCAGCATTGCCCTATAATACTAAATATCCCATAATTATATCCCATAAATCAGCAATCGCCACCACAATCACTTATGACGTACACGTAAAAAATCAGCATCTGTCATAAATTTACTAACTAGCCTAGTTCTTCAATAATATTGGATCGTAAGAGGCAAAAATGTGGCTAAGAAAGTATTTCGTAGATGCGTGTTCAAAACAAAATCCACGAATGATGAAGGAAATCATGGGAGAGTTACCAGAAGGCCTAGTAAAGTATACAGTATCGTTTGGAAAAGTTGATATTGACTTTCGTGGGCCTTTCCGAATCCACATCAATTTAAAAATTTCACATAATCCGTTTAGTTTTATTTGAAAGTGTTACACAACAAAACTTCTCTTAAAACAGCTAAAAATTTGCTTTTTAGAGTTGTTGATATTATAAATTGTTCCTGTAATTATTCTAAATTACTTGCCTATTTAGCGCTTTACGAAGCATTCCTGTATATAAATTAATAAATGCGCATCCAATTAAGATTTATCTTAACAATTATCTCGGGGAAATAAACAACACTTAGTTACTCATTTCAACACAAATTTCGATTAAATTCAAATAAACTCGCAGTGAAATTAGGCCATCGCATCTTTCTTACAATCAAAATTATTCAACTGTGTCACACACTCGCACACAATAAACACACCACACTTTGGTAATAAAAGCGCTATAAAACGATTTTATTTTTATAGTTCTGCTTATTTTTTGTAATAATTCTAAAGATTTTTAAAAATCAAGATTAAAATTGCGGTTTTCCATTTTTTTACGTATGTAAAACCAAATTCAATTTCTTTTCTTTCAATTTTTCGTTTCTCATTTTAATGTGTTGATTGAGAAATGAGCACAATAGTATACTATACATAGCATACACAAATCTGAGCATTACGATTGTTATCATATAAACTGTTGGTAGTTATGGTTGGCGGATTTAATATGCGTTTTAAATTTCTGAACTTGCCTAGATTTACTACAAAAACCAATCACGACAAACAGTCGACTAGACGACTGGTCATTCGACTAGTGCGAGAGTTGATGGGGCCAGTTAATGTACGCCATCAGCTACTGAATAGAGTGGATAACCTTTGAAGTTTATTGTTCGATCCGTGAAAATTAGTCGCATTGAACGAATTTGCTTTGAGATTTTAAAAATAAGCTTCATTAAATTTTTAAGGTAACAGCTTACGGTTTATGGGAAATTTTATACATATAGAGAAAGGTCGGTAACAGTTTACGCCAATATTGAAAAATGCTTTAATTAAATGAATCTAAACAATCAATATGCAGGCTTCCCAACACTTGTTGAGACGCTACTGGTCTTATTTTCAAATTACATTGCTGGAAAAAAGGATCACAGCAACTGGCATAAAATATGGGCCTGCGTGACAATTTTTCTTGTGTTCATACTTGAACATTATTGTTGTCAGATTATAAATTGGTGGAAGCAGAATTTGATATTTAGTGTAATAAAGTTAAGTATTGCCGTCACTTTAGGCAGCCTATCTACATACTAAATTATTGCATCGTGGTCTGTAAAACGGTGTAACGCTTTAATTAGAATGTTTTGATCATTCGTAAAACTCCCATAATTTCTGTACTCTCCCCTTGTAATGTTTAGCTTACTCGATATCATCCCGACCTGTTGTAAGGTCACCTAAGTAAAATTATTTCATTGCAACGTTAGAAGCTATCAAGAATAAGTTAATTAGGAGTTTGCCAAAAAACGTGGCATTTCATGGATACTTTCAAAATGCGATCGTTCCAATGAGCTTTGAATGAGGCAGATTTGGAATTTCCTATTTCGCACGTTCTATTTGGAACCAATTTGGATTCCGTTGAGGATTCGGGGTGGGTCCCGTTGGGAATTCATTGTGGATCTCGTTTTGAATTCGAATTTGCTCAATTTCGTTGGAAATTCGGTATGAACGTTTACGTCCCTTTGTAGTATGCTAATTTTTATGATGTATATGTACACGCTTACTTATCTGAAGGTATGCTGAAAAATGTAGTGTGAACATGTACGTCATCATCCGGTTAAGGATGCGCCTGAGCTACTATAAATACGTTACGGGTGTCGTTCTCAAATATTTTACCCCATTATAAGCTGGGATTCTATTTCCGTGATTATTTTTATTATTCTGAGTGGTGCCCCAACTTACGATGTTTTGTGCCGTTCTAGCTTTTCTTCGACCTTGGACACTTTGACGGTACTTCGACTTTACAGTACTTCATGACCTGGATTCACTCCTTATTCACGAATAACTTTACAAAATCGTTCACATTACCGCTTATCTATATTCTAATGAAACGATTGACCGGATTCGATTGTGCATTATGTCGCGGCATATTTTCCTTATTGCATTTAGATTTGTGTTACAAAGACAATGAGACAATGACTTTATCAGTTACCTCTCTCGTCAACTACTTTTTGACCTGAAATGTAGCATATTTCGGTTGAGAATTGGCCGATTCAGACCTTGTCTAGTGTTTAAGCATCATCGGCAGTAAAGTCGCAGTGTTTAAATTCTACAATAGCCTGAACCTTGTGAGACAGAGGCCTCCATGATTTTATTACTAAATGACTTTGTTTCTGTTCCTCTGATTTTCTAAATATGTTCGAACATCAGTGGGAAATGGTTCCGATGAGCTATTCTAAGCTGTTATCCCAATTGCTTATTTATCCGCTGGTAGCTTCGTGATGGTACCACAAACCATAATGTTTTATGAAATCAGTACCGATTATTGCCTGTTTTACATATATCAGCAATGCTAAAATTCAAACATTTTCATTAGAACATTTTGGTTAAACTAATATTTGAGAACTTCTCATGTCAACCATCTGCACCGCCTAGCTTCTATACCAAATTTGAAATTGTACCAGCACGGAAAAATTTATTTTCAGACCACGGTTGTTCGCATCTCGTGCAGCGGTATAAAGTAACTTAGAATCTGAAGAATCACGATTTGCAGAAAACCACCATTTGATTCTATATGGTTTAATCGGTATTTAGTTTATAAAAATGTTTGGCTGAGTTATCGGTTTTGAATTCCAACGATGACGTTATATTGACTACCTGAATTGTTTGCGCCCTGATCTAGTTTTCCACATCAAACTAATTTGCACCTAATTTTCCATTTTAATTAATTTGTTCGCTTTGACAACTTAACTGCATGCTTAACACTGGTGTGAAATATTTCACACAAATTAGCGATATGTAACTAAATTGTTACCGGCTGTGGGCTTTACTTTTTTATATTTATAAAGTGGATGGTTCAAGTTTTCGAAACAATTTGTTTTTAAGAAAGGGGTACAGTTTTAAAAAATAACAATACCAAATTAAATATTTCTTTTAAGTAGGTGCAGAGGTCCTTGTAACCAATATGATTCTGGAAAACCGGGATCTTAACACGAAAGCACAAGCAATAATAAAAGATCCATCAAGTCTAAAGGGCTACAGATATTTCAAAATTGGCCAAATTAATTCAATATAAAGTACGGATAAACCACCTAGTATCTAACATGGGACACTGATTTTTGGATAGCTGGGATCATAGCACATCCACACAATCAATTTTGAAGTATCAATCTAGTCTAAAGAGCAATAGAATTTTAGAAAAATTTAACTGAACTAAATTTATCAGTTTTCACAGCATAGTTTGACACATCGATCTATTGGGTGTGTGAATTAATGTTTAGACTTTTTTTATAATAAAGAAATGTTTATTAAAAGATAACGATACAGTATATTTTATTCAATATATTCGCCATCGTTACCTATGACTTCCTGCCATCTCCTGGGAAGTTTGTGAATTCCTCGTTTGAAGAAGCCTTCAACTTTCCCAGCTATCCAGCCATCGATCCAATTTCGCACGTACGTCAGCCACGCCTATTTGCATTGATCCGAGCGTACCTCAGCCAGGCCTATTTGCAATCGAAACAAATGGTAGTCGGAAGGTGCAAGGTCTGGAGAATACGCAGGTTGTTCAAGCCGATCCCAACCGAGTTGCTCTACCTTGTTTTGAGCGGTTTCTCCACGATGTGGTCTGGCATTGTCATCATGAAACAAAACTTTATAGCTTTTGTTCGCTATTGCTGGCCGTTTTTCGTCTAATGCACGTGCCAAATTGTTCAGTTGGCGTCGGTAGCGATCACATGTACTCCACACCTTTCTGGTCCCACCAAATACCCAGCATAACCATATCGCAATGAATATCTCGTTTTGGCTGCGATGGACCTGCTTGGTCTGGATCGACGTAAGCTGCTTTACATTTGGGGTTGTCGTAATAGACCCACTTTCTATCGCCAGTAACAATTCGATGCA
This sequence comes from Tipula helvola, assembly GCA_963556165.1. Lineage (NCBI taxonomy): Eukaryota > Metazoa > Arthropoda > Insecta > Diptera > Tipulidae > Tipula > Tipula helvola. The sequence continues at coordinate 109,682,338 of OY744482.1, forward strand.
AAAAACTATGTTTTTTGTACTCAGCAATATTTTTTTTGCATGCTTAAATTCGTGCTCTCAATTAATTTTCGGACAGTTGATGTGGGACCTATCTTGCTAGCTTTAGAATCTTCCCCATTGCGTGCAAACGATGAGAAATGGTTGATCGGTCAATGTTTAACTGCATAGCAAGTTCTTTTTGCGTTTGACATGCATTTTCATCCAATAATGTTTGTAATTCGGCATCTTCAAACTTTTTTGGCTGACCTGGCCGTTCTTTGTCTGTCAAGTCAAAATCTACACTTTGGAATCGATGAAACCAATTGAAACAGCTTGCTCTCGATGGAGTTTGAAAGCAATCGGTGAGCTTCAGCGGCAGTTTTCTTGGAATCAAAAAAGAAAAGAAGAACCCCTCCAAAAAACAACTTATCACGATCCATTTTAAATCGATTATATGAAAAATAACCCTTTCTGCTCTGAATTAGATTGACAATTGTGACAGCTACAAAATGCAATTGGAATTGCTTGTCAAACTATACGCAATCTCACGTAGCGACATCTAAATGTCGAGTCTAAGAATTAATTCACACACCAACAGTCTAAACAGCTAAAAAATGTTTAAAAAAATTTCCAAAATTTAATTTTTGAGTTTACAAAACATCGATCTAGTACTCTAATCTAAAGAGACACAGAATTTGGCAAAATTAAGTTTTTCTGTTTTTCAATGTAAAGTAAGGACGGGATCCTGTTGTAACTAACATGGGGAACTGATTTCTGGATAGCTGGGATCATAACACCATAGAAACAGATTCCGTGCAATCCAAAACGGAAATTTCGTTCTTAAACCTTGTGGTCGGGGGGTAATCTCATGATTCGTAAAGTGTACCTCACGAGCATGATGATATCCTTAGAATACCATCACAGCATCCACTGCTCGAACAAACTTTCGAGTTGCAACGTGGAGTGTGCGTCTTCGTTTAAAAACCACATCTCGTACTCAAGACACAAAAAGTACGAAATTTTTTCAAAACTGCGCAAACAATTGTGCTTAAAATTTGTCTTCCTAATAAACTCTTTTTTTTTAATTAGTTTGTACAGATCTCCTAATCAGACGGATTCAGAAGCGATTAGGTTCATCGGGAGCTTGTCAGACAAATGTGACGATATTCGGAATCAACATCCCGAATACGAATTAATTATGGTCGGTGACTTTAATGCCTACCATAAACAATGGTTGAATCACAAAGATACAAATGTCGCAGGGCCCCATGCGGAATGTCTTGCTATTTCGCATGACCTCACACAGATTGTTAGTGAGTCCACATTTGAATGCCAAAATTCTAGAGAAAAATTCTCTGTCTGACATAAATCCCTCATTCCATGGAGGCCCATGTCTAAACTGGAATTGGAAATTCTGACCATAACTTAATAACCACAAAAATATCTGCCGCAACACCACTAGAATCTAGGCAGCAGCCATGGCGTCTTTGGCATTTTAACAAGGCTGATTTTGATGATTTACGGTCATTTTATCAACATTTCCATTGGGAACGTCATTGCCTACATAACAACAACATAGACGACGCCGTTTCCAGTTTTACTGACACCGTCTTACATGGAATGAATAAATTTATCCCCTCATCATTTCCCAATCGCAATCAAAATTTTAAAATATTTTCAAAAGAAGCCACCAAAGCTGCCAAACAAAATAAAGCGGCACACAAAAAATATAAACGCAACGAAATTTCTTATGAGGAATACAAGACGATAAGGAACACCTGCAAACAAACCAGTGGTAGAGAAGCAAAAAGAGCCGACAGCAAGAAAGCCAATGTGGCAAATATTTCGAAAACATCTGTTTCAGCATTGAAACGTACTGATGGCGCCTTGGTGGTGGATCCATATTTACAAGCCGACATATTGGCGAGCGTCTTCAAATCGAACTCGACATTAGCTGTCCCAGATGGAATTGGACCTCCATTAATTCCATATTGTGGTTCTAAAATGAGCTCCGTCGCAATCTCGGAGGAAATTGACTTTACTATCTGAACTCAATGAATGCAAACAAGGCCACCGGACCTGATGGAATTCCAGTTCGAGTATTGAAGGAGTTTGCCAGTGAATTATTGGCTCCAATATTATCTAAAATTTTCCTACTTTCATATAAGCAAGGTGACTACCCGAACGCCTGGAAGAATGCAATGGTGCAACCCGTGCTGAAACGGGACTGTGGCAGAACTGACCCTTCTAGCTACCGGCTAATATCAATTGTGTCAGCCGTCGCTAGAGTCTTTGAAAAATGCGTCAATCAACATTATAGTTAAATATCTTGAAATTAGCAAACTTTCGTGAAAGCCGATCCGCGACCAATCTCCTGACGTATGTCACGAACAAATGGAATCTGACCCTAGAACACCACGGAGAGGCCTTTGCAATCGCCTTGGATATATACAACGCTTTTGATAATGTACGGCATGAGAATCTTATTTGTAAATTTGTGGCATACGGGCTGGACTCGATGACCACCAGGTGGATTAAAAGCTCCCCTAATGCCGGAGTCCCTCAGGGATCACCTTTGTCACCGACCCTGTTTTTGCTATATATCAACGATTTGCTGGATAGCACTGTAATCCCTATTCATAGCTTGGCGGATGATGCCACATCGCATTCTTCTATTTCATTCGAGGCGGAGCCTATCATTACAGATCTAAATAATAAACGGGCAGAAGTCGTAACTTCTCTTAATTCCATAACAACTTAGTGCAATTTAATGAAAAAAAGACACAAATATGCACATTTTCGCGTAAATAAAGTCGCAACGACTACCCATTTGTGGTAAAAAACCATATCCTTGTGGGTTGCCACTCAATTCGATTGGTTGGTGTTCAAATAAGTAACAAACTCAAATAGAATGAACACATTGTTGCATTGGTTGAATCAGCTTAAAAAAAAACTCGGATTCCTGAATCGATGCAGAAGGTTTTTTAAATCCCATCAAGTTCTCCAGATATATAAAACCTTCATCCGACCCTGTATAGAGTATTGCTGCGGTTCAGCACCGCAGAGATGTTGCAGAACTCTGCGACTTCTACAGATGCTTACGTCATGGTAAATGTTCTGCAGAACTATCGGAGCAAATACCACCATTCGTTACAACAACAAAAGTAACAAGAGGAACAACCACTGCTCATAAAGTAACATGAGGAACAACCAATCTTTACTTGCAGGATCGCGCATTGGGTGCAGAAGCTCTGACATAGTTACAAGGAGCTAGGACCGTTAATAAGTCCACTCTGTACTCAATTAAAAAATGTATAAAAAGAAGTGATATGGGTACAGACACGAGACGCCACAGCACAGAGACAGTTCTACTATGCAATACAAATTATGGGTTGTTATGAAACCAACTTAGATTCTTCTTTAAGAAACTGTCTGACGATGAAATGAAATATTCAGCTATCTGTACCATCGAAAACCGGACATAGACCAATGACGTTTTTATCGTTGTTTAGTTATTTTTATTTTAAATTTACTAAAGATATTCAACACAATCCTGCCAAGTCGCCTTGGTCGACCTAAAACTTGAGAATTTACTTTGAGGGTTTTCGCAAGTCACACAAATTCCAACATGTAAATTTAACCCATTAGTTTCCTTATTGTTTATCATGCCAGATATGTAAATTACAAAGACATACCAAATCTCAATATGAAAATATCATAATTCCACCATGTCCATTTAAATATAGGAGTTTTTTAGGACGACTTCCTACACTAATGGATATACATATTTACTAACTTGTGTCGATATAGATTTACTGGCTATGTAAAAACTTTGCTCTGTGTCAATCCGAGAAGCGTTTAAACATTATACTGAATTTTGAACTCAACAGAAAAATCACTTTCATTCGCCCACAAGAAGGGTCGATTACTCCTCGATTTATAACTTCTCTTTTGGAAAAATCCTAAATTGTGTATAACGAAGATTATCTACATCAATAGTTCAACGTTCTTTCAACTATCAGCGAGAAAGATGTGACCGGGGATAAATCGGCAGAATTAGATACGGATCTTGCTCTAAATTTATGCAACAATTAACAAGGCCATTCATAAGTGATATCAGTCTGTGCTAATTGTCGAATTAGATTGGCAAAAACGATTTTCGTTATATTAATTCAACTAGGACTACTGCAGCTTTAAGTGTGTAATAGCCCAATTTAATTCATGTTTCTTTTGTTTTTTTGATGTGGTCATGGACTAACCGTGACCAAAATGCAGGCGTCTTTAAATTTGTGTCTTTTGAAAATTGTCCATCCAAATGCCAGCTATTAACGAAGAATAATTGTTCCTGCCTACAATTTCAGAAATAAATATTAAACCTGTGTTTACATGTATATCATTCGCGGCTTTAACTTGATTTCACGGACGTTGACCGAACAAATCGATTATTTAATTCATACAATATTATAAATCGAAGGTATTAAGTTACCAATAAAAATATAAATCGATTTTCATCTTTAATGATTATGGCTTTGGTTTTTTTTGTATTCCATTACATTATTTTCTAATCCATCAGCATAATTTATCGAACAGATGTTCCACTCATTGAATGGTAGATTACCATCGATTATACGAAATATATACAGTAATGAGATTATTTACTCGATATCGAAAAAAAAAAAATATTTCAAACTACTATTTGCCATATAATGCAAATTAATTACCATACATAGTGAGTTGCTTGACCTGTGACTATACTAACGTCAAATGAATTATTGCGATTAAGATAAAAAAAGTGTGAAAGCCAGTTAAATTAAAACAGGACAAACACTGTACGAGTACAACTACTTTCAAATCAACCTCTAACATTCATTATTGTCTAACCCAATTTAATTTATAAATTTCTTCCACATTATCTTCTTGCTTAAATCTAATTGATTTCATCTTACGAAATAAAAAATGTTCTCAAAACCATCCGTACATATCAAATCAACTGCATTACCATAATTAAAATCATTCATGCGATATTTGATTTCGATTTGAACGAACACAACAGTGAGAGAGACAGAGAGAGAGGAAAAAAAATTTGTTTCGATTTCCTTTGAAATATTTTAATGTCTTGAAGACGTAGGTTTCATTGACCTGCAAATGATTCGCTTGCTTCTCTATAGAACCATAAGTAAATAATAAATATTATTAGATTCAGTGTGTTCATCAATATAAAAAATTAATTTTTGATTAATTTTTTTTTTCTAATTAATTAAATGCTGACATTTTATTGATGTACATCAACCGATTAATGTAAGGTTTGGAATTCATGTTTGATGTGTACAGAAGACGACGTATTGTATTTTACAAAATATTATGTCTGTGAGTAATCTAGATTCATGATTAATGTACATACGTAGTATGTCGCAAGTACGTAAACATTTTAAGGGTATGGAAGTATTCTTTTTCTTCGTTGGCTGGAATGATTATTTAGAGTATTAAGACTTTGATAATTTGATCAGTGACCGGTGTTTAAGCGCGCGCTGCCAACATTTGCCAAGTCCGCTTACATAAAATAAGAAGTTTACAAAACATCATTTTATTGACTTTGGCATTTATTCATTCATTGTTATTTTAAAACACTTAATTTCTAAATTTTGTGAAATGTTTAGTGAAGTTCATCACAATTGAATCAATATAGCCACAAAAAATGGCACTTGGCCAATGGGAGACTTGCAATGAATAAAATATAAAGCTCTGAAACATTACGAGTTGAGTTCGGAAAATTACGAGAATATACGTACTTATCTCAAATTAACTCAATCTAACCTATAATTTGATCTGAACCTATTAATTAGTTACTCAATTCTAACTCATTCTTCTATTCAACCTCTAAATCAATCCCAAACTCAATCCTCAATTCAATCTTAAAGCAATCCGTAAACTTAACCACCAAACCAACCGCCAACCAAACCCTCAACTAAATCACCAACACAACCACAAATCAACTTTCAACAAAATTTGAAACTGAACCCCAAACCAAACGACTAATTCAATCCCCAAGTCAACACGGTTCAAAAAATTAGGTGCGTAGATCCACTTAACTCACGTCAACTCAGTTTAACAAAGTTTAAATTCATAACAAAGTCCTTAACTAGACCCCAACTAAACTCCTAACTCAACTCTAACTCAACCTCTAATAATCCCCAACTCGACCTTAAATCAGCCCTTAACTCAACTCAAGATGCAACGCCCAATGATACACCAAATCAACATGGTCGGTCCGAATAATTACATGGATACACCAACTCTTGACTCAATGTTGACTTTCAACTTAACCCTGAAGTCATCGCCCAGATCGTTCATCAAGTCAGTCAACACGATCCGAAAACTACGTGCCTCAATTCAACCCCCAAATATTCCACAACATAACCCCCCACTCAACACGAAACAAACTATTTAAACCTCAACTCAACTTTAATTCAACTCAGCTCGAGCCAAGTCTCAACTCCCTACTCAACACGACAAGATTTTTTTGAAATCAACTAAACTTCAAAAACTACAAGCATTCATATATGTAAATTGAACTCAAATAAAATAAAGCTGACATACAACTAAACCCTTAACTAGATCACAAATTAATCCAAGCCTCAACTCAACCCCAAACTCAAATGCAACTCAATCCTCAAATCACTACGATCCGAAACACTACATGCCTAAGCATGAACTTAACTCAATCCTAACTCAACATCCACCTGGGCCCCGCAATTTCAACCATCAAAGTAATCGCAAACTCAACGCCTAACTCTTTGAGTTAAATTTCAAATCAACGCGGTTCGAATAACATCATTCGTGCATGAACTCAACCCTAACTCCAACCCTAACTCAATCTCAACTCTAACCCCAAATTAATCCTTAATCCATTCCCAAATTCAACGCCTAAGTGAACTCTAAAATAAATATGGATTCAAAAATTACGCGTAGTTGAACTAAATGCAACTCAACCAACTCTAACTCAACCCTCAAATCCACCACCAAATAAATTCGTTACTGAAATGCCTATTCAACCCTCATACAACAAATAGCTGGCCAATTTTTTATATATGCTGGCTTGAGGATTGTGTTTTGCGTTGAGTTTGCGTTTGAGTTAAGGGTTCAATTGGGTTCCTACATAATGTATTGGAGTTGAGTTGAAGTGTAGTTGGGATTGGGTTAGGATTTTGTGAGCAATTCAGCTAAGGATTTATTTTCTGTTGAATTGACGTTTGAGTCAAAGTTCGCTTTAGTTGGGAGTTGAGTTAGGCGATTGAAATAAGGGCTGGGTTAAATAGGAGCAAGAGGTTAAGTTAGAAATTTATTTGGGATTGTATTGGAAATTAGATTGAGTTGAGAGTTCCTTTACAAATGTATTTTTTCGGAGTTAAGCTGAGAGTTGAGTTGGGGTTGAATTGAAGTTTAGTGAAAGGTCGCTGTAGATTTATTTGGAGAGAGTTTTAGATTGAGTTGGAAGTAAGCGTGCATTGACCATGTTGATTTGGCGATTGAGTTTGGGTTGACTTGAGGGCTAAATTTGTGATCGAGTTGAGGTTGCTTAGGATTGGGTTGGGGTTCAGTTTAAATTTTTCCAACCATTCATTTTGGGATTTATTTGGGAATTTTAAGTCACCATAGCGTTACATGTTTAGAATGTTTAATTTAATTTCAAAAGTAAAACATTCAAGTAAAATTTTTTGTTAGGGAATGTTGCGTTTTCAATGTTTTACGGCTGAAATTAATAAAAACCAAATTCTAAAAATGTAACGTAATGGTGACCATAACTCATTTTGTTGTCGTGCTCTAATTTGAATCTTCTTCCCAATTTTGGCCTTTGGTGGACTTTGAGGCTCTGGTTACCGCCGTTTTGATGATGTCCTACTGTTATAAGATTCCTGATACAGAAATCCCGAAGGTGATCCAGGTAACTTTGTTGTGGATAGACGAAATTTTAATTCAGCAACCACCAGGAAGTGGTCTAAATCGATCTCCACGTTTAGTCCTGATGTTTTTAAGACAAGAAAAATCTCTTTTGGACAAGAGGCTGTGGTCGATTTGGTTGACGGTTATCCCGTCGTTTTATTTCCATATGGTTTGATGAGCTTATGTGTTAAGTATGTGCTGGCAACCATTAAGTTGAAGAGTAAAGCTAGCTCGATGGTGCGTGTCCCATTGTTGTTTGATGTAAGCTGCAAGGAGTTTGGGCCGATGGTGCTACAATATTTAATGCCAGTGCAGCCTTGAGCATCGAAGCCGCTCAAAACAATTTTAATGTCATATTACAGAATTTTGATCAGGGCGGTTTCGAGCTGGTCGTAGAAATCGTTTTTGATTTGACCAGGCTTCTGCTCAATAGGGGCAACAACGTTCACAATTGTGAGATTAAAGTGACGACATGAAACCTGAGTTCATGAAACCTGAGTGCACAGATCCGATTGCTGAAAGGCAAGAAGCCAGTCACAAATTGACGACATCGGTTAGTCAAGATTGCTGTTAGAGGTTGTCCGATCAGGAAATGCCCGGGAGTAATTACCTCAAGATCGTGCGGGTCTCCGCGAAGATAGTGGAGTTAATGGTCGCGAATTTAATACAGCTTCCACTTGCTTAAATGCTGTATTCATCTCTTCATACATTAATAATTAGTCCCCCATTGCCCGACGTAAATGGTACTTCGCGGTATTACGGCAGCTTCGTAGATCCCACCGAAATGTGAGGCCGATGGTGGCGCAAAACGCCAATTTATCACACCATCTTGTCATATGTGCAAAATCCCGTTGTTAAAATGTTGAGTTTTGAATAACTGGTATACCTCGTGTAATGAAGAATTTGCACCTACAAAATTTGTGATATTATCACAAAATATGTTTTTGCACCTATCTCTAGTTGAAATGAAATCTCTTCAGAGCTCCAATAAACGATTTTAAAGAGAGGCCTGACACAAGTTCCAAATGAACTGCTTTTATTGCCAGACATACGAATATGGCCATATATCCTTTCGTTGGCCCCTTTCCTTGTATTTTGGGGTGAATAAAGAAAGGACCTGCGAAGTCGACTTCAACATTGTAAAACGTTAGCGTACATGTAACAAGTTTGGTTGGAAATCCCCTATCTTCTGCTGTCTCGTTTTCGCTCGAAATCGGAAACAGCGGATGCAATTGTGGCACACCCTTTTTGCTAGCCTTCACCCGTTAATTGACCAGTATTCTTGCCGCACAGCTACTAATAATGCCTGGACTTACGTGAACAAGTCTTTTATGAAAATAAGACAGGATTGATTGACAAGGCAATTGGATGTGAGGATGGCAATAAAATCGGATATTAATTCATTGAGTATGCGAGGGACGAATGCTTTAGTCGACCACCAACGCAAAGGATTCCGCTACTATCTAGGAAAGGAGACAAAGGAATTAGTGGGTCTTTGGGACTGAGTGGTCTTTTGGCTCTTAATGATACCATCTGGTCTTTGAAACCAGTAGACTGAATTATCTTTATTTCTAAATTTAAACCATTCTGAAGATCATATGGCTTGATGTCGCAATATACCCTATCACTTTCTTGTTTTAACCGATAGTTGTGAATAAAGCGATGAACATAAGCCATAATTCTTTGCAAAGAGAGAAAATCTATATGTGACGCATTCGTATATGTGACGCAGGTCATTGGTTAGATGAAGTTTCCAAAAATGTTGGCCTTGTGAACCAATATGAATTTCGTATCAGTTCTATGGTGAACATCCTCTCAACAATAGATCCGCTGAGTTGAATTTTGTGCTGATATGTTACCGATATTGTTGTCAATCTTTGAATTTTTGTTACTCGGTTCCCGACAAATTTTGTTAGTGTAGTTGATTTCGAAGTTAGCCATGATAATGCGACGGCTGGATCTGACCAGTAAAAGGTTTCATGAATGTTGATGTTTAAGACTGGAATAACCTTTCTTACCAGTTCATCTAACAGTAGAGCCGCACAAAATTCAAGACGTGGCAGGGTAGTTTATTACTGAACGTTAATTGAACTCTCGCTTTGTCTCCTTAGGAATATAGCTGCTCCAAATGCCTTTTGGAGGCAAACCCGTGAAGCTCGTAAACAACCCCAATTTATGTTAATGTGATCCGCCGACTAGCTTGAAGATCATTTACAACTGTGGGTTGATTTCGAAAAGCTTGCCAAACAGTAAATAGGTCCTGTGGAACCGACTGATCCCAATCATGCTTAAGTATTCATATTTTTATAAATAAATTGTGGCTCGTGCAATGACTGGCGAAGTGAGCCCGATCGGATCGAATATGAGATGTATCCGACAAAACTGTTCTTCTCGTAACTCGTCCTCCTTGTCTTTAACCTGGACATTAACACAAAAAACGTCCGATGTTGGCTGCCAATAAATCCCAAGTGTCCTGATGAAATCGCCATTTTCGAGCTGAAGCAAATTTCGCGATGTTCTTGAGGTGTGCCCTACAAAATATCTTACGGGTAAATAAAATATCTGGTTTTACCACGCAGTGATGCAGTAAGAAGAAATTTGTTGCGGGAACCTCTTCTGTTGTGACTTTCTTCATATGGCCTAACTCTAAATATTCTTCAATGATTTCTTGATAGACCTTTTTCAGATTATCATTCTTGGTTAGCCGATGTTCCAGGCAATTAAGCCTTCGACGAGCCATATCTCGCGAGTTGCCCAATCCCGCGGCTGGTTGAGACATTGGAAGCTTCACAATAAATTTAACTGTGGCTGTGCGCGCATAGTGTTTCTCAAAATGATCCTCTACATACTGTTCTTGCTTGGACATCGCTGGACATTCGGCGTTGCGATATTGAATTTCAAAACAATTTTAGAGTTGCTCATTTAGACTGGTTTCGTCTATTGATCGCGTGTTGCATACATGGTATAGTTTTGTGGTGATCAACAATAATTTGCGGTTCAGCCCACTACGACCCAGCCTATAGCAAAGTATTTTGTAAGATAGGCATATCCAGACCCAGTTGGATTTGACCGACCGCTTGTAGAGAATAGTAGGTTGTAGACCCGAAATCTTTGGCAATATATGAACGCCAATTTGGCCCCTATATGCATTAATTCGTGATTGAATCGGTATGGTTAACGTGGAATGGCATGATAGTGAAGAAGCTCTGATTCCAGTTATTGGGGTGTTGAAGTTTTTGCGGTTTAGACCAAGCCGAGCTGCAAATTTTTCAGTCATAAGACTGGATTGGGGACCACTATCGAGAAGTGCTCTGGCGGTAATTGGTGATCCAGTATGATCAAAAACAATTATTGCTGAATGTGAAGAAGGCTTAGGGCGAAATTCAGTACTTTGAGAACCTGATGTTGTTGTAATGTTGTGAAGTATTCTTTCTTCTAATGAATGAAGATATTTACTAAAGAAAGCTAAGAATTCTGCTAAAGTTCCTTCCATTTTGTTACAGTATCTGGATCAAGCTTAGGTAGTATAATTTCTATCAATAAATCATCCCAATGCTGTGTAGGGCGGTCGAATGATTTTACGGAACGCAAATTTGAATTTAGTTGATTGATTAACTTCGATAATTTATCAGCAGATGGCTTGATTATACGCTGGCTACCAAAATTGTTCCACGTATCGTCACGACATATTATTTTGAATTATTGTATCTCTCTTTCAAAAGATTAAGAGCCTCTTGATAATTATTTGCGGTTAATTCTAAAGAGTTAATTAACTCCGCCGCTGCACCATCGACTGAATGACCCAAGTGTTGGAATTTGGATATATTTAATTATGGATTTTTATAAACCAAATTATCAAACGTATTGTAGAAATCAAGTCATTTTGTAAAATCTCCATTGAATACGTTGATTTCTTTTCGAGGTAATAACATTATTCTGGCTAACTGATATAAGTATGATCGAGCATAGCGGGTTTTAATTCATAATATACGTCCCTACAAATTTAGCGCATGTTTCTGCATGCGTCGTTTCTTCCACCAACTGTTCCACAGCTGATTGTGTCACTTTGAATTATTCAAATGTCGCGTCTAAAGCTTCTAATCGCACCTTTGCGTATTTTAACGTAGAATCCGATAATTTGTTTTCAACAAATGCCTTAATTCGCTCTAACTTATCAATCCAAACCTTTCGTGTTGTATCATATTTTAAAATCTTAGCATCAGTCATAATGAGGACACGATGGTTTCAAGCACACACAAACAAAAAAGATGCCGAGATCAACGTCAAGCATACTACGTGAAGCAATTCGTCGTAAACGGCCAGATTTATGGACAAACAATTCATAGATTTTTTACCACAATAATGCGCCATCACATTCCAGCCTGATTGTGACTGAATTATTGGCCAAACACGAAGCAAAAGTCATCGCTCAGCCACCGTACTCGTGAGGTTTGGCTCCCTGTGACATTTTCTTGTTTCCGAAACTTAAATATCCACTCCGAGGAAATAACTATACTCCTTAAATATCCACGCCATGAGTCGATTGAAGCCATAAAAAGAAATTCGCTGAAGGAACTAAATGTCATTGAACGATAGATGTGATCGTTAAGGGGTTAGAACACAAGCCGTACAAAGTGCAACTATGTGTGTAAATTGCTTCTTTTGATCCTTTGGAAAAGCAGACTAAGTAGTGATTAGCGAATACCTCAAACTGCAAATTTAGGTTTTTTTTTTTTTTTGTAGATGAAAAAAACCTTCAAAAGGCGAAGAGCGGAGCTACACTCCACCCAACAGTGTGAGACTTGACTCACTAAAAAAATCATCTACATACCACGGAAGACCCAAACCGGAACCGCTTCCGCATTACTTCGGTCTGGCCCGCACTGCTGATATCCCTCGTCCCCCTATTGCCTCCTATGGATCCGTTAAACAACCATCCTCCCTCTTCCGTAGCAATATATCGCCTCTACATAAAAGGCTACTGCCCTCCATGCCTCTTCCGACTGAAGCATTACATCCACCACTGTGTCCGGCGTTACCTCTCCCACTAGTGAAGTGAGTAGTCTCCGTTCCATCAAGAATCCATCGCACCAAAAGAAAGTGTGACATACGTCGTCTCGCTCCTCCGGGCAGTACAAACACTGAGGGTACCTCAGCTTTCACATCCTGTGGAGGTAGGCCCTAAAGTACCCATGCCCCGTCAAAAACTGGCACAAGAAAAAATTTACCTCGCCATGCCCTCTGTTAATCCATGGACGAAGGACCCTGATATATCTCCCGCCGCAACATCTGATATCGTCCTATAGGCACACGCCATTCTCAGTGCCCCTTTCCTCTGAATCGATAGCATTCGCGTCCGATACTTTTGATGGGGCATAGCGCCAGCCCAAATCTCTGCCCAATATAAGAGAATCGACTGCACCACTGACATTAAGACCTTTCGCCTACTAGAACGTGGTCCCCCACATTGGCCATCAGTCTCCTCAAAGACGCAGTAATTACCGCCGCCCGCTCACACACCTTTCGGATGTGCTCCCCATACCTTAGACGACTGTTCAGTGTGACTCCCAGGTATCTTGCTGCTCCGCTCGTGTGAATCACCTCCGTACCCATCGTCATGGGAATAATAACAAGTATCCTGCTCTTGGTAAGCATGACAATCTCCGACTTGGGGATTGCCAACTTCAGCTCGTGACCTTCCATCCAGGCGTTTATTCTCCTCATCACCTGGTTGATCCTAAACTGGGCCAGCTCAGCACCTCTTGCCGTTATTACCACGGCGATGTCGTCCGCATAACCCACCAAGGATACATCATCCTGCATTTCAAGCCGGAGCAAGCCGTCGTACAGTACGTTCCACAGATCTGGACCAAGAATCGAACCCTGTGCCACTCCGGCAGTAATCTCTTTTCTTTCAACCCCACTTGCCGTCTCATACAATAACTTCCTGTCCCTCAGGTAGTCATACATCACCCTCAATAGGTAATTCGGAACCTTAAATAACCGTCGCAGCGCCCCTAGTATATCCTCCCATCTCGCTGAGTTAAAGGCGTTCCTAACGTCAAAAGTAACGAGGAACACCAATGGTCTCGTCCGGTGGCTCGCTCTCTCTGCCCGAGCAACCGCGCTGATTACCTCCATAATGGCATTGATGGATGAGTGATCTTTCCGAAAGCCATGCTGCCTTGGAGAAAGACCACCCGCAGCTCTTATGGCTGAGTCCAGCCTTATCTTCAACAGTTTCTCCAACAATTTCCCCATCGTGTTAAGCATATAAAGAGGCCTATAATTCGACGGAGAGTCAGGATTCCCTCCTTTACCTTTCTCGACCAATGCGAGTCTGGCCACCTTCCAGCGTGCAGGGAATACTCCCGCTACCAGGCAAATATTATATAATTTGAGCAGTAGCTGTGGGCAACCCCCGGTCACAACCTTCAATACCTCTCCGGGAATGCCATCGGGTCCTGGGCCCTTCTTGTTTTTTAAGGATGCCACCGCACCAGTCAACTCCTCCTCCGTGAATACAGGAACAATACTAACCTGCTCTGGAGTATCCTCTTCTGTTCTCAAGGCATGGGTTGGGAACAGTGTATCGACGATGTTTTGCATCACCACTGCATCCATCGAGTTGCATAAGTTCATGGAACATAGTCTGCCCGTGACCAACTTGTAACCCTTGCCCCACGGGTCAACATCCACCTCATGGCAAATATTCTGCCAACATCGATTTTTACTAGCCCGTATGGCAATACCGAGCTCTTTCTTTGCCACCCTATACTGGTCTGATTTGCTTACTGCATCACTCCTATTTTGTGTCAACGAGCCCTTCGCCTTAGTGTTAGGGTGTTCCTCCTAAGCTCCGCAATTTCGTCCGTCCACCAGTAGGCCTGTCGTCTTCCACTCCACTGTTTTCTCCGCGGCTTTACTGCGTCGCAGGCTCGCTGGATAAGCTGCACGATTTCGTCAACCTTAGCCTCGATATCACTCCTGGTTATATTGCCCTGCAGAATCGGTAGACCATTTCCAAGGTTTGCCTCCAAAAACGCAACCAGTGCTCCTCCCTCCAGCCTACTCGTATTCCAATCACGTGGATCCTGGATTCTCGTTCGCTGCGCCGGCCTATCATCGAGCACCTTAAAATTGATGTAATTATGATCACTACCCGTGTAGTCCTCCATCACCCTCCAGTCCACCACATTTGATCCCAGCCTTGCCGACACCAGTGATATGTCGGGAATGGAATTTCCGAAGCCAGGCCTTCGATATGTCGGAACTGAACCCCTGTTCAATACGATCAGATCTAGTCTCGATGCCATCTCCATCACTAGCTTGCCCCTGGTGTCCTGCTGCGGTATACCCCATTCCAAAGCGCGCGTATTGAAGTCGCCGGCTACCACCAACTCCCCCGCTGTATCGCGAATTGCGTCCTCAAGTTCGTTCAACTTAGAGCGTAACTCCGCGATTGCGTCATTCGGCGAGAAGTATACACTAAAGACCGTCGCGCCCCGACTTCTAACCCAAACATATGCCGTGATCGACAATGCGAATAAAACGGGCGTCAGCCAACCATATTGCTGCAGTGCCCAGGCGATCTGAAAACCAAGTCAGGGGGTTCCTGTCTCGATACTGCTCGCTAACGATCACTATCTGCGCTTCCATCTCACAAACTAGCTGCGTCAATAAATCATCCGCAGCCCTACATCCGTTAATATTTCCTTGCAGAACTCACATTCTTGATGGTCTCTCCAATTGCCCCGCAGAGCCTTTCTATAGGTCGCACATGTGCCTGACCCCTGTACATGATTTACGTTCAGAATTCGACTGTCACCGGAACTCTCTGCACATAGCGAACACTTCGATTCGAAAATACAAACTATCGCCTTATGTCCTTCGTTACCGCACTTCCAGCAACTACCACTGCGATCGAGCCCCACGCAGTTTTGCCAAATATGCCCGTATCCAAGACATCTGTATCATTTCAGGACCTCCAATCTCTTCCTGACTCCCCAAAAACCCAACCGATCTGCAACGTTCCCTTTTCTAGCAACTTTAAGGCGGCACATTCGTTGAGTTCCACGACTGCTTTTTTTTGCCCGCGCTTGTCCAAAAAGGAAAAGGGAGACCTTAATATTCCCGGTGGGCTCCTCTCCAGCTTCACGTTCAACTGCCGTCTTAACCTCTTTATTCGTTCTGAGACCATCCAGATTCAGAACCTCTATCTTCAGACGAGGTATTAAATCTCGGACCTCCCCATCTTCGCCTACTGCTGCGCGTATAATTTCTTGCACCCTGATAGGATCTTTGCAGCGACCCAGCTCTAGCAGGACCCTCCCATCAGCTGTTTTCCTAATTTGCCGAAATTCCGTTTCCTCGCTATCTGGACATGCATTGCCACGGATGGCTCTCAACACGTCGGCATACGTCTTACCCGGGGCTGGTTTGACTAAAACCGCGCTGCTCTTTGTTTTCTCCTTCCGACGTTTCCTTCCCTCTTCACCCTATTATTTTGAATCCTAGCTGTTGCGCCCTGTTACGCGGAACCCTCAGCTACTCCACATAAGTTGGAAGGGCGTTTATTGGCCTGCCTGTTCCTTTTATGAACGACCGCGACCCACGCATGATTTTCATTAATTGGCACATCCATCATGACTTCCCGTTCCGATTCTTTTGCAGAAATGGGCTGATCCATTGCCCGACTCGAGTGTGTGCCCACCGTATTCCGATCCTGCTCCTCGGACCCCCTCTCTACCTTTCTTTGGTCAGTCCGCAAGGATGAAATCATCTCCAGCACCTCCTCCAGTTCCAGCAAGCCGTTCTTAATCCTCGTAGCAGTGTTTCTTTGTTTTTGCGTCATTGCTTGCATATTTTCTACAATTTATTTCCCTACACCTTCGAAACTCGCCATCCTCCTGCTCTCTCATCTTTCCGATGATCTCTCTCGATTCGTTGTTTGGGTCGCCCCCCCCCCCCCTCTGTACTCCTGAGGTGCTAATCACTGCTTCTGCTTGTCGGCCGCTTTTGCCTGGGCTCCCTTTTCGCTTGCAGTGCCAGCCTCTATTCTTAGCAAATTTAGGTTACCATTCCACTCCATCGAAATAGTATATTCCAAGAGGTATAGTTTGGTTTGCCGCCGATGGATTATTTTAACCCCTACAAAGCATATCGAGCGATTATTATTATCATATGTCTGCGTTCGTTAAAAATTATTTATTATGTTTCATGATAACATGAAAGCTCTTCAGATGGTTTTTATTGAGAAATACCACCATGTTTGAAATATTTGTTGTATTTTTCGTTTATGCATCATCGCAATTCATCTTCTATACATAGTTTTGATAATACGAGCGAAAGTAATTAAAATAATTAAAAATTGTGGTGCTTGATGAATATATACGTACAAATTTAATTAAATTAATTAAATTTCAACGAGAAACATTCAGTGGTTTTGTATTTAAAGTGAAATAAAAAAAAATTTGTTTGGTTTCTATTAAAATAATCGCATAACGCCGATTTATTATACGGTTCGGTTACCATTATTCAAAAATTGTTTGGTCCGTTCATCAAGCACAGTCTTATTTATGGGAACAATTTTTTTAATTATATCGTGACTAATTTTATTAATCCACTATCATTATGTTTCAACCATTGCAATACAAATATATAATTTATTTCATGCACGTCTTCTTATTCTTTGTAATCTTTCGTGTTCTTCCGTGTATGTATTTGAACTCTTTCTCAAATCCATTTTTTTTAGTTTATCCACCTATATACAAAACGACAAAGATAAAAAAGAAAATTTCTCCGAACGAGAAACTATTTTCAAAATTATATTACATCCACGTCGAGTGACTCTGTACCTTCGAACGTATATTACCTACAATTGCTTGTTTAACAATAGAAAACAAACAAACAAACAAACAGAAAAATCAGATTGTAATGCATAACCAAACGACGATAGAAATCTTAGGTGTACAAAATACAAACATTGGATATTTTAGTCTTTAGACAGAATTTAAGAGAATGAGTGGATCATGTATAGTGTAAACATGGTGTGTATGCGCACACAATAATATGAGTTGCATTTTCTATATCCATTATGTTAAATAATTAAAACATTTTTATGTTTTGTAGACGTAATAATATGTTATTTGATTAATAATCAGGTGTTTGCCCAACAACTATTATATTCCTTCTAAATCACAAAAGACCTGCCACTTTATATCCAACCTGTAACTAAATAATAAATGCGGGTGATTTCTATAAAAACAGCTGATTAGACAGGTATATCCATTTACCGTGAATGAACCGTGTGAATAAATTATGTATAAAGCAAAAATGTTCTTATCGCCTGGATATTACATAGGTTGTATACTCGTATGTATTGTGTGTTAATATCTTCTATACGCTTTTTTATCAATTTTTATTCTATTCTATTGTAAAGACAATTTCTTTGTGGTATTTGAACTCTTCTTTATAATTTCTTCACCATGCCCATGATACTAACGTATATAAATAGCATTAATGTTGATGACTTTGAATATTATGTTTACAATGCAACGTATCATTTATATATTTGGTGTCGTGCATGCTTTTTACTTCATTCATTGTGATGCGAAGCGACGTATTTTTTGTTAATGTTGTTGTTGCCATGTTGATGCGATGAATTTTGTATTGTGCGGTGCCGTGAATGCAATTTTGAAGTCAATATACATACAGACCATTATTGATTGTTGGTGATATATAATGGTGAATGTTTAACTTGGATGTTTAACAGACATTTCATTGAGGAGCTTTGCAAATATGGCTATTTATAAATACTGCTACTTTTGAAATAAAAGCACGAAATTTAAAACTTTGAAACGTTCTACAGGATCGTCTCGTCTTTTCTCATGGCTGGAGATACAGAAAAAGTACCCTTTACCAAAGTTGTCAGACGGAACAAGGCAATTTGTTTCGTGACAGTTTGTAGCTTTCAAATTTGTTTTTTAATAGGTTAGCGTAGAGGGAAATAAGGAAGTTGTTGAGGACTTGTGTGTCGAATGCAATAAATATCATTTATTGTATAACAGGGTAAGACACTTCTAAAGCTATTTCTTGTTTTTCATAATCGATTAAGCTAATCAGCTTCAAGCGATTTACGCTTGATTTAAGAATTTTTTTGAGACAACAGAAGCTAATGATTTGTCTATGCTAATAATTCTGTTTTAATTGCTGCAAGAAGCTCGGAACTGAGTAGAGAATTGATTGTCCCTTTTAAAACTCTTCGCTATGCTGCTTACTGATTGAATGAGAGGAAAAGAATCATTTTCCCAATTAGATGACAAATCAAACGTGATTTTATCTACAGGTTAGTGTAGAAATTAGAATTATGCACCAGTTCGGTAAGCTTCTCTTCGTTAAAAGCAGTTAATTTAACCAAATTGCTAACGTTGCCTTCATCGTCAATCAGTAAAACACATAACTTGGAAGTTGGTCGTTTAAACGTTAACTGCTTTGATTTAATAATGACTACTCTTACGACGCCATCGGTTCCGGGATGCACTTCAATAACTTTAGCTAGTGGCCAACAACCGGGAGGATTGTTATCAACTTTGACTAATATCACATCATTTATTCAAAGATTGCGTTGCTTAATTTTGGCGGTTGTCCTTTGTTGTAACGTGTGTAAATAATTTCTGGAGTTTTGGCTCCAAAATGACTGAACCAATTGTTGAATATGATTCCATCCTGTCAATCTGGAAATTGGTGTATCCGTATATAATTGGATCGTGAATCAGTGAGCTTGTCCCCATGGTTAAAAAACGTGCCGCAGTTAAGGCTTCTATGTTGGTTCAGTAAACACTCAATCTACGCCAATACTGTAAACATTTTCTCGTATGTTAAGTGTGAATTGCCATAACAGTTCTCACCAGATGCGCCTTGATTGACCAAACTAAACGCTCTCAAATTTCGCCAAAATTTGGTGCAATCGGTGGAATAAATTTTTTTTTTTTTTTTTTTTAAATGCTGCCAATGGCTTTATTCTTGAATCTTTCTACATAAGAAACTAACAAGAAGTAATCAAATCTTAAGCTAAAATTATTACATATTTTAAGTCTTAACCAATGTTAATACTTATTGTTGGTGCTCACAATTTAATTAATTTAGATTATACTTATACATACATTATGTATAACATTAACATTTAATAAATTTACAGGTTCACAGGTTCATCAGTCCGAGTGGATCTGTTCTTTTCAGTCGCCTAAATCGTGGCTGTTTTAATATATCCCTGGCCAATTCGTTGGGATGCGCTTCTAGTTTTGAATAATATTTAGAACTGAATTCTTTGTTTCTTTAATGGTTTTAATCCCAAGGTCATCATGTATATTACTATTTCGAATGTACCACGGAGCATTAGTAATACTTCGAAGTATTTTCGCTTGTGTTCGTTGTAGGAGCTCTCTGTTTGAAGCGCTGGTGGATCCCCATAACTGAATACCATATGTCCATATGGGTTTGATTATCGCTTTGTACAGTAAAACTTTATTGGCTAATGATAACTGAGATTTCCTTCCCATTAGCCAATACATTTTGGAAAATGTCATTTTTATTTGGTTGCGATTAGTTTCAATATGGGATTTCCACGTTAACCTTCTATCCAGGTGCAAACCTAAGTATTTGACCTTCGTTTGTTGAGGAATATTTTTATTGTTTAATTTCACTGGTGGGCAGGTGCGTTTGTTCAGCGTGAATGTGATGTGAGTTGATTTGTTTTCGTTCACTTTTATTCGCCATGTCTTCAGCCAGTCCGCGATTTTGTTTAAATGATTCTGTAACTCCTTTGAGGCAATTTCAGGATTATTGTGTGACACCAGGATGGCCGTATCATCGGCAAATGTTGATATTGTTACTTTGTTGGTTACAGGTAAATCGGCTGTGTACAACAAGTATAATATTGGCCCTAGAACGCTGCCTTGCGGGACACCTGCATTAATATCATTTAAGCAAGTAGTTGCGCTATTTTGTTTGACAATGTATTGCCTTTGACTAAGGTAGTTTCCCAAAATTGAGTGAAATTTCTTCGGTAGAAGCTCTTTAATTTTGTATATTAGCCCTTCGTGCCAAACTTTATCAAATGCTTGTGCTATATCTGCTCTGCAGCAGAACAGTATTTCTTTTCCTCGAAGGTGATTTTGATTGCGTTTACAATTCTGTGAATTTGCTCTGTGGTACCATGTTGGTTTCGGAACCCAAATTGATGGTCTGGTATAACGCGCCGTTCTTCTAATATTGGCTTCAATTTTGTTAGTAACATTTTTTCAAATAGCTTTGATATTGTGGGCAGCATGCTTATTGGGCGATATGATGAGATCTGCGTTTCATTTTTTCCAGGCTTATGTATCATTGTGATCAAAGATATTTTCCATTTTTGAGGAATATAACTGGTTCGCATGATCGCGTTGAATATGAATGTTATTAGTTTTATGCATTTGTCTGGCAATTCCCTTATCATTTTTCCAGTAATGAGATCATGTCCTGGTGCCTTTTTCGGGCTTATGCAATTTTTAATTGTATTCTTAACTTTCTTCCAATTATACTTTATAGGTTTGTAGGATAAACCATCATCCATTTGCTGGGGTAGCACGAAATTATTATCTTCTTCGTGTGGTGCGAATACTGTTGTTAGATGATCAGCAAAAGCATTGGCTTTTTCTTCATCACTTCTCGCCCAATTTCCAGTTGGTAGTCTAATCGGTGGATTCGAATTTGTTGGCCTTTTTAAATGTTTTGTTGCCTTCCACAAAGAGTAATCTGTCCTCTCGGTTGCCGAGAGATCACTTAAATAGTTCTGGACGCTCTGATTTTCTTCTTCCCGCAAAGCAAATCTTAAGGCTTTGATAGCTCGATTTAATTTCCATTTCAATAACGGTGATTTTGTTTGCTGCCATAGCCGGCGAATTTTCCGTTTTTCCTGGATTAGTTCCTGTATATTATGTGACAGCTTATTAACTTTTTCAGAACTACTTATGACAGGTGTAGCCCTTTCAGCTGATAATGCCATGACGTCTTTTAAATTTTCGGCCGCCGCATCAATATCAGCTGGCGTGGTCAGTGGAATATTAAGTAGGCAATTTTGTTCGACTAGCCTCCTATATTGATCCCAATTAGTTTGCTTGTTTGTAAGACGGTTGGGTGTTTCGTTCCTTAAGACATCGGTACTCACTGTTACTATTACCGGTGAGTGATCAGAAGACAGATCATAACAATCGGTGGCCTTAGCATATGTACGTGGAATGCCCTTAGTTACACAAAAGTCGATTAAATCAGGAATTTTCTTTTTATCCGTCGGCCAGTAAGTTGGATTACCGGCAGATAAATAATCCAGGGACTGTTCCTCTATAGCTTGATAAAGTTGTCTGCCTTTCGGCGATGTTAATCTGGAGCCCCAATGAGTATGTTTGACGTTGTAATCACCTCCCGCAAGAAATTTATTACCCAGCTGGCTGAAATAATCCAAGAACTGGAGTTTTTTTATAGCATGTTTTGGAGGACAGTACACTGCCGATATGACACAGTTTCCAGACCACTCCTGAAGACAGATGCTCGTTGATTGTATATGTTCTTTCTCATATTTCGTAAGCTCATAGTGCTTTAATCTTCTTTTAATCAATACAGCTGTGCCTCCATGTGCTTTCCCATCTGGGTGCGTGGTGTCATAAATAGAGTACCCATTAATTTTGAAATAGCTATTTTTGGTGAAGCGTGTTTCGGATATTAACATTATGTCAATATTGTGCTCAGTGAGGAATGCTTGAACCTCCGCTTTATGTTGTGCTAGGCCGTTTGCATTCCATATTGCTATTTTGATGATGGTCATTTTTGACTTTTTACGACTATCTGCATCAGCGTGTTCATATTCTGCATCATTAGATCCATGGTTCTCTCCATCATCGCCATGAGGCTTTGCATCATATTAGTCAATTTGTTTAAAGCTTTTGAGATGTTTCCCTCTTCACTTGCTTGCACTTTAGGAGCCGTACCTTTAAGAACACTAGCGTATGAAACCCCTTGGTGCACACTACCGTTGACAGTTGCGTACTGATTTCCATTTTGAGCGTTTGAGCTTGTTTTTTAGCTGAAGAATGGAGATTAAGCATTCGTTGTTCAGCTCGCTGCTTTGGATTGATTCTTCTTTTCAATTCAAGATAAATTGGGCACCCTCTATAATTAGCTGTGTGATTTCCATTGCAGTTACTGCATTTTCTCACTGATGCTTCCGTTTTGGCTTTATTGCAAACCTTTGCGTTATGGAGTTCACCACATATAACACAAACATCGTTCAAAGTGCAATATGCTCTAGTGTGTCCATATTCTTGGCACTTAACGCACTGTACCGGCCCATTTCTTTTCCTGGGTTCTTCGATGGTAACCCTTCTGTGCAGTAGATATTTTAGGTCATATATTGCATGTTTGCCTTTGACCTTTTTATTATCTGGTTCTAATTCCAGGCGGAACAATGGCTGCGGCGCCTTCTCCCGATTAATAATATTGGTAATAGATTTACATTGGAAACCTTTCTCTGCGAGAGCAGCTTGAATTTCGTTTGCGTCTACGTAGCTCTCTATTCCTTTCAATACTACAACTAATCCTTTTTGGCTCTTTAGTTGGTACGTGTAGTAATGTTTACCAACTTGATCAAAATGCTTGATTAACGCTCTGTAAGCATCAATATTGAGCGGTTGAATTTTTGTTTCTTTTATATCTCCTCTTTTGATAACGGAAATATAAAATGCACCTTCCGTAATAAACTCGATGGTTTTTGCAAGTTCTCTATTTGATTCTTCCCTCAAATAGATTGGTGGCGGCTTCTCAATTTTTGGAGTTTTTTCGGGCGGCGGCTCTTCAACAACCAAGCAAGAATACCTATTGCCATGTGTTAATTCAACGGAAGCTAACTTAGTGAATTTGTTCGCGCTTGCACTGGCCGCTGATCTAGGGCTTCTCCTTCGCTTTGATCGGACAGTAATATACCGGTCAATTCCCGTTTGCACTAAACACTGACCTACATCACTGTTCATTTTTTTTTCATTTGTTGTCAATGCACTTCCATTGTTTATATTATCGTCAATATTTGTCGACGATGGACTTTTATTTTCTTTATGGTTCAACACACCAAAGTTATTTAAATTAATTTCTAGTTCATTTTGATTTAAATTGCCTGGTAAAGCAATTTTTTGAGCATTTAAAATTTGTTGTCGCTTTGGACTATGCTGCACATTTCCACTTTTATTAATAATTGAGGTCGTGACGTTCGGTGGCAAATCGCTTGCGGACATCGCTGTCTGCTGATTTAGCCCAGCCTTTTTTACTTGAGGCGGAGAATTGAACATCACGATTTCACTTACTTTTCACATCACAAATTTTTTTTTAAAAATAAAAAAAAAATTTAAAACTGCTGATTCAACTTTTCACACAAGTAATAAGTAAATTATTTTAAATGTTTACTCGGTGGTAGTAAAATTACAACTGGTGGAATAAATGACCACTTTATTTGATTGTTTACTGCATAATGGTGGCCTGCATTCTTGTACTCGTCTGTCTGGCATACTCTGTAAATATCAGATAATAAATGTTTAGCTCCGCAAAAATTGGATCCACTAACGGATACAATTTCATCAGATACTCCCCTTACAAAAATGATAATATAACCCTTGATTAGTTGCTTGGACGCTAACATAATGGGCCCGGCATAATCAACTCTAGTTTTAGAAAATGGTCGGGACGGAATAACTCGTTGATATGGTAAACTTCCCATTAACTTCGAAGACGTGTGACTTGAATGACGGAAACAGGTAACACATTTTCGGTATATACTTCGTGCTGCTTCGCTTGACGTACCGCTATAATCCAGTATTTCAATCGGTATAAGGATACAAGTAGCGAAGGTCCTGTGTGTAGATACTTTGCATGTAGATAATTAAGAATCATGATGGATATCTTATAACCTTTCGCAATGATCAGCGAACGCTTCGTTTCATAGAAACAACTTGCGTTTTCTAAATGGCCCTCAACTCTTAAAAGGCCCTTTGAATCAATGAACGCGGAGATAATGTTACTAATGGTGATTTCGATTTTAATTGCGTATCGGTTGTTAAACTACTTATTTCGGAAGCTAACTCAACTTGTTGAGCTCGTCTTATTATTGCGGTTTCGGCTTCGTTCAGTTCTTCCGAAGATAATATTCTGATTTTCTCTGCTTTGAGATTATGATATCTTATATCTTTATCTAATGATGATAGAAAATACTCTTACTAGCTCTTACTAGCTTTGAGGTCGAATCGTCTGCGCGGCTGGTCGCATAATGGACATGGTTTTTTTTGGCTGTTGGAATATTTTTGGTTACGTCAGATGTTACTTATTCTATCAGTAACTTATTCTAATTTGAGTTGAGGGGTTCATATGGTTTCAAAGCATCACATCGATTTTCTATAAACTTAAGAAAATCATCCAAAGATGATTAGTTTTTGCCCTTGTATTAGGCTTCTGGCCCAATGTCGTAAGACCCCGAATGACTTGATCCGCTGTGTTGTGGAAGTTTCGTTATTTCTTGGCAGATTTTTCTTTCACCACTGGAATTTTAAAGAATGTCTTTGCAAAATTATATTCCGCAATCCGCTTTTTGTCATATCTCTGAAAATTTTTTGACCATGCAGCTTGGTAGTTCGCCTCCGATATTTCAAAGTGCCTAATTAGTTCGGCCGGCTCGTTCTTGAGACAACTGTTGAGGTATTGAAATTTCTCAGCATCCGACAAATATGTTTTATTAGATACTGATTGCGGTAAATAAATCTTTAAAACTTTGAAATTCCTTATAGTCGCCATCAAATGTTGGTACATGTACTCGGGGTAACCTTGCGGTAAAGTGCTGCTCCTCGGTGTACTGGTAAATTTAGCTAGAAAATCGTGTGGCTGTTCAAGTAGTAGTGGGTCCTCTTTGGTCCGACCTACATTTTTCAAGGTCATTGTAATTAGGTCATTGTAGGTCAAATTAGGTCATTGACCTACTTTGTTGTATCTAGGTCATTGTTATCTAGGTCAAATTATCTAGGTCATTGACCTACTTTGTTGTATCTAGGTCATTGTTATTGTTATTATCTAGGTGAAATAATCTAGGTCATTGTTGTTATCTAGGTCATTGACCTACATTGTTGTAAGATCGATGACGAGACCGCGCCCCCCATTTCCGATTTGTAAATGGTTAATGAACTTGGCAATGAAAAATTTAATATCCCACGTGCGATTTTAAATGGTTAATGAACTTGGCAATGAAAAATTTAATATCCCACGTGCGATTTTAAATGGTCAATGAACTTGGTAATGAAAAATTTAATATCGCATGTGCGATTTTAGATGGATGATAACGTAATTTATTCGAAACTTGATCAGAATAATAATTTATTTGCTTGTCAATTTATACACAATGAAAACGTAATCAGAATAATAATGAATTCTTTTTAATTGACGTTTTATGTCCGTAAAATGATTATTGATTGACGTTTCCTGTCAATTAGTAATACTTTGATGAGAATTGATAAACAATGGTATAGAACAATGAAAACGAGATCAGGAAAACAATTTTACAAAAAAAAAAAAAAAATTCTTCTTGATTGACGTTTGATGTCCGTAAAATGATTATTGATTGACGTTTCCTGTCAATTAGTAAATAAGAAAATAATTTATTAATTCTTCTTTGATGAGAATTGATAAACGGCGGTATAGAACAATGAAAACGAGATCAGGAAAAATAATTGTTTTTAATTATCTAGGTGAATATCTACTTTATTGTGAATTGATAATCGTATAGAATAATGAAAACATGATCAGAAAAACAATTTTACAAAAAAAAATTCTTTTTGATTGACGTTTTATGTTTATCCGTAAATAAGAAAATATTTTTATATAGTTGAGTCATTGACCTACTTTGTTGTCGTTATCTAGGTCATTGTTGTTATGTAGGTCGAGAAAATATTTTTATATAGTTGAGTCATCCTACTTTGTTGTTTTAATTATCTACAATGAAAACGTGATCAGGAAAAATAATTTTACAAAAATTATTCTTGATCAACGTTACCTGTTTAGCTTACAAGAAAATATTTTCTAATTCTATTTTTGATGAGAATTGATAAACTTTTAATTTTCTCAAACAAAATTTCAGGTATAAATACAAGTGAAAAGTGTATAATTTGTTAGTTTTACTCGAATAACAAAATGGAAGGTAGACACAAAGATGTTATATTAAAAAATCTTACATCATTATGTCAGACGTTAAAATTTGAAAAGTTCGCAAAAAAATGTTTGGATAAAAATATCATTTCACGGAAAATGTTAGACATCATTGAAAGACAGCCTAAGGACCAGCAATTGGAGGAATTACTAAGGAAAATAACGTGTCGTGGTCCAGATGTGTTTGTAAAATTTCTAGATATATTATTTGAAGAGATAAACGAATTAATAAAAATTTGTACAGAGATGTGTAATATTTGAAAAATAAATTTCTGAAACATATAAAAGGAAGTGTTTTAATTATTAGTATCATACCCTTGTAATCAATGTAACAATGAATATTATTCAGCCCTTTACAATGATGGTGGCAGGACCATCGGGTTGTGGTAAAACTACATTCGTGTTAGAATTATTGAGAAATTTAAATATTAAAAAAGTTTTGTGGTGTAATGGTATAGCAAAAGCTATACCGAAAGACATACTAAACAGAAAGCGAATAGAAATCGTGAAAAATGTTCCAGAAACGTTTGAAAATATTGACGACGGTACTCTTATAATATTAGATGATCTAATGACAGAGGCTTACAATAAAAATATTTGCGAACTGTTTACGAAAGGTTCTCATCATAATAATATATCTGTGGTTTTAGTAACTCAGAACGTCTTTCATCAAGCAAAATACTGTCGTGATATTTCTTTAAATTGCAAATATCTAGTAGTTTTTAAAAACCCTCGTGATAAATCTCAGATTTTATCTCTTGCCAGACAAATATACCCCGAAAATTCAGTAGATCTTATGAGAGTATATAATGAGGTTACTTCGAAGCCTCATGGTTATTTGTTTTTTGATTTGGCTCAGTCAACAAACGATTTGATCCGTTTCCGAACAGATATTTTTAAACAGAACTATTTAACTTGTTACTGTCCACTCGTACTATTTGAAAATGAAAAGTTGTGTACAAAAAATGAAACGTTTGAGGGCAAACAAACATATTCTACATGTTTTAAAAGATTGTAGCCCTCAGTTACGAAAAGCATTACTGAAAGCTTCGGATTCTGAAGTAATAAAAACAATATGTGAAATATCTCTCAACACTTTAAACGGTAACAATAAAATTTCGAAACATCAGAAAAACAAATTAAAAAAGTATAAAAGGCAGCTACGTGAGCTGATATGTCCAAAACTGAATATCACCTCTAAGCGAAAAATACTAGTACAAAAAGGAGGTTTTTTACCGGTCTTAATAGGCAGCATTCTATCGGGGGTCATTGGACAACTAATTGAGAAAGCATTATGAATAATCTAAAACGAATGATCGTTATTCCACCGGAAATTTTCGAAAAATTTAAACATATTGTACAGGAAGATGAACAGCTATCATCCCTAGATAAAAATATGAAATCAATTTTACATAACAAAAACATATCCGACCTGAATAAGTGGCATTTATATAGACAAAATTTGATAAACTATTCAAACCTGAAAAGAAAAAACGCGGATCACAATCATTTTAAATGGCATCCAAAACATGTTGAGGGAGTAGGTGTTCAAACCAAACGAATCTATATGAAGGAACAAGACAGACAGTCAGAACAACCACAAGTATTTCATAGATCAACTCAAACAATAGATATTCCTAATATACCAGAGTATAAAGGTGTAGGCGATCTTCCTAGTTCTGAATTACAACAGCCTAATGCAAGTGATACCGAAGATGATGATGAAGAAGTTTTCACCAGTAATATTGAAAAGGAATATGATCATAGAGATGTAATAAAAATTAGAAACTCTAAGAACCACCAAACAATTGAAATGAGAAACGGTGATGTGATAACCATACCAATATTTCAAAAGCCAGACAAACCTCCAAAAAAGAATAAATCTAACAACCGGAAAGGCGCTGATGGATATATACAAACAGAATTAAATTTTCCTCAAAGAAAAAGTACCCGTCCAGCTACCGTTGAAACAATAAGTCGCAGTCAAAGTTTGCGCTCGTTACCGAAAACAAAACAAGATTGGACCAAATTTGATTGAATAAATAAAAAGTTATATAAAGGATGATAATTGTGTTTGTGTTTTCATTAATTGAACAGAGTTAACAATGGATAATTTCACTTATGTTACGCTTTTGAGTAATAGCTCTTTAAACTACTATCCCCGTAATTCTTTATCTCGCTTCACAGTTAAACTTCCAAATGTTATAACCTTTGATTCTAGTGATAAATGGTATGTGGGGTTAACGAATGTTGCCCATACATCAATAAAAAACCAAGAAGTTCAAACAAAAATTAAGATTAAAAAAACTGGAAAATCAGGTTTTGTGAATGAAAAATTAATTGATTTATTAAATGCGGCTCCAGCATTTTATGAAAAAGTTAAGGAAAAAGGTTTCTTTGATCGTTACCTGGGCTTAATTGCAATAAGACCATTCACTTATATTAAGAAAGATGCTAAGCCATTTATTCAACTTAAATTATTGGAAAATGTGCATGCAATACTTATAAGTAATGAGGAATATACACCTGAGGAATTTTTTGATATGTTATTTGCTCAGGTTAAAAAAGAACAATGGTCAGAGTTTATTAAATCTATTAGAAGTGATATTAAAAAGTTCGTATTAACAACAGAGATGAATACTAAAATACAACAATTCAAGGAGAAATATATTGAAGAAATTTTAACAACTCGAGATATTCCATATCCCTTATACATATGCTTTTATTGTGATATAATCAAACCTCGAATTATGGGTGATTCGTCCGTCCGTTGTTTGTTTATGGCTCCTTTCGGAGCAGAAACCGATCAAAGTATACCTCGATCGTATCAAATAGATAATATTCAATATTGTCCTATTGAAAAACATAGTATATCTGAAATAAGTATTTTAATAACAGATGAACAAGGAGAACAAGTAAATTTTGAAGATGGTCTATTCATGACCAGTTTAGTTTTACACTTTCGTAAAGGTATATAAAGAAGACCAATGCATCGACTCATTCATTAAACAATGAAAATGGATAGATATTACACTCAATATTATTCTCTCCAGTCCGGCGGAGGTTACAACCTTGAAGATTTTGGTCCATTATTACGATTTCAAAATGGATATCAAAAGGGAAGAGGAATTGGAGGATTTTTTAGTGGAATATTTCGATACTTAACTCCATTGCTGTCGTCGGCTTTGCAAGGTATAAAAAGTGGAGTTATCGAGGCAGGGACCGATTTTCTTCGTGGAAAACCTGTTAATGAAATACTCCGTGATACATCAATCCAAATGGTCGATAAATTAAGAGATAAAGCAGCAGAAAAAATAAAAAAAATGTCGGGTTCTGGAATTAAAAAACGCTTTAAAAAATCAATAAAAGGATCTTTGAAAGGAGTATGTAAACAGTCTAAAAGAAACCGTGGAGGAAACACGGTGAAAAAAAGGAAAAATATAGCAAAAACCAAATTAAACAAAAATCGTATTATTGATATATTCACATAATGTCGTTTACCGAATGCATGAAATCAGAACTAGATCTGTTCAAACCGCCATCAATTCAAACAAATATTTTAAAAAATGAAGAAGTACCATACAAACCTATCACGAGTTTAGAAAATCAAACATATATTGAATTTGCGTGTCATGGACATGGTGATTCATATTTAGATTTATCATCTATAAATTTACGTTTAAAATTTCATATAACTAAAGCCGATGGTAGTATGTATGTTGAGGCGGACAAAGATCAACCGGGACTAGTAAACAATATATTACATTCACTTTTTCATCAAGTTAGCATTTCTTTAAATGGAAAGAATATAAATTCAAGTAATGGAAATTACAGTTATCGTGCATATATAGAACAATTATTAAATTATGGCGGCGATGCACATAAAACTCACCTTCAGTTAAACGGTTGGGAATTGGATGCGAAGAGTCTCGATAACCTTACCACAAACGATGGATTAAAAGCAAGAGCTGCTTTAACTAAGAACAGTGCCAATGTTGAAGTTTATGGAAAACTACATGCTGATATGCTGAATCAGCCGTTACTATTATTAAATAATGTTGATTTAAGAATTGTGTTGACACTTAATAAACCAGAGTTTTACTTTCTTACGGCGGAAACTGATACGTCAATTATAAAAATCACTGAAGCTACATTGTATATGAAACACGTTACAATAAATCCGAATATATTAATTGCTCATCATAAAATTCTCGAGAATACAACAGCAAAATATCATTACAAACGAAATGAAATAAAAACATTTACAATAGCCTCTGGTGGCTCTTCAATTTCACTGGATAATATAGTTATTGGACAGCTTCCTACAAATCTAATATTTATGATGATTGATAATGATGCTTATTCAGGAAAAAGATCTAAAAATCCCTATAATTTTAAGCATAACAAATTAACATCTTTTGCACTCTACATGAACGGAGTTCAAATTCCTAACGAACCGATTGAAATGAATTTCACAGATGCATCCAGTTATGCTAGAGCATATTCAACAATTTTTAGCGCAAATGGAATTTTACATACAGCGCAAGGTAATTTGATTACTAAAGAAATGTTCAAAAATGGATATTTCATGTTAGCTTTTGATTTAACGCCTGATATGTCGAGTAATGAGACATGCAACTCTCTAATGAATCAAGGAAACTTAAGACTAGAAGCAAGATTTGGGGAAGCTATTAATACTACTAAAACATGTTTAGTATATCTGGAATATGACGCTACTCTAGAAATTGATAAAAATCGTAATATTATTACAAATTATTAAAATACTATAAATAGGAAAGCGTATTAAAGAAATTATGTAATAAATAATGGAGTATACGAATAATACAATGTCTACATTAGACATACATAAAGCAATGAAATCACATAAATGTACAAAAAAGCATTTTAAAGGTGTTTTTGCAATAGATCAAGTACCAAAAATGATTAAATCTAAACCAGCTTTATATGTTATTAATACAGACAAATCTAATAAACCAGGACAGCATTGGTTAGCAATTTACATTTCAACAAAAGGATGTGCTGAATTTTTTGATTCGTATGGAAGACAGCCATCTAAATATAAATCAATCAAAAAGTTTTTAAAACAAAATAGTAAGTGTATCGTTTATAATAAAAAACAGTTGCAGAGTTTATACACAGGGGTCTGTGGCCAATATTGTTGTGTATTTTTATTGAGCAGGTGTAAAGGAAAATCTATGAAAAGTTTTGTAAAATTATTTAATAAAGCGAATCATTTCGAAAATGATGTAAAAATAAAAAAGTTATTCAGAAAGGAATTCGGCGTACAATAATTAGTATAATAGTATAAGTTTATTTGTGCTTGTGTTAGTGTGAAAAAAATGGGTATAAATACGGCGAGATTTTAGAAAATTTTTTAGTTTAATTCTAATTGTGAACAATAACAAAATGGAAAATTTCTTTAAAACTAGTAAAGTTAAAAAGTTATCAGAAAAGCAAAACGTACCTAACGTATTGCTGTCTCACACGTATTATTTAAATAATCAACATACAAGTTATCTAAGTATCGGTTTCGATATTGAAACGTTTAAACCAACTATAGTTTTATTTAAAAACACGGTATTTCAAGTGCTAAGTACCGAAACATGGACAACATCAGTTTACAAAAATTGGCAGGCAATAAAAAATCACTTTAGCGGACAAAATAACATTTCATTTGCGGAATTACCAAAAACAAATGGGGATTGTGATGTAAAACTGACCTGCCGAAGCAACGAGAGGCGTATTTTGTTTACGAATGGATGTAAAAAAATCGTCCTAAATCACGAGGAATGGATATGTGTTCAAGATTTATTAACATTTCTACAATCAATCATCAATTGGGGTGAAGCTATCTGGCTCCATGTCAGAGACTATTACAATTTATATGTGTTGAAATGCTGTGACCGGAAGACATATTCATTAAATGTGATCGACTTTTTTGTACCACCTATAGTTGGCCCTGCTTTTTTTAATTGCGCACAATTATTTAATGAGATACCCGTTTTATGCAAACAAAAAATAGTAAACGATTATTACTCAAATATTTGTAAACAGAATTTTGATCAATAAAAAAATTTAAACTTAACAAATTAAATAGAATTTATTTACATTGAATGTTTCTCGTCCCATTTTTGGAAAAGTTCATGTTAGTGGTTTTATTTTTTCATTAGTAATACATTGTTTGTCATCATCATCACCATAGAGTTCCGCGGTTATTTCAACATCCATTTTACAGTCTGATGATTCCTCAGCGTCGTCGTCGTCAATCTTCAATATACTTATAAGCTGTTCTAATTCATCCACATTCGATTTATTCATTTCATTACAATACAATTCCCCTTCCGAATATTCCGGCGCCACCAGCGGCTGACTGAATGTAACACGCTGCTTCGTAATTTTTATATTCTCCGGTAGATGAACTGTCTCAAACAATTCCTGATTAGCCAATTTTATTTTCTCAACAATATTGTATTCATTGTTTGATCTTAAAACTGTATCAAAAGTCAAAATTATTAAGAATTTTATTGTAAAATACCAAAAACTTACAAAACATTTCACAGTCATCTTCGTCTGAATCTTCATATTGTAACATTTTTTTTTATATTAACAAAATAAAGCGAATAGAAATTGGAAAACTAGTTTTAAAATTGTATATAGTTTTAGGTGTAGGTATTACAAATAACTAGATTTAAAAAAAAATATTTCTACTTAAATATTCGTTGTTCTTTTTTCATCCAAGTTATTTTGATTCGCGGCGCGGGGGTATGCGACGTGCGATTTTGGAAAGTTCATTAACAGGTTTTTTGTTGATTAGCCATGCGACGTCCCATTTTGTTCATTGGCGAAGCCCCATTTGTTGATTAGCCATGCGACGTCCCATTTTATTTATTGGCGAAGCCCCATTTGTTGATTAGCCATGCGACGTCCCATTTTGGCGAAGCCCCATTTGTTCAAAGTTGGGGTGAGATAAAATGTTTTAGTGGAGGGGGTAAAAATATTTTCGAAAAAGTATAAAGTTAGACTGATTTGAGAGTTTGAAGTACAGTTGAAAATAATAAGTCATGGATAAACAATCGGAACAGTTATTGGAAAAACTCAATGGAGTTCAGGCGTTCACAGAGAAGGCAACCATCAGATTCGTTGACATGGTAATTGGAAAGAAATACATTGTCATTGATGTGAAAGCGGTCCAGACACAATACGGAAGGAAGACGATAGTAGAGACAGAGGAAAATACCTTATTTCTACCAGAGCGCTACAATATATTGGAAGAGGAAGAGATACAGCAAATGAAAACTTTGTGTGACGCAGGGGTTTTAATTATGATTAAAACCGATAAATATAAATTAAATTTTGTTGTTTAAATAAAATAAAATAACCAAATTATTTGTTGTTAATTCTTTTTCTCATGGTGTTGTTCCCAATGAATTAGTCAGTCTCTAAATGTCGATTTTTTTTCTTTGTGAGTGACAGTGTTTCTAAAAATGTTTATATAAGATTGTGTATACTTGTACTCTTTTATTAGAATTCACAAATTCAATGAGTCGTGTTCAGATAATTAATGAGCTTCATAAACCAGCTCGTAAAAATTTTATACGTCGTCAGGTTAAAATCAAGGGGATCGATGACCTGTGGCAGGCAGATCTCGTGGAAATGATACCGTACGCAAAAGTAAATTCAAATTTTAAATATCTTTTGTCGGTAATCGATACCTTTTCCAAGTTTGCTTGGGTGCTACCTGTAAAAAATAAATCTTCCAAGATTATTACTGATGCCATGAAATTGATCTTCGTTCAGAGTAAACGGATACCGAAAAATCTTCAAACTGATAAGGGAAATGAATTTTTTAATAAACACTTCAAAGAACTAATGAAACAAAAGAATATTAATCATTATTCTACATTTAGCTCGTTAAAAGCGAGTATAGTGGAACGGTTTAACAGGACACTTAAAGAAAAGATGTGGAGACAGTTCAGCCTTCAAGGGTCTTATAAATGGATACATAATCTGGAAACACTTGTAGAGGAATACAACAATAGCAAACATCGAACAATAAAGTTAGCACCTGTTGAGGTTACCAAACGTAATGAAGCCAACCTTTGGAAACGAGTATATGCGAATCCTAAGTTGAAACAGAATAAGAACAAATTTCACGTAGGCGATTTTGTTCGAATTAGTAAATATAAAAATGTTTTCGCAAAAGGGTATACTCCTAATTGGACTACCGAAATATTTAAAGTAATCAACGTCAATAATCGCTTCCCAGTTACATATTTACTTGAAGATTATCAAGGAGTACGCATAGCAGGACAGTTTTATGAGAAAGAACTTCAAAAAACTAAACACCCTGATACCTACCTTGTGGAACAAATCTTAAAGAGAAAAGGTAACCAAGTTTATGTGAAATGGCTCGGTTTTGATTCAACACATAATTCCTGGATAAGTAAAAAAGACATTGTTTAATTTTCAAATAATATTTTATTATTAAATTTACAATTAGAAATAAAAATAAAGTTTTTAAATATTATTTATACATAATTTTTTATGACCGTAAGGTAGCGAATCATGATTTTCCAAAAATTTCCTCTTGGTACTTGTCATTCTGTAATTTTTGATCTCTGTTGTACTTATTACATCATGTTGTTTTGTGCGCCTAATATTATGAGAAATAACAGGTATTGGAATATTTTCTCCAAAAACAGACTCTCTCATCGATGACAAATTGATCAATTTAGAGGCCTCATAGTTTAGAGAGAACCCTTTAACTTTACATTTACCGAGTTTTTTATTTTTTATTGTGGAAAAAACTTCAAATCCATAGTTTTTGGGTCCGCCCGATATGAACTCGGTAATATAACTGCCATGACCATATTCACTCTCCAGCTCATCCGTCATGTCTCCTAAAAATGAACCTGTAGGAGGTTCATATTCTCCCTCAGATGAAACGTAGATAACGGAATCTGTGTCATAATACAATACACGGTTTCCTAACTTTTCCAAATAACTATACAACTTTAATCGTGCATGAGCTGTAGTGTACGCTGCAATACAGACATTTACGGTAGGTAACGTCTTGACAGCTTCTTCCTTATACTCCCAGTTAACTATTAGGACATCTTCGTTTACCTCTTGAACGGTGTTGATATTTATTGACGAATTATTTATCAGATCATACAGTTCTTTCGGGGCTCTCACAATAGTTGTTTTTGATTGATTTTCCCGCTGACCAAATTTTCCCCAAAAACTGTTTAGTATTAGCTTGGCCAACATTCTTAAGCCGGCATTCTTCAAGATTTGATTTATTTCCAGTTGTATGCCTTCTTGTTGCATATAATTCATAATATATTCTTCTTTCTGTAGCTCAGTTGTGCAATCTGGAGGCCATCCTGAAGCTTGTTGTTTTATTTTCAAAAATTTATCGATGAATTTGGTGAATAATCCCTCCGTTTCCTCTCCATGTTGGACAGTTTTATACCTCCAGATTTCTTGAATATCAATAATCGTATATCCTTTCTCAATAGCCTTCAAAACTTCATCTATTACCCATGTCCCCGTTAATGCACGTTCATCGGCGGTGTGATGATTACACTCCGACTGATTTTTCTCTCCACACATTCGACATAAAACGAACATTAGCTTATGGTTCATCTTAACAGGTAAGACGGGGTGATATAGGTCCTGAGGTGGTAATATCTTACACTTTATCAAACCATCCGTTTTGCTCAGTTCGATAGCATTACATTCTTCTCCAATTAGTACATCAGGATGCCCAACAGGGTATTTACGATACTTGCAAACGTACGGATATAATGAACATACATCGATGTATTTTATTTTCTCATCAGCCTTAGCTTTGTAATACGTCCTCGTGTTACCGGTGCGACCGCCATAAAATGCATCTCTAGGATTCAAGGGTATATTTTCAAGCACTGGATGATTATCACTCACCGTGGATTTATAGTTACATTGCCACATTTCAATCACCTCATATCCCAGCGTACGCAATCTCTCCGTTTTTTCAGCTGTTCGTAATCGTCGAGAATTCAAGGTGTCTCCGCCATCTTCATGTAATGCCTTATTTCGATTAATAGGCAAGCACTCGTGTCCGTGGTAATAACACCCATGAAATTCAAATATCTGTTTTGTAACTTCAGCATACCCATCCACTTTCATTCCATTAATCTTCACTTCTCTGCCATTGTACGCATGTCTAATTTTTATTTTCCGCTTGGCCTCTTCTTCTATTAACCATTTCACAGCTGACTTAGATTGTGTATCTATATTACGATACCCCTTTAGTGGAATAACACCAATTGTTGATGGTTTTAAAAATTTTCTTCTAAAAATCATATTACAGGTAGATGCTATTGTTGTAGCTTCTGTGAAGGGACACACGTTACACTCTTCAATCATGTTTTTACGGAATTTCAAACACGCTTGTGTAAGTATCTGTACATCTGATACACAGTAAGACACAAACTCCTCTTCGAAATTAAATTCACAATTTTCCTGATCATGATACCATTTTAAAAAATTATTTCGGCACCCGTGTTTTTTGCATGTATCATTGCAATCGTCACAAACCTTCATCATATTGGGCGAGTAAAATGACATGTCCGGTATACTACCAACGTATTTCTCATTTTCTTTAGTATTGAATAAATGAGGGAAATATCCCTTTTTGAAGTCTGATGGCAGGTCAAACGCCGATGGCAGTGCTGATAGAGGCATTGGGAAATAATTTAAACTATCAATAAATTTAACCCTATCGATTTCCATGAGTATTATTTTTGATCCCCTCATAATTAACTCTGGTTTATGTGAGGTTTTCTCCAGTACATACTTTAAAATAAACTGGTGATCGAAAGCTTGTCCATTATGTGCAATCACCACAATTTTTTTAAATTTATCTCTCAGCGCAAGCACGTACTTCATGAAATCCGATATAACATCTGTTCCGGAGGGAAAAATCCTCTGCCTATCTCCACAGGTGTCACATGTATTCATATC